>CADEHL010000356.1:541657-1141657 GCA_902827135.1 Harpagifer antarcticus
TGAAGTTTGGAGGCGTTCTGAGAATGTCAGTTGGCGCTATGACATCATCGTGTTCCATGGCGAGGGACCGCCTAGCATCGAGCGAACGCGAACTTTGGCGCCAAATAACGGCTACGCCGTGCGAAAGAAAAAAACTTCCGTGATAACTTTAGATTGCCCATGTCTCGAGAAGCTACCCGACGAATTTCGAGCCGTACGGATAAAGTCCCTAGGAGGAGATAGATTTTGCGCGGAGGACGAAAAACGCGATAAATCGCGTTTTTTCCGACACAAAATTCAAAATGGCCGACTTGCTGTACGTTATTTTATACCCCTCCAAGAGGCTTTTTGGTTCGTCTCCGCACCCTAGATATGCGTAGCGAGTTTCGTTCGTTTACGTGAAAGTTAAAATAGGGGGAGTTAACGTTAAAAATGGAAGTGGGCGTGGCCTACGCAATTTTTTACGCAAATTTCCGGAACCAATTACACATTCTAAGTTGCCACACTTTTGACGCGAGTGCAAAATTTGGTGAGTTTTGACATATGTTGCGGGGGTCAGAAGTGCGTTTAAAGAATTAAAATAAGAATCAGAAGAATAATAATAATAAATAATCGGTCCAATATCAATCATGTTCGATTTAACATTGAGGTGGGCTACGCCCACCTCACTGTACACGTCCGGCCTACATACTGGCATGATGTAGGCCACTTTTAATGGGCTTTTGCCCCTCTTTTTCCCTGTTTTTAGTGGGTTTTGCATGGTTATCGCTCGCTTCGCGAGCGACTAAATTGATCGTAACGATATCAATTATGCGAGTTGCAGTCACGTGGGCTTCGCCCACGTGACTGGGCTCACGCGGCCTATCAGCCGTCATGATTTGCGAACCTTTTCTGTGCTTTTGCCGGTCGTTTTCCCTGTTTTTAGGTGTTTTTTGCAGGTTTATCGTTCGCTGCGCGAACGATTTCAATAGGGTCTTCGCCGACCTATGGTCTCAGACCCTAATTAAAGCTGCAAGCAGCGTTGAGCGGGTCTTCGACGTTCCGCAGGCTGTTGTCCGCACGTCGACGTGTGTGTCTAGGTGTCTCGAGGAGTCATAGACATAGTGCTGTTGAGGGCCGGAGTAGGAGCCATCATATGAAGTCTGGTGGCGTTTGGAAGATTTTCCATTAATTTACAACAACACCAGGTTTTTTGGCGAGGGACGCGTTGCCATGGAAACGGCAGTTGATGACATCCCATAATTGACATAGAGCTGTTGAGGGCCGGACTAGGAGCCATCATATGAAGTCTCGTGGCGTTTGGAAGATTTTCCATTGATTTACAACAACACCAGGTTTTTTGGCGAGGGACGCGTTGCCATGGAAACGGCAGTTGATGACATCCCATAATTGGCATAGAGCTGTTGAGGGCCGGACCATTAATGATAGTCTGAAGTCTGGTGCAGTTTGGACGATTTTCCATTGAATTAGGACAACATCGTATTTTTTGGCGAAGGATGCGTTACCATGGAAACGGCATATGTTGAGCTCTCAGATTTCACGTAGAGCTGTTGAGGGCCGGAGTAGGAGCCATCATATGAAGTCTGGTGGCGTTTGGAAGATTTTCCATTGATTTACAACAACACCAGGTTTTTTGGCGAGGGACGCGTTGCCATGGAAACGGCAGTTGATGACATCCCATAATTGACATAGAGCTGTTGAGGGCCGGACTAGGAGCCATCATATGAAGTCTGGTGCTGTTTGCACCATTTTCCATTGACTTACAACAACATCGTATTTTTTGGCGAAGGATGCGTTTCCATGGAAACGACCTATGATGACATCCCATAATTGACATAGGGCTGTTGAGGGCCGGACCATTAATGATAGTCTGAAGTCTGGTGCGGTTTGGAGGATTTTCCATTGACTTACAACAACATCGTATTTTTTGGCGAAGGATGCGTTGCCATGGAAACGGCATTTCATGACATACCATAATTGGTGTAGAGCTGTTGAGGGCCGGACCATTAATGATAGACTGAAGTCTGGTGCCGTTTGGACGATTTTCCATTGAATTACTACAACACCAGGTTTTTTGGCGAGGGAAGCGTTACCATGGCAACGGCATATGATGACATCCCATAATTGACATAGTGCTGTTGAGGGCCGGACTAGGAGCCATAATATGAAGTCTGGTGCTGTTTAGACGATTTTCCGTTGAATTAGGACAACATCGTATTTTTTGGCGAAGGATGCGTTACCATGGAAACGGCATATGTTGAGCTCTCAGATTTCACGTAGAGCTTTTGAGGACCCGACCATTAATGATAGTCTGAAGTCTGGTGCGGTTTGGAGGATTTTCCATTGAATTACAACACATTGTATTTTTTGGCGAAGGATGCGTTTCCATGGCAACGACATATGATGACATCCCATAATTGACATAGAGCTGTTGAGGGCCGGACTAGGAGCCATCATATGAAGTCTGGTACTGTTTGCACCATTTTCCATTGACTTACAACAACATCGTATTTTTTGGCGAAGGATGCGTTGCCATGGAAACGGCATACGGTGAGATCTCAGATTTCACGTTGAGCTGTTGAGGCATGGACCAGTGATATAAAAGTGAAGATTGGGGGACGATGGGACCGTGTGCATTGGATTTATAGCGACATCGTTGTTTATGGCGAAGGATCCGTCGCCATGGTAACGCCAAATTAAGTAACATCAGATTTGACCTAGAGCTGTTCAGGGCTGTAGCGTTAACCATCATGTGAAGTTTGGTGGCGTTCTGAGAATGTCAGTTGGCGCTATGACATCATCGTGTTCCATGGCGAGGGACCGCCTAGCATCGAGCGAACGCAAACTTTGGCGCCAAATAACGGCTACGCCGTGCGAAAGAAAAAAACTTCCGTGATAACTTAAGATTGCCCTTGTCTCGAGAAGCTACCCGATGAATTTCGAGCCGTACGGATAAAGTCCCTAGGAGGAGATAGATTTTGCGCGGAGGACGAAAAACGCGATAAATCGCGTTTTTCCGACACAAAATTCAAAATGGCCGACTTCCTGTACGTTATTTTATACCCCTCCAAGAGGCTTTTTGGTTGGTCTCCGCACCCTAGATATGCGTAGCGAGTTTCGTTCGTTTACGTGAAAGTTAAAATAGGGGGAGTTAACGTTAAAAATGGAAGTGGGGGTGGCCTACGCAATTTTTGACGCAAAGTTCCGGAACCAATTACACATCGCAATTTGCCACACTTCTGACGTGAGTGCAAAATTTGGTGAGTTTTGACATATGTTGCGGGGGTCAAAAGGTTTGTCGTTCGCTGCGCGAACGATTTCAATAGGGTCTTCGCCGACCTCTGGTCTCAGACCCTAATAATAATCGGTCCGATATCAATCATGTTCGATTTAACATGGAGGTGGGCCTAGCCCACCTCACTGTACACGTCCGGCCTACGTGCTGGCATGATGTAGGCCACTTTTAATGGGCTTTTGCCCCTCTTTTTCCCTGTTTTTAGTGGGTTTTGCATGGTTATCGCTCGCTTTGCGAGCGACTAAATTGATCGTAACGATATCAATTATGCGAGTTGCAGTCACGTGGGCTTCGCCCACGTGACTGGGCTCACGCGGCCTATCAGCCGTCATGATTTGCGAACCTTTTCTGTGCTTTTGCCGGTCGTTTTCCCTGTTTTTAGGTGTTTTTTGCAGGTTTATCGTTCGCTGCGCGAACGATTTCAATAGGGTCTTCGCCGACCTATGGTCTCAGACCCTAATAATAATCGGTCCGATATCAATCATGTTCGATTTAACATGGAGGTGGGCCTAGCCCACCTCACTGTACACGTCCGGCCTACGTGCTGGCATGATGTAGGCCACTTTTAATGGGCTTTTGCCCCTCTTTTTCCCTGTTTTTAGTGGGTTTTGCATGGTTATCGCTCGCTTTGCGAGCGACTAAATTGATCGTAACGATATCAATTATGCGAGTTGCAGTCACGTGGGCTTCGCCCACGTGACTGGGCTCACGCGGCCTATCAGCCGTCATGATTTGCGAACCTTTTCTGTGCTTTTGCCGGTCGTTTTCCCTGTTTTTAGGTGTTTTTTGCAGGTTTATCGTTCGCTGCGCGAACGATTTCAATAGGGTCTTCGCCGACCTATGGTCTCAGACCCTAATAATCGGTCCGATATCAATCATGTTCGATTTAACAGTGAGGTGGGCTACGCCCACCTCACTGTACACGTCCGGCCTACGTGCTGGCATGATATAGGCCACTTTTAATGGGCTTTTGCCCCTCTTTTTCCCTGTTTTTAGTGGGTTTTGCATGGTTATCGCTCGCTTCGCGAGCGACTAAATTGATCGTAACGATATCAATTATGCGAGTTGCAGTCACGTGGGCTTCGCCCACGTGACTGGGCTCACGCGGCCTATCAGCCGTCATGATTTGCGAACCTTTTCTGTGCTTTTGCCGGTCGTTTTCCCTGTTTTTAGGTGTTTTTTGCAGGTTTATCGTTCGCTGCGCGAACGATTTCAATAGGGTCTTCGCCGACCTATGGTCTCAGACCCTAATAATAATAACAAATAATCGGTCCGATATCAATCATGTTCGATTTAACATTGAGGTGGGTGCGCCCACCTCACTGTACACGTCCGGCCTACGTGCTGGCATGATGTAGGCCACTTTTAATGGGCTTTTGCCCCTCTTTTTCCCTGTTTTTAGTGGGTTTTGCATGGTTATCGCTCGCTTCGCGAGCGACTAAATTGATCGTAACGATATCAATTATGCGAGTTGCAGTCACGTGGGCTTCGCCCACGTGACTGGGCTCACGCGGCCTATCAGCCGTCATGATTTGCGAACCTTTTCTGTGCTTTTGCCGGTCGTTTTCCCTGTTTTTAGGTGTTTTTTGCAGGTTTATCGTTCGCTGCGCGAACGATTTCAATAGGGTCTTCGCCGACCTATGGTCTCAGACCCTAATTAAAGCTGCAAGCAGCGTTGAGCGGGTCTTCGACGTTCCGCAGGCTGTTGTCCGCACGTCGACGTGTGTGTCTAGGTGTCTCGAGGAGTCGGCCGTTGGCAAACGTGGGAAGATTCAGGCCGATCGGACAAGTTACATGGGAGTTACAGCTGTATCATAAACATTGTGTTTGATAGCGAGGGATGCGTTTCCATGGCAACGGCATATGATGACATCCCATAATTGGCATAGAGCTGTTGAGGGCCGGACTAGGAGCCATCATATGAAGTCTGGTGCGGTTTGCACCATTTTCCATTGACTTACAACAACATCGTATTTTTTGGCGAAGGATGCGTTACCATGGAAACGGCATATGTTGAGCTCTCAGATTTCACGTAGAGCTGTTGAGGGCTGGACCATTAATGATAGTCTGAAGTCTGGTGCTGTTTGGACGATTTTCCATTGAATTACTACAACACCAGGTTTTTTGGCGAGGGAAGCGTTACCATGGCAACGGCATATGATGACATCCCATAATTGGTGTAGAGCTGTTGAGGGCCGGACTAGGAGCCATCATATGAAGTCTGGTGCTGTTTGCACCATTTTCCATTGACTTACAACAACATCGTATTTTTTGGCGAAGGATGCGTTGCCATGGCAACGGCATATGATGACATCCCATAATTGGCATAGAGCTGTTGAGGGCCGGACTAGGAGCCATCATATGAAGTCTGGTGCTGTTTGCACCATTTTCCATTGACTTACAACAACATCGTATTTTTTGGCGAAGGATGCGTTTCCATGGCAACGACATATGATGACATCCCATAATTGACATAGAGCTGTTGAGGGCCGGACTAGGAGCCATCATATGAAGTCTGGTGCTGTTTGCACCATTTTCCATTGACTTACAACAACATCGTATTTTTTGGCGAAGGATGCGTTGCCATGGAAACGGCATACGGTGAGATCTCAGATTTCACGTTGAGCTGTTGAGGCATGGACCAGTGATATAAAAGTGAAGATTGGGGGACGATGGGACCGTGTGCATTGGATTTATAGCGACATCGTTGTTTATGGCGAAGGATCCGTCGCCATGGTAACGCCAAATTAAGTAACATCAGATTTGACCTAGAGCTGTTCAGGGCTGTAGTGTTAACCATCACGTGAAGTTTGGTGGCGTTCTGAGAATGTCAGTTGGCGCTATGACATCATCGTGTTCCATGGCGAGGGACCGCCTAGCATCGAGCGAACGCGAACTTTGGCGCCAAATAACGGCTACGCCGTGCGAAAGAAAAAAACTTCCGTGATAACTTTAGATTGCCCATGTCTCGAGAAGCTACCCGACGAATTTCGAGCCGTACGGATAAAGTCCCTAGGAGGAGATAGATTTTGCGCGGAGGACGAAAAACGCGATAAATCGCGTTTTTCCGACACAAAATTCAAAATGGCCGACTTGCTGTACGTTATTTTATACCCCTCCAAGAGGCTTTTTGGTTCGTCTCCGCACCCTAGATATGCGTAGCGAGTTTCGTTCGTTTACGTGAAAGTTAAAATAGGGGGAGTTAACGTTAAAAATGGAAGTGGGCGTGGCCTACGCAATTTTTTACGACAATTTCCGGAACCAATTACACATTGCAATTTTGTCACGGATTGACGCGAGTGCAAAATTTGGTGAGTTTTGACATATGTTGCGGGGCTCAAAAGTCCGTTTCAAGAGTTCAAATAATAATAATAATTAAAGCTGCAAGCAGCGTTGAGCGGGTCTTCGACGTTCCGCAGGCTGTTGTCCGCACGTCGACGTGTGTGTCTAGGTGTCTCGAGGAGTCGGCCGTTGGCAAACGTGGGAAGATTCAGGCCGATCGGACAAGTTACATGGGAGTTACAGCAGTATCATAAACATTGTGTTTGATGGCGAGGGATCTGTCGCCATGGCAACGGCATATGATGACATCCCCTAATTGACATAGAGCTGTTGAGGGCCGGACCATTAATGATAGTCTGAAGTCTGGTGCCGTTTGGACGATTTTCCATCGAATTACTACAACACCTGGTTTTTTGGCGAGGGAAGCGTTACCATGGCAACGGCATATGATGACATCCCATAATTGACATAGAGCTGTTGAGGGCCGGACCATTAGCCATCATATGAAGTCTGGTGGCGTTTGGACGATTTTCCATTGAATTACAACACATTGTATTTTTTGGCGAAGGATGCGTTTCCATGGCAACGACATATGATGGCATCCCATAATTGACATAGAGCTGTTGAGGGCCGGACTAGGAGCCATCATATGAAGTCTGGTGGCGTTTGGACCATTTTCCATTGACTTACGACAACATCGTATTTTTTGGCGAAGGATGCGTTGCCATGGAAACGGCATACGGTGAGATCTCAGATTTCACGTTGAGCTGTTGAGGCATGGACCAGTGATATAAAAGTGAAGATTGGGGGACGATGGGACCGTGTGCATTGGATTTATAGCGACATCGTTGTTTATGGCGAAGGATCCGTCGCCATGGTAACGCCAAATTAAGTAACATCAGATTTGACCTAGAGCTGTTCAGGGCTGTAGTGTTAACCATCACGTGAAGTTTGGAGGCGTTCTGAGAATGTCAGTTGGCGCTATGACATCATCGTGTTCCATGGCGAGGGACCGCCTAGCATCGAGCGAACGCGAACTTTGGCGCCAAATAACGGCTACGCCGTGCGAAAGAAAAAAACTTCCGTGATAACTTTAGATTGCCCATGTCTCGAGAAGCTACCCGACGAATTTCGAGCCGTACGAATAAAGTCCCTAGGAGGAGATAGATTTTGCGCGGAGGACGAAAAACGCGATAAATCGCGTTTTTCCGACACCAAATTCAAAATGGCCGACTTGCTGTACGTTATTTTATACCCCTCCAAGAGGCTTTTTGGTTCGTCTCCGCACCCTAGATATGCGTAGCGAGTTTCGTTCGTTTACGTGAAAGTTAAAATAGGGGGAGTTAACGTTAAAAATGGAAGTGGGCGTGGCCTACGCAATTTTTTACGCAAATTTCCGGAACCAATTACACATTCTAAGTTGCCACACTTTTGACGCGAGTGCAAAATTTGGTGAGTTTTGACATATGTTGCGGGGGTCAGAAGTGCGTTTAAAGAATTAAAATAAGAATCAGAAGAATAATAATAATAAATAATCGGTCCAATATCAATCATGTTCGATTTAACATTGAGGTGGGCTACGCCCACCTCACTGTACACGTCCGGCCTACATACTGGCATGATGTAGGCCACTTTTAATGGGCTTTTGCCCCTCTTTTTCCCTGTTTTTAGTGGGTTTTGCATGGTTATCGCTCGCTTCGCGAGCGACTAAATTGATCGTAACGATATCAATTATGCGAGTTGCAGTCACGTGGGCTTCGCCCACGTGACTGGGCTCACGCGGCCTATCAGCCGTCATGATTTGCGAACCTTTTCTGTGCTTTTGCCGGTCGTTTTCCCTGTTTTTAGGTGTTTTTTGCAGGTTTATCGTTCGCTGCGCGAACGATTTCAATAGGGTCTTCGCCGACCTATGGTCTCAGACCCTAATTAAAGCTGCAAGCAGCGTTGAGCGGGTCTTCGACGTTCCGCAGGCTGTTGTCCGCACGTCGACGTGTGTGTCTAGGTGTCTCGAGGAGTCGGCCGTTGGCAAACGTGAGAAGATTCAGGCCGATCGGATAATGTCTTTGAGTTACAGCAGTAACACAAACATTGTGTTTGATGGCGGGTGATCTGTCGCCATGGCAACGGCATATGATGACATCCCATAATTGGCATAGAGCTGTTGAGGGCCGGACCATTAATGATAGTCTGAAGTCTGGTGCTGTTTGGACGATTTTCCATTGAATTACAACAACATCGTATTTTTTGGCGAAGGATGCGTTGCCATGGAAACGGCATATGATGACATCCCCTAATTGACATAGAGCTGTTGAGGGCCGGACCATTAGCCATCATCTGAAGTCTGGTGGCGTTTGGAAGATTTCCCATTGAATTACTACAACACCAGGTTTTTTGGCGAGGGACGCGTTGCCATGGAAACGGCATATGTTGAGCTCTCAGATTTCACGTAGAGCTGTTGAGGGCTGGACCATTAGCCATCATATGAAGTCTGGTGCCGTTTGGACGATTTTCCATCGAATTACTACAACACCAGGTTTTTTGGCGATGGACGCGTTTCCATGGCAACGGCATATGATGACATCCCATAATTGGCATAGAGCTGTTGAGGGCCCGACCATTAATGATAGTCTGAAGTCTGGTGCGGTTTGGAGGATTTTCCATTGAATTACAACACATTGTATTTTTTGGCGAAGGATGCGTTTCCATGGCAACGAAATATGATGACATCCCATAATTGACATAGAGCTGTTGAGGGCCGGACTAGGAGCCATCATATGAAGTCTGGTGCTGTTTGCACCATTTTCCATTGACTTACAACAACATCGTATTTTTTGGCGAAGGATGCGTTGCCATGGAAACGGCATACGGTGAGATCTCAGATTTCACGTTGAGCTGTTGAGGCATGGACCAGTGATATAAAAGTGAAGATTGGGGGACGATGGGACCGTGTGCATTGGATTTATAGCGACATCGTTGTTTATGGCGAAGGATCCGTCGCCATGGTAACGCCAAATTAAGTAACATCAGATTTGACCTAGAGCTGTTCAGGGCTGTAGCGTTAACCATCATGTGAAGTTTGGTGGCGTTCTGAGAATGTCAGTTGGCGCTATGACATCATCGTGTTCCATGGCGAGGGACCGCCTAGCATCGAGCGAAGGCGAACTTTGGCGCCAAATAACGGCTACGCCGTGCGAAAGAAAAAAACTTCCGTGATAACTTTAGATTGCCCATGTCTCGAGAAGCTAACCGACGAATTTCGAGCCGTACGAATAAAGTCCCTAGGAGGAGATAGATTTTGCGCGGAGGACGAAAAACGCGATAAATCGCGTTTTTCCGACACAAAATTCAAAATGGCCGACTTCCTGTACGTTATTTTATACCCCTCCAAGAGGCTTTTTGGTTCGTCTCCGCACCCTAGATGTGTGTAGCGAGTTTCGTTCGTTTACGTGAAAGTTAAAATAGGGGGAGTTAACGTTAAAAATGGAAGTGGGCGTGGCCTACGCAATTTTTTACGAACATTTCCGGAACCAATTACACATTGCAATTTTGTCACGGATTGACGCGAGTGCAAAATTTGGTGAGTTTTGACATATGTTGCGGGGCTCAAAAGTCCGTTTTAAGAATTAAAATAAGAATCAGAATAATAACAAATAATCGGTCCGATATCAATCATGTTCGATTTAACATGGAGGTGGGCCTAGCCCACCTCACTGTACACGTCCGGCCTACGTGCTGGCATGATGTAGGCCACTTTTAATGGGCTTTTGCCCCTCTTTTTCCCTGTTTTTAGTGGGTTTTGCATGGTTATCGCTCGCTTCGCGAGCGACTAAATTGATCGTAACGATATCAATTATGCGAGTTGCAGTCACGTGGGCTTCGCCCACGTGACTGGGCTCACGCGGCCTATCAGCCGTCATGATTTGCGAACCTTTTCTGTGCTTTTGCCGGTCGTTTTCCCTGTTTTTAGGTGTTTTTTGCAGGTTTATCGTTCGCTGCGCGAACGATTTCAATAGGGTCTTCGCCGACCTATGGTCTCAGACCCTAATAATAATAAAAATCGGTCCGATATCAATCATGTTCGATTTAACATGGAGGTGGGCCTAGCCCACCTCACTGTACACGTCCGGCCTACGTGCTGGCATGATGTAGGCCACTTTTAATGGGCTTTTGCCCCTCTTTTTCCCTGTTTTTAGTGGGTTTTGCATGGTTATCGCTCGCTTCGCGAGCGACTAAGTTGATCGTAACGATATCAATTATGCGAGTTGCAGTCACGTGGGCTTCGCCCACGTGACTGGGCTCACGCGGCCTATCAGCCGTCATGATTTGCGAACCTTTTCTGTGCTTTTGCCGGTCGTTTTCCCTGTTTTTAGGTGTTTTTTTTTAGGTGTTTTTTGCAGGTTTATCGTTCGCTAGACGTGTGTGTCTAGGTGTCTCGAGGAGTCGGCCGTTGGCAAACGTGGGAAGATTCAGGCCGATCGGATAATGTCTTTGAGTTACAGCAGTAACACAAACATTGTGTTTGATGGCGGGTGATCTGTCGCCATGGCAACGGCATTTGATGATACCCCATAATATGCTTAGTTGTGTTGAGGGCTGCATTGTTATCAAACCTGTGAAGTTTTGTGCCATTTGGAGCATGTGAACTGGAATTATGAGAAAACCATGTTGCCATAGCAACGGCATATGATGACATCCCATAATTGGCATAGAGCTGTTGAGGGCCGGACCATTAATGATAGACTGAAGTCTGGTGGCGTTTGGACGATTTTCCATTGAATTACTACAACACCATGTTTTTTGGCGAGGGAAGCGTTACCATGGCAACGGCATATGATGACATCCCATAATTGACATAGAGCTGTTGAGGGCCGGACTAGGAGCCATCATATGAAGTCTGGTGGCGTTTGGATCATTTTCCATTGACTTACGACAACATCGTATTTTTTGGCGAAGGATGCGTTTCCATGGCAACGACATATGATGAGATCTCAGATTTCACGTTGAGCTGTTGAGGCATGGACCAGTGATATAAAAGTGAAGATTGGGGGACGATGGGACCGTGTGCATTGGATTTATAGCGACATCGTTGTTTATGGCGAAGGATCCGTCGCCATGGTAACGCCAAATAAAGTAACATCAGATTTGACCGAGAGCTGTTCAGGGCTGTAGTGTTAACCATCATGTGAAGTTTGGTGGCGTTCTGAGAATGTCAGTTGGGGGCTATGACATCATCGTGTTCCATGGCGAGGGACCTCCAACGAGACCGGACAAAGGGTTGGCAGGACCCCCGGCAGGAGAGTAGTCGGCGGGGCCTCCAACGGGACAAGACATGGGGTTGGCAGGACCCCCGGCAGAGGGCTAGTCTGCGGGACCTCCAACTGGACAAGACATGGGGTTGGCAGGACCCCCGACAGAGGGCTAGTCTGCGGGACCTCCAACTGGACAGGACATGGGGTTGGCAGGACCCCCGGCAGAGGGCTAGTCTGCGGGACCTCCAACTGGACAAGACATGGGGTTGGCAGGACCCCCGGCAGAGGGCTAGTCTGCGGGACCTCCAACTGGACAGGACATGGGGTTGGCAGGACCCCCGGCAGAGGGCTAGTCTGCGGGACCTCCAACTGGACAAGACATGGGGTTGGCAGGACCCCCGGCAGAGGGCTAGTCTGCGGGACCTCCAACGGGACAAGACATGGGGTTGGCAGGACCCCCGGCAGAGGGCTAGTCTGCGGGACCTCCAACTGGACGGGACATGGGGTTGGCAGGACCCCCGGCAGAAGACTAGTCTGCGGGACCTCCAACTGGACAGGACATGAGGTTGGCAGGACCCCCAGCGGAACCTCCAACGGTACAGGACATGGGGTTGGCAGGACCCCCGGCAGAAGACTAGTCTGCGGGACCTCCAACTGGACATGAGTAGGGGCTTGAGTGGGGACTCGAGAGAGGGCTTGAGAGGGAACTTGAGAGGAAACTGGAGAGTGGACTCGAGAAGGAACTCGAGAGGTGACTCGAGAGGTAACTCGAGAGGGGACTAGAGAGGGGACCTGAGGGGAAACTTGAGAGGTGACTCGAGAGGACACTGGAGAGTTGACTTGGGAGGTGACTCGAGAGGACACTGGAGAGTTGACTTGAGAGGGGACTCGAGAAAAGACTCGAGAGGGAACTCGAGAGGGGACCTGAGAGGGGACTTGAGAAAAGACTCGAGAGGGAACTTGAGAAAAGACTCGAGAGGGAACTTGAGATGGGATGAGGGAAGGGACTAGAGAAGTGACTCGAGGAGGGACTTGAGAAGTGACTAGAGGTGGGACTGGAGAAGGGACTAGAGAAGGGACTAGGACAGCTGGGGCCAGAGCTAAGGCTGGAACCATGGCTGCTGGGGCCAGAACTAGGTCTGGAACCATGGCTGCTGGGGCCAGAACTGGGGCCGGAATGATGGCTGCTGGGGCCAGAACTGGGGCCGGAATGATGGCTGCTGGGGCCAGAACTGGGGCTGGAACCATGGCTGCTGGGGCCAGAACTGGAGCCGGAACTATGGCTGTGTGGGCCGGTTCTGTAGCCGGAACCATGACTCTTGGGGCTCGGATTGCTAGCCTGGACTTGCGACTCCTTCTCCTAGAAGCCGCCTGAAGGCTCCGTGGACCTCCAAAAGCCAGCCGAGTTCCAGAAAACGCCTCTTGGACAGGAGCAGGAACTGGGGCGGAAGCACTGGTTGACTCCAGACGGAACACACCGAGACGTTTA
This sequence comes from Harpagifer antarcticus, assembly GCA_902827135.1. NCBI lineage: Eukaryota > Metazoa > Chordata > Actinopteri > Perciformes > Harpagiferidae > Harpagifer > Harpagifer antarcticus. The sequence continues at coordinate 554,952 of CADEHL010000356.1, forward strand.
TAGTCCGCAGGCTGGAAATCACACACCCAGATGAAGTTCAACATCCAGTCAGGTAAGAACTTCACCAAGTCCGGTTTCTCCATAGCCAACCGGTGCGCCTCTACCAGAGCGGCCTCCTTCTGCCGAACACTGGACGCTCCCCTCCACCAATCATAGCAGCCAGCCAAAGCAAAGGAAAAATGCTGTAATTCCACCTCAAATGGGTCATCTGCTGGGTCCATCTCTGGTCGGTGCTTTCTGTCACGGTTGAGTGAAGGAAGCAGGACCCAAGCGCAGATAACTTTGATAAACCTTTATTTCAAGGCTAAATGGAACGAATACAGACAAAAACAGAACACTCACCGGTGAAGTCCGTCACCAACAAAAGAAGCACCGACACTGAACACAGCACGAGACAAGACTAAATACAGGGAGGGATAATTACAAGACACAGGTGAACACAATCGGCTAACGAGACACAGGTGAGGAGGGAGGAGAAAAACACAAGAGCCACAGGTGAACACAATTAGCTAACGAGACACAGGTGAGGAGGGAGGAGAACACACAGGGACACTAACGACAGGAGGAAAACATGACAGAGAACAGTGAAAACACCCAAACCTAGACAGAACTGTGACATAAACCTCATCACTATTATTAGGCCTACATCATGTCTGAGGTAATGGTACCTTTGCTTTGTATACAAAGCATGTTTGTATCTTTGCCCCGACACATGTCTATCTGATGTATTGGTTTCAACATATACATTGCCTATTACCATTTTAATAAATCTGTAAACAATCTATAAACAAGTAGGCTAATTTGGATGGAGGAAATGTAGGCTAATGAAACGTTATCATTACTAAACACAAGTTAATGCGTCTAACAAATGTGTACACTGATATAGCCTACGCCAAAACCATAAAAGTAAGGAAATCCAGACAAAAACCGTGAAAGAATGCGGATTAAACCTACCGTATACCGACGAATTGTTCTCTCACACACCCCGAACACCTGTGCGATGTCCCCAGCGGTGTGCCCCCAACGAAGATGTGCTTCAATAACGTTTAGGGGCAACATGTAAGATGGACGCCCAAGGGTCGCCTCCTCTGTTTCCGAGAGGATTTCAAGTTGGCGGGCAACCTCTTGAAGACTCTCAAACACAGCTGGGTTAACATCCACATCCATGTCGAGCTGAGCCAAGTCCTCTATACATCGTTGCACACGAAACTGGACATAGTCTTTTGGTTCTCCGTTCTCTAAATGGTCCGCTAATGATCGTAAATGATCTCAAATGGCTCTTAAACCAATATCCATAAATAAACCTTACAACTGTGGATAAACCATGGATGTATAAAGATAAGGGCTAAACAGTAAAGCTCCTGCATTCGAATCAGCGTGGTTAGCCAGACGTTAGTAGTAGAGCCCTCTGCCAGAAATGATCACACACTCCTGTAACCAATCCTGCTTCAGACTGAGGTTAGGACCGCCCACCTCATTAGCATACGGATACATAAATAAATAAATAAATGTATGTCGCGTAAATGTAGAAATAAATGAAAGATTTATTTATTTATTATTTTATTTGTGTATTCATTTCAACATGTATTTATTTCTGTATTTATTTCGTGATTTATTTATTCCTGTATTTATTTATTTATTTACGTATTTATTTATGTATTCCTGTATTTCTTCATACATTTACACATTTATTTATGTTCCGTCCTCCATAGATATGTAGCAAATTCACATTTTTAATAGCACTTAATGACTGACTGAATGGAAATGACAATAAATGAAAATGTAAAACGAAAAAAGCGATCAAAATGTTTCCAAAAAATGAATAAAATGATTTTTGACCACTTTGTTGTTCAGATCTATCACATATTTGTAACTAAATGAAACATGAATTGAAACAAAACACGGTATAAACTGAGGAGTAGGCTTGTTTGAGACGCGTTGCGGCTCGCCTCGAAAGTAGACGAGAATGGCTGATCGCAGCCGGGGGAGGTCTCAAAAAGCTCGCCTGAAGTCGGACAGCTCCGAGTCTTCTTCTTCTTCTTCTTCTTCTTCTTCTTCTTCTTCTTCTTCTTCTTCTTCTTCTTCTTCTTCTTCTTCTTCTTCTTCTTCTTCTTCTTCTTCTTCTTCGGTGGAGGTGTGTTTTTGAAGAGGGAAGAGGGATTTTCACTTTTATTTCATTTGTTTCTGTTTCAATCGTTTCTTTAACTGTATGATCTTACGTGGGGATATTTGTACTCTTTACAAGTACGGTTAATACTTTTTCGTGAGTGTTTTTTCCGTGCCTCGTGGCGGGGATGGCGTCCTTCGGGGCGCCGCCGGTGTCTCTGAGACACGGAGTGCGTTTGGTGGCTCAGGCCGCAAGCACAGTGGAACAGGTGCTGCTGGCTGTGGGGGAGCAGGTCGGTCATGTAAACATCTCCTATGCTTCCCGCATGAACAAAGCGGTCGTGGTCTTTTTGAAAGACCAGAAATATGTGACGGAACTTATTGAGAGCGGATTAATGGTAAACGAGGAATATATTCAAGTTTCGCCGTTGGCGACACTGTCTACGCGGATCACTGTGTCTGGCGTTCCTCCATTCATCCCGAATGAGGCGCTGGAACGGGAGCTGAAGCGTTTCGGTAAGTTTGCCAGTAATCTCCGCACTGTTGCTCTGGGGTGTAAGGATGAAAAGCTAAAACATGTCCAATCTCTGCGGAGACAGGTGTTCATGTTTCTGAATTGTCCCACTCAGACACTAGATGTGTCTTTCTGGGTGAGGCACGAAGAGGGTTTTTATATGGTTTATGCGAGCTCAGGGAACGTAAAATGTTTTGAGTGCGGGGAGTCGGGTCACAAACGTGTTGCATGTCCACAGAGACGGCACGCCGCTCCGCCGGGTGCGGCTGAGCCCGGGGCGGCCGAGCCGGTCGAAATGGGTCGAAATGGGGGACCCTGATGTAAACAAGACGAAAGTCTTTCTCTGGTCTGCATCCCCTTAACAATTGTATGTTTTGAGCTGTACTGTACTGTACCCAATATACAAGCTGTTAATAAACTTTTCAATCAATCAATCAATCAATCAATCAGTCGCTGGGGCCGCTGGGTCGGCGGCCGCGGAGGCCGGTGTCGCGGGGACTGCTGTTGCACTCGCCGGGGCCCCAGGGGATTGTAGAGAGTGTGGTGAGTGTGAGAGGAAAACATGTGGAAACAGGTAAACGGGTGGGAGATGATGTAGCAGGACAGGTGAGGACTGGTGCTGTGGGACAGGTGGAGGCTGTTGGCACACAGCAGGAGCTGCCGTCTGGCTCTGGGCGGCAAAAAGAGCTTCAACCGGCTGCAGACAATAATGAGGTGACAGAGATGGACACAGACGGTGAGGAGCATTCTGACTGTGTTTCAGTTGCAGATAGTCTCTCTCAGAACGCAGAGATATATTCTTTGGAAGAGATTAATGTCTTTTTAGATGAGTCCTTTGGCAAGGCAGTGGAAGTTAGAGACTTTTTCCCTGACACTAACAAGTTTCTTCATACAGTGAGCACTCTTCAGAAAGTTGTAGGGTTAGACCTGCTGGATGAAAAGAAACGCTTATCGTCTCAGGAAGCATGTAACTGCTATGAAAAAAGTTACGAAAGGAAGCAAAAAAGGGGGGAAACTGAAAAGGTCTAAATAATTTCAAAATGATCATACAACACTGGGTGTCTCCTCTCTGCTGTGTCTACCTGTCTGTTCTTTTTCTCTATCTCCTTCCTCTAATGCAGGCTTTAAGGGTTGCTTCTTTAAACATTAATGGGGGTAGAAGTGCACAGAAAAGAGCTCTAGTGTTAGAGGTCTTTAATCAGAAAAATTAGATGTGATATTTCTGCAGGAAACGCACAGTGATAGCCTGAATGAGACTGACTGGGGAATGTGGTGGGGGGGTCAGTATGTACTCAGTCATGGCTCAAACCTTAGTGCTGGAGTAGCCAAGGGAGCTCTGATCAGAGCCCGTTTTACTTCCATGAGAGACATTGATGCACCAACCACCTTTTTCTTCAACCTGCAGAGGTCTGTGGGCCAAAGGAAGCAGATGGTATGTCTGCGTCTCCCCGATGGACAGGTAACCTCTGAACCTGCTGAGATGAGGAGGCATGCAGTGTCCTTCTACACAGACCTGTTCAAAGCCGAAGGTTGTGACGTGGAAGCTGCTGATGAACTTCTTCAGGGTCTTCCACAGCTGAGTCCAGCCGAAAGTGACACCCTGGGCTCTGACATTACGCTGGAGGAACTGACCTCTGCAGTGACACAGATGGCCTCCGGCAAGGCTCCGGGCATAGACGGTTTACCTGCAGACTTTTTCAAACATTTCTGGAGTATTCTGGGACATGACTTGCTAGAAGTATTGATGGAGTCCTTTGGGAAAGGGACTCTTCCAGCTTCCTGTAGGCGTGCAGTGATTTCACTGTTGCCTAAGAAAGGAGATCTAACCCTGCTGAAGAACTGGAGACCAGTGGCTCTCTTATGTACGGACTATAAGATACTGTCAAAGGTCTTAGCTAACAGACTGAAGTGTTTTATCGAACTTCTTATCTGTACTGATCAGACATATTGTATCCCTGGCAGATCAATTGTGGACAATTTGTTTTTGATGAGAGACACTTTTGATGTTTGTAAACTGTATAATATAAATGTTGGTATTATTTCTATTGACCAGGAGAAGGCGTTTGATCGTGTGGATCACACTTTTCTGGCTGCCACTTTGCAGGCTTTTGGTGTTGGGGAGCATTTTTTGTCCTGGGTGAAGTGTTTGGACAGTGATGCATGTTGTGTTGTGAAGGTGGGGGGAGGGCTGAGCAGACAGTAACAGTTAAAAGGGGGATCGGGCTGCCCTATCTCAGGCCTATTATATAGTATTGCCATCGAGCCGCTTTTGTGCAGACTTAGAAACCGGTTGAGGGGCCTGTGTCTGCCAGAGTCAGCTCAGGCCCCCCCGGTGGTTGTGTCAGCTTATGCTGATGATGTCAGTGTATTTGTCCAGGGTCAGCGAGATATCCAGGAGCTACAGGACAATTTAGCTTTGTACAGGAAGGCTGCTTCAGCCAAAGTTAATTGGGAGAAGAGTGAGGCAGTTTTGGTAGGTCAGTGGAGTGTAGAAAATAGGCCCAGTCTTCCTGGGAAACTTAGCTGGGGAAACAAGGGTTTAAAGGTCCTGGGAGTTTGGTTGGGTTCTGAGGACATGGTGGCACAGAACTGGGAGGGATTGCTGGGAAAGGTGCAAGCAAAATTAGCCAAATGGAAATGGCTGCTACCCCAGCTGTCCTACAGGGGATGAGTTCTTGTAGCCAACAATCTGGTTGCCTCGTCTCTGTGGCACAGACTCCAGTTGTTAACCCCACCGCCGGGCCTCATGAAACAACTGCAGCGGCTCCTCTTGGATTTCTTCTGGTCGGGTCATCACTGGGTGCCAGCATCGGTCCTGTACCTACCTGTGGCGGAGGGGGGGCAGGGCCTTGTGGACATTACTGCGAGGACTGCTGCTTTTAGACTGCAGGCAGCTCAGCGGCTGCTGTATGGTGCCTCTCCCTGCTGGCTGGCTATGGCCCGGCTGTTGCTCTGGAGGGCAGGGGGCTTTGGTTTTGATAAACACCTGTTTCTGATGAAGGCCCCTGCGTACAAGATAACTGGACTTACACCTTTTTACTGCTCAGTCATCAATGCCTGGAAGATTCTGAATTTTACCAGACCACCCGACCCCCGGCCTGGGATGTGGCTGTTTGAGGAGCCACTGTTTGACACTGGTTTTCTTTCTGGAACCCTTTTCTCTTCAGTCACCCTAAAAAATGCGTTCATTGAAGCAGGAGTGGTAAAACTTGGCCATTTGACGGGGGTCTCCACAGAAAAACTGGCTGAGGTGACGGCATTCGATCAACCCGAGTTCTGGAGAACTTGGTAGATGAGGTGTGGCAGTCACTGTCGCCATCCCACCGGACTTTTGCTCTGGATGCAGATCTGGCTGACCAGTGGAGAAAGGGAAATTATTATGTCTTTCCTGCCTTGTGGGTCCTGCGGTGGGGGAATGGAGAGAGGAGGATGGTCTCCTGCTATCACTGGGGACTCTAACACCTGCAAAGTTCACCTCCTGCAATAGGAAGAAGCTATACCTTAGCTGTGTAAAGGTGCTAAACCTCAGCTCGCTCGCAGGCGTCAGAGAGTCGAGGTGGACGGATGTGTTTGGCTTGGGCTCTTCCCCTCAGGGCAGCTGGCGGATCCTGTATAAATCTCCGGTTGAGAAAAGGATGGCTGACATCCAATGGAGAATTATACACGGTGCAATAGCCACTAACAAATACAGAGCTCATTTTGACCCAGGCACAAGGGGAGGCTGTCCGTTCTGTTTTATGGCAGAAACATTGGAGCATTTAGTCGTGTCCTGTCCCAGATTGGCTGGTCTTAAAACAATGTTACAGGGGTGGGTGGAAGGGTTCGGGGAGGTTTTCTCCATAACACTTTTTGTCCATGGCCCCAAATACATCCTGAAAAAGAAGGAAACCCTACTATTGATGAATTTCTTGTTTGCTAATTCAAAATTAGCAATCTGGAAAACTTGCTGGAGTGGGATGGACGGATGCAGTGCTCTGTTTGAGGGGGTTGGTGGCAGCGCGTCTGAGGGTGGAGCATGCGTACTATACGCTGATCAATCATCTGCAGGGGTTTCTGGATGTGTGGGCTGTGGGGCAGGTTCTGTGCTCGCTGGGGGAGAATGACTCTCTAATATTGAAGTTTTAAAGGATAGGTGTAGTTTTTGTTTTTAAAGTGTGTAAAAGAGGATGTTTTTAAATGGGTAAAACGCTTTCAAATGGGGTTTTCAAATGATATTTATTTGGTAGTCATGAAAATCTGTTAATTTATTTATTTGATTGTGTAATGTATTTAGTTTTGTTCTGACTCTTTTGCAGGGTGGGTGTATGTTTTAAAATAAATGTAAATAAAATGTTGTTTTAAAAATCAAAAATCTTCTTCTTCTTCTTCTCTCGGTTTTTTGGCGGATTGCAAACAACTTTAAGGTGCATACCGCCACCTCCGGAGTCGGCTTGACTCGGTTGCATTTATAAAGAATGCAAACATGTATTTAATCGTTAATGTCAGATATGTACTAAGTAAATACATTTGTTCCTGCTCAAGATTAGATTCAACTTTATTGTTATTGCACATATTACAGGTACTGAGACAACGAAATGCAGTTTAGCTTCTAACCAGGTGCAACAAGCAGTGAAGTGAAAAGTAATGTACACAATCTACTGAATAAAATATAGAATGAATTGAATGATGAATAAACAGTGAGGGGTATGAATACTCTAGATATCAGCCTGTGAGCAGTATGAACAGTGTGTATGAATATGCTAAGATATATAAAGTATGAAAACAGTAAGCAGTGCAAGTATAGTATAAAATATATAGATATGAATTTCATGATGATAAACATTGTGGAACAATGATGAAAAATGGGAATGGATGTGGCGACGTAAAACCAAGCGGCAAACTCTGGGGAAGAGCCGGGACGCCAATACGGAAGTGCCACACACTGCAGTTCATATATTGGCCGATAGGGACTGGCTGCAGAAAGGAGCAATTTCCATAGACCCCCATGTTAAAATGCCCAACTTTACAGCAGAAAAAAACATGTTTCTACCCATGGATGCAATAAATATTATTATGAATATAGTTAGGTTCCACCTTCATGATTATGGATCTGTGAGTGAATTGTTTTCTAACACGACCCTTTTATTTATATTAGGTCTTAACGTTTTTGCATAAATTAGGGCGTGGTCACATTGAGTGACGGCTCTGTCAAGTGACTGCTGCTGTTAGCTTCTTGTCTCTCTGCTAGCTGCTCCGTGAAGCTACTGGGACTCTGCCTGCTCAGCTCATCCAGGGAACACAACTTGAAGTCGGGCCGTGGTTGTTTGTTCTTCATGCTTATAGATCGGACTATTGTGACTCGCTCTGCGGTTAAAACAGACGGTGCATGCATGCGGTTTTGCGGTACGTGAAATTCGAGTACTTATTTATGTGTTAATGATTTTAATCGGCTACGTAATGAATGTTAAGGGTTAGTGTGTAAGCGAGTGGTAGCTACATCGGTGCTAACAATACTAATCGTACCCTACAAGTTAAAATCATAGACTGTATATATAAAGGTTAAAACGAAATACACAAGTGTTAAGCGTTAAGTGGGATAATACTGTTGAACAAACGGCTTCTGTTTGAGGTTATAAAATAAGGTCATCCTTGTAACGTAGAGAGATATTTTATTATGTAGGTAGGAACTGTATGCATCGCTAAGGTTAATTTAAATTGGCTATGCTCAAGTATGTAGACAAGCTCATGTCGAAGTAGTGTATGTGAAATCAACCTCACAATAAGATGTGTGTATATTACAATTATTAATGTCATATTTCAAGATGATTACTTAGATATTACAATATTGTTGGTTGAGCTGGAGTTCATTATTGAGCTTACACGTTAACGTCACAGTCATCTGAAGATCGAACCCAAACCTTGTTGTTTTTATTAATTGCATTACCAAATGGGTATCAAATAAACAGTAAGCACTGGTAACACAACTTCCAAAGTTACAGTAAAATAAAAAGGACCCTGACTCGGACAATACACAATCCAACATGTTCAACAGAAGAGAATCAGTTATATTGTTTGTACACATGGTACTTTCCATATATATCTGTTTGTTTAAGGTGTCCAGGTGATGCAGACAGGCTGGACCAGAGAGTGAGAGACAGAACTGGACTCCTCACAGCAGTGAACTTCAGCTCAGGTACAAAGACCTTTTTTTTCATACTGTACAAAGAATCAAGAAATATATTAGTTCAAATGAATGAAGTATTGACTTTAATACACTGATATGTATTCCATTAAATAATACTAAATACTAGATCACCTACACATCAGTTAAGTTGATCGGTTTTTCCATGCAAAAAGTTACATTTTAGATATTTAGCAATATGACTTTGTCAGCTTTCTAATTTAATGTATTGAAGGCAAAGATATTTAACACATCGTGAGAACTGCTACTATTTATCTCTCAATATTGTCTGAAAAAACGTGATAAAAGTTATTCTTTCAGTGAGACAACAGAGCAAGCTTCTACAGTTGCACTACGTTTTGATAACAGTTAAATATTATTTTGATAATAACATATATTTCAATGTTGATGAACTTCATACTGTTCATTCATAATCTGATTGTCTTTGTAGCTCTGTTGAAATAAAAAAAAATCATTACAATTACAAAATAATTATATCTACAGCCCCTAAACACACAAACACACTGCTTTCATAAATAACACACTTGTTCTGCAATAATATGTTTTATGTTTCCTGTCATTTTTGTTAGGAAAGGACATGCCTGAAAGACACGACATGTTCTCCTTCTCTGAGGGTCAAGAAGAACATCCAAGAGGAACATTAAAAGCTGATGTTATGAGATGTTAAGACCAGTACAGGACATTCACTAAGAAACTACTTTTATTGTGAAAACACAGTCAGCTGATCGAATGCAGCTATTTCCACATCTACACTCCATCAGCTGATTATTTCTATTTGCCTCACTTTATGAGCTTCACATCACTTGTGCCTTGTACCGCAGAGTTTGCAACGTCACAAATAAATGGGGCCAATCTTCAGTCAGATGTGAATGTGTAATCTAACATTTTCAGTAAGAATAATGGACGAAAGGAGTGCAGATACAAATACAATTTATTGAAATGTGAACCAAAAGTTAATCAAATGTTTCAAATAAAAAGCACATATGGACAGAAGGTGTAAACCTATTAAATGTATAAGTAAACACATTTAGTCAAATAAAGTGACAGACTAGGCCTGTGCGGTTGGTATCAGCTTTGCCCAGCATGGGCTCCTCCATCAGGCCTGGTCCTCCTCGCTGAGGAAAGACCCTCAGTCCTCTCCAAACCAACAGACAGGACGTCCATCACACGGAGGTTTCTCCCTGAAGTCTCTGCAGCTCTCTGGACACCACGCTGTCTCAATCCGTCCACACTGAATATGAGAGGGGGAAAATGAGAATAATAAATGCTTCAGACAATAAGAAACATAAAGTTGACAGTTGAGTTGCTCAGTTTTTTTAGATTGTCAATACTATTACTGTATAACTAATATATCAGGTTAAGAGGCACATTCAAATAAAGATTGGTCTTTAAATACATGTTGTCTTTTGAATTGTTTGTCTAAAGTCAAGGATCTAGAACTGGTACTTAGTGTTAATGATACAGTCTGGTTATTATGCTGTTTGGAGGAGGCCTCACAGGTAAGAGCACTAACTAGCTACCATCACATGTACCTTAGCTTGACTTAAATGTATTAAACGTATAATTAAGTGATATCAAAATATAAATAACTAATGTCATGCAAACATATTAATATTTGCTTGATTCCAGTGTTGAATTTAGCACAATTGCATACAAATGTTAAGGGATTTTAAGATTCTGAAGTATTATGCTAAAAACTCAATAACTTAGATTATTATTTATAGTTTTGCTGAATAGTTTCATGTCCGCTTACCTTAGAAACGTAAAATGCGACAGCAGTGTGCAGATGGGGAGCATGTTAGCTTAGCTTGGTAGCTTCAGCTAGCTCTGGAACTTCCAGCTAGGTGGCAGCAGGTCCCGCCTCGGCTCCGCCTCTTTGCCCTTATTTGGATCAGGCTGTATTTATACAACATATCGATGTGTATGTAGTTACATCAATATTTGAAAAAGTTACATTTGCTAATATTACTTTATTGATACCAATTTGGGAAATGTTTGCTTTGCAGCAGCAAAAGACAAGGCATTGTACATAAAACAGTTAAAAGACTAGAATTAAACAATCGAAAATGTAAACATCTCAAATAGAAATAAAATAGCAGAAAATATACATAGTGTGAACAGCTATCTTACCTGTTAACATATACATGTTAGGCTAACGTTGCCTTGGTTAAAGAGCCTGTTGCTGTTGTTTATTGCTTTGAATTGTTTAAAACAAATATTATCTTCTTAAACTTGAATGGTAGTCAGGAGCATCACTTCCTAATGTTTGAAATATTTAGAGGGAGGGAAGGAAGGAAGGTTTCAAAATTCAGATTCATTTCTACAATTTCTTTAATTCATGGTGGTTTCAGTAATCCCCTGGTAATTGAGGACATAAGTAATCTAAATGTCTTCTTTATGACTTTCAGAAAGGACAGGAGACCGACAGGTGCCTATCAATGATTGTCAACTGACAGTAAATAAATGGAATTCAATAAACATTGAATAGCATGCATGCAGTTTGTCTGTGCCTTTTCCTCCGTGTTGTCCGGCATATAGTCTCCCCCATGGTTTGCTGTGCTGCCTGGGGATGCTCCAATCGCTCAGAGAAAGGAGTACACATGTAAGGTTTCCCCACTGACACAGAGAGGAGGAAAGAATGTCTGGCTCAAGTCAGCAGGAGCAATTTAACCATCACAAAAGACAACAACAGCAACAACATATGTGAGGTAATCATATTGTTCACAAAACGAAGACCACACCATTGGGAAGCTTAACGTCTGTTTAATAAAAATAAGGAACAGGGAGAGGCTTGCAAAGCTCTGGGAGTTGAGACTCAGGTGCAGGGTGAGCGTCTCATTGCAGGTCTTCAGGCTCCATTGAATCCCCCTGGGGTTCTTGTGCTGAGAGAGGGAGACAGGAGAAAGGGTTAGATACATCTAGCAACCTATAGGATGGGAAATTGCTGACCTATTTTAAACATACCTTGTGTTTTCACTCTGACTTAAGTCCCTCTCCCTTTGCCATCAATCCAACATCAGCTGAGCTGCAACATAATACAGACACTCACCCATAAGTTTTGTTTACTGTTTAGAAGTCTCAAATATCCACTCTAAATCCATATCAATAGCTTTGTATCACAAACATAGCTCTCTGCCTTATTATTGTGTAACGTTAACTATATTATACTAGCTTGAACTCCAAAATGGATATCCTCATTTCACCACCTCCACCCACTACAATCACACGCCCTAATGTTATATTTAACTAATATGTAACTCCCTCCACCCCGGATAAAAGCATGTTAAGAAGCCCCTTTTCTCTAATTCCACAATGTTGGAGGAAATAACATTAGGAGAACGGATTAATAGGGTGTTCATGGTTAACGTGTGTTGCTAACTTTATCCGGCATTCTAGCCTAATCTGTTATCTGTAAACGTTAAATATACTGATTGAAGGGATAATCCACTAACATCCTTTAATACACATGTGTAGTTAATTTGATTCAGATGTTCTGATAATATCCGCAATATAAATCTTTATACGTCTTCTTACCTTCAAAAGTCCATCAGGAACGGTCTATTATGCTTCAACCATAGTCTGCTAGCATAGACTGTATATATAAATGGACGTAGGGTCCGTGACGTCACCATAGACTGTATGGACGTAGTGTCCGTGACGTCACCCATAGGATTCTGCAGAGTTGCCGTGAAGCCCTTAGTAGGCGGAGTCGGCCACTAACGGCTCGACTGTGACGTCAGAGTCTAATCCCGCCTGCTCCAAATAAGGGCAAAGAGGCGGAGCCGAGGCGGGACCTGCTGCCTCCGAACTGGAAGTAAACAGAGCTAGCTCAGGCTAAAAAGCTAACCTAACATGAAATACATGCATACCAAGTTACTGCTAACAGTGTAGTTCCCCTATATAAACGTTACATTCATAATCAAATGAGACAATCTGCAAGAGAATTAGCTATATTTTGTTATTCTTAATGCTTGTCATTCACACATTGAGAAAAGACGGACTCCACCGCCCGGACCTAACGGAGCCGCAGTGGGCTAGCTCCGGGACGCCGGCTGGAGTTAGCCCCCTGCGGCTCCGTTAGTTCCGGCGGCCACCACTGGGATAATTGGGTCCCCTATTAACATTTGCTCCCGTTTAGCATTATGGGCGTCATAGCCATAGACTATAAAAGTCTTACCCAAGGCTGAATCATAAACTAAAATGTATATGTATGCATAAAGGGTTACGTCCTTAGGCAAGGCAAGGCAAGTTTATTTATATAGCACTTTTCAACACAAGGCAATTCAAAGTGCTTTACAAAAAATGAAAGACATTAAGAAAATGGCAATTAAAATCAGTCATTAAAAAGAAAAGCTAATAAAATAAACAGTAAAAGAAGAAATACATGGATACACATTAAAAGAAGAAATACATGGATACAAGTTACAGTGCAGTCTAAGATATGAATAGTTCAATTAAAAGCAGCGACAAAAAGAAAAGTCTTCAGCCTGGATTTAAAAGTAGTCAGAGTTGCAGCGGACCTGCAGGTTTCTGGGAGTTTGTTCCAGATATTTGGAGCATAATTACTGAATCCTGTTTCTCCATGTTTAGTTCTGACTCTGGGGACAGAAAGCTGACCAGTCCCTGAAGACCTGAGAGATCTGGATGGTTCATAATTTAGCAGGAGATCAGAAATGTATTTTGGGCCTAAACCATTCAAAGCTTTATAAACCAGCAGCAGTATTTTGAAATCTATTCTTTGACACACAGGAAGCCAGTGTAAAGACTTCAGAACAGGAGTGATGTGATCCACTTTCTTAGTGTTAGTGAGGACTCGAGCAGCGGCGTTCTGAATCAGCTGCAGCTTCTAATAGATTTTTTAGTGAGACCTGTGAAGACACCATTGCAGTAGTCGGTCTACTAAAGATAAAAGCATGGACAAGTTTTTCCAAATCCTGCTGTGACATTAGTCTTTTAATCCTAGATATGTTCTTTAGGTGATAGTAGGCTGATTTAGTAACTGTTTTAATTGTTGAAACTCAGGTCAGAGTCCATGACTACACCTAGATTTCTGGCTTTATCTGTTGTTTTGAACATTGCAGACTGAAGCTCAGCGCTAACTTTTATACGTTCTGCCTTGGCTCCAAAAACCATTACCTCAGTTTTATCTTTATTTAATTGAAGAAGGCTCTGACACATCCAGTCATTGATTTGTTCAATACACTTACTCAGTGTTTGAATTGGAGCATAGTCTCCTGGTGAAACTGTTACGTAAATTTGTGTGTCATCTGCATAGCTATGGTAACTTATTTTGTTGTTTTTCATTATCTGAGCCAGTGGTAGCATGTAGATGTTAAAGAGAAGAGGCCCCAAGATGGAGCCTTGAGGAACCCCACATGTCATATTTGTCAACTCAGATGTGTATTTACCTATAGAAACAAAGTTGTTTCTGTCCTTTAAGTAGGATTCAAACCAATTTAGGACTGTTTCCGAAAGTCCCACCCAGTTTTCCAGTCGGTCTAGTAATATGCTGTGGTCAACAGTGTCAAACGCAGCACTGAGATCTAATAATACTAACACTGAAGTTCTGCCACTGTCTGTGTTTAAGTGGATGTCATTAAAGACCTTTACAAGAGCAGTCTCAGTGCTGTGGATTGGACGAAAGCCTGACTGGAACACATCTAAACAGTTATTTAAATGCAAAAATTACTCAACTGTTGAAAAGCAACTTTTTCAATGATTTTACCTAGAAATGGGAGGTTTGATATGGACCTATAATTGTTCATTACTGAAGCATTTAGATTATTCTTTTTTAAGAGAGGTTTAATGAGTGCAGTTTTCAGGGCCTGTGGAAAAATACCTGAGTGAAGAGATTTGTTTACTATATGAAGTAGATCTGAGGCCATGCAAGGCAAAACATCTTTGAAAAATCCCGTTGGAATTATTATTATCAAGGCAGCAGGAGGAGGATTTCAGAAGTTGTATAATGTCCTAAAGGAAAATGCGCATGCGTGGAAGTTGTGTGTGAAGTCTGAGAGCGTGTAGCTCCCGTAGCAAACTTTTTGACAAATCAGGTTATGATCAGATGGGCAAGTTGATCACTCAAAGTTTATAGCGAAATACGATGTGGGGAATGTAATGCCACCGAAGAAACCAAACAAAAAGGCTAAAGTGCCATTGAATGAGAGCAGCGGCCTTTCGGGAGTGAGTGACAAACAAGCAGCAGAGGAGAACGCCATGGAGAGCGGGGCCGCACAGGTGAACCTCTCGGAGCTGTCGGTACTAATACGCTCCATAATAAGAGAGGAGATAGGGGCTGCTTTCGAGAAATTCCAGCCGCAGCTTGATGCTTTAAAGGGAGAACTTGACTCATGTTGTCAGAAGCTCGGTGATATGGAGGAGGGGATAACCGACATGGATTGTAGGGTTGCTATACTCGAAACCGCAAATGGCAATCTAATGAAAAGAGTTCAAAGACAAAATAGAGAGGATGGAGATTCAAAGCAGAAAGTTTAATCTACGTGTGATTGGACTGAAAACGGACATTGAGAAGAGCGACCCCATTGCCTTTGTGACAAACTTTTTAAAGGAGGTGTTCGGTAGTGAGCTCTCATGTGAACCGGCAGTCGAGATTGCATACAGGATTGGGCAGGGGACTGATTTGAGACCCAGACCTATGATTGTTACTATGCAGAGATATCGAGCTAAGGAAGCTATCTTGAAGCTGGCAAGAAGCAAGGGAGAGATTCTTTTCCGTGACATGCGAGTGAAGATATTTCCTGATATTACTCCGGATATTGCCAAGAAGAGAGCCCTATTCAATGACGTCAGGATGAAGCTGCGCAAGGCTGAGGTGAGGCATGGACTATTGTTCCCCGCAACGCTCATCGTAACCTTCAATGGACAAACCAAACTTTATCGGGACTGTAGTGAAGCTGAGCATTTCTATAAAACAGTGATAAGCCCGGTTTCAGTTCAAACCAGAAATGAAGGTGGGAAATGACTGATTGATATGACCTGATAGATGGTATGACTATACATATAGGAGAAGAAATTAATTGTATTGTGAAAATGAGAATTGTTGCAGTTTTGGTGATCTCCACAATTGTTTTATTTTCTTGTAGGCCAATATTCACTGGTCTATGAGTTATATACTCATGTATTTGAAGTTATTTACTTCATCATCTGCGAGTATGAATTTATGTTTATTAGATTTTGAATAGAGACAAATTTCAACTTGTCTCTATTGTTGTTTATTCCTCCTAAAAATATAATTTTGATGTATTGATTAGATCTAGTGTTGTGAGACATTTCCATGAATCTATTTCATACTATTATTTAAAAATGTTTGGGAGCTACCGGGAGGCTCGTCTAATTGAGCGAGTGAGTATGCACATTTATAGCAATCTATGTGCAGATAAATGTTGGGTTATGTATGTGATGGTGTGTGTGGTTGAAATTGTGTTACATGTATGTTTTAGTTCAGCTCTCAATTTGATAGGAAGTGAAAAGGAGATAACATTTAAATTGTCATCTTAATGTTGAATAAGTTACCAAGTAAAGGGTTTAAATTGGCTCACATAAATATATGTAGTCTAAGAAATAAAGTGTCTGAGATAGAGGAAATATTATCATGTGGTATTCATTTGTTAGCAATATCTGAAACTCACTTAGATGACACATTTAATGACGCTGCTGTGGACATTGATGGATATAGAATATTTAGAAAGGACAGGAATGCATATGGAGGTGGGGTGGCAGTATACATTCAAAAGCAAATACCAGCTAAAGTGAGATATGATTTGATGTCTGCTGATATTGAAGTACTTTGGTTGCAAATTAATTTACCTCACTTGAAACCTTTGTTGGTAGGATGTTGTTACAGACCTCCAAATGCAAACTTAATTTATTTAGACAAATTATGTGAAATGTTAGACAACGTTTGTGATCTTGACAGAGAGATTTATTTTATTGGAGATTTAAATATTGACTGGAATATGTTGGACTGTGCCCTTAAAAACAAGCTGCAGACAATAATTAATACATGTAACTTGGTACAAATGGTGACTAAACCTACTAGGATATGCATAAAGAAAGATGGGTCAAAAAGTGCAACTTGTATTGATCATATATTTACTAATTTTAGCCATGTATGCTCTCAGGCATTATCGATTCCAGTAGGGTGTTCTGATCATAATTTAATAATTATCGTGAGAAAGACAAAGGTGCCAAAGGCTGGACCAAAAGTAATTGTGAGGAGATCAATGAAATATTTTAGTGAAGCGTCATTTATACAGGATGTTCAAAAGATATGTTGGAAACATGTTTTTGAGAAAGTCGATCCAGATGATGCTCTTGATGTCTTTAATTTGTTATTCATGCAGGTGATTGATAAACATGCTCCACTTAGAAAACAGACTGTAAGGAACTTTAGAGCACCCTGGTTAGATGAGGAATTAAGGGATCTAATGAAACAAAGAGATGATGCAAAAAATGTAGCTCTCTCATCAAGTTATGAGTCAGATGGGCAAATTTATAGAAGGTTAAGGAATTATGTTACAGCATTAAATAAAAAGAAAAAACAGTTGTATTATGGAAATAAAATTAAAGAGATAAAGGATGACAAGAAAAAACTGTGGAGTTTAGTGAATGGCATGATGGGCCGTAAGCCGAAATCCACCTCAACATATCTTGAGGTGGATGGGACATTTTTGACAAAACCAGTACAAATTGCGAATCATCTGAATGATTATTTTCTTGATAAAGTAAAACATTTGAGGAGAAATATGAATCAAACTATAAATAGTAACTCCACATTTCTAATAAAGGATTTAATTATGAAAAATAAGAAGTGTACATTTAAAATAGAAAAAGTGACAATTACAGATGTTGAATGTCTACTCGGTAAATGTAATGATAAACCACCAGGAGTGGATAATTTAGTCGGTACATTTCTTAGATATGTTGCTAACTTTGTTGCAGAGCCGATCTGTCATATTATAAATTTGAGTATTGATAAATGTGTTTGCCCACAGGCATGGAAAATAGCAAAAATTATTCCACTTGCAAAAAATCCAGCTGGACCATTTTCTGGTACAAATAGCCGTCCAATAAGTTTATTACCAGCATTAGCAAAGATAATGGAGAGAATAATTTTCAATCAAATACAAAAATACTTTGAAGGTAACAAACTTAATACTGTGTATCAACATGCTTACAGACCTGGCCATTCCACATGCACCGATTTAATACAAATGACAGATGACTGGAAGGGCGAACTAGATAATAGGAAGTTAGTGGGAGCAGTACTACTCGATTTTAGTTCTGCTTTTGATGTCATTGACCATTCTTTGTTGTTACACAAGCTGGAACAATATGGTTTTCTTTTTGAAACACTGAAGTGGTTAGAAAGTTACCTGACAAATCGAAGTCAAACTGTTTTTTTTAATGGAAGTCTCTCAAAGATGAAAACAGTCACTTGTGGAGTACCTCAGGGTAGTTGTTTGGGACCACTTTTATTTTCTATTTTTACAAATGACCTACCATTAGTGTTAGAAAAAGCTAAAATTGTAATGTATGCAGATGACTCAACAATATATTATGCAGCATCCACTACAAGAGAGTTGACAAATGTTATGAATAAAGATCTACTACTGATATCAGAGTGGGTCATAAATAATAAGTTGGTACTTAATGCGGGAAAAACAAAATCATTATTAATAGGATCAAATCATCAGTTAAAAGGTGAACCAAAATTGCAACTACATTTAAACCATATTGAAATTGAACAGGTCAAGGAGACAAAATTGCTAGGTATAACCCTGGATCATAAATTATCTTGGTCTAAACAAATTGATAATGTTGTATGTAAAATGGGAAGGGGTGTGTCACTTGTAAAAAGAATTGTAAAATATTTGTCTATGGGTGTCCGTAGACAAGTTTTGGATGCTCTGGTTCTGTCGCAGCTTGATTATTGTTTGGTTATATGGTCTAGTGCTGCTGAAAAAGACTTAAACAAACTACAAGTAGCACAAAATAAGGCAGCACGATGTGCACTGCAGTGCTCCTACAGAATCAGAGTCACTGAAATGCTGGAGACACTGAAATGGTTAACTGTCAGACAGAGGTCAACTTATATCTTATTAAATGTTGTCAGAAATATTACAGTGACTCACTCACCAGATATATTATCACAAAGGTTTATAGCGCAATATGCACAACATAACTATCAAACACGACATACAATAGAAGGAAGGTTTGTATTACCCAAATCTAAATCAAATATGGGACAGAAAACAGTCATGCACAGAGCCATGATCAGCTGGAACTCTTTACCGGTTCACATCACTCAGGAAAATTGTCAAGTACAATTCAAAAGGTTGCTAAAAAATTATTTAAGTATTACAAAGTAAATTTGAGATGTGGCTATGTATGCATATATTATTATGTACACTTATTTGTATTTACTTTTGTTTGGCCTTAGGATGGCGATAATTGGATGACCATTTTAGTTTTCACTTCATTTCACTGTAAATTGCATGAAATTATGAGCTGTTTTGTTTTAATTTTGTTGTATGTATGTTTATGTATGTTTTGAGTGTGTGAGGACCCCAGGAAGAATAGCCAATGCTCATGCTAGTGCTAATGGGGATCCTAATAAAGAAATGAAGAAATGTCCTCTAGGTTTTTATCATTAATCTGATGGAATTGTGTCATGGTGTTTGAATTGATGTTAAGTGGACACAGAGACAACACATTTGCTGTTCCTGATGCAGAGGCACTGACTGCTTGTCTGATTTTCTGAATTTTGTCAGTGAAAAAGGAGGCAAAATCATTGCACGCCCTGGTGGATAGAAATTCAGAGGCTTCTGACACTGGGGGGTTAGTTAGTCTGTCGACGGTAGCAAACAAGGCACGTGCGTTGTTTTTTTTTTTGGTAATGATGTCAGAGAAGAACGATTGACGTGCGTTTTTCAATTCCAAATTATAAAGGCCAAGTCTCTCTTTATACATTTCAAAGTGAACCTGGAGATTTGTTTTTCGCCACCTACGTTCAGCTTTTCGACACTCTCTTTTTTCTGTTTTCATGGTCATGGCCTTTCTCCATGGAGATATTTTCTTGCCAGACACTTCCTTTACCTTAGTTGGAGCAATGGCATCTATAATATTTTTAATTTTTGAATTAAAATGATCTACTAGCTCATTTACTGAGATGTTAGCAGGGGCAAGTGTGGAAGAAAAATTCTGAGTAAACATTTCCCTAGTATTTTCAGTTAAATATCGCTTTGTGGTTACCTGTTTTTGAACATTTTTGTGAACAGAAATAGAGCTCTCAAAGAAAACACAGGAATGATCAGAGAGTGCAACATCAGTCACCACAACCTCAGAGATATTCAGACCCTTTGAGATAATTAAGTCCAGAGTGTGCCCCTTATTGTGCATGGGCTCCGTCACATGCTGAGTCAGTCCATAGCTATCAAGAACACAAAACAGTTATTTTGCCCCTCTGTCCTGAGGGTTGTCAACATGGATGTTAAAATCACCAACAATGACTAAACGGTCAAAGTCAATACACACTATAGACAGCAGTTCAGTAAAGTCATCATAAAAGCTTGCACAGTATTTGGGTGGTCTATAGATATTTAGGAACAGAGCTCGAGAGGAGCATTTCAGCTGAAGGGCCACATATTCAAAAGAAGCAAAGTTCCCATAAGATGTCTTCCTGCATTGAAGAGAATCATTGAACAGAATAGCAACTCCACCCCCTTTCTTATGCATTCTTTCCTGACTCATAAAACTAAAGTTGGGAGGGGTTGATTCGATAAGAACAGCTGCACTGTTATTTTGTTCAATCCAAGTTTCTGTTAAAAACATAAAATCGAGATTGTGCTCAGTGATAAAATCATTGATTAAAAATGTTTTTCCTGCCAAAGACCTGACATTTAATAAAGCTAGTTTAAGTTTGTTAAGCACACTATCAGTCATGTTTTTTGTAACAAGCTGTGGCTGACATGGAATCACTGCTAAATTAGATGAACTCACACAAACGTTTGAGCGCTTCCTGTATCGAAGATGATTCACCGCTCTTAATCTATTACCTATTAACACAGATATCGGCAAAGCTATAGGCAGGCAGGGCCCTGGCATGTCCTGGAAAGAGTTGAGAGTGCCATACGCCCTTGAGCCTGGACCCAGCACATATCAGTAAGAGTTTGTTGCATTTTGTACACACACATCCTTATCAGGCTTCGGAGACTGCAGATGCTTTCTTGAAGGGAGGGGCGGTGGTTGACGTAGGCACGGTGATGGAGACGGGGGAGATGGTGCGGGGGTAGAAGACATGCTGCCAGGGGGGGGGAGGTGGTTGATGTAGGCATGGTGATGAAGACGGGGGAGATGGTGCGCGTCTCCGCGGTGATTTTGGTGGCCGTCGTTGAGGAGTGGGGGTAAAGGACATGCTGCCAACCCTGCGTATCGCCTTAGTTTGGTCTTTGGACTCCAGGAAGGAATCGGTGCCAACCCTCTGTAAAGTGGAGGATGCTCACAGATTCTGCTTGGGTTTTCAAGACAGTAACACGGGGCTACAGGCTCCAATTCGCTGTCACCCCCCCCCCTCACTTCTCGGGCATTCTGTATTCACAGGCCCGGGGAGAGTCGGCCCCCTATTCTAGAGCAAGAGATTTTCTCGCTACTAGAAAAGAAGGCTATATCGATAATACCCGCCGAACAGAGTCAGAGCGGCTTTTATTCCAAGTATTTCCTCGTTCCAAAACGGGGAGGGAACGGAATTCGACCTATACTAGATTTGAGAGCTCTGAACAAATATCTCAAAAGATACAAATTCAGAATGCTCACTCACACATCTCTGTTGCGTCTCGTGCGCCAAAACGACTGGTTCACATCAGTCGACCTGAAAGATGCGTATTTCCACATCCCAGTATATTACCCACACAGGAAATATCTGAGGTTCGCCTTTCAGGGTGTCTGTTACGAGTACAGAGTACTTCCCTTCGGTCTGTCTCTCAGCCCGCGAGTGTTTGTACGGTGTACAGAAGCCGCGATAGCCCCGTTAAGACAACAGGGTATTCGCCTGGCAACTTATCTGGACGATTGGCTCCTCCTCGCACAGTCGGAGCAAGAGGCTATTACGCAGACGAATGTCCTCGTAAAACACCTGCTCGACCTGGGTTTTGTAATGAACACAGAAAAGAGCATGTTGTCTCCAGCCCAGACTGTACTCTTCCTGGGCCTACGCCTGAATTTGATACCCTTTACAGCGCGCTTATCAGCAGAGAGAGTGAAAGCCTTCAGGGCTTGCCTCGCTCATTTTCAGCCACGCAAATATGTTCTCTTCAGATCATGTCTGCGGTTGCTGGGGCTCATGGCGTCAGCCATTCTGGTGGTACGACTGGGACGCTTACACATGAGGGAGTTTCAGCGCTGGGTAGCTGCCCTCAGATTGGACCCCGCGCGCCATGACGCGCGGAGAGTGATGGTCACTATGAAATGCGTAATGGCTCTGCGCCACTGGCTACACCCGACTTTTCTAGTACGGGGCGTGCCTATGGGTGCTGTCCTATCGCGGAAGGTGGTCACCACGGACGCATGTCTGACGGGCTGGGGGGTATATACGAAGGTCGACCTGTGAGGGGTCTCTGGAGCAGAGACCTCCAACGGTCACACATAAATTATCTGGAACTTTTAGCGGTGTTCCTCACCCCGAAACGCTTTCTGCCTTTTCTCAGAGGACATCATGTCCTCGTGAGGACAGACAACACGACCACAATATCGTATATAAACCGCCAAGGGGGTTTGCGTTCTCTCCAGTTACACATGCTGGCACGCAAACTGATCTTATGGAGCTGCGGACGTCTCCTCTCTCTGAGAGCGACGCACGTACCAGGAGTGATGAACCTCGGGGCGGATCTGCTGTCCAGAGGTGCACCACTATATGCAGACTGGACTCTACATCCAATGATTGTGAGTCAGCTGTGGGTGCGTTACGGCCGAGCCGCGGTAGATCTGTTCGCATCAAAAGAAAATGCTCAATGTCAGCTGTTCTTTTCAATGCGCGATTTAAACGCACCGTGAGGCGTGGACGCGCTCGCGCACGTTTGGCCTCCGGTCCTTCTGTACGCGTTCCCACCCCTGGCTCTGATACCCCCAACTTCAGAGTGCAAGAGCTTCCTCCACCAGGTCTCTCTATGACTGTAAGTGGAGGGTGTTTGAGGAGTGGTGCCTTCAAAAAGGACACATCTCTTTTCAATGTCCTGTCGGGGTGATTTGATCATTTCTACAGGACTTAATTGATAAACACAGAGCTTTCTCTACGATCAAAGTGTAACTGGCTGCTATTGCTGCATGCCATGTGGGCTTTGAGGGAAAGACGGCTAGCCAACATCCTTTGGTCTGCCGTTTTATGAAAGGGGCTCGCAGGCTTCTCCCTGTTTCCAGGTCACTGGTGCCCTTATGGGACTTGGCAGTGGTTTTAGATAGGCTCACTCGACCTCCATTTGAACCCCTGGTAGAAGCTGACATGAAACACCTGTCACTGAAGACAGTGCTGTTACTGGCTCTGGCATCTGCCAAGCGAGTCAGTGACATTCATGCGCTCTCTGTACATCCTTCATGCACTCAGTTTGCCCCGGGGCAAACGAGAGTGTTGCTGAAGCCCAACCCTGCCTTTATACCTAAGGTGGTTGGCTCATGTACCCCCATTGACATTGTGGCATTTCCTCCGCCGCTGTGTTCCTCTGAGGAACAGCGGCCGAATTTGCTGTGTCCAGTGTGTGCTTTACGCATCTATATGGACAGGTCAAAAGAGTTTCGTTATAATGACCAACTCTTTGTATCCTGGGCTAACCCTCAGAAGGGCAAGCCCGTTACCAGGCAACGGCTCTCCCACTGGATTGTGGAAGCGATTGCTCTGGCTTATACGAGTCAGGCACCAACGGGCCTGCGTGCTCATTCTACTCGTGGACTGGCTACATCCTGGGCTTTGTTCAAGGGGGTTTCCATCCAAGACATTTGTGCAGCAGCGAGCTGGTCCTCGCCGCTCACTTTTGTCTGCTTTTACAGGCTAGATGTCTCTGCTCCAAGTGTGGCCCGCGCAGTGCTGGCCCCCGTGTTGAGACAGGGTTCTACCTGTTAAGTTCTGGTTGTTTTTGGTGATTTTCGAGATAAGCATGTCAAGCAATACGGGAGTTTCAATATCCCATAGTGAGACATCGAACGGAGTGTTATGAATGAGAACTATAGGTTACTTACGTAACCCCAGTTCTCAGAGTAACATGAAGTGAGATGTCTCACCAGACGGCCCTTCTTGCTAAGGCGAAGCGAGAAGAGGTGCTTATTTTGAATGACGCTGCGTCGTAGCGCAAGCTACTTAAAGGGTGGGTGGATTCCCTGACGTTGACGTCAAGATCACCAGCCAATCAGGATTGGCGTAATGAGATTGATGCTTCTGTTTGCATACGCGTTGAGGCGCATCCCATAGTGAGACATTTCACTTCATGTTACTCTGAGAACTGGGGTTACGTAAGTAACCTATAGTTATTATCAAAATAATATTTAACCGTTATCAGAACGTAGTGCAACTGTAGAAGCTTGCTCTGTTGTCTCACTGAAAGAATCACTTTTACCACGTTTTTTTCAGACAATATTGAGAGATAAATAGTAGCAGTTCTCACTATGTGTTGAATATCTTTGCCTTCAATACATTAAATTAGAAAGCTGACAACCATATTTCTTTAGCCTTTATTTATACAGGTGTAGATCTCATTGAGACACAAGGTCTCATTTTCACACAATCATATTGCTTGTTAACATCTAAATGTAACCTTTTGCATGGAAAAACCCCTCAACTTAACTGATGTGTAGGTGATCTAGTATTTAGTATTATTACATGGCTTAGTTGAATACTCGATTCTGATTGGTCAATTCAGAACACGTGAGACGTTGTTAATCCAGAACAGACAGACCGCTGTCAAGCACTTATTGACCGTTGTTAAGGACGCTCACATCTGCACAAACAAGTCTGTTCGATTTAACTGTATACAGTTTGGCCGAAAAGCAAACTGCATGCAGTTTGCTTTTCTAACTGACAAGACAAGAGCGACAAGAAAACAGCGGAGAAGTAACGGGCAGAAACCCTCCTTTTTACGTAGCGGTCCAGACATAGACATCAGACGGCGACACATATTCAGTTGCCTGTTACTTTGGCATTAGGGCAGGAATATCTAGATACTTTCCAAGGTTTGACATAATGAATTGTGCTACTTTTAAAGCAAGCAACGATGTTTTCAAATCTGTAATCAAAAAGCTCCTCAAAAACGCTATTGATGCAGTTCCTGCCGTTGCTACAGATGTAGCGCTTCATTTCAGACGCCTACCCATGCGGGTCCGTGATCGGCACGGGGTAGGCTCCTGCTGAAAAGGAAAACCCCCCGCAGGACTTGAAACGCCCCCTTGATAAATACATTTAATTATAATGAAACCAGCTGCAATGGATCATGGATCCACCAGGGGGAGCCGTGATTAAAAAGCTGCCACACTGGAACTCATGTGAAATAAACAGCTGATCTACAGGTATCTGATATAGCGGATATTTGTTAAGATCCATATGTCACGGATAGGATCATATTCTGTGCTAAATAAGAGACATGTAATCATTTACTAAACATCACCATGTTTTTATTTAACAAAAAAATTTTTAATTCACGTTGGCGTAAGTACAAAACCATCATCGAGTTTACAACAACAAAAATAATCGCTTTGTTTTTATATCACATCCGACCGGAGGAAAATGAAACACGGCTCTCACTACCGATCATCCTAATCCCACGGGCAAACAATAATATGTACAGTGTTAATAGTTTACTGTATTATTAGTGTCTAATATTACTGGGGATTTCGGAATGGTACTGGATTTTGATTTATTGTATCGGCTTCATATCGCAATATATTCCCGAAGTCTGAAATGCAAAAATGTCCCACATTAGGGCAATTCACCCTACATTTAATCATTCAAACAAAATCATATTTCGTTTCTTTTTAACGAAATAAATGTGGTTTAATCCACATAATTTACTGTGTTAATTGTTTACTGTAGTATTGTGCACATTACTTTTCGCTGCTTGTTGCACATCTGGTTAGAAGCTAAACTGCATTTCGTTGTCTCAGTACCTGCAATATGTGCAATAACAATAAAGTTGAATCTAATCTTGAGCAGGAACAAATGTATTTAGGCTACTTAGTACATATCTGACATTAACAATTAAACACATTTGTGCATTCTTTAAACCGAGTCAAGCCAACTCCGGAGGTGGCGGCACATTAAAGTGTGCACCTGATTGTTTAACTTGAAGGTGCCTGATGACATTTAATCATTCAAACTAAATCATATTTTGTTTATTTTTAACGAAATAAATGTGGTTTAATCCACATAATTTACTGTGTTAATTGTTTACTGTAGTATTGTTTAACTTGAAGGTGCCTGATGTGAACATTTCCAGAAGAACTCTAGCTTGAATGGCCTTTGTATGTATACATTAGGCCTACAGTATAGCCCAACCATTTACACCTTCCTTTTTTCCCGTCCAAAGTTTGAATTGGATAAAGGTAATGGTTATCGATGGTGCTTTTATAGCCTATTGTATAATAACTGTGTGATTTATATTGCTTTTCAAATGCATATGGCCACCCATTTACACTGCTCTTCCCATCAAGAATATGAATAGAACTTAGTTAGATCACTTTACATTTCTGCAAATTAATTTTTAATCACACACGTCTCCCCACGTCTCCCCGTCCCGAAAATAATAAATAAAATAAAAAGAGGAAACAATTTTCAAGTTCAGTTTTCACCGTTTTATTTAAAATAACTGCCATAACAGACACCATACTGTAGGCCTATCTGCTGCGGAAACCAGGACGAGCTATTTCGGGATCTGTTTTTCGGGGGCTCCTCAGTCTCTCATTTACCCGGCTCCTGATCTTATGCCACTGGTCAATGTTCAGATTTGGGAACCAATTGGAAACATAGGACTCTTTTTCAACCTCTTGACGGAAAAAAAGGAAGGTGTAAATGGTTGAATGATGAATAAACAGTGAGGAGGGGTACAGTATGAATACACTAGATATACACAGCAGCCCAGCCTGTGAGCAGTATGAACACCAATGAGCGCTCAGCTCGAGATACCAGCGAGTCGAGAGAGAGAATGATATCTGCATTTTCTCTTTTGGTTTGATTAGGACACATCCTGGGGATTTACACACATTGACCAGACCGTTCATCAGCCCCCACCCCCCATGTTGCCTATGCTGTCCTGTGTTGCGAACTCTTTGTTTAAAACGAATTGGCCATCGGAATGTGTGGAGGAATTCTCCCAAGGGTCACATTCCACAGCTCTCCCCCCCCCCCACTCCTGTGATCTCCCAACCCCCAGTCTGTAGGTTTGTGTTTGCATATTTCTATGCCGTAATTCATACTGGTCCTCTCACGCACATACGTTCTCCTTACAGTATACATACATAGACTATATGAGTCCGTGTATCTACGGACCATTTGTTTTTCTTTATTAAAAAAGTAAACGGAAGAGCGTCTGAGAGGCGTTTTTGCCCTTTTGCTTTTTACCTTACTAAATGGTTTAATGGTCAGTAGAGCGAGGGGGAGGCCCGCGAAACTCGCGGAAGTGATTTCAAAACAAAAAGCACTCGTTTGCTTGGAACAAAGAAAACGGCCAAGACACACATTGAGTCCAGAAAATGAATGTTATTAAGGGCTGTAAATATAATAAGCCTGTGTCTAAAATTGACAACAGGCTTATTATATTTACAGCCCTTAAGATACACTTTTGTGTTTAACAGCTGACCACTACCATGACATACTTTGTTTTAGTAGATTTCGCATGAGAGCAAAATGTATAAATATGAGCATTAAAATATATGAATATGAGAACAAAATGCATGAATGTGTGAGTGACAATATATGGATGTGTGCATTGAAATATGATAATATGAGAGCAAAATGTATGAATGTGTGAGTGTAAATATAAACGTGTGTGAGAGTGAAAATGTATGTATGTAAAAGGAGAATATATGTGTGTAAGAGTGAAAATATGCTGCATTTTGAATGTCCGCTAGTCCACCATTTCCACCGGAAATATCAAACATTTAATAAAAGTGAAAAACAATGAACAAGACTTAACGTATTAATAATAATTAATAATAATTAATTCTATTTATTCCGTTTGGATGTAGGATTTTTGACTTTGTTTAGAGCAGTGATCTTCTCTGCAGCAGAGAGCTAAGCGCTGTCAGACCGGACCTAACCCTGAAAAGTATTATCATCTGAAATTAATCATTATGTTATTAATATTAAATACATATAAGTATTGTTACAACTTGTATTTAGAAATACTCTGTTGTAATTATTGATGCATAAATTAGTTCATCCATTCAATGTGGCATCTGCTATAATGGGGTTAATGTATGATATTACTTAATAATACAATACATTAGAATATATGATATGATAATTATATTTAAGTTTTATTCATTTCTTATTTCATAGTTTCTCATTATTTTTATTTTTATCGCTCATCTTATTTTTGATCCGTCGTTCCACGACCAGGACGGAATCCGCATTGTTCCTCCTCAATCTGAGGTTCGACAATCGGCCTGACCCTCCTTTCGAGTACCTTAGAGTAAACTTTCCCGGGGAGGCTGAGTAGTGTGATGCCTCTGTAATTGGCACACACCCTCTGGTCCCCCTTTTTAAAAAGGGGAACCACCACCCCGGTCTGCCACTCCTTCGGTACCGTTTCCGACTTCCACGCAATGTTGATGAGACGTGTCAACCAAGACAGTCCCTCAACACCCAGAGCCTTCAGCATTTCTGGGCGGATCTCATCCACCCCCGGGGCTTTGCCACTGTGGAGTTGTTTAACAACCTCAGTGACCTCCCCCCGGGAGATTGGTGTTGATCCCCCGTCATACTCCAGCTCTGCCTCTAACATAGAGGACGAAGTTGTCGGGTTCAGGAGTTCCTCAAAGTGCTCCTTCCAACGCCCTAACACTCCATCAGTTGAGATCAACAACGTCCCATCCTTACTGTACACAGCTTGGATGGTTCCCTGCTTCCCCCTCCTGAGGTGTCGGACAGTTTTCCAGAACAACTTTGGTGCCGCCCGAAAGTCCTTTTCCATGTCCTCTCCGAACTTCTCCCACACCCGCTGCTTTGCCTCGGCCACGGCTGAGGCTGCTGCCCTTCGGGCCTGTCGGTACCTTGCAACTGCCTCGGGAGTCCCCCGGGATAACAAATCCCTGAAGGCCTCCTTCTTCAGTCGGACGGCTTCCCTGACCACCGGTGTCCACCAGGAGGTTCGAGGGTTACCGCCCCTTGAGGCACCTAGGACCTTGAGACCACAGCTCCCCGCCGCGGCTTCGGCAATAGAGGCTTTGAACACCGACCACTCTGGTTCAATGTCCCCAACCTCCACAGGAATGCCCGAAAAGCTCCGCCGGAGGTGTGAGTTGAAGGCCTCCTGAACCTGGGCCTCCTCCAGACGTTCCCAGTTCACCCGAACTACACGTTTGGGCTTACCAGGTCTATCCAGAGGCTTCCCCTGCCACTCGACCCAACTCACCACCAGATGGTGATCAGTTGACAACTCCGCCCCTCTCTTTACCCGAGTGTCCAAAACATACGGCCTCAGGTCCGATGATACGATAACGAAATCGATCATGGACCTTCTGCCTAGGGTGCTCTGGTACCACGTACACTTATGAGCATCCCTATGTTCGAACATGGTGTTTGTTATGGCCAATCCATGACTAGCACAGAAGTCCAGTAACAAACCACCACTCCGGTTCAGATCAGGGGGGCCGTTCCTCCCAATCACTCCCCTCCAAGTGTCTCCATCATTGCCCACATGTGCGTTGAAGTCTCCCAGCAAGATTAAAGAGTCCCCTTCAGGAGCCCCATACAGGACTCTTTCCAGGGTCTCCAAGAAGGCCGTATACTCTGAACTGCTGTTGGGTGCATAAGCACACACAACAGTCAGAGTTTTCCCCCCCATAACCCGCAGGCGTAGGGAGGCAACCCTCTCGTCCACTGGGGTAGACTCCAACAACGAAGCACCCAACCGGGGACTTGTGAGTATCCCCACACCCGCCCGGCGCCTCACACCTTGAGCAACTCCGGAGAAGAATAGAGTCCAACCCCTATCCAGAAGTAAGGTTCCAGAGCCGACGCTGTGCGTAGAGGTGAGCCCAACCAGATCCAACTGGTACCGCTCCACCTCCCGCACAAGCTCCGACTCCTTCCCCCCCAGAGAGGTGACGTTCCACGTCCCCAAAGCCAGCTTCTGTCGCCCGGGTCTGGTCCGTCGAGACCCTCCGCTTTCACTGCCACCCTTCTGGCAGCGCACCCGACCCCATCGTTGTTTCCCGTAGGTGGTGGGCCCGCGGGATGGAGAAGCGGAGGTGTTGCCCACGTTGCCTTTTCGGGCTGGGCCCGGCCGGGCTCCGTGTCGCTTTACCGCACCGTTGTGACGAAAAGGGAGCTGAGCCAGAAGGCAAAGCTCTCTGTCTACCGGGCCATTTTCGTTCCTACCCTCACCTATGGTCATGAAGGATGGGTCATGACCGAAAGAACGAGACCGCGGATACAAGCGGCCGAGATGGGTTTTCTCCGCAGGGTGGCTGGTGTCTCCCTTAGGGATAAGGTGAGAAGTTCGGTCATCCGGGAGGGACTCGGAGTTGAGCCGCTCCTCCTTCGCGTCGAAAGGAGCCAGTTGAGGTGGTTCGGGCACCTAGTTAGGATGCCACCTGGGCGCCTCCCTAGGGAGGTGTTCCAGGCACGTCCAGCTGGGAAGAGACCAAGGGGTAGACCCAGGACCAGGTGGAGGGATTATATCTCTTCGCTGGCCTGGGAGCGCCTTGGGATCCCCCAGTCAGAGCTGGTTGATGTCGCCAGGGAAAAGGAAGTTTGGGGCTCTCTGCTGGAACTGCTACCCCCGCGACCCGACCACGGATAAGCGGAAGAAGATGGATGGATGGATGGATCTTATTTTTGATTTTATTAATCTGTGCTATGCTGTTTTTCACTCTCACTACTGTGTACAAACACCCCAACAATATTACAAAAAATATACTGCATAAAGCAAACTATATACTTTATTTGATCCAAAACTGATGTTTTTTCATTATAGTAGCCTGTGAAAACCATAACAAATAAGTGATTCAATGCTACAGTATTCAGCAAACACAACTGCAGAGCTGCAAACATTGCAAACAGACTAAGTTCTACAACACCCAGTTGTCTTTGTGTATTTGTGAATGAAGCGCCATCTCATGGTTAAATCCTGTAATTGAACAAATGGAGAACTTTGACAACGCCCTCTAGTAATTTGGCAACATCCCCAGCCACTGGGATCCGCTGGGTTTTTGACTGGGACACACCCATGTGAGTCCTATCTGGAGTGCTACATCTGTACGTTAGTTCAAACAGTAACAACGGACTATTTTTCTTAGCGGATGCATGTCAATTTAAATCAATACATACAACTATTTTTTAAATCAATAAAATCCTTTTCTAAATCCACAAAAGCATTTCAATTAATATTGGTAGTCATATGTTACTTTGTTGAGAATGTGGCCGTGTAATAAGCTTCATGCCGATTTAGATCCCTCGGCTTCGCGGCGGGCTCCTGATCAGCCTGTCGGTGTTCTTTTCCCCATAATGACCGCGTCGCTGCACATTATCCCTTACATACCTTAGGGACCTGTGTGTCCACCGTGTGGACATTAACTACAGGTCGCGGTACTCCAAGTGTACAGGCATGCAGTTCGGCCCCAGGGCAAAATAAAAATAAGCTGGGGTGCTACATAGATACCCAGTGCAGGGGCCTTCCACGTGGAAAAAGACCCGGAGACTGACGAGCTTTCCCCGCAGAGTCCACCTTGTGGACATCATTGTCCGTGGTGTGTACAGAATAACATGTCCATATCACGGACATTAATACATAGAATGGTGTCCATGAAATGGAAATTGCAAATAAGTGTTTAAAACGTGCGGAAAACTGTTTGAAATGTCGGGAAAAGGGTTGTGAATACAGACCCAGAGCACAGGTGGTGCAGCACCTGACTTTTCAACCCCGGAATACGTGTTTGAAAGGGGGGGAAAAGTATTGTAAATAGAGGCTATCACAGGCTATGTCAGACATCCATGAAATACACCCGCAAAACCACCTATTTGTACCCGCTCAAAGAGCCCCAAACCACGGACGAAGCAGCTCCAGAATCTCTCCCTGATATGGGCAAACAGGCTGTCAGGTGCTGATGGAAAGCAGGCGGAAATTCATTGATTGTTTTACCCAGGAAGAAGGCTTTACAAGGCGGGTAAAGTGCTCCAGCATCTCGCCCTGACATGAGCAAACAGGCTATGTCAGACATCCATGAAATACACCCGCAAAACCACCTATTTGTACCCGCTCAAAGAGCCCCAAACCACGGACGAAGCAGCTCCAGAATCTCTCCCTGATATGGGCAAACAGGCTGTCAGGTGCTGATGGAAAGCAGGCGGAAATTCATTGATTGTTTTACCCAGGAAGAAGGCTTTACAAGGCGGGTAAAGTGCTCCAGCATCTCGCCCTGACATGAGCAAACAGGCTATGTCAGACATCCATGAAATACACCCGCAAAACCACCTATTTGTACCCGCTCAAAGAGCCCCAAACCACGGACGAAGCAGCTCCAGAATCTCTCCCTGATATAGGCAAACAGGCTGTCAGGTGCTGATGGAAAGCAGGCGGAAATTCATTGATTGTTTTACCCAGGAAGAAGGCTTTACAAGGCGGGTAAAGTGCTCCAGCATCTCGCCCTGACATGAGCAAACAGGCTATGTCAGACATCCATGAAATACACCCGCAAAACCACCTATTTGTACCCGCTCAAAGAGCCCCAAACCACGGACGAAGCAGCTCCAGAATCTCTCCCTGATATGGGCAAACAGGCTGTCAGGTGCTGATGGAAAGCAGGCGGAAATTCATTGATTGTTTTACCCAGGAAGAAGGCTTTACAAGGCGGGTAAAGTGCTCCAGCATCTCGCCCTGACATGAGCAAACAGGCTATGTCAGACATCCATGAAATACACCCGCAAAACCACCTATTTGTACCCGCTCAAAGAGCCCCAAACCACGGACGAAGCAGCTCCAGAATCTCTCCCTGATATGGGCAAACAGGCTGTCAGGTGCTGATGGAAAGCAGGCGGAAATTCATTGATTGTTTTACCCAGGAAGAAGGCTTTACAAGGCGGGTAAAGTGCTCCAGCATCTCGCCCTGACATGAGCAAACAGGCTATGTCAGACATCCATGAAATACACCCGCAAAACCACCTATTTGTACCCGCTCAAAGAGCCCCAAACCACGGACGAAGCAGCTCCAGAATGTCCCCCTGACATGCACACTTCCATAACCTCGCACACCGCGAGACCCCGGGCCCCCGAACTTAAGCACTCCCCCACGGACTAAACCCAGATGATCACACCCTCAAGAACCTCGTGCCCCTGGGAACCTTAAAGGGGTGGATTTTGCGGTGCTCAACTGCCCGCCCACCAGCATCAATATTCGGCCTTATTCACAGCACCACTCACCCTCCTGTGGAGGATGTTATCATGCCCCTGGTTAGATATAACGGGGTGGATTTTGCGGTGCTCAACTGCCCGCCCACCAGCATCAATATTCGGCCTTATTCACAGCACCACTCACCCTCCTGTGGAGGATGTTATCATGCCCCTGGTTAGATATAAAGGGGTGGATTTTGCGGTGCTCAACTGCCCGCCCACCAGCATCAATATTCGGCCTTATTCACAGCACCACTCACCCTCCTGTGGAGGATGTTATCATGCCCCTGGTTAGATATAAAGGGGTGGATTTTGCGGTGCTCAACTGCCCGCCCACCAGCATCAATATTCGGCCTTATTCACAGCACCACTCACCCTCCTGTGGAGGATGTTATCATGCCCCTGGTTAGATATAAAGGGGTGGATTTTGCGGTGCTCAACTGCCCGCCCACCAGCATCAATATTCGGCCTTATTCACAGCACCACTCACCCTCCTGTGGAGGATGTTATCATGCCCCTGGTTAGATATAAAGGGGTGGATTTTGCGGTGCTCAACTGCCCGCCCACCAGCATCAATATTCGGCCTTCTTCACCTGCCCTGCTGGAGGTTCACACTTTAACTTTTTGTTTACCCTACTCTGCCTTACACATCCTCCAACACACTTGAGCACTCCTCACTCGGACTGAACCCCTCCATGCACACCACCAGAACCTCGTGCCCCTGGGGACCTTAAAGGGGAAAACACCCTTATTTTCAGCATATTGCTTTACCTTCCCTCTCACACTGCTCACTATTGCCACTTGTTCACTCCATTTATCCAGTACCAACTCAACTAGGGTGTAATAGTTTTTAAAAAATAGGACCAAGTCAGTTAAATAAATAAATTTTATTTACAGATTTATATACAGTTATATACAGTTATATACAGATTTATATACAATTATATACAATATACAATTACAAGTGTCCGAAAATAGTGCCTCGTAAGGCGGGTAAAGTCCCCTGACAACTCCCCTTGCATTCCTCCATAATTTAATTTAATAACATGTTAACATGAAGGGGCCAGAGTACAACAACACATTTCATATTTACAAGTTGATCATGGATCGTTGGTGCAGAGTCTGGCACCCTCTCTTCACCCAAATCGAATTCTTCGTCTGACGTCTCGGCATCGGGGGAGTCTTGGTAGGGAGTGGAGCTATGCTCCTCTCCAGAGCTGCCACTGTCAATGTCCCCCAAATTGTCTTCACTCCCCGATGATGCTGCTGCCGCTGCTTGCAGTGACTCTGTGAAGAGCAGCCTTATTTCCGCAGCCTCCTTCAAAGAAGGATTTTTTGCGTAGAATTTGTCTGCCGTAGCCGTGTTATGGCACATAAAGTCAGTCACTCGCTGGCGGTTGTCTACGTCTTGAAACCTCTTTGCGTTATCGGCATGGACTGTGCGGAGGTCGGTGAAATTAATGGGACCTTTTAGTCCCACATCAGCCCATGCCAACCTCAGGAAGTGGGCAAGGTTCCTCGACGGGTTCTTCCCCGCTGTGTATAGGAAGTAGCGGTTCTGGGTGCAGGTCAGCGTCCTCTTGATTTCCAGCCACCTCTTCATCCATCCGAATTCTTCTATGGTGAGGTACAGCTGCGCTTCACCAAACGCGTTGGCCGTCTTGTGGTTGCTTACCTGTTATGACAGAGGTAGAGAGCATCAATACAAGTATCAATCATGCACAACATGTTTATCACTGCCAGAATAAACACATTTTGTAATAGCACTCACGTGGATGAGGTAGCCGAAGTCTGTGCCTGTTGTCTCCGCCTTTCGGACCTCACAGTTGGTCATGTTGGAGTAGACCCCCGGCCGGTGGCCGTAAATACAGCTCCAGTGGAGGGTCATGTAACCATAGAGCAAGAGCCGGGTTGCGGTAGTGGGATTGCTGGCCATCAGGTTCAAGAGCTGAGGGATGCGATCTTTGGCCACAGTCAAACAAGTCATGATGTCCTTGTGGCTCGGCAAGCCTTCCATTTTGTCCCGCTTCACCTGCATCTGATGGACGATCACCTTTTTCCTCAGGGACCTCAGGATGGCAGCAAGTTCGCGTTGGACGACAATCATGTCGTTTTGGTTGAGTCTGCTTCCCTTGCATGGTGTGGCTGCCATGTATTTCAGAAAGTGTGAAATGTTTTTGATGTAGAAGTCAGAGGTGGTGACCTGTAGGCTGGACAGTATCAGGCTCCGGGACCAGCTGTTGGCAAAGGAAAACGCATCAGTACATCGTATTGCGTCAATGGGGAGAACACACACAATGATGCTGACATCATGGACAGTTTTTTGATGTTACTCACCCACGTATCCTCTTCAGATCCCTCAGAAAGAGCCAGTCAGACAGGCGTTTGAAACCGTGTGCCATGAAGCTCAGGAACGATTTCACTCTGCTTATTTTGGAGACTGCGTTTTCTTGGAGCCTCACTGTTGGGTCGATGCCCTCATAATGCTCCCGGTAGCCTTGCAGATACTCCTCTGTGAAACATAACACAGTACTTTAATGACAACACATTGTGTATTACAGAAACTGCATTTGTGACACATCTAACACACTTACCCATTATGCATGGGAATGTTATATTCCGCATTATATTCCCCCGGCCCCTGCCGCAGAACCAGGGGGAATTTATGGGAGGGGAGGTTGATGAGGCCTCGGTATCTACGGATGCAGGTTCTGAGGAGCTGGATGCAGGTGTCTGAGAGGCAATGGGGGACTTGCTGCACGAGGGAATGGGGGAATAGCTGCACAAGGGAACGGGGGACTTGCTGAAGGATGGACCTTTGGACTTGGACTGCCTCGTTGGTGTCGCCTCTGTTCGGGGTCGTTTCCTTAGAAACACCCGCTCTTGTTCCTCCCCATACTCTTCATCATAGCCATGCATATTATCTGCTATCCTCTGGTCAAACCTCTGTCGCTTATGTTTTATCCTCTGCTGCAGCTTGAAGCGCAGAGATTTCACCTCAGCAGCATATCTGTCCCTCTGAGCCCTCATTGTGTTTGCCTCCATCCTCCATTCCTTACAGTCCGGGTTGTCACATTCATTCACTGGGGACAAGGGTGGAGGTTGTGAAAGGACCTCATCACCCTCAGTGTCCACATCCCAAGTGGTAATCATCGCTACTGTGGGGTTTGTCAGTCGGAGCGCTTGAAGGTCCTTCGTTGCCACTGTCATTTTGACTTTAATAACAGCGAGACATAGCTCCTCCCGCGACAGCTCGACATGGTCCCGGTACAAGTGCCGGTCCAGCCTTGTCCCGGTATAGTTGCATCCTGCAATGATGCAGGGATGCAGCCTTATATTTGTATGTCCATTTGCCAAGAGCAGGAGAATTCTTCTTTCAACCAAGTTACGCACACTATGGTTTCTGAGCAAATGCTTGCTCAGGGCACGGAAGGAATGGTTACAGATCGGACAACACAGCAACATCCTATCTGTATGCATGGGCATTTTGGTACCGGGAAGTGTACCCTGTAGAATGAGAGTGAAAAGACTCGAGAACGTTGCACTCAGCTAACTAGAAGGACCCTATCTCAAATCTATCCAGGTTATATTCAAAACGTTAATTTTTCATTTGCATCATCGTGCGAAAGGTGTCCCATTTAGGCACTCGTTAGGCGGGCAGAGATCCCTGTCATCTCTCGGCCTCTCCAGAGGAAGGGAAATACTATGTTGTCTTTTTTGGAGAACCATGAAAACCGGCCAAATGTATCCGAAAATAGTGCATCAGGTAGAATCCTCTCAAACTCTCCTTCCATTCCTCCAGAGACCAGTTCAAAATGATTGGGGTCCTCCAGGCAACAATTGTATCCGAGCCAAAGCACTCATGTAGCGGACGCTTTCCTCCATGAAATAGTGCCTCACATGCGGGTAAAGTCCCCTGACAACTCCCCTTGCATTCCTCCAGAGTCAGAGTTAACTTTTGGAAGAACCATAGAAAAGGGTGAAAATGGATAAAAATGTATCCGAAAATAGTGCCTCATATGCGGGTAAAGTCCCCTGACAACTCCCCTTGCATTCCTCCAGAGGCAGAAAAAGTCAGAGTTAACTTTTGGAAGAACCAGAGGAAGGGGTGAAAATGGATAAAATGTATCCGAAAATAGTGCCTCACATGCAGGTAAAGTCCCCTGACAACTCCCCTTGCATTCCTCCAGAGTCAGAAAAAGTCAGAGTTAACTTTTGGTAGAACCAGAGGAAGGGGTGAAAATGGATAAAATGTATCCGAAAATAGTGCCTCATTATTCCGTGACAACTCCCCTTGCATTCCTCCAGAGGCAGAAAAAGTCAGAGTTAACTTTTGGTAGAACCAGAGGAAGGGGTGAAAATGGATAAAATGTATCCGAAAATAGTGCCTCATTATTCCGTGACATCTACCCTTGTATTCCTCCAGAGGCAGAAAAAGTCAGAGTTAACTTTTGGTAGAACCAGAGGAAGGGGTGAAAATGGATAAAATGTATCCGAAAATAGTGCCTCATTATTCCGTGACATCTACCCTTGTATTCCTCCAGAGGCACTTTA
The DNA here is from genome assembly GCA_902827135.1 of Harpagifer antarcticus. NCBI lineage: Eukaryota > Metazoa > Chordata > Actinopteri > Perciformes > Harpagiferidae > Harpagifer > Harpagifer antarcticus. Next base: position 592,912 of record CADEHL010000356.1, read on the forward strand.
ACTTTGTAAAGAACCATGATTAGGGTCCTCCAGGCAACAATTGTATCCGAGCCAAAGCACTCATGTAACGGACACTTTCCTCCATGATGTGAAACAGCCGGTTTTTTTCTGAGTGCCTCCAAAAACCGGGTTTCCGATTTCGTGCAGATGGTAGCTTGGAAAACATGAATAGATTTATTTGACGGGGGAAGGGAGGTCTCGAATCCCTTCTCCGTTGTAAATTGCGACGGGGCAGTGGAAATGTGTCCGGGGCTTCCGCCGGAAGCGCCGAAGACTTGAGCAGTTTTGAGCCCCTCCTCCGTTGGCACTCAGTCGTTTTTTCGAGAATTTTTTAAAACTTCATTTTTGATTATTTTAAGATATAATTGACCGTTTTCTTTACTTTTTTTTGCTTTCCACGGGTGGGGGCGCATGGCAGGCCACCTATGAGCTCCCAAATTCGGCCTGGAACCTCCGGGAATTGTGGGCTAAGCTCCATAAACTGACAAAGTCACCCAGAAATGTCATTTTAATAGCCCAAAAATATATAATACAAATACATTTAAATAGTAAAAGGTACAATTGTGCTCCTAATTACCCGGAATTTGATTTACATAGCCCCATGATAGTGAATAAAAATCATTTTCATTTTCACCCATCAAATGTACATGAAATGGACAGGAATCTGTCCATTTCATGTACATTTGATGGGTGAAAATGAAAATGATTTGGAAAGGTGTGAAAACTGGGTAAAGTGTTCCTGCATAGGGTCCCACTGTTCCAGGCTGATTCAAATGTGTGAAAATGGATAAATTGTACCCCGAAATAGTGGCTCTTAAGCCGGGGAAAAGTTATGTGAAAACTCACCATCAAATGTACATGAAATGGACAGGAATCTGTCCATTTCATGTACATTTGATGGGTGAAAATGAAAATGATTTGGAAAGGTGTGAAAATGATTTGGAAAGGTGTGAAAACTGGGTAAAGTGTTCCTGCATAGGGTCCCACTGTTCCAGGCTGATTAATGTGTGAAAATGGATAAATTGTACCCCGAAATAGTGTCTCTTAAGCCGGGTAAAACTCACCATCAAATGTACATGAAATGGACAGGAATCTGTCCATTTCATGTACATTTGATGGGTGAAATGTACAAGCAGCAGAGTGCATGCTGTCTCTGCTCTAAGCAGGCTCCCACTGTCCCAGGCAGAGCTCCAGGGTCATGCACATGGCTGTATTACCCCGGAATGAGGGTGTGAAAGCTGGGTAAAGTGTTCCCACTGTTCCAGGCTGATTAATGTGTGAAAATGGATAAATTGTACCCCGAAATAGTGGCTCTTAAGCCGGGGAAAAGTTATGTGAAAACTCACCATCAAATGTACATTGGAAAGGTGTGAAAACTGGGTAAAGTGTTCCTGCATAGGGTCCCACTGTTCCAGGCTGATTAATGTGTGAAAATGGATAAATTGTACCCCGAAATAGTGTCTCTTAAGCCGGGTAAAACTCACCATCAAATGTACATGAAATGGACAGGAATCTGTCCATTTCATGTACATTTGATGGGTGAAAATGAAAATGATTTGGAAAGGTGTGAAAATGATTTGGAAAGGTGTGAAAACTGGGTAAAGTGTTCCTGCATAGGGTCCCACTGTTCCAGGCTGATTAATGTGTGAAAATGGATAAATTGTACCCCGAAATAGTGTCTCTTAAGCCGGGTAAAACTCACCATCAAATGTACATGAAATGGACAGGAATCTGTCCATTTCATGTACATTTGATGGGTGAAATGTACAAGCAGCAGAGTGCATGCTGTCTCTGCTCTAAGCAGGCTCCCACTGTCCCAGGCAGAGCTCCAGGGTCATGCACATGGCTGTATTACCCCGGAATGAGGGTGTGAAAGCTGGGTAAAGTGTTCCCACTGTTCCAGGCTGATTAATGTGTGAAAATGGATAAATTGTACCCCGAAATAGTGGCTCTTAAGCCGGGGAAAAGTTATGTGAAAACTCACCATCAAATGTACATTGGAAAGGTGTGAAAACTGGGTAAAGTGTTCCTGCATAGGGTCCCACTGTTCCAGGCTGATTAATGTGTGAAAATGGATAAATTGTACCCCGAAATAGTGTCTCTTAAGCCGGGTAAAACTCACCATCAAATGTACATGAAATGGACAGGAATCTGTCCATTTCATGTACATTTGATGGGTGAAAATGAAAATGATTTGGAAAGGTGTGAAAATGATTTGGAAAGGTGTGAAAACTGGGTAAAGTGTTCCTGCATAGGGTCCCACTGTTCCAGGCTGATTAATGTGTGAAAATGGATAAATTGTACCCCGAAATAGTGTCTCTTAAGCCGGGGAAAACTCACCATCAAATGTACATGAAATGGACAGGAATCTGTCCATTTCATGTACATTTGATGGGTGAAATGTACAAGCAGCAGAGTGCATGCTGTCTCTGCTCTAAGCAGGCTCCCACTGTCCCAGGCAGAGCTCCAGGGTCATGCACATGGCTGTATTACCCCGGAATGAGGGTGTGAAAGCTGGGTAAAGTGTTCCCACTGTTCCAGGCTGATTAATGTGTGAAAATGGATAAATTGTACCCCGAAATAGTGGCTCTTAAGCCGGGGAAAAGTTACGTGAATATGGGGTGAAGTATATGGACACTTGAGCACCAGCAAGACCCCCACCTCCATAACCTTGTGCACCAGGCGAACCTGTGTACCCACACTTAAGCACTCCCCCACGGACTACACCAAGAGGGAACACCGGTCAGAAGTTCGTGCCCCTGGTAACCTGAATTACATTAAAACTGTTATGCATTGAGGATTTTAGTCCGAGACGAGTGCTTAAAATTTGTCCTGCCAGTGGCAGGGACTTTGCATTATAAGTGGACGTACATTTCCATTGGGCGGACATTTGTACATTTCAAGGACAAATCCCATGTTAACTCTGTCCATAAGGCAGACCTCTCCCTTACATACCTTAGGGACCTGTGTGTCCACCGTGTGGACATTAACTACAGGTCGCGGTACTCCAAGTGTACAGGCATGCAGTTCGGCCCCAGGGCAAAATAAAAATAAGCTGGGGTGCTACATAGATACCCAGTGCAGGGGCCTTCCACGTGGAAAAAGACCCGGAGACTGACGAGCTTTCCCCGCAGAGTCCACCTTGTGGACATCATTGTCCGTGGTGTGTACAGAATAACATGTCCATATCACGGACATTAATACATAGAATGGTGTCCATGAAATGGAAATTGCAAATAAGTGTTTAAAACGTGCGGAAAACTGTTTGAAATGTCGGGAAAAGGGTTGTGAATACAGACCCAGAGCACAGGTGGTGCAGCACCTGACTTTTCAACCCCGGAATACGTGTTTGAAAGGGGGGGAAAAGTATTGTAAATAGAGGCTATCACAGGCTATGTCAGACATCCATGAAATACACCCGCAAAACCACCTATTTGTACCCGCTCAAAGAGCCCCAAACCACGGACGAAGCAGCTCCAGAATCTCTCCCTGATATGGGCAAACAGGCTGTCAGGTGCTGATGGAAAGCAGGCGGAAATTCATTGATTGTTTTACCCAGGAAGAAGGCTTTACAAGGCGGGTAAAGTGCTCCAGCATCTCGCCCTGACATGAGCAAACAGGCTATGTCAGACATCCATGAAATACACCCGCAAAACCACCTATTTGTACCCGCTCAAAGAGCCCCAAACCACGGACGAAGCAGCTCCAGAATCTCTCCCTGACATGGGCAAACAGGCTGTCAGGTGCTGATGGAAAGCAGGCGGAAATTCATTGATTGTTTTACCCAGGAAGAAGGCTTTACAAGGCGGGTAAAGTGCTCCAGCATCTCGCCCTGACATGAGCAAACAGGCTATGTCAGACATCCATGAAATACACCCGCAAAACCACCTATTTGTACCCGCTCAAAGAGCCCCAAACCACGGACGAAGCAGCTCCAGAATCTCTCCCTGATATGGGCAAACAGGCTGTCAGGTGCTGATGGAAAGCAGGCGGAAATTCATTGATTGTTTTACCCAGGAAGAAGGCTTTACAAGGCGGGTAAAGTGCTCCAGCATCTCGCCCTGACATGAGCAAACAGGCTATGTCAGACATCCATGAAATACACCCGCAAAACCACCTATTTGTACCCGCTCAAAGAGCCCCAAACCACGGACGAAGCAGCTCCAGAATCTCTCCCTGATATGGGCAAACAGGCTGTCAGGTGCTGATGGAAAGCAGGCGGAAATTCATTGATTGTTTTACCCAGGAAGAAGGCTTTACAAGGCGGGTAAAGTGCTCCAGCATCTCGCCCTGACATGAGCAAACAGGCTATGTCAGACATCCATGAAATACACCCGCAAAACCACCTATTTGTACCCGCTCAAAGAGCCCCAAACCACGGACGAAGCAGCTCCAGAATGTCCCCCTGACATGCACACTTCCATAACCTCGCACACCGCGAGACCCCGGGCCCCCGAACTTAAGCACTCCCCCACGGACTAAACCCAGATGATCACACCCTCAAGAACCTCGTGCCCCTGGGAACCTTAAAGGGGTGGATTTTGCGGTGCTCAACTGCCCGCCCACCAGCATCAATATTCGGCCTTATTCACAGCACCACTCACCCTCCTGTGGAGGATGTTATCATGCCCCTGGTTAGATATAAAGGGGTGGATTTTGCGGTGCTCAACTGCCCGCCCACCAGCATCAATATTCGGCCTTATTCACAGCACCACTCACCCTCCTGTGGAGGATGTTATCATGCCCCTGGTTAGATATAAAGGGGTGGATTTTGCGGTGCTCAACTGCCCGCCCACCAGCATCAATATTCGGCCTTATTCACAGCACCACTCACCCTCCTGTGGAGGATGTTATCATGCCCCTGGTTAGATATAAAGGGGTGGATTTTGCGGTGCTCAACTGCCCGCCCACCAGCATCAATATTCGGCCTTATTCACAGCACCACTCACCCTCCTGTGGAGGATGTTATCATGCCCCTGGTTAGATATAAAGGGGTGGATTTTGCGGTGCTCAACTGCCCGCCCACCAGCATCAATATTCGGCCTTATTCACAGCACCACTCACCCTCCTGTGGAGGATGTTATCATGCCCCTGGTTAGATATAAAGGGGTGGATTTTGCGGTGCTCAACTGCCCGCCCACCAGCATCAATATTCGGCCTTCTTCACCTGCCCTGCTGGAGGTTCACACTTTAACTTTTTGTTTACCCTACTCTGCCTTACACATCCTCCAACACACTTGAGCACTCCTCACTCGGACTGAACCCCTCCATGCACACCACCAGAACCTCGTGCCCCTGGGGACCTTAAAGGGGAAAACACCCTTATTTTCAGCATATTGCTTTACCTTCCCTCTCACACTGCTCACTATTGCCACTTGTTCACTCCATTTATCCAGTACCAACTCAACTAGGGTGTAATAGTTTTTAAAAAATAGGACCAAGTCAGTTAAATAAATAAATTTTATTTACAGATTTATATACAGTTATATACAGTTATATACAGATTTATATACAATTATATACAATATACAATTACAAGTGTCCGAAAATAGTGCCTCGTAAGGCGGGTAAAGTCCCCTGACAACTCCCCTTGCATTCCTCCATAATTTAATTTAATAACATGTTAACATGAAGGGGCCAGAGTACAACAACACATTTCATATTTACAAGTTGATCATGGATCGTTGGTGCAGAGTCTGGCACCCTCTCTTCACCCAAATCGAATTCTTCGTCTGACGTCTCGGCATCGGGGGAGTCTTGGTAGGGAGTGGAGCTATGCTCCTCTCCAGAGCTGCCACTGTCAATGTCCCCCAAATTGTCTTCACTCCCCGATGATGCTGCTGCCGCTGCTTGCAGTGACTCTGTGAAGAGCAGCCTTATTTCCGCAGCCTCCTTCAAAGAAGGATTTTTTGCGTAGAATTTGTCTGCCGTAGCCGTGTTATGGCACATAAAGTCAGTCACTCGCTGGCGGTTGTCTACGTCTTGAAACCTCTTTGCGTTATCGGCATGGACTGTGCGGAGGTCGGTGAAATTAATGGGACCTTTTAGTCCCACATCAGCCCATGCCAACCTCAGGAAGTGGGCAAGGTTCCTCGACGGGTTCTTCCCCGCTGTGTATAGGAAGTAGCGGTTCTGGGTGCAGGTCAGCGTCCTCTTGATTTCCAGCCACCTCTTCATCCATCCGAATTCTTCTATGGTGAGGTACAGCTGCGCTTCACCAAACGCGTTGGCCGTCTTGTGGTTGCTTACCTGTTATGACAGAGGTAGAGAGCATCAATACAAGTATCAATCATGCACAACATGTTTATCACTGCCAGAATAAACACATTTTGTAATAGCACTCACGTGGATGAGGTAGCCGAAGTCTGTGCCTGTTGTCTCCGCCTTTCGGACCTCACAGTTGGTCATGTTGGAGTAGACCCCCGGCCGGTGGCCGTAAATACAGCTCCAGTGGAGGGTCATGTAACCATAGAGCAAGAGCCGGGTTGCGGTAGTGGGATTGCTGGCCATCAGGTTCAAGAGCTGAGGGATGCGATCTTTGGCCACAGTCAAACAAGTCATGATGTCCTTGTGGCTCGGCAAGCCTTCCATTTTGTCCCGCTTCACCTGCATCTGATGGACGATCACCTTTTTCCTCAGGGACCTCAGGATGGCAGCAAGTTCGCGTTGGACGACAATCATGTCGTTTTGGTTGAGTCTGCTTCCCTTGCATGGTGTGGCTGCCATGTATTTCAGAAAGTGTGAAATGTTTTTGATGTAGAAGTCAGAGGTGGTGACCTGTAGGCTGGACAGTATCAGGCTCCGGGACCAGCTGTTGGCAAAGGAAAACGCATCAGTACATCGTATTGCGTCAATGGGGAGAACACACACAATGATGCTGACATCATGGACAGTTTTTTGATGTTACTCACCCACGTATCCTCTTCAGATCCCTCAGAAAGAGCCAGTCAGACAGGCGTTTGAAACCGTGTGCCATGAAGCTCAGGAACGATTTCACTCTGCTTATTTTGGAGACTGCGTTTTCTTGGAGCCTCACTGTTGGGTCGATGCCCTCATAATGCTCCCGGTAGCCTTGCAGATACTCCTCTGTGAAACATAACACAGTACTTTAATGACAACACATTGTGTATTACAGAAACTGCATTTGTGACACATCTAACACACTTACCCATTATGCATGGGAATGTTATATTCCGCATTATATTCCCCCGGCCCCTGCCGCAGAACCAGGGGGAATTTATGGGAGGGGAGGTTGATGAGGCCTCGGTATCTACGGATGCAGGTTCTGAGGAGCTGGATGCAGGTGTCTGAGAGGCAATGGGGGACTTGCTGCACGAGGGAATGGGGGAATAGCTGCACAAGGGAACGGGGGACTTGCTGAAGGATGGACCTTTGGACTTGGACTGCCTCGTTGGTGTCGCCTCTGTTCGGGGTCGTTTCCTTAGAAACACCCGCTCTTGTTCCTCCCCATACTCTTCATCATAGCCATGCATATTATCTGCTATCCTCTGGTCAAACCTCTGTCGCTTATGTTTTATCCTCTGCTGCAGCTTGAAGCGCAGAGATTTCACCTCAGCAGCATATCTGTCCCTCTGAGCCCTCATTGTGTTTGCCTCCATCCTCCATTCCTTACAGTCCGGGTTGTCACATTCATTCACTGGGGACAAGGGTGGAGGTTGTGAAAGGACCTCATCACCCTCAGTGTCCACATCCCAAGTGGTAATCATCGCTACTGTGGGGTTTGTCAGTCGGAGCGCTTGAAGGTCCTTCGTTGCCACTGTCATTTTGACTTTAATAACAGCGAGACATAGCTCCTCCCGCGACAGCTCGACATGGTCCCGGTACAAGTGCCGGTCCAGCCTTGTCCCGGTATAGTTGCATCCTGCAATGATGCAGGGATGCAGCCTTATATTTGTATGTCCATTTGCCAAGAGCAGGAGAATTCTTCTTTCAACCAAGTTACGCACACTATGGTTTCTGAGCAAATGCTTGCTCAGGGCACGGAAGGAATGGTTACAGATCGGACAACACAGCAACATCCTATCTGTATGCATGGGCATTTTGGTACCGGGAAGTGTACCCTGTAGAATGAGAGTGAAAAGACTCGAGAACGTTGCACTCAGCTAACTAGAAGGACCCTATCTCAAATCTATCCAGGTTATATTCAAAACGTTAATTTTTCATTTGCATCATCGTGCGAAAGGTGTCCCATTTAGGCACTCGTTAGGCGGGCAGAGATCCCTGTCATCTCTCGGCCTCTCCAGAGGAAGGGAAATACTATGTTGTCTTTTTTGGAGAACCATGAAAACCGGCCAAATGTATCCGAAAATAGTGCATCAGGTAGAATCCTCTCAAACTCTCCTTCCATTCCTCCAGAGACCAGTTCAAAATGATTGGGGTCCTCCAGGCAACAATTGTATCCGAGCCAAAGCACTCATGTAGCGGACGCTTTCCTCCATGAAATAGTGCCTCACATGCAGGTAAAGTCCCCTGACAACTCCCCTTGCATTCCTCCAGAGTCAGAGTTAACTTTTGGAAGAACCATAGAAAAGGGTGAAAATGGATAAAAATGTATCCGAAAATAGTGCCTCATATGCGGGTAAAGTCCCCTGACAACTCCCCTTGCATTCCTCCAGAGGCAGAAAAAGTCAGAGTTAACTTTTGGAAGAACCAGAGGAAGGGGTGAAAATGGATAAAATGTATCCGAAAATAGTGCCTCACATGCAGGTAAAGTCCCCTGACAACTCCCCTTGCATTCCTCCAGAGTCAGAAAAAGTCAGAGTTAACTTTTGGTAGAACCAGAGGAAGGGGTGAAAATGGATAAAATGTATCCGAAAATAGTGCCTCATTATTCCGTGACAACTCCCCTTGCATTCCTCCAGAGGCAGAAAAAGTCAGAGTTAACTTTTGGTAGAACCAGAGGAAGGGGTGAAAATGGATAAAATGTATCCGAAAATAGTGCCTCATTATTCCGTGACATCTACCCTTGTATTCCTCCAGAGGCAGAAAAAGTCAGAGTTAACTTTTGGTAGAACCAGAGGAAGGGGTGAAAATGGATAAAATGTATCCGAAAATAGTGCCTCATTATTCCGTGACATCTACCCTTGTATTCCTCCAGAGGCACTTTAACTTTGTAAAGAACCATGATTAGGGTCCTCCAGGCAACAATTGTATCCGAGCCAAAGCACTCATGTAACGGACACTTTCCTCCATGATGTGAAACAGCCGGTTTTTTTCTGAGTGCCTCCAAAAACCGGGTTTCCGATTTCGTGCAGATGGTAGCTTGGAAAACATGAATAGATTTATTTGACGGGGGAAGGGAGGTCTCGAATCCCTTCTCCGTTGTAAATTGCGACGGGGCAGTGGAAATGTGTCCGGGGCTTCCGCCGGAAGCGCCGAAGACTTGAGCAGTTTTGAGCCCCTCCTCCGTTGGCACTCAGTCGTTTTTTCGAGAATTTTTTAAAACTTCATTTTTGATTATTTTAAGATATAATTGACCGTTTTCTTTACTTTTTTTTGCTTTCCACGGGTGGGGGCGCATGGCAGGCCACCTATGAGCTCCCAAATTCGGCCTGGAACCTCCGGGAATTGTGGGCTAAGCTCCATAAACTGACAAAGTCACCCAGAAATGTCATTTTAATAGCCCAAAAATATATAATACAAATACATTTAAATAGTAAAATGTACAATTGTGCTCCTAATTACCCGGAATTTGATTTACATAGCCCCATGATAGTGAATAAAAATCATTTTCATTTTCACCCATCAAATGTACATGAAATGGACAGGAATCTGTCCATTTCATGTACATTTGATGGGTGAAAATGAAAATGATTTGGAAAGGTGTGAAAACTGGGTAAAGTGTTCCTGCATAGGGTCCCACTGTTCCAGGCTGATTCAAATGTGTGAAAATGGATAAATTGTACCCCGAAATAGTGGCTCTTAAGCCGGGGAAAAGTTATGTGAAAACTCACCATCAAATGTACATGAAATGGACAGGAATCTGTCCATTTCATGTACATTTGATGGGTGAAAATGAAAATGATTTGGAAAGGTGTGAAAATGATTTGGAAAGGTGTGAAAACTGGGTAAAGTGTTCCTGCATAGGGTCCCACTGTTCCAGGCTGATTAATGTGTGAAAATGGATAAATTGTACCCCGAAATAGTGTCTCTTAAGCCGGGTAAAACTCACCATCAAATGTACATGAAATGGACAGGAATCTGTCCATTTCATGTACATTTGATGGGTGAAATGTACAAGCAGCAGAGTGCATGCTGTCTCTGCTCTAAGCAGGCTCCCACTGTCCCAGGCAGAGCTCCAGGGTCATGCACATGGCTGTATTACCCCGGAATGAGGGTGTGAAAGCTGGGTAAAGTGTTCCCACTGTTCCAGGCTGATTAATGTGTGAAAATGGATAAATTGTACCCCGAAATAGTGGCTCTTAAGCCGGGGAAAAGTTATGTGAAAACTCACCATCAAATGTACATTGGAAAGGTGTGAAAACTGGGTAAAGTGTTCCTGCATAGGGTCCCACTGTTCCAGGCTGATTAATGTGTGAAAATGGATAAATTGTACCCCGAAATAGTGTCTCTTAAGCCGGGTAAAACTCACCATCAAATGTACATGAAATGGACAGGAATCTGTCCATTTCATGTACATTTGATGGGTGAAAATGAAAATGATTTGGAAAGGTGTGAAAATGATTTGGAAAGGTGTGAAAACTGGGTAAAGTGTTCCTGCATAGGGTCCCACTGTTCCAGGCTGATTAATGTGTGAAAATGGATAAATTGTACCCCGAAATAGTGTCTCTTAAGCCGGGTAAAACTCACCATCAAATGTACATGAAATGGACAGGAATCTGTCCATTTCATGTACATTTGATGGGTGAAATGTACAAGCAGCAGAGTGCATGCTGTCTCTGCTCTAAGCAGGCTCCCACTGTCCCAGGCAGAGCTCCAGGGTCATGCACATGGCTGTATTACCCCGGAATGAGGGTGTGAAAGCTGGGTAAAGTGTTCCCACTGTTCCAGGCTGATTAATGTGTGAAAATGGATAAATTGTACCCCGAAATAGTGGCTCTTAAGCCGGGGAAAAGTTATGTGAAAACTCACCATCAAATGTACATTGGAAAGGTGTGAAAACTGGGTAAAGTGTTCCTGCATAGGGTCCCACTGTTCCAGGCTGATTAATGTGTGAAAATGGATAAATTGTACCCCGAAATAGTGTCTCTTAAGCCGGGTAAAACTCACCATCAAATGTACATGAAATGGACAGGAATCTGTCCATTTCATGTACATTTGATGGGTGAAAATGAAAATGATTTGGAAAGGTGTGAAAATGATTTGGAAAGGTGTGAAAACTGGGTAAAGTGTTCCTGCATAGGGTCCCACTGTTCCAGGCTGATTAATGTGTGAAAATGGATAAATTGTACCCCGAAATAGTGTCTCTTAAGCCGGGTAAAACTCACCATCAAATGTACATGAAATGGACAGGAATCTGTCCATTTCATGTACATTTGATGGGTGAAATGTACAAGCAGCAGAGTGCATGCTGTCTCTGCTCTAAGCAGGCTCCCACTGTCCCAGGCAGAGCTCCAGGGTCATGCACATGGCTGTATTACCCCGGAATGAGGGTGTGAAAGCTGGGTAAAGTGTTCCCACTGTTCCAGGCTGATTAATGTGTGAAAATGGATAAATTGTACCCCGAAATAGTGGCTCTTAAGCCGGGGAAAAGTTACGTGAATATGGGGTGAAGTATATGGACACTTGAGCACCAGCAAGACCCCCACCTCCATAACCTTGTGCACCAGGCGAACCTGTGTACCCACACTTAAGCACTCCCCCACGGACTACACCAAGAGGGAACACCGGTCAGAAGTTCGTGCCCCTGGTAACCTGAATTACATTAAAACTGTTATGCATTGAGGATTTTAGTCCGAGACGAGTGCTTAAAATTTGTCCTGCCAGTGGCAGGGACTTTGCATTATAAGTGGACGTACATTTCCATTGGGCGGACATTTGTACATTTCAAGGACAAATCCCATGTTAACTCTGTCCATAAGGCAGACCTCTCCCTTACTTATTTAATGGAATGTATATCAGTGTATTCAAGTCAATACTTCATTTATTTAAACAAATATCTTTCTTGATTCTTTGTACAGTATGAAAAATAGAGTCTTTGTACCTGTGCTGAAGTTCACTGCTGTGAGGAGTCCAGTTCTGTCTCTCACTCTCTGGTCCAGCCTGCCTGCATCACCTGGACACCTTAAACAAACAGATATATACAGTACCATGTGTACAAACAATATAACTGATTCTCTTCTGTTGAACATGTTGGATTGTGTATTGTCCGAGTCAGGGTCCTTTACTGTAACTTTGGAAGTTGTTACCAATGCTTACTGTTTATTTGATACCCATTTGGTAATGCAATTAATAAAAACAACAAGGTTTGGGTTCGTTCTTCAGATGACTGTGACGTTAACGTGTAAGCTCAATAATGAACTCCAGCTCAACCAACCATATTGTAATATCTAACCCAGTGGTTCCCAAACGGTGTCCGGGGCCCTTTCTCATTTCATCAAATCCCCCTCCTCTACTCCTCGACTCCTCGGTCCTCCGGTAGTGACCCGGAAATGAATTTCAGCTGCATGCATCCCCTGTATATTATTTTATTAACCGCTTTCATCGCGACGATGTTTCCAGAGAGAACAGCTGTGAGGTCCGTGCAGAAAGCAGAGCAGTGTGCATAATATATATCACTCAGTATAACAGGCCTACTCTCTTTATTTGATGTAGTTTAGTAGATATCTACAAACAAAGAGTCCATATTTTTCTAAAACCATTTAGTGCTTCACATAGTAAAATACACAACGGCTGTTAGGCTGTTGTAGGTGCATGTGTGTGGTACAGTGTGTGCGTAGATTCAGCGGACAGACAGGTCTCAGTTGGTTTGGTGTCCTCTGCTTACTTTTAATACTTGTAAATAAAACCTTTGGCCCGTAATTTATTTTCGTCATTGTAGCGACCAGAGAGAGGGGGGGGGGGGGGGGGGATATATCCAGTCTCTGATAGTGTTACATTATTATTTGAGTGCTCTGTTTGATTCTGAAATTGTATATATATGTATATAAATATATACATACAGTGGGGCAAAAAAGTATTTAGTCAGCCACCAATTGTGTAAGTTCTCCCACTTAAAAAGATGAGAGAGGCCTGTAATTTTCATCCAAGGTACACTTCAACTATGAGAGACAGAATGGGGGGAAAGAATCCAGGAAATCACATTGTAGGATTTGTAATGAATTAATTGGTAAATTCCTCAGTAAAATAAGTGTTTGGTCAATAACAAAAGTTCATCTCAATACTTTGTTATATACCCTTTGATGGCAATGACAGAGGTCAAACGTTTTCTGTAAGTCTTCACAAGGTTTTCACACACTGTTGCTGGTATTTTGGCCCATTCCTCTATGCAGATCTCCTCTAGAGCAGTGATGTTTTGGGGCTGTCACTGGGCAACACGGACTTTCAACTCCCTCCAAAGATTTTCTATGGGGTTGAGATCTGGAGACTGGCTATGCCACTCCAGGACCTTGAAATGCTTCTTACGAAGCCACTCCTTCGTTGCCCGGGCGGTGTGTTTGGGATCATTGTCATGCTGAAAGACCCAGCCACGTTTCATCTTCAATGCCCTTGCTGATGGAAGGAGGTTGTCACTCAAAATCTCACGATACATGGCCCCATTCATTCTTTCCTTTACACGGATCAGTCGTCCTGGTCCCTTAGAAGAAAAACAGCCCCAAAGCATGATGTTTCCACCCCCATGTTTCACAGTAGGTATGGTGTTCTTTGGATGCAACTCAGCATTCTTTCTCCTCCAAACACGTCTAGTTGAGTTTTTACCAAAAAGTTCTATTTTGGTTTCATCTGACCATATGACATTCTCCCAATCCTCTTCTGGATCATCTAAATGCTCTCTAGCAAATTTCAGACGGGCCTGGACATGTACTGGCTTAAGCAGGGGGACACGTCTGGCACTGCAGGATTTGAGTCCCTGGCGGCGTAGTGTGTTACTGATGGTAGCCTTTGTTACTTTGGTCCCAGCTCTATGCAGGTCATTGACTAGGTCCCCCCGTGTGGTTCTGGGATTTTTGCTCACCGTTCTTGTGATCATTTTGACCCCACGGGGTGAGATCTTGCGTGGAGCCCCAGATCGAGGGAGATTATCAGTGGTCTTGTATGTCTTCCATTTTCTAATAATTGCTCCCACAGTTGATTTCTTCACACCAAGCTGCTTACCTATTGCAGATTCAGTCTTCCCAGCCTGGTGCAGGTCTACAATTTTGTTTCTGGTGTCCGTTGACAGCTCTTTGGTCCAGTACCGTGGCGTGGGAAAAAAATTAGGGGAAGCCAATAATACGTCCTTTCTTTTGGGTCGGGGGGGTGTGGTGGTCAATATAATAATGTAACCAGATGAATGATTACAGCACCCGGTATCATTTTACACACATTTGTATCATACAGATGCAGGACTTACACACGCCTGTTATCTAACCGACAGGTTCGCCCGCACTCTCCAGACAAAACTCTAATAAGCATTCATTCACAAACTAAATCAGGAGACCTTTAACGTTTTACGTCCGATTCGCTCCTTTTTTCCTCTCTGTACACAGCTCCAGTTTGGGCATCGGCCTGTCATCAGATTGTATTTGTTGTTGCTGCTGTAGCGGAAGTTTAGTACAATTATTTTTGAGTAAATACTCCAAATCTTCACCCTCCATAATTGCACTTGCTTCAGTAGCTTGCTACTTTCTAACGGCGGTGAGAGTGGTGCAGTGACGCTATCTATCTTCTATCGATTCGATTTATGATTCAAAAATTATAAAAGTAGGGTAGACATGTGGATATTATCCGACTGAACACAACGTGCATTTATCTAACAGGTTCGTTTTCCACTGAATTTATTTCGAGCTATTTTCCAAAATCCTATGGAGAAATCCCATTGCTTTCTGTCGAGGGAACCCGAGCGCAGCTTACTTCCGGGTTTTAGGACGCGTCACTGCAACACTAAGTTGATGAGATTTGATTGGATTGTGAGGCAAGGGAAGCCAGCCGCCTCTGGCTTCCCTTGGCATGGCCCTGACTAATCACAGGTTGGCAGGGGCATCACGTGAGCCTCATCTGATTGGTCAATCTCTCCATTTTTTTTCACCAAGGGAAGCCAATTTCGGCTAGCCTCCTCTCGCAGCAGAGAGTGCAATCTACTGTTTCACCATAACATCTAGAGGGGCGCTGTTTCACTCTTTGTAAAATACTCAATGAGAATGGGGGAGAGACGGGCCGGCAGCAACACACAACAAAGAATTTCCGAAACTAAACAAAGTGTTTTTATTTATTTATTAAAATTATAACTACACTCCGAAAAACAGGGGAAGCCTGGCTTCCCTTGGCCTCCAGGAGAAAACGCCACTGCTTTGGTCTTGGCCATATTGGAGTTTGGAGTGTGAATGGTTGAGGTAGTGGACAGGTGTCTTTTATACTGATAACGAGTTCAAACAGGTGCCATTAATACCGTTAACGAGTGGAGGACAGAGGAGGCTCTTAAAGAAGAAGTTATAGGTCTGTGAGAGCCAGAAATCTTGTTTGTTTGTAGGTGACCAAATACTTATTTTACCGAGGAATTGACCAATTAATTCATTACAAATCCTACAATGTGATTTCCTGGATTCTTTCCCCCCATTCTGTCTCTCATAGTTGAAGTGTACCTAGGATGAAAATTACAGGCCTCTCTCATCTTTTTAAGTGGGAGAACTTGCACAATTGGTGGCTGACTAAATACTTTTTTTCCCCACTGTACATGTATGTGCACTTTGTTGACGTATTATATTTAACTTAAGTCAGTGTTTTCAGTGTAATGTGTGTTGCAGTGACAAACCCACAGATATTTGACTGTGACTCTGCAGTTTTAGCCGCTTTAGCTCGTCGTTTTGGTTTCAAGCCTGCACACTCTGCTTGTCGCCACAGGAAGCAGTTTTCAGTCGGACAAAGGTCGCTAGCTACTGTACGTGATGAACTATCAACTATGATCTATAAGCTCAAGAGCCAGACATTTATACTCAGGAGTTGGAGACCGAAGCCGAGAAGAGTTGATATTTCACAGAAACATAAATCATGTCTACTAGTTATATCAATACAAAAGCCACATCAAATTTTCCAAAAACTGAAGTGAAACAAGAACCTCCAAGAGTAAGAAAACTTCATGGGCAGCTTGACTGCCAATCGGAAGGTTGGTAGTTAGATTCCCCACCTTGTGGTCAACATGTCAGAGGCTCCTTAGGCAAGATACTGAAACTAAGGACCACCTCTTTATGAATGTATATGCGAATAGTGGAATGTCCATCATCACTCCAGAAATCTAAAATCCAGCCCTGCAGTGTGACCTTACTAACCCAATGTTTGTGGCTCCAGGTGTCTGTTGTGTTCAGTTGCTACATATTCAGCTGGACTGTAGCATTTTTCCTATGCTCTATAAGGGGATGATGAAGTGAAGCTTTTTCTGCAAACAGATACATCTGTAAATTGCAGTTTTAAATGTTTAAGATCTTTGAACAGTCAATTTCATTTGCAATGTTTCAAACACTTCAGATTTGCAGAACTGTCCGAATTTAGATGAAAGTGAGCCCGAAGCTGTAACATGGAGCTGAAGAGAAGCAGTCTCACCATCATGAGACAGCAGTGAGAAGACAAGTATTAGTATCAATGCATGAAATACTAACCAGAACTGTTAATGTCAGCGAAACTTGTGTGGCATATTGTATGATGATATGAAACTTAAAGCGACCAACAACATACTTAGATTTAGTTTGGATAATCTTGTTTAACTGCAGTTTAACTCCAGTTATCTATTTGGCCACCAGGTGTCAGTGCCCCACAATCCTGCTGGGTCCATGTGTTGGATTACACAGTTACAGTCACTGGGAGAGTTTTATAATACGACTGAGCAGAAACAGTGAGGACGGAGGAATACAAGCAGACGGACAAAGATTTGCCATCCTACACTTGTTTAAAGTGGAGTGTGTTTCATTACCACATCCTTAATACAATTAACAAACTATTTACATTAAATCCTACTGAAATAGTTGTAACTAAATTTAGTTAAAGTTTTACAAGGACATATATATTGCGTTAGCAGTTTATATTTATCCCTGTCAGCAGTTCAAAATCTGCAAAAGCATAACTCTGACTAGATCCTGGAAAAACAGTTGGTGGAGAAAGAGTAATCCTTCTGTGTAAGATTTATTTATTTATTTGCATAAAGCGACCAAATCAGTCTGAAATATTATGACTGCAACTGACTCAATTATATCCCGAAACATCTTATTAAGAATAATTATTGAATGAATTCAATATTTTTATTAATGTATCTTGTTTACTAAATAGTATTTCTTTTGGATAAATGGAGTGGAGTAGAAATATTATGGGATTAGTTTTGTTTCATAAAGATAAAGCAACACTTTCTCAGAATAAAGCAAAACTAAGAGTTTAAGAGAAAAAAAACCTGAGTCAAGTAAAATTAATTTAATTTGGTGTAACTAAAGTCTGCTTTAAGGGTTGTTTATATTTCACATCATTAATCAGAATCTGCAAAGTAACTAAAATAAATGTAGTGGAGTAAAAATACCAGGTTAACCTCTGAATTGTAGTGGAGTAGAATTACAAAGTAACAATGAGCTGCCATGTGGGTATATATGAATGCTGCGCATTATGGACACTATTAATTATATGTTTTAAATTTGTACACACCAATTTGTTTCCTATCGCCTAAACCTCCAGGGCTGTACACAGTTTAATACTGTCAACTTCTAGAGACGTGCCATATAGTTGCCATAACATGTTGCGAAACACAATAGCCAGTGTAGTTCTCGGGGGGCGTTAGAGTCCAGTTTTGAGTAGTCTGCCGTGGTTTTGTTCCATTTCAAAGAGCTTGATGCTCGGCGTAACCTTGGCGCACTGCCACTCCAACATCCAATCCCAGAGCTTGAAGATTAATCACGGGGTCTGTCGCAAAGCGGACAGGCGTTGTCACAACAATAGCTGGGGATTGTGGGTAGTGTAGTCTCTTTGGCGCTACACATTTCAGAGAAAACAAGTTGTTTCTCAGAATTGGAGGGGAAAAACACAAAAGCATTGCACACAATTTAAACCTATCAATCGTCGTTTAATTAACAAAGGTAATCTGGTGTTTTTGAGTTGATGAGTAGTGCAGATATCACTGTCAAATCAATCGACAGTAAGGAGAATACTTACTTCCGGGTGTACAATTCTCCGTTATCCAATGGGAATGGACGCTCACATTGCCTTTAAGAGCTGCCGACATGAACGGATGCGGTGCTTCCCTGAGCGTCAAATACCGCCGCTGATGGGAATACATTGCAATCAGTTGAAAGCTCTTTGCGTCCGTTTATGAAGCTGAAGGAGCCTCGGCGCGTCCCAACTGCACGCCACGGTCACCCTGACCAAGCGTCGCTCCTGTACGCGTAGGGAGTGAGAGTGTGTTGCTCTAAACATATCCTTCTGGAAGTCTCAATCTCTCGGTAGTGACAGTAAAAATGCTCTCTGACTAAACTTTGCTCCCTCCCTCCACCCTCTGACCTTTATTCTTCTGCAGTAGTAGAACGAAGAGTGGACGGATACAGTGTCTACGTGAAGATACTTGTCACGAATGAGCTGAGAACCAAAATGCAACACACGGGAGACCAGGGAAAGTCGGTAACCAGCTTTAGTATAAATAGGTTCAACTGAACAGTTCTGGTATAAGACAAACCGGCAAACAGTAGGTAAAGGGCTGGTCGGGGACAGGCGAGGGTTCAAGGGATAGGCGAGACGGGAGATGCAGGGTCAGGGAGCAGACGAGGCAGAATAATCCAGGGACAGGCAGGGTCAGGAAACGGGCGAGGCAGGCTTGTCAGGGACAGGAAACGGGCAAGGCAGGCTGGTCAGGGAAAGGCAGGGTCAGGAAACGGGCGAGGCAGGCTGGTCAGGGAAAGGCAGGGTCAGGAAACGGGCGAGGCAGGCTGGTCAGGGACAGGTAAGCTTGAAACCGGGAGAGCAATTATTATTATTACATTTCATTTAGCTGACGCTTTTATCCAAAGCGACTTACAATTACAGGGACATTTTCCCTGGAGTAAGTGCCTTACTCAAGGGCACACTAGTGGTGGTGTTCCTGGCGGGATTTGAACTCACAACCTTCCGATCTTCAGCCCACCTCACTATCCATTAGACCACCACTATCCCTGTCTGCAATCTGGGAGGTATTACGGGAAAGACTTGCATGCTCCGAAGTACGATCTGGCACTGAGGTGAGAGTGAAGGGGGCCTATATACTAGTGGAGCTGATGGGTGTAACAGAGTGTGAGAGAGAAGCAGGGTGTGACTACCAGGTGACTGAGAAATGCTAATGCAGAAAATAGGTAAGTGAGGGAGCAGACTATGACAATACTATAGATGTTACTGAATGCTTCTTGTTATTGTTGCAGATATTTTAATGGCATGTACAACAACTCCCACTGTGCTCTTAATGAATTAAACTTTTGTTTTTGCTCCCATTTTTCATGAGCTGAGATCAAAGATCTAAGACTTATTCTATGTACACAAGAGGCCTATTTCTCTCAAATATTGTCCACAAATGTGTCTAAATCTGTGTTAGTGAGCACTTCTCCTTTGCCGCGATAATCCATCCACCTCACAGGTGTGGCATATCAACATGCTGATATGAAAACCGGTATTCATCCGTGAAGAGTACACGTTTCCAAAGGGGTTTCTGACCGATCTTTGCCTCAGCTGTCCAGCTGTCCGGGGGGCTGGTCCAGGGCTGGCTCTAGACAATTTGCAACCCTAGGCGAGATTCTAGCTGGCGCCCCAGCCAGAGAATTGTACATTAGAAAAGATAAAGATCAATAGAGTATCCAAGGAATACACAATAGAATGGGGGGTGGACGTCACATCCTCTAGGGGGGTCCGGGGGTATTTTAAAGTAAAATCCTTCAATCTGGTGCACTTTGAGCAGAAATACTAGAGACTAGATCTAGGGGGTACAACTCTAAACACCCATATGAAAAATATCGGTTTACATTTTATTAATCAAATAAGTATGTGAACATAACCAATAACCTACCATAGCCAATAACAAATAAATGCAACGTATCTTATTTTACCTTGTTAACATTTATTTATTCGTGCATATTTTTTAATCTCTCCAGTTTAAAACGATATATCTGGTTTACTGTCCTATATTATACATTGAAATGATTTCAAACCTGTTTATCCCAATAATTATAAAGGAGTGCCTTGGAAATATTTGTTTACATAAATTGTGATCAAAACGTTTGAGACCCACTGAGATAACTGAGACTAAAGTGAACTATCTAAACCAGGGATGGGCAAATGGCGGCCCGCGGGCCGCATGCGGCCCCCACCTCCTCTTTTTGCGGCCCTCAGATTAATTTATAAACAACGTAATTAATTAAAAAAAAATTTAAAATGTTATATATTTTTTTACTTGTAGTACTGATACCGTCCACTAGACTCCTAGTTATGTCGCAAGCTGCGTAGATGATTTCAAATACCGCGAAATAATCTGTGACGCATTTGTGTGTATTGTGTTTGTTTCCCGGGGAAACCCTCACAAGAAACATCGGCTGTTGTTATGCCTGCTGTGACGTTAAGTTGCCTCTTGTAATTATGCCTTAAAAGTTGTTTTTATCATCTGAATTTGGCGAAACAAGTTTAATATTCTTAAAACCAAGATTTTGTTTATGTGAAATCAGATGAAAACAAACTGTCACGACCCTGCCGTGTTATCTATGATTACTACGCTTTTCATTCATAATTTCAGCAGGAGGGAGGGGGAGTAGTGCTGATAAACAGCAGAGTGCGGGCTGACAGGTGTCTGTGTTGACATTCCCCTTATTGTGGAATAAGGGGAATGCAGAGACTGGCTACAAGTGTCTTAGGTTCAAGTTAGACAACTAATGTCTGGGTTAGTGTTCATGACTTAATGTGTATGTCATCTAATGGTTAATCTCAATACACACACATTTTCCGTGCTTTCCAATAGTTTAAAAATAGTTTTATTCCACTGTTTAATAACCTGTTCAATATAAACATGCCACTTGTAAAAATGAAATAACATTTCTGTGAACTGATATTTGTTTAGTGAGCTTATTAGAGGATGTTCCCATTTTTTGGGGATGTTCCCTTTGATTGTAAAATGTCAATGAAGATGTCAGACTTAGTATATTTGTTAATAATTACATAAAACACATGGAATTTGTGTGTGTGTGTGTGTTCCAAGTGAATCGGCGGCCCCCTGGTGGCCAGTACATCATTGACGTGGCCCCCACCACCATCAAAGTTGCCCATCCCTGATCTAAACCCTCAGAGTCCTTTACCTCACTGAGCTGTAGTTATCAGCCTCTCTGACTGGAGAGGACTCTCCCTCCCCATTATTGTAGAAACATCTTCTTCTTATATCCGTTAGAGCAGCTAGCACCAGATTCTAATAACAACAGCGCCGGTACCGGTGCTCTCTCCCTTGCTCGCTCCCATGCTCACTCACCCTTTGGCTGTGAGCGTCTGATAAGCCAACATCCCCCATTTTCATCACTTACAGCGCCCATCGTACAGGGCAAATGAAAAGTGTAACCGGGGTGAAAAGGGTGTTACATTGACTTAATTATGAATATTGTTACATCAAAGCCGAAAATTAGGAAAAGCACCAACGGTCGAAAATGTTTTTCCACCAGTGCAGCGCCTCCCCAGATCTGGCGCCCTAGGCGAACATCTATAACGTCAGTGCTACGGGCCGGCCCTGGCCTGGTCTCAGACGATCTCGCAGGTGAACATGCTGGATGTAGGGGTCCTGGGCTGCTGTGGTTACACGTGGTCTGCGGTTGTGAGGCCGGTTGGATGTACTGCCAAATTCTCGGAAATGCCTTTGGAGACGGCTTATGGTAGAGAAATGAACATTCAATTCACAGGCGACAGCTCTGGTGGACATTCCTGCAGTCAGCATGCCAATTGCACGCTCCCTCACAACCTGCAACATCTGTGTCATTGTGCTGTGAGATAAAAGTGAACATTTTAGAGTGGCCTTTTATTGTGACCAGCCTGTGCAATAAGCATGCTGTTTAATCAGCATGTTGATATGCCACACCTGTGAGGTGGATGGATTATCTCGACAAAGGAGAAGGGCTCACTAACACAGGTTTAGGCCCAATCCCAAACCACCCCCTACACCCCACCCCTCCGTTTGCGCAGTCGCGCGGAGGGTCCGCCACATTAAGTGCTGTTCCAAACCAACGAGTGTGGAGGGGGTGTGGGCTATCAAGCCCTCAAACAGCGAGTCTGCATCGGTCCTGACTTATGAAGGTCAGCTCAACCAGGAAGACCGTCTTTACTTGTTTCCCACAGAATTTGATTCTATTTGTGGTGGCACCCCCCCAAATAAATCAATGTATGGGAAACACTGTAATCCATTTACTAGTTCTATGTTACTACTCTCTCTCCTCTCAATAAGTGATCGGGGGCGTCACTCCCCAGCTTAACCAACCACTTCGCTCTATTCTCACAAGCCTATCATAGCTCTCTGCTAAACCTTTTAAATCTGCTCTCCCCCCTCCGACAGCTGTCATTTCAGGTGACTCGACGCAACACACAGACGGCAATCGTCAAACTAACCTCGTACTTCCAGGTATTATGATTCTCAAGACGTCGGATTCAGAGTACTCAGGCCACGACCAACTTCCAGCAGGATCTTGATCTGGGCCCGACACGCCGGAGATCACATCGACTTTCTCAAGCTGCCGCTCGGTATCCCGCAGCAGCTCACCTGCAGCAGAGGC
The DNA here is from genome assembly GCA_902827135.1 of Harpagifer antarcticus. Lineage (NCBI taxonomy): Eukaryota > Metazoa > Chordata > Actinopteri > Perciformes > Harpagiferidae > Harpagifer > Harpagifer antarcticus. The sequence goes on from CADEHL010000356.1 coordinate 615,813, forward strand.
AGATCTCCTCCTTTCCCAACTGCAGCAGCAGGGCATTACTCCAGCTCCAGGCCTATTTCTTCACCAGCTCCGCAGGCTTGCGGATCAAGCTACAGGCCGCGTTCCCCAGCTCGAGTCAGCGGCTCCAGCCGGCTACCCCGCAAACCCGGACGCGAGAGGAAAAAGGACAAGGAAGTCGGGCCAGTAGTAGTAACCATACCCCTTTCGTCTCATTAGTATGCATAAAAAAGTGACAGGTGACACGCCCCCAAATGAGCTAAGTCCCGCCTCCCCTCGCCTCCCATTGGTCGAGAGCTTTTTATGAGAGCTATGTCCCGCCTCCCATTGTTTGAGACCCTTTGATGTGAGGGGTGAAGGGTTATAAAGGGTAGGTGTGAAAAGCCCCCCTGTGGAATGCCTTTGTTATCTATTTCTTTGATGTATTGATTAAGGTAGTCTCTTTGAAGTTATGCTGTCTGATCCCTCAGGGGGTTATATAATCTAATTAGCCTTTGCTGTTTTGCCCTTTGATCTTAATCTAGGTATTTTTATGAGTGAGACATGGTTTGTTATCTATTTCCTTGATGTGTCGATTAAGATAGTCTCTTTGAAGTTATGCTGTCTGGTTATCTAATCTAATTAGCCTTAGATGTTATGAGCCTGTGATCTTAATTTAGGTATTTTTATGAGTGAGACATGTCTCTCTGAAGTTAGGATGTCTGGCCGCTCAATGTGCCAGGCCTCCCCCTCTTCTCCACCCTTGCTATGCACGGAGATTATGGGGTGAAATTAAATGAAGTTAGAAATAGGCTCAAAACTAAATAAAAGACAGTAATTTCCACTTACCAAGTCACCTTTCAAAAAAAAAAAAAAAAAAAAAAGAAAATGGCCGAAATGAGACAACAGCTATCCGCGGGGGTCCAGTCAAGAAAACGAATGCCTCTGCTGAATACAGAGGTCTGTACACAAACTTCTCCTGTGTCTCTGTGACCCCTACTCTGAGACAATTAACACACACACACACACACACACACACACACACACACACACACACACACACACACACACACACACACACACACACACACACACACACACACACACACACACACACACACACACACACACACACACACACACACACACACACACACACACACACACACCCACAGAGTTGCCCTTTGATGTGGTTAGAGATAAGAAATCCCCTGGTTAAACACATGGATAAAAGCAGAGACATGACAGCCCTCAACATAATAAGTCCCGCCCTCCCCCTCCAGATCATTTAAAAGTGAGAACGCCTCAATGATATTCGTTGAAACACTAAACATGGATCTGAGAAAAAACAAATCTCTCCCCGCGAGTTGCAGCCTGGAGCAAACGCCTGAAGGACCACAGACCCCTCCAACAATCTGGACCCCCGATCTCGACAGCTATATGGCGGAGATTGATATTACTGAATGGATGAACGTGTGTGAACCTCCATCTACGCCATCCGAGTCTCCAGAGGGATCAACAGATTGCCCCAATTGCCCGCCAGTAGGTCCTGATGTGCCGTGCTTTTGCCCGCTTCCGGTGGGTAACGAAGCAGAACGTGTTCGGACAGCGGCATTCCTGCATACGGTAAAAGCTGTGGTAGTTCATCTGCTAGATAGGGTCCTGTATCTGTACAGAAAAGAAAAATGTTATGGATGTCAAGTCGACCATCCTAGTCAGATGCAACACGAGTGTTTGTTTCCGACTGAAGAATACTATCTGGATCGTAACTATGATGAAGTGGTAAAGAGACTGTGGACCGTTCGTTTCATTCCAGCCATTCGGGATGCTCTACACCAGAGCCACCTTTATGTCTCGGAGAGGAGAGTCTTTGGAGCTACAGAGGCGATTCTGCATAATCTGAGAAACACCAGACTCTTTGAGGCTAAAATCGAAAAGCTTTACGTCCAGCTTATAGAGAACGATGAAACTCAATTGAAGAACATAAGAACAGCCTGGGACTTTTGGCAGCGATAGGAAGAGTTGTTGATACTTTACGTTAAAGTATGTTTTTTTATTTTATCTGTTTTATTTTTATTTTACTTGATCTAGTGTGTCCTGCCTAAAAAAAAAATAATAAAAAAAACCCGTGTTATTATTATCTTTGTGATGTGTGACATATCAATAAAATGAGTTGTAAGAAAAACTGTTGTATTCATTACCTCGTAGGGTTGTAACAGAGAACATGTCTGAGAAACGTGTCATGCAAAGGGTGTACTACACTCCTTCAAATCCTGGGAGTTTAGGAGGTGTGGATAAACTCCATAGAGCTGTACAGAATGAAATGGGTAAACAAATAAAAGTAGAGAAAGTCAGAGAATATCTATCTGAGCAGGATGCATATACTTTGCATAAACCGGCCAGGGTACATTTTGTAAGAAACAGAGTTTTCGTACTCAGACCGCTACAGCAATTTCAAGCAGATCTTTGCGATATGCAGTCGCTATCCAGTTATAATGATGGTTTTAATTATTTGTTAACAGTCGTAGATGTATTTTCGAAAAAAGCCTATGCTCACGCACTGAAGAAGAAGACGGGTACAGAGGTTACCAAAGCTTTTGATACAATTTTAGCACACAGTCAGATTCCTAAAAAGATACAAACAGACGCAGGGAAAGAATTCTTTAACAAAGTTTTTCAAAACTTATTGAAGAAACGAGGTATTGCACATTATGCAACAGCCAGTGATATGAAGGCGTGTGTGGTAGAGAGATTTAACCGTACGCTGAAAACTAAAATGTGGCGGTATTTTACAGCTAAAAACACTCACAGATATATAGACGTTTTACCTGAACTAATTGAAAGTTACAATAATAGTTATCATCGAAGTATTAAAATGACACCAATGCAGGTGACTAAGGAAAATGCGGCTCAAGTGTTTCGGAACCTGTATGCCCCCTCTGGCGTTCCTAAAAAAGCTGCTGCCAAAATGAACTTTAAAGAGGGGGAGCTTGTAAGGATATCCAGAATGAGAGGGGTGTTTGATAAAAAATATATGCAGAGTTATACGGACGAATTATTTACGGTGTCTGATTGCCTACCACGGCAGCCGCCTGTCTACAAACTCAAAGATTATGATGGAGAAGAGATCAAGGGGACTTTTTACGAGAAAGAGTTACAAAAAGTGAAGATTTCCAGTGACAAGGCTTTTCAAGTCGAGAAAATTCTGAAAAGGCGTGTGGTGAGAGGGAAAAAACAAATGTTTGTATCATGGAATAACTGGCCCGATAAATTCAACAGCTGGGTTGATGCAGGCGAAATCAAAGATGTATAAAAACAAACAGACTCAACGCTCAATCCTTCATTACAGCCATGGAGATAAACGAAGGGTTCTACATTACGCTGCCGTCCAACGCCAGCCTTGATGTATTTCAAAACAATACAAGCTCTAGTTATCAGGTAAACCTGGCACAACCTTTACACTTGGATGGTTCGTGGCAGGTCGCCATGACAGAAATGTCATACCCACACACCTGGTATAACATACCTATGGAAGTAGCCTATTTTGAATGGATAAAGAAACCAAAAATGGCGATAGAGACCAAGTTAAAGTTACAGATGTTTCGAAGTGGGTATTACAGTAGCATAACTCAGCTCATGGAGGAACTCGAGTCCTGCTTCAGAAAAATGGACTCTGATGTCAGTTTGTACTATAGTCCAATTCACAGGAAAATTGAATTTCGGAACGGGGGGCAATATCGTTTTCGCTTTACAAAACCCGTCGCTTATATGCTTGGGGTAGAACCGGATCAATGGCTCAAATTTGATGATAAATCAGCACCCTACCCCGCGGATATAAGGGGTGGAACAACCCATTTGTACTGCTATAGTAACGTGGTCAGTCATCAGAGGGTAGGTGACGCTTTTGCTCCTCTCCTGAGAACCGTAGATATAAGAGGAACATTCGGAGACACCATCACCCAATATTTTAGTCCTGCGTATTACTTGCCGGTAACAAAAACACACATCGAGAATATACAGATAGAGATAAAAAACGATCAGAACGAACCAATAAAGTTTACCTACGGTAAGAGTGTAGTGAAACTTCATTTCCGACCTTCAAAAGCCGGGCAATCTTTTGCAAAACGATGATTCATCACGACCCTCACCGTTTTGTGAGTTACTATGAAAATCAAGCGGGAGGCTCATTACCGGGTTTTTATGGTGCACCGGTGATGTACGGCCGAGGCATTGGCTCTATATTCTCGAGATTATTTCGTTTTGTAGCCCCCCTGGTGAGAAAAGGGTTCGCCATAGCTAAACCTCATCTGAAATCAGCGGCCAAAAATATTGCATCAGATGTTATCAGCAAGGCGGTCCATAAATTTAGCCACCAATCAGATCGGGGCTCCCAGGAAGGAGCCGGTGGTCTGATGGTTCTGGCAAGAAGGGCCAGGAAGAGACCTCCAGGCAAGCGGGTTCCGGCAGGTGTTAAAAAAGGAAAGCACACAGTGAAAAGAAAATCATTAGGGAAAAAACACCCTCGGAGAAGGAGCGTATTGGGGAGAGATATATTTTAGAGTGTTAAATATGGCTCTTTTACATCACAAATCTGCTGAATGCAGCATGGCAGAGCTGGATTTATTTTCTGCTCCCATGACACAGCTTTCTATCGATGAAAAACATTACACAGAAGTCCTTCCGTTGTCTGCTATCACAGAAGACGGACCGATTGAATTTTTCATACCGGGAGATGGAGATAAATACCTGGATATGAATGACACCTTGATCCACCTCAGAATCAAAATAACCAACGCTGATGGGACTAATCTGGCAGCTGATGCCCCCGTGGCCCTCGTTAATTATCCTCTGAATACAATTTTTAGTCAATGCGACGTTATTCTAGGGGACAGGCTGATTTCTCAGTCCAGCTCGACTCATCCTTACAGAGCGGTGATTGAAACGCTATTGAATTACTCTGATTCTACTTTAAAAACTCAGTTCACTGCCGGCTTATTTTATAAAGACACCGCGGGGGCTATGGACTCTGTAGTGATCGCCAATGGACCAAACAAGGGTCTAGTAAAGAGAGCTATATTCACAGCAGAATCTCGAGAGCTTCATCTGATGGGGGCCTTACACACCGATATATTTTTCAGCGAGAGGCTTCTCCTGAACTCTGTAGATTTGAGAATCAAACTCACCAGATCTAACGATGCTTTTACGCTCATGTGTGCAAATGACTCGACATACCGTCTAAAAATACTGGGGGCTTCACTTTTTATCAAGAAAGCCACCATCTCCCCTGCCGTGCGGTTAGGTCATGCTGCCGCTTTGATGAGAGGTAACGCCCTCTACCCTTTATCTAGGGTAAACATTAAAACATATAGTATCCCTGTGAATTCCAGAATATGCAACCAAGAAAATCTCTTTTTGGGTAATATGCCTAAATACATAGTATTGGGTATGGTAAATCACGAAGCCTTCACCGGGAGGAGAACGCTCTCACCTTTTAATTTCCTTCATAACGATATGGAATATCTGGCATTGTGTCAGGACGGTAGACAAGTCCCTGCCAAAGCATTCCAACCTCAATTTAACCGCGGGTCCTCAGTCAGAGAGTTTTACAACATGCTCACTGCTACGGGGAGACACATGAAAGACTTGCCTCTGAGTATTGACAGAGAGGATTTCGAACAAGGATACTCATTATTTGTCTTTAATCTCACTGCTGCGGAAGATGCTGATGCATTGTCTCCCATTACAAGCGGTAGTTTAAGACTGGAAATGAGATTCAGAGTACCGCTACCACAGACTACCACTTTAATCGTATATTCTTGTTTTGATTCGATTCTGGAGATTAATTCAAAACGTCAAGTGTTGGTAGATTATTACTAAGAAGACTAGAACATGAATAATCATCAATTGGACAGTCTCCTGCGTCACATGGTGGGGGACTCTTTTGGTGGAGTGTGGGCGTCAGATCAGCTACCCCAAGTAAAATAAAAATATAGATACCCTGTGTACATGATTATAAACACCCACCCATCATGCAAGCCCGGAGAACATTGGCTAGCAGTGACTTTAGAGGAAAAGGATGGGGTTGGAACTTTCTTTGATTCTTTCGGGTTTCCTCCCGATTTTAGTCATTACCCGAAAAGCATCCTACATTTTCTAGAAAAACAATGTAAAACTATTTTATACCACAATCAGCAACTGCAGAATGTCATGTCTACAGCCTGTGGTCAGCATTGTGTTTTCTATCTATGTAAAAGAGCGTCGGGGTTGTCTTACGAAAATGTGTTATCTCTGTATCAGGATGATGTGTTAAAAAATGATGCTGCTGTAACGAATTTTGTGAAAAAATACCAACGGTGTGAGAGATGTCATAAAGACACTCATTTTAACCACAGTGTTTGTTCTCTACAAATGTTTAAAGATTGTTACAAAATGTAGAAAATAAAAAAGGTCTGAAGACAAAATTAATTCATGCGACTGTCTTTTATTACGAAAACAAAATATACTACAACTTTAGGGGGTATAATGTAACCAGCTGGGGCTTAATATTCTATCTTTCCTTATTCTTTTCTTCTTAAGTGAGGCACTCGGAGGTTCTACTGCGGTGTCTGGGTTTTCTGCTACCTCCCAGCTGAGGGTCTTAGGAGATGATTTATTATTTCTTCTTCTTCTTTTTTTTCTGGGTATATTTTCTCCATTTGGCTCACCCTCTTTGATTATACGATATTGTTCACGAGCGTGCAGGTTTTGAAAAGCTGTTAAAGGAATGTTGAGCTCATTCAGACTATTTAAAAAACCCCGCCAGCCTTTAGGCTCCAGGACATTTGTTTTATACGGGCAGGATAAATGTTTAAATAAGTCTAACATATGGGAACCTTTTACTGTTGTACCCTTTTCTACAAATTCCCCAGTCGGTGTCCATCCATCTGTACTCGTGATTAATTTACTCATAATGTACTCGGCATTCTTACGGTAACGTATAGGGAGGTTTTGAAGTACCTCGTTTTTTATTTTATCAATGGACATGCCATCCTTTTCTTCTCCTTCTACCAACCCAGTGTCTTCAGGCAGAGTTAAAGTAATATGTTGCGCATCCTCACCGTCTTGTTTGAGTAAGGTGAGATATCTCTGCAACAATGCGTTGTATTTTCTTATTTTTTCATAAGGGGGTAATCCTGTTTCGTTTAGCACCGCTCTCATTTTTTCATCCAGAACATCTTCGGCAGTGCGTCTCATTGTTTCCTTACTATGCGGGTTCGTTACCCCCGTCTGATTGAGTTGATTAAACTGATGAGGTGACAACAAAAACATCTTTTGACTCATGATCGAGTGAGCCCTCCTAAAAGTTGCCCCAAAATAGGGATCACCGCGCCTAGCAGAGGCAAAAGAAAACCTCCAGACTGTTTTCTTAAGGCGGTGAATTTAGTTTTTAAATTGGTCCTTTTACTTGCCAAGAGTTTGAAAATACTCTTTTGTTTCTTGAGTTTCTTATACTGAGCGCCTGATAGCGGAATGTTACCCTTTAGAAGATTTAGAGACAGCTCACAGAGTGATTGAAGAAAATCCGTGGAGCAGCTATTGAGAATATCCTTACGCTTCGAGGGCTTGGCCTTACACAAGGCCTTCAGCAGAGGCATGTTTCTTTTTAAACGGGCCGACATACTGATTCAAGTTTTCGTTTTTGGTATATAAACAACTGGCCACTGATTAGGTAGTGCACCCGATCTAAGTCTGTAGATGTCTGGACAGCTAGGGGTCATGTCTACGATTAAATAACCGTGAGGATCCGTGGTGGCGTCCTCAAAACTTTGTAGGAAAAATGATTTATTACCCGGGTGTATTTGTTGAGCCAGTATGTTCATTTGTAACCTGTCTCTGGGGTTTTTAAACAAGACCATGTAATTAGTATTCAAACTAATGGTACGACTGTTTTTACCCTGATGAAAAACATTTTGGGTAAGCATCATAACACTCATATTTCTATGATGACGGTATTGAGTGAAAAGTCTGACTACTTCAGGATGTTCCGAGGCCTGAAATATAACATCGTCCAATATAATCAAATGACTTTGATCAGGAGGAAATAGAGATTCATCTTCAAATGATTCAGGCAAATCCTTGATGAACTTTATATCTTTATTCTTTTCCTGCAGTTCGGCATACATGGGCTGGAAAGAAGTATAAATCCACACAATATTTTGAGGCTGTACATCCATTACATGAATACAATTTAGCAATACATTCTTGACAAAAAAAGTTTTTCCGCAACCGCTCGGCCCGACAATTAAACAAGAAAAAGGAACACGCAGTCTGGGCTCAAAATCAATTTGTCTGGGTGAAAACATTCTTTTTTTTTTTTTTGTCTCTTCTTATTATTTCTCAATACCCAAAAGGCAAAGTATTTCCTCCGTCTAGCAGACGTCTCTTGTCAAACACAACTCGGAACTTTTTGGTGAATGACACATTTCTCAAAACGAAACCCTTTTTATTTCGTACAATGTTGTGTTGGGGGGCTTGAAGACACCTCCCCCTCTCCGAGTTTTGAACGTAACCTTCCACCAGATCTGCCAGACTGTCAAAGTTCACTCGTTCACAACATTCGTGCGTCTGCGTAATGCCTTTCACACGCATAATCACCTTTTTTTTATTTTTAGTCTGGTACGCATAACTTTTGGGGCCTGCTGAGACAAACTCTTCAATCGTATCCCCACAGAGCTCATCTGTAAGATCCCCCAGATAAACCCCCATGGGCAGCGGAGTCTCCCCCTGTCTCGTCACATAGATAATGCTATCTGTGTCGTAATAGAATACTCTGTGCTGTAATTTCTCCAGTTCACTGTACAGTTTCAGCCTGGCATACGCCGTGGTAAACGCAGCAATGAATATGTTATCTACCTTGTTTGGAGGTGAGTAGCATTTTTCACCGTAACACCACTGAACAAGAGCCGTTCTGTCGTTGAGGAATGAGAAATACTTAACCTTATGTTTAGCTGAAAACAAGAGGTTAAGAAACTCTTCTGTTTTGGTCACAATCTTAGTCTGAGTCAGATTGTTTCTCTGGGCAAATTTACCCCAGAAACTGTTGAGACACAGTTTTGCCACTTGTCTTTTGGCAGGATTTGATTTGATTTTATCTGCATCCAGCAAGATACCCTGCTTAGCATGATAGTCTGCCACATACTTTTGTCTGCTCTCATCATCTGTGGCCTCTGAAGGATAACCTGATGCTTCTTGTTTACCCTTCAAAAATGTGTGTATATAGTCTACAAAAATGCTGTCACTTTTCTTCTCAAAATGCCACACCTCTGTGATCTGAGTCATCTTGTATCCCATGTCCAAGGCTTTGGTGAATTCTGTGGTCACCCAAACTCCTGTTAATGCTCTTTCCTCCCTGCCGTGCATGCAGGGCCCCTGTTGGTTGTTAAGCTCCGCGCATGTACGGCAGAGGGTGAACACTAGCTTACCCGCTTCAGTTCGGTAGGGCAGGACAGGAAAGTAAAGACCCCTGGGAGGTTCTACTGTGGCCCTGATTAACCCAAAATAACTGTGAGGGTCTTTAAAATCTTTGAATATGATCTGGGGGTGTCCAAGTGGATACAGGCCTGTACAGTTTACAAAAGGGTAGAGTGAGGTGAAATCACAATAATGAACCAGTTCATCTGGCGCTGTCGTGTGCCTCAGCTTTACTGCACATGTCCTTCCTCCGTATAGAGCATCGCGGGGGGTCAATGGTTCTGGCGCTTTGTATTCCCTGAGGAAAGCCTGCAAATCTTGATTGGATTTTTTCATCTCAACCCATGTATGCTCACGCATAACGATCACTTTAGCCCCGTGAACAGACTGTAGCTCATGCAGCTTTTCCTCACTAGCAGCATGGAGCTGCTCAAATGTGCCACCTGTCAAGGGGTTTTTCTCATGCCCCTTGTAGCAAGATGGGCACCCGTGATAGAAACAACCAAGAAATTCCCAAACAATCTTGGCCCCAGCTACTTCGGCAAAACCATCCACTACAAAACGCCCCACTCGTTTTTCTCCTTCATTCAACGCATGTTGTATGAATATACCCTCAGTTTGTGCTACCCACTCTATCCATTGAATACCTGCGTCTGAGTACGTCTTGTTTTCACGGCGGTAGTCGTCGGGTGGGGGTATTGCAAGGGTTTCTGGCTGTAGAAAGTTTGTGGTAAAACTTTCATACACGCAGAAGCTATGGTCGCACGACTAAAAGGATCAACTCCTGTCTCTCCGAGAAACCCATTTCGAAATAAAGTGGCCCCCTGAGCAAGAATATCCACATCGTTTTTACAGTAAAGCAATGCCTGCTCTCGAAAATCAAAAGTACCCGTGCGTACCGTCTCATACCAGGTGAAAAAGTCACTCTTTTCATCAGTTGTCATGCGTTCTACCCCATAACAATGTGCTGGAGGGTAAGGCCCTATATAACTCAGATTGGCCTTAGAGCTGAAACTGTGAGGGAAGTACCCCTTGACTTTATCTTCAAATCCCAAAGCTTTTGGCATTGCTGCTAAACGCATAGAGAGATAAGACAGTGAGTCTATGTACTTTTGTCCGAAATCCTGGTCAGTAAAAGAGATCACTTTACTTCCTTGCATTATCAAAGAGGGTTTTAGCCCCTGCTCGATCATTGCGTTGATAATGAGATAGCTGTCAAAACCCTTAGCATTGTGAGCGATGAAGGTTGCATTTTTGAACTTTGGACGCCTAAAGCGTGCCAGAAACTGCAGTGCACAGTCGGTTCCCTCTGCGACCCAGATTTCACCCGCCAGGGTTTTTGTGCATAGCAGGAAGGGGACATGTACACCGTCTGCCCCCGCCATTGTTTCAAAATCATAAAACACAATGTTGTCATTGTGGTCTGTCTCTTTGGGCAACACTCCGATGTAACACAGATGTTTTTCACACTCGCTTGTAGAAGCAGAGGGTAATTTTTCGCTGCATGTCTTACATTTCTTCACAGCGCACTTGTGTGTTTTATTTGCATTACTCTTTGGAATGTAGTAAGAAAGTTGACAATTTACACACTTTTTGTGTAAATCACAGTTACTGGCAATGTCTGATGATCTCGGTGTCTGTTTTTTATGTCGCGCGTGACAGCCGACTGTACGGCACGTTTTGTTGCAGTCTTTACAAAAGATAGGTTTAAACTCATCCAGAGTACATGAGGGATCGAGGCATACATAACAATGACCAGTACAGGAATGATCCCATTGAGAGCTGTAGCCTGTGTAACAATGCTCGCAGACATATGGAGACCCTAAAAACCCCTTCAAGTTTTTAATTCCATAGTAATGGTTCTGGAAGAGAAACAAAAACACAGTTTTGTCTCGTTTGGGGCCGTATGTCTGGAATTTACAGAGAGTACGATCTTCATCACCTCTGTAAAATACCACAATCTTGCATTTTAAACTCTCTTCGAATTTATCAATGTCGTGGAATGTCACAGCTGTTTGATCTGTCAAACCTACACCTCTCTGGATCTCTTTACCACGTTCGTAACCTTCATGATCAGTGAGGTTGTCGTTTAACAACAGTGCTAAATTAATAGCAAAACACAGCTGGTTGGAGGGGTTCTGTACAACGTAAAGAAAACGCCTCTTCTTTTTAACAATCTCATTGTCCAGCATTTTATTAGCCAATCTTTTAGCACCGCCACGGGGGGATTGTACAATTTGCACCACTAACTCAAGGTTGCTGTCTGCCATTACCTCCAAATTTGACTGCACCGCATTGAACAACGCGTCCTCAAAATCATTCAGATTATCACCATTAGGATTAAGAATGGCTGAGACATTAGCCTGCAGCTGCTCGCCCTGTAGCTCAATTTGAACAATATCATCCCTATCTGCCCGTGAAAAAGCCTCCCTTAGCATTTCACGTACATTGTTCATCAGAACCCCATAATAAGCTGTAAAGTCTACCTCATCGTTAGGAGGAGTTAGGACTAGAGACTGACGTAGTTCTGTGTTATTGAAAACAGGTCGAGACAAAACACCTGGTGAAGCATTCTGATTAGCTCCTCCGCCATTCTGTATCGAGGGGCCTGGTAATTCTGAAGCAATCGGGGTGTCATTTTGACCAAAGCTACAGCCATTGCACACTGAGGAAACAGGTGATTCCGAGTCACTTGGGGTGTCCTCAGCACATCCACCATTCTGCGCAGTGGAAACTGCAGATTCAACATTGGCTAGAGTTATGTTATTTGCTCCATTCAAATGTAGTACTCCTTCTGCGAGTTGATTTAAAAGCCCGAGACCAGGGTAAGTGTCAGAGTTTTGGTAGCAGTCTAATACCCATTCCAAAGTACTATTTACGGATGTTGAGGGGGTGGGGCTTGGTTGTGATAAGGTGAAAGGTTCATTTGCAACTGCTTCTTCGTCGTTTAATTCAATGATATTGTCGGAACACTGAGGAAATGGCATATCTTCATACATAAATTCCTCATCACTGCTTAGTTCATTTATGTCATTTATAGAATGAAGGAAAGACATTTCTCTATCTGCTAAATCATCCATGTCTGACCTTTTTTATGAAACCAAAAAAAAAAAAAAAATCAAAAATACATTGGGCACAGCTGAAGAAGAAACATACCGTTCGGTTACATCTGCACCAATTTACATAAGACCACCCTCTATCTTATTCAGTTGGTGTGAGCATAGAGTTGATAGTAGCAGCAGCAACAGTGGGGGTCCTGTTGATAACAGCTCAGCTGCTCTATACAGAAAAAAGACAGAGAAAAAAGAAGGATGAGTATTTGAAAACATGGGATTATACATTAACCAACTATTCATTTAATCAAACATCTTATAAAAATAACCATAAAAACTCATTACCTGGGTGGTATCTCGTCAGGAGGGGGTCGGTCAGAAGACCAATATCGGTCTGAATCTGTGTGGTTAATTCACCCTCGACCTGGTGACGAGGGGCTGAGTCTGTCTGACTCGATAGGACAGTGTCTGGGGCGGAGTGTAGCTCAAGATTGTCCAAATAGACACTGTATGCGTCAAAATCTGCTTGAAGTTCTGGAGGGGTATGCATGAGGGTCTCAGGCCCCTGCGGTTGCAGGGGGGCGTTGAAGAGGCGTGATTCTGGACGGTTTTCGGAGGCCCGGGGAAGGGTTACAGCTGCACCCAGGAGATCTGCATTAGTGAGTGAGTCTTCCACATTCGAAAAGTTTTGGTACATTAATGAAGGGTCTGTGCGCGGGTCCTCATCTTTAAAAAATAAAAGAGTAAAAAAACGTTAATTTGGGTACTTTATACATAAAACAACAAAAGATCTGATTTCAAAGTAAATACATATAGTTTAAATATACTCACTTTCGACAAGGTGTGAATTTATGTAAGTTTCAAGTACATAGTGGATCCTTTCTAATATCATAGGCCTTATTTGGTTCAGAGTATCTTGAGCCGGGACATATACAGAAAAAGGACTTGATTAGAATCTACACTCATTTTATTTTATACTTTTTTCTAGTAAAACAGAAACTCACCTAGAATCCTCTGCTCCCACACTGCAGCATTTTCATCAAATAAGGCTTCTACTGCAATTATTATAACACAACATTGCTTTAAGTATATAATAATATACTATCCATTATATATATATATATATATATATATATATATATATATATAAACAGCATCTAGTAATTACATGATATTATAAAAATAAGACAAAGTACTTACCACAATGGCTTGTGATGAGGTCTAAGTCAATAAAGCGCAAAGCAGGAAGGCCGTGATGATGATGATGATGATTCATTGTGTGTGTGTTTTTGCTCAGCTACAGAGACCTATAGCTTTTATAAACCTCTCAAGTAACAACCCTCCCCGCCATTACCTCCCCAAAAATAAAAAACGACCAATCGATTTAATTCTTAGAATCAGCTAGCTTATCTAGGTTTTAAACTATGCGTCTTCTGCTCTCCCCCACTTCTTTGTTCTGATCAGACCCACTGGAGCCGCCTGGAGTGAATGGAGCAGAAACCCATTTTAACAAGAAAACTTCTCTTTTTTGAATAAAGCAAAATCTATTATTACAGCCTCATATAACTTCATATTGGAGTTCCTTATAGTCGTGTGAAGTAATTATAAAAAGACAAGATCAAGGGAGGAATAGGGTATTTATTTATTATATACATATTCATATAGACTTTATAGTTAATAAAAGTAATTACACTAATCCAAAATCCATGCAAAACTAAAGAGAATATCCCAAGTATCAGTACTAAAAACCTGAATAAGCTCTTTTTTAAAATAATATGAGTACCCTCTTTGCAAACAGATATATCCTTGTCTTAACAGTTCCCCCAAAAAAAAAAAACTTGAAAAGAAACATCCTTAGCAGATACAAATCATTTAAAAACAAACCTTGAATCAAATCTAGAGAGGACAATAACGTTTTTAGGTGTCTTAGTGAGTGAAAAAATAATGGCTGTTTATTTTATTGAGACGTCTCAATAAATAACTTCGTCCCTAGCTTCTCATGATCTGGAGGGGGAGGGCGGGACTTATTATGTTGAGGGCTGTCATGTCTCTGCTTTTATCCACGTGTTTAACCAGGGGATTTCTTATCTCTACCCACATCAAAGGGCAACTCTGTGGGTGTGTGTGTGTGTGTGTGTGTGTGTGTGTGTGTGTGTGTGTGTGTGTGTGTGTGTGTGTGTGTGTGTGTGTGTGTGTGTGTGTGTGTGTGTGTGTGTGTGTGTGTGTGTGTGTGTGTGTTAATTGTCTCAGAGTAGGGGTCACAGAGACACAGGAGAAGTTTGTGTACAGACCTCTGTATTCAGCAGAGGCATTCGTTTTCTTGACTGGACCCCCGCGGATAGCTGTTGTCTCATTTCGGCCATTTTCTTTTTTTTTTTTTTTTTTTTTTTTGAAAGGTGACTTGGTAAGTGGAAATTACTGTCTTTTATTTAGTTTTGAGCCTATTTCTAACTTCATTTAATTTCACCCCATAATCTCCGTGCATAGCAAGGGTGGAGAAGAGGGGGAGGCCTGGCACATTGAGCGGCCAGACATCCTAACTTCAGAGAGACATGTCTCACTCATAAAAATACCTAAATTAAGATCACAGGCTCATAACATCTAAGGCTAATTAGATTAGATAACCAGACAGCATAACTTCAAAGAGACTATCTTAATCGACACATCAAGGAAATAGATAACAAACCATGTCTCACTCATAAAAATACCTAGATTAAGATCAAAGGGCAAAACAGCAAAGGCTAATTAGATTATATAACCCCCTGAGGGATCAGACAGCATAACTTCAAAGAGACTACCTTAATCAATACATCAAAGAAATAGATAACAAAGGCATTCCACAGGGGGGCTTTTCACACCTACCCTTTATAACCCTTCACCCCTCACATCAAAGGGTCTCAAACAATGGGAGGCGGGACATAGCTCTCATAAAAAGCTCTCGACCAATGGGAGGCGAGGGGAGGCGGGACTTAGCTCATTTGGGGGCGTGTCACCTGTCACTTTTTTATGCATACTAATGAGACGAAAGGGGTATGGTTACTACTACTCGGGCCCCACGGAAGCTGCGCAGGCAGGTTTTGAGGCAGCGTGCAATTGGCATTTATAAATAATAAAAAACTTGTTTATTGGGGGAGGGCAGGAATGTCAATTCTGCTCCGTGGACAGTTAACTGCCTACATCAACAGATGAAGCGGACTACTGCTCATTCTGCGTGTCCATGGCCGTTTCTCTATGTCGAGTAAAGCTGCTACGATGTGAGGGTCTAAGGACAGAGGGTGTCATATTGTCATACTGATATTCTGTACAAACTGTGTCCACTGAGACAAATGTAAAATGTGTGATATTGGGCTATATAAATAAATGATTGATTAGGCAAAGGAAGACGCTGACGTCGCTTCTTCTGCTTTGTGGTTTACTGGCAGGCCTGCCAGTAAACCACAAAGCCCATAGCGCTCTGCTAAACCTTTTAAATCTGCTCTCCCCCCTCCGACAGCTGTCATTTCAGGTGACTCTACACAACCCTCTTCCACCCCTTTTCACCTGCTGTCCCTCTGAATCCAGGGTCAAGCTAAGCCACTCCTCTTCAGACCGACCCAACTATCCATTCAACACCACCAGTATCTAGACCCCGGGGGATTTCATCGGATCGGTTCTCCCCTCCCGAATGATACTTCCTGCACAACGGGGCCTAATCGCCAAAACTCTGTTACATTCATTTGTGTATTCCTGGCAATAAATATGTATTCATACATCAAAACCGTCTCTCCTGATTGAACACCTGCTGCCCTACCTGACCGGACTCAACGCTGTGTGTGTCCGTCAGGAAACAAGCTGTTTACAAACAGTTCCAGCAAACATCCACTGATAAACTGCAATGTTAACAACCTCATGATAACCTCATATGTTTTTAACTTAGGATCATACCTGTGTTTAGTCTAGAAAAAGGTAAATGTGTGCATTTTATTATAAAGTTGTGTATATTTACAGACTGTTGCAAAAACTAAGAAGCTTATAAAAATTAGGTTTAAAACGATAGTTACGTCTGTAACTACGGTTCTATGAGTCCCGGATGTCCGCCAGAGGCGGTGCTTAGTACTGGATATGTCCACCGCGCGCATGCGCAGCTCGAGTACCAAATAACAACAAAGTCACCTGTGACCCACGTGATACTGGCTACATATGCCGGTGGGAGGGTGCGGGGACACAGCCATCGCCAGCTACCTGCTGACACAGTCAGGCTGACTAGCTAGACAAGAAAACGCTGGAAACTCAAAATGCTAATGATAGCTTGGCACAACGCCACGTCAGAAATAGTACAAAAGAGCACAAGGGCAACTTCAGGGAGAGGGGGCGAAAACACTGCTGTCATCAAAAAGTTCAAGCCAAACAAGACCGTAATCAGGACAACTTAGCTGGGAGAGGGAGCGGAAACGCTGCCATACACCGACCAAGCCGACACCAAATTGTTCGATCGAAGTTTCTGCACAGCCGGCGACAGCTCCTGGAGAACGAGTAAGCCCGCGGCTTCGACTGGATCAGTCGCGAAGCTGCACGCAGCCAGCTGTTTTGCAGAGAAACCCTTAGATCAAACGTTCCAACCGAAACGCTGTAGGCTACAAGAATGTAGCTGCGGTACTCTCGTGCAGCGATAACATGAAAGGAACAGATCCTCTGACGTGGGTCACAGGTAACTTTGTTGTTACTTGGTACTCGAGCTGCGCATGCGCGCGATGGATATATCCAGTGCTAAGCACCGCCTCTGGCGGCAGGTAGGGACGAAATTGAACTAAAAGAGCTTTACAAAAAAGTAACACCATTAAAGATGTTTGGAGTTTTATTTTAGTTATTAATTTTTAGTTTTTGTCTAAGAGATGCTGATTTGAAACCGTTGTTACATACAGTTACGGCATTTCCTGTTTCTGGCGGAGAGAGGGGAGGCCGTCCCAAAGCTTGCCGCTGTATTTACTCCCTCAACATGAAAGGAGGGAGCCTCGTTAAGCTGCGAGTGTCACTCCGCCACGGAGTTCACCCCGTCAAGGAGGGGGAGGGGTATTGTGTAGGGGTAGGGTGTAGGGCGTGGTTTGGGATTGGGCCTTAGACACATTTGTGGACAATATTTGAGAGAAATAGGCCTCTTGTGTACATAGAAAAAGTCTTAGATCTTTGATTTCAGCTTATGAGAGGGATGCGAGCTCGGAGCAAAAACAAAAGTGTTGCCTTTATATTTTTGTTCAGTGTATATAAATACTGATTAAAAAGTATCTACACAGCTTTCCACCTCCCATAACAATACTGCACATATTTAATTGTAGTTTTCTGAGTACTTAGTATACTGTATCTAATTTATTGTATTTTGAGATTGAATGTGAAAAGTTTTCTATATCTTAACGTACAATAGTGTTTTGGTTGTTTTGTTACTTTTTATCTTCTTTAACTGTGTTATGTATGCACCATGTACACCAAGGTAAATTCCTCGTATGTGTAAACCTGATTGGCAATAAACCTGTTTCTGATTCTGAAATATGCATAAAGGAAGTCACATGAGCAGAATGAAAGGTGTGTGAACACTCGGAGTAGTACTGAGTATAACAGTGTACTCAGTACAATAAGTCCGTGCTCCCCTGTGCCCAGGCTGTATAAATAGAGCAGCGCTGCAGCTGGCTTATGTAACAGCTCTGTGTCCCCTCCCAGACACAAGGTGAAACTGTGCAGCCGCACGCACGCACGCACGTACGCACGCACGCACGCAAATATTTGCCAGAAACATACAGTAGAGAATACCTAGACGTAATATAGAAATATTGCTGTCGTTGAGGGGGGGGGGGGGAGCTCTGGGTGTGCTGCAGAGGAGAGCACTCTACTGGGGGGGTCATATGGTGTTCTAAAGTTGGAGAAAGCGGTTCTAAGATTGAGCCAATGGTGATTTGAGGGCTTTTTCAATCATTCAGTTGAGTAAAATGTTTTGTTTTCCATGTATCTGCTCATCCATTGCCACAACACCAACCTCTCATATCTGCACGGCTTTCTACTGTCATATCAATACTGCACATATTTTATTCTATTTTATTTTTACGGCTATATCTGGCCATCAGCCGCCGTCGTCTGAGATGACTCTGTGCCCCTCAGTATGGCGCTGTTAAATGCTCGCTCCATTTGAAATAAATCCTTCATATTGAATGATTTTTTCACTTCTAAGGGCTTGGATCTTCTGTTTCTGATCGAGACATGGCAGAAATTTATTGATTACACCCCTTTTATCGAACTGTGCCCCCCTGATTGCACTTTAATCTGCACCCCGAGATCCTCAGGCCGGGTTGGGGGTCTCGCTGTGGTTTTCAGAAACTGTTTTCAGAGTCGGCTGGTGACCACTGCAGTCTTCTCCTCTTTTGAACTGCAGTTAACCAAAGTTGGTCATTCTAACACGTTTTATTGTATTTTTATTTATTGACCACCTGGTTTCACAACTCTTTTATATCTGAATTCAGCAATTTGTTATCCTCTATCATAAGGTTGAACAGGGTTATTGTGGTTGGTGATTTTAATATTCATGTGGATGACATCTCTTGTAGCTTTGCTGCTGATTTTCTTAATGTCACGGAATCTTTTAACTAAATACTCCCGCATCTTGAATCATATGTCAGCTGAAAGGTTTTGTGCAGCTTTCGATCCAAGCACAGTACTGTGTTCACAAACAGACGTTAATTGTCTGGTCGAATCATTTAACACTCATTGCTTCACAATTTTGGATGAAGTGGCTCCATACAAATAGCGATCTGTCCTCTCAGTAAATTAGTCTCCCTGGTTGGATGACACCATTCTCTATTTCCAGCGTAGATGTCGTAGGACAGAGCGACTGTGGAAATCCACTAAGCTCAAAGTTCACCGTCTCTATTTGAAAGAACTTTTAACTGAGCTAAATAACAAGATTAAAGATGCAAGGGTTTCTTATTTTTCAAATCTTATCTCCCCCAATAAAAACAACCCTAAAGTTCCGTTTGACACTGCAACCTTGTTACTCCTGAAACTCCAGATGTGCCTGTTTGGTCGAATAAGGATTGCAGTGAATTTCTGTCCTTCTTTGTTGATAAGGTTAGAGATGTCAGAGCTGGCATTATCCCCTCTTTTACCCTCACTGATCTGGTGGGTATATGAGATCCTCCTCCAGTTCTGTAGATGTTTTACCCACATCAATGCTTACAAATGCACTTGAGTCTATTGTTTCATGCCTGGTCTTCATTATAAACAGCTCCCTGAAATGTGGTTGTGTCCCAGCTCACTACAAACATGCAGTAGTTCAGCCTCTCCTGAAAAAAACGGACCTAGATAAATCAGGTTTTCGTCAGAAGCATTCCACTGAAACGTTGGGTTACGTATTGTAACCCTTGTTATATTAGCACAGGCGGAGCCCTCTACTGGACTCTATGGGCACTACCTTACCCTGCGAGCATTCTCCCACTGAGACTTCTATAGACGTAGCTGGCCTTGGGCGGGCCTACCTGAATGCGCGCGCATCACACCGTATAAAAGGTGGCCTTGCCTCCTGACTATCATCCTACACCTCTCTTCAGCGAGCGGAATAGGACAGACAGTGCCCTGAGTAGAGGGCTCCGCCTGTGCTAATATAACAAGGGTTACAATACGTAACCCAACGTTATATCTCTCACACTGTGCATATATCCTCCACACTCACACCGTTGAAAAAGGCTGTCGACACAGCCACAGCCCGTGTGGAGTGCGCACGAGCCCCCGTGGGGCAGGCTCTCCCTGCCTGTCCGTAGGCATGTGCAATGCGCTCGCAGAGCCAGCCTGCCAGGCGTTTCTTGGACAGAACTTTCCCGATCACCCCGCCCCCGAAGCATACGAACAGCTGTTCGGTGCGTCTAAGGGCAGCCGTGCGCTCCACATAACATGCTAGCGCACACACCGGGCAGAGGAGGTGCAGTTTAGCTTCCCTGTTCCCACCATGGGGGGGGGAAGACTAAAACCCCCTAACTGAATAGCCCTCGACCTGAACGCACTCCTTAGGCTCTTGGGCACAAAGGAGGGGTTCGGTCTGAGTGTCGCGCCGCTCCGGTCACCCCGAATCAGTAAACAGCTCGGGTGCACCGCCAGAGCGGTTAACTCGGACACTTTTATTTTTTTAAATTTTTTTTTGGGCTGATGTTAAGGCAAGAAGCAAAGCTGTCTTCCACGACAGTGCTTTTAGGGAGGAGAGCTCCAGAGGCTCACATGGTTCTAAGACCAGAGCTTCGAGCACTAGGGGCAGGTCCCACTGCGGGGTGGAGGCGTGCACTACTGGACGCAGCCTCCTGACCCCCTGTAAAAACCGCAACATCAGTGGTTAACTAAAGGCTGACCTGCCGCCAAATCCCTCATGGCAGGACGACATGGCTGCTGCATACACTTTCACTGTGTAATGCGCAAGCCCTCTGTCCACCAGTAACTGTAAGAGGGAAAAATAGAGCCTAACTCACAAGATAGGGGCACTATTCTCCGCTCCTCACACCATCGCTGGAATCCTAGCCACTTTGGCCTGAAACAGGCTGTGGTGGATCCAGTTCTAGCTGCCTGGATAGACTGAATAACACTGTCAGACAATCCACCCTGTCTCAGCCTGTCCCTCTCAGGAGCCACTGGAGAGGTTGCACCTGCCTCTTGAGACATTGCCCCCCCAGAACTGGGGAACCGCCCAGGACTGGCCCATCTTCATCTGTGTCATCTCTGAGTACCACGGCGCCCCGACGCAGTCCGGAGCCACTAGGATGGCTGACAGACGTTCTCGCCTCACTGTCCCCAGGAGAGGGAGAATGAGACGCAGCGGTGGAAAGGCGTATAGCAGCTTCCTTGGCCATGGCTCGTGTGCAAACGTGTCCACCCCCAAGGGCGGGTCGTCGCTCAGGGCCATGGAGAACCACAGGGCACAGTGGTTGTTGCGCCGGCTGGCCAACAGATCCACTTCCGCTCTCCCGAACTGGGCCCCAGATCTGTTTCACCATCTCCGGGTGAAGCGTCCATTCGCATTACATTACATTGCATTTGGCTGACGCTTTTATCCAAAGCGACTTACAATAAGTACAATCGACCAGGAAGACACAACCTTGAAGAAAACAGAATCATATAAGTACATCAGGTTTCATAGAGCCAAACATTTCAAGTGCTACTCAACTGGCTATAGATAAGCCAGTCCTTTATTAGTATATAAGTGCTCTGTTAGCAGTTCATTGTTAGTAATTCTATCGCTCGAAGTGGATTCGAAAGAGTTGAGTTTTCAGTCTGCGCCGGAAGGTGTGTAAGCTATCTGCTGTCCTGATGTCAATGGGGAGCTCATTCCACCATTTTGGAGCCAGGATAGCAAACCCACGTGTTTTTGCTGATGGGAACTTGGGGTCCCCCTCGCAGCGAGGGTGCAGCGAGTCGTTTGGCTGATGCAGAGCGTAGTGCACGCGCTGGGGTGTACAGTTTAACCATGTCCTGGATGTAAGAAGGGCCAAATCCATTCGCAGCATGGTACGCAAGTACCATTGTCTTGAAGTGGATTCTAGCAGTTACCGGAAGCCAGTGAAGGGAGCGGAGGAGCGGAGTGGTGTGGGAAAATTTAGGAAGGTTGAAGACCAGACGAGCCGCTGCATTCTGGATGAGCTGCAGAGGTCGGATGGCACATGGCGGGTATAGAACCAGCCAGGAGGGAGTTGCAGTAGTCTAGGCGTGAGGTGACGAGAGCCTGGACCAGAACCTGCGTGGCTTTCTGGGTCAGCTGGGGACGTATCTTCCTGATGTTGTAAAGCGTGTATCTGCAGCAACGGGTTGTAGCAGCGATGTTTGCAGTGAAGGACAGGTTGTTATCTAGGGTCACACCCAGATTCCTTGCAGTCTGAGTCGGGGAAACAACAGAGGTGCCGATGTTGATCGTCAGCTCAAGAGTGGGACAATCTTTTCCCGGAAGGAAAAGCAGTTCAGTCTTGTCAAGGTTGAGCTTGAGGTGATGAGCAGACATCCACTGAGAGATGTCAGCTAGACAAGCAGAGATACGTGCGACGACCTGGGTCTCTGAGCGGGGAAAGGACAGAATTAATTGGGTGTCGTCAGCGTAGCAGTGGTATGAAAAACCATGCGGGCTAATGACTGATCCGAGCGAGTTTTTGAACAGGGAGAAGAGGAGGGGACCAAGAACAGAGCCCTGAGGGACCCCTGTAGTTAATTGACAAAGGTCGGCAGGCAGGGGGCCGCCCCTCGACATGAGGTCGTCCCCCCTGTTCTCCAGTCCCGGGATATGGAGGGCTCTCAGAGATACCACCACCTCTGAAGCCCATAACCACAGCCTCTCCGCTGTGGCCAACAAGGCGGCGGAGCGGACTCCGCCCTGCCTGTTGATATAAGCCACTGTGGTGCTGTTGTCGCTCCTGACCATTACATGTCTCCCTTGAATTAGGGGCATGAAATGCTGGAAAACAAACACTACCACCCGTAGCTCTAGGAGGTTGCTGTGTCGAGACTCTGTTAGAGCCCAGCGCCCACCTATAGCCCTCTTCAGGCAGGTCCCTCCCCATCCTGTTCTGGATGCGTCCGTGAACACTGTGATGTAGGAGGTCATCCGTCCCAGTGGAGACCCCTCCGGAGGTGATCCAGGGACCCCCAAAACCGGAGGTTGCCCTCCACTGAGGGGGGGGGGGGGATGGTCATCAGCCGCCGTTTGTGCCTCTTGGGATCCAAACGCAGGCTGGAGAACCACCTCTGCAGGCGGCGCATATGCAGTAACCCCTGCGGGACCACAATGTGAGCAGCCGCCATGAGACTCAAAGTCTGCATGACAGTTAAAGCTGTCACTGTCGCCCCCTGTCGCAGCCTGTGAACCACCCGGAGAAGGGACGCACTTCTGCTCCCTGACAGGGTGGCACGTAGCGCGCCTGCATCGAACACCACTCCCAACTACAATGCCTGTTGGTGAGGGATGGGGGTGCTCTTTTTTCAATTGATCGCAAAGCCTAATTTGGTTAGGTGTGTGATCAATTGTGCTGTGCAAAACATTGCCTGTTCCCGGGACCCAGCCATGACTATGAGGTTGTCTAGTAAAAGAAAACTCTCATGCCGTGGGCGCGCAGCGGTTGAAGCGCTGTGGCCACACATTTGCTGAATGTGCATGGGGATAGGGAATAGCCGAACGGCAGCCTGTTGTACTCGTAGGCTATCCCCTAGAAGGCAAAACGTAGACACTTTCTGTGCTCCGGAGCAATTTCTACATGAAAGTACGCGTCTTTCAGGTGGATGGTGGTGAACCAATCGCCTGGCTGCACAAGCCCCAGTAACTGTTTCATAATTAACATGCGGAATTTCCTGCAGGAAATATGGCGATTCAGGCCGCGGAGATCTAGAATAGGTCTGAATTCCCCTGTCCTCCTGAGAACCAGGAAGTACATGGAATAAAGACCCTTTTCTCTGTGCTGAGGGTGCACAACAGATTTAGCCTGTTTCTGCACCAGAGCCTGAATCTCTGCTGAGAGGAAACAGATCTACTCCTGGGAGGACAGATTTACCTCTCGCATGCCCATTAAAAGAGGTGGGTGTGGGACACCCACAAGACAGTGGTCCATGTGATACAGTGGTACAGTGTATAGACATGTGGTACAGTGGGACGCTGCAAAACTGGAGTGAATAGCCCCGTTTCAGCGTCCTCCTGTCCCTCCACCTTGTTAGCAAACAGCTGAGTTTCCATTCCCCAGAACATTGTGTTAATGGACAAGCCCTCAGCCGTGGGGCCGCAGCTATAACGCTGTGATACTCTCTGGTAACCTGTTCCGCCGCAAAAAAAAAAAAAAAAGGAAGATTTGCCCATGGAGGGTTGACACAGAAAGGGCCGATTATTTACTGAGGACCCTGAACGCAACGCTGCGCGCTCTTGTGTGAGCGCGCGCACCACCCTAATGCTGTTCTCACCTCTACGGTAAACAGCATTAATCGGAGTCTTTATAGGCGTAGTGTGTTTTACTAAGGTCCCTGAACGCACTGCCACGCACTCTTGTGTGAGTACGGGCTCCGCCATAATGCAGCCTTTGCCACTACGGGTAAACTGCATTGGAGTCTTTGCTCTAGGCGTAGTGCAGGGATCACCAACTACATTTGTCCAAGGGCCAAAACGTATCCAATAGACACTATCGCGGGCCAGCGGGGGGGGGGGGTGGGGGGGGGGGGGGGGGGGGGGGGACTCTTCACGCTAACGAAGGATCACTTCTAGGCAGGGTTGGGAGGGTTACTTTGTAAATGTAATCAGTTACTGATTACTGAATACATGCTCTGAAAGTAATCAGAATACAGTTACAGTTACGTGTCTTAAAAAAGTGTTCAGGTTACTTGTAGAATACTTTTGGAATACTTTCTTTTTCCATAACAGATGGGTATGTTTTGTTAAACAGGAGACACTTGTTGTACTGTTTTAATGGCTTATCAAGAACTCAAACACAACATCTTGGTGTCATTCTGGACAGCTCCCTCTCATTGGCACCCCACATAAAAAACATCACCCGGACTGCATTCTCCTACTGTAAACCTTTCCTTGGAATATGTTATGAATTGTAAGGTGTCCTTGGGTGCTTTGAAAGGCGCTCCTAAATAGAATGAATTATCATTATTAATTATCATTATTTATTATTATTATTATCTGAAACGATGTAATAACTTTTAAAACTTGTTCCAGTCACTTGCCCCATGCATTCAGCAGCAGCAGGCCATTCACTTTGATTTTATCCCGTTATAAATGTCATAATTTCGACAATAAAGAAATGCTACATCAACGTTATCTTGCACATTTTATCTAACCATCTCCGTTTCTAACTTTCAATATATTTGAAAAGAGATCTCTCTCTCTCTCATCTGCGTGCGGGGGGCGTGGCCTCACAGACACGCTGCATCTCTCTCTCGCTCAGACACGCTGCAGCGCTGTGCAGTGTGCACACAGTTCTGCCGGTAATGAATATTACATTTTGTGAGGAAACTTTTCCACCAATAATTCCAATAAGTATTCCAAAATGTATTCACTTCAGGTTTACGAAAGTAACTGTAATCAGATTACTCGTTTTTCAAATGTAACGCCAGCTGAATACAGTTAGCCTACTTGATTTTTGTATTCTGATTACGTAACGCCGTTACATATATTCCGTTACAACCCAACCCTGCTTCTAGGCTACTGTCCCGCAGCTCCTGCCTCTCTGTTGGACTCTGTCGCAGAGGGGCTGCTGCTGTGGTGCGGAGTACACAAAGCAGACTCTTCACAACGAAGAATCACTTCTTCTTCTTCAAGGAAGGGAAGGTTTCGCAGTACGCAGTCTACAGTCCCGCAGCTGCTGCCTCTCTGTTGGACTCCGGTACTGCACCTTACTCATGAGACGTTGTAAAAATAAAAATGGGTGGGGGGCGAACGCAGTAACCACTCCGCCAACGCCACAGTCACCCCGTCGTGCGGGCCGGATGAGAATGTCTGGCGGGCCGGATGTGGCCCGCGGGCCGCCAGTTGGTGGTCACTGGCGTAGTGTGTTCTCTGACAGCAATGCCAGCCATAATGTCCCTGTACCCGCATCGCGCTCTCCTTTAGATAGCACTCCCTGCGGTTTATCCCTCTCATCTGCGCATGCCCACTAGCCACCTCCTTTACAAGAGCTACAGCTGGGGCAGCGGATGGGGAATTTGTACGGTTAACATTGTGTGTAGGCCTAAGTGTAGCCTTTGTGGAAACAAAAGACACTCCGATTTGGATACAGATCAACCTCATTCTTATTAGAAAACGTAGTGATCTGTGCATTATACAGGGAGGAGGCTGAATTCGCCCCCTCGTCCCGGGCGGAGAGATTATCTCCCCCCGCCAGCCAGATCCGTAAAGACGGAAAGCCCGTCCCCGTGAGTGCCGGCACGCCGGTTCCACGGGGTGGCCGAAGAGGTGGAGGGCGAGTGAGAGCTGCCCGAGCTTCATGCCAGACTCTGTGGACACGCCAAAGATGCCCCTGCACTGAGGGAAATGCCACATCCCTCTCCTGGGTGGGGAAGAGAGGGGATTGGAACCCAACAGAAGCCACGAATGGAGACATACCTGTGGCGGAGCAAACCAGGGAGTTGTGGGCATATTCAACCCAAGGCAGGTGGGAGGCCCAGGAGACTGGATGGCAAGAAGAGACACAACGAAGGGCTGCCTCCAGGTCCTGATTAGCACGCTCAGTCTGGCCCTTGGTCTGCGGGTGGTAACCTGATGACAGACTGGCCGACGCCCCCAAACGCCCGGCAAAAAGCTTTCCAAACTCGAGAGGCAAATTGCGGACCCCTGTCTGAAACAATGTCCTGAGGAATTTAGGTAGGGGAACGAAGTGTACGGCCTTGGAAAAGCGGTCAACAATAGTCAGGATAACTGTATTTCCTTCCGATGGGGGAGGACCCGTCACAAAGTCTATGGCGATGTGAGACCAAGGCCGATGAGGAAAGGAAAGAGGGCGGAGAAGGCCAGAGGACATGGAGGGCCACCAGAAGCGTTGCTGGAGGAGGCCTAGAGTCCGAAGTGCTCCTGGATGGCAAGCTATCTTAGCATCATGTCCCCACTGGAGCACTGAAGATCTGGCGTGCGGTGGAACGAACAGCCGACCCGGTGGACAATCCTCAGGAGCTGGATGGTCCTCCTGTGCCTCCTGGACCAACCTCTCAACCTCCCACCTGGCTGCTCCCACCACACAGGAGGATGGAAGAATGGTCCCCACAGATGGCTCCTCAACCGGAGGAGCGAACTGACGTGACAGGGCGTCCGCCTTGACGTTCCGTGAGTCTGGCCGATAGGTGAGGGTGAAGCTGAACCGGCCCAGAAAAAGCGCCCACGAGCCTGGCGAGAGTTGAGCCTGCGAGCAGAACAGAGATAAGACAAGTTTCTGTTGTCAGTCCATACCAAAAACAGGTGAGTTTGTTGTGCTTTTCAAGCCAGTGCCTCCATTCCTGCAGGGCTAAGACTACTGCCAGCAGCTCCCGATTGCCCACATCATAGTTCCTTTCTGCCGGGGAGAGCCGGCGGGAAAAGAAGGCACAGGAATGCAACTTCTGGTCGGAGGCTGAGCCCTGGGAGAGGACTGCCCCGACACCATTTTCACCTCTTTCCTCTGGTTCTCCCAAAGGATAACATACTTTTTCTGACTCTGGAGGAAAGTAAGGAGAGTTGTCAGGGGACTCTACCTGCCTTAAGAGACACTATTTTGGGATACAACTTCTCCATTTTCACCCCTTTCCTCTGAAGCATCGGACCCATTGTTGCCATCACCAGCCCCGTGTTGGTGCGGAGGTGGGACCATTTAGCCTGGTGGTAACCCAAGTCCTCCCTTGGTCCGTGTAGCAGGCATTGAAGCATCGAACCCATTGTTGCAATCACCGGTTACGCTAACGCATATAAACGGAGAAACACAAAATAATTGAAATACAATTAACTGTGTCTGTTTCAGTAAGGATGTCGTCCGAATGCCCGGTGTGCAGACTCTTTTATCTGGCTTTGAACAAGCACCTTAAGCACAAACATGCAGTGCGGAACTTGGAGGAAAGAGGCATCATTCTTAAAATGGCCAGTGGCCGAATAAACGTTCGGACCAAACCCTGTCCCATCACAGGGTGTTCGTATGCTGGGAAGAAACTGGACCGTCATGTCACTCATGGCCACCCTGAGTTATCCCGAGATGAGGCACATCAGGTCCTGGCAAGGCTGAAGCATAGTGTGGCCCTGCAATTGCTCCATGACCTCAGAGAGACTAATCCCATCATTGGAATGGCTATATCATTGGATATAGACAATGATGAAGAATACCCGGTGCACCCTCCACCCTTCTACCCACATACTGAGTGTGACGAAGAGGACTGCAGGCAGGTGATGCTGGAAAATGTGGCATTGAGAGCTCAGAAGGATGCCCTCATTGATGAGGTGAAGACTCTGCGCTCCAGGCTGAAAAAGGGGCTAAAACCCAGGAATCAGAGTGCCACTGCTGCTGTGCTTGAGGAAGAGGAAGAATGTATACGATTTAAGGGCCTGGCAATCTCAAGTACCTCCGGCATAAACACAGTAGCCTCCGGTAGTCAGACCCCTCTCAAGACTGTCATGCGGTCCCCAGCAGCCTCCGGTAGTCAGACCCCTCTCAAGACTCTCATGCGGTCCCCAGAAGCCTCCGTTAGTGAGAGCCCTGTATGCCAGAAAACCCGTGCGTCCGTCTACAATAAGCTGAAAGCTAATCTGGCTAAGGACTGGTCCTCTCCTCACTGGTACCCTGGGAAGGGACGGGGGAATACCATGCGTGAAATCACGTTGACTCAAAGCATGGAGACGTACATTCAGACATACAGGCATTATTGTGAGGGTGTCGCACCGACAGTAAAACGGAAAGAAAATTGTCTGTCCAATGTCAGCCGGATAAAGAACTTCCTCGTAATCATGGCCCATAGTGTGGCTGGAGCGAGTATATTATAAAGTCGGGCCGGGCAGTCACAACATCGCTGTTGTTCCTGAAGAATGTGAACCATTTCCTGAGGTACTTGTCTCAGTCAAAGCTCCGGGGGTGCAGGCTCACCCAGTCTGATATGACCCACATCATCAGAGAGGTGAAAGCCAACATGAACGACTTGAAAAAGTCTGTCACTGTCCACCAGTTCAAGATGAAGAGGAACAAGCTGGATCGTCTGCCGAGCCAGGCGGAGCTTCTCGCCCCCATGGCGGCGGCTGAGAAGCGCATCCCTGATTTACTTGACCTGATGGCTTGCAACCCGACCTCAATCACCCAGTACCTGCTATATGACTATCTAACCCTCCATTGGAGCCTCCTGTATGGCCACCGTCCGGGTGTGTACGCAAACATGACCAACACTGAGGTGTTAGAAGCGGACAGAAGGGGCACTGCTGAGGGCTACATCATCCATGTGCAGGATCACAAGACTTCCAAGACATTTGGCGAAGCACAGCTGGTGCTTATGTGACCGGAGGTCTTCTCCCTCTGTACCGCTGCTTTGCACCGCGCCAGCGCACCAATTGTACGCACCGGCTATTTAAGCTGAGGTGCCGAACTGGGTCACCCCCATTTCCGCTTCTCCTGTGGTGGCTGCAGCTTGGCGTAGTAACGCAGATTGTTTGGCGTGGCAGCATTCATGTCCTACTCTCTACCAGACAGGTAGACACTGTGCAGTCTGTCATGTATTCATGGTTACAAGATGCACACGGCTGACACTTTCCCATCTTAACGCAGCTGACGTCCGGGGCGTTAGAGGAGGCATTTGCTCCGCCAGAGGCCCCGTGATAGCGGCGTTGCACACTGTTGGGGAGTGCCGTTGTCTGCTCTCTTTAAATCTGCTGCGTAGTTCCCCTGCTTTATCAATTCTTTATGTCACAGCGGGATTTGGCCGTGGGATTTGCGGGTCTCATTCCCTCCCTTGTCGGCTCTGTGGCTGCGCGGGGTGGTACGTATGAGCCCCTCCCCCATATTATAAGTTAAACCGTCACTTTGATACAGATGTTATAGTAATTCCAATCCCCTTTCCAGGTGTGTTCTAACTATTCTCGCTCCCCACCTTTGGTCATCATTCCTGTCCCGTGCTGGTGTTTTGGCTCTCTGTGAGTTTTGGGCTCTCTGTGAGCTTCACTCCTCGCTGTGGACAGGCCCAGACTGCTTGCTCTGGCCTGTTGCTGGAGCCGTTCTTGGCGTCAGGGAATGGTCCTAATACACGACTATAAGGACATTTATTATTTAATTGGTGTATTCCTTGCTGTCCTTTACATTTACTTTAATTTCATTTAATTTGTGTATTCCTTGCTGTCCTTTACATTTACTTTAATTTGATTTAATTTGTTTATTCCTTGCAGTCATTTGTTTATTCAATTGTTTACATTCATTCAGATTTGGTGTATTTTGTTGTTTTCTTTTGTTTATCCTTTTGTCAGAAATATAACCTTTTATCCTGTGCCGGACAGGTGCTGTGGGCCTGAGGCGGCAGACTCCCTGGTGGTGGCAGTGGTTTTCTTCACATATCCGTTTTGAGTGGTGTGCAGTGTCACGGCTGATTTATTTTGGACCCCTTACTCCCCTTTTTGTTAACTGCCGCCGTGGTAAGCCAAGCCCGGTCCGTTTCCCCAAAGTGGGTATTTTATTCAAATGTATTGTGTGTGGTTGTCACAGTTCTGTCTAGGTTTGGGTGTTTTCACTGTTCTCTGTCATGTTTTCCTCCTGTCGTTAGTTTCCCTGGTGTCCCTGTGTTTTCTCCTCCCTCCTCACCTGTGTCTCGTTAGCTAATTGTGTTCACCTGTGGCTCTTGTGTTTTCTCCTCCCTCCTCACCTGTGTCTCGTTAGCCGATTGTGTTCACCTGTGTCTTGTAATTATCCCTCCCTGTATTTAGTCTTGTCTCGTGCTGTGTTCAGGGTCGGTGCTTCTTTTGTTGGTGACGGAATTCACCGGTGAGTGTTCTGTTTTTGTCTGTATTCGTTCCATTAGCCTTGAAATAAAGGTTTATCAGAGTTATCTGCGCTTGGGTCCTGCTTCCTTCACTCAACCGTGACAGAAAACAGTGAAAACACCCAAACCTAGACAGAACTGTGACAGAGTCTGTCACAGTTCTGCAAGGAGGGAGGAGAAAACACAAGAGCCACAGGTGAACACAATTAGCTAACGAGACACAGGTGAGGAGGGAGGAGAAAACACAGGGACACCAGGGAAACTAACGACAGGAGGAAAACATGACAGAGAACAGTGAAAACACCCAAACCTAGACAGAACTGTGACAGTGGTGTTTTTAGATATTTTGTATGTTATAAATAAAACTGTATTCTGACCCTTAAAACTGTCTCTGCCCGTGGTGTAAAACGAACCCGATTGTCCTTAGCAGTATTAGACCTAGCTCTCCTGGAAATGGACATATTCTGTCCATCTCCAGGAGAGCTTCAATGTTAAATGATATCTTGCAAAATGACAGGCTAAAAATCTCTTCCAGACGTTTAAAAACACTTTTCCCGACAATTTAAACCAGGGGTCGGCAACCCCTGGCACGCGTGCCAGCATTGGCACGCGGCACCGTAACCAGTGGCACGCTAGGAATAAGTGGAATAAGTGTGCAAAAATATTTAAATTGTATTTTGGGATCCTGAACGAGGCCGCCGCCAGAGCGCGTCTCCCCGTTACCCGCAAACGGAAGCCATGCACACAACGCAGCCCCGCTCTCTTTAACTCCAGGTGACTTTCTGCCGCTTTCCTCCGTGGTGCTGATCGTTTCACCACGGAGAGGAAAGCACTTCACTAATTGCAGTAGCCTACCCATAAGGAGCTGTACAAATGCCGCAGTTTCTGCGTGGCTGTGTATTTAGTTGAAAGCCCAGTGGCGATCTGATCATCTCTCATTGAAATAATATGCTACAAAGGGGCGGACTGGCCATCTGTGTGTTGAACTTTCCTGTCGGCTCCCAGACCGTAGTCGAGGAGGGCAGACCTCTGTTTTTCTGCTTCCTCGTTTCACTTCCAGAAACATACACACGTTCTCTCACTGTCGCTCTACCATCCACAAACACGTATGCACAAGCCACACCCCTCTCTCTCTCTCTCTCTCAAAGGGACAGCGATCTCATCTCACTCTGCGTGACCCTAATATCATAACATGTGTGTTCTGGAGAATCACAGAACGGACAATCGTCCTTATTATTATGCCGTTTAAACCAATTATTTAAATGTGTTTGTTAAATTCGACATCATGTAAGTTGCGCTGACAGGTCCACACACTGCTTCCCCGCAGAGAGGCTCCCCCGCCCTCCTGCTGATAGTTGACAAGCGTCAAGCTCCTCACCCCCCCCCCACTTGATAATTCTCGATCGTTGGCACGCTGATAACAATTTTTTTTGAAAATGGCACTTCATATGAAAAAGGTTGCCGACCCCTGATTTAAACAGTATTTCTGGCTTGTAAAGTGCAGTGGTAGTATCGGACTATTTAAAGGGTTACCAGGAGCATGAGAACATCCTCCACAGGAGGGTGGGTGGTGCTGTGAATAAGGCCGAATATTGATGCTGGTGGGCGGACAGTAAAGCACCACAAAATCCATCACCTTTAAGTGTTACCAGGGCCATGAGAACATCCTCCACAGTGCACAAAGTGCTCGCACCTCCATGCGCACCTTGACAGGGACAGGAAAAAGGGACCCAAACTTAAGCACACATCCTCTGACAAAAACCCAAAATGAATGTCTTCCATACAAGCATGCCCCTGGCCACCTAGAAGTGTCTGAATGTCTGGTAGTCACGTGTCCTCTGTAGAAAGCATAAGGGCGGACGATAAAGCACCGCAAACTCCACCCCCCCTTTAAGGTTCCCAGGGGCACGAGGTTCTTGAGGGTGTGATCATCTGGGTTTAGTCCGCGGGGGAGTGCTTAAGTCCGGGGGCCCGGGGACTCACGGTGTGCAAGGTTAAGGAGGTGTCCATGTCAAGGACACATGCTGGAGGTCATTAGTCCGTCCTTTGGGGGTCTTGGAGGGGCCACAGAGAGGTGATTTCCCCAGTCTCTGTCCTGGATGTGTGAAAAAACCTTGAGTCCCCATTTCAGGGACACATGCTGGAGGTCGCTCTCCCGAGAGTGGACGTCCATTGCCTTTAAATAGAGGTAAAATTAGGACTGTCACTTTGGTTAACCGCACCACTGTCAGGTGTCTCCAGAGAATGGACGTCCATTGTCTCTAAATTGGGGTGGGGATGAATGGTTCACGGGGTTGACCGGGATGAATGACTGGAATATTTGGAGCTGGAGGCGGTGGGGCAGGAGCTGGAGCCGTCAGAACGTTGAGCAGGGTGAAAGACTGGTCCAAGCGGCCGCTGAGCTGAGTGACACCGGCAGTAAGGTTGTGGAGGGATTCCATGATTCCTTGCAGAGCTTGTTCGTGTTGCCCCACACGAGCTCCCTGTGTGGAAAGAGCCTGCTTAAATCTCTCAGTCTCTGCGGGGTCCATACTTTGGCCAGATAATTCTGTCACGGCCTAGAGATATTGGACCCCAAAGCAAAATACTTAGAGAGAGATGGTCAAAAACAAAACGTTTATTTTAAGCAGAGGCACAGAAAAAACGGCAGTGGAGGCAGGAAGCTGGCTGGCACGGAGACGTCAGGAACAGGAGGCAAAAAATCCAAGCAACAGATCATAGGGACGAGGAGAGCAGCGAGACACACCGGAGGGTTGAAACACAAAGGAATTATCTGGCAGGGAAGTGGCATGAGGACCGGGTTTTTATATCTACAGGTGAAGAGGTGAGTGGAAACAGGTGTGCCTCGTCTGCTACTGGGAGGAGCCAGCCAACTCCCTGTCACACACCAGCCCTGCAGAGGAAAACAGAGAAGGGAGGGGGGAGACAGGAAAAAACACAGAGCACACAACAAAACCAAAACTAAACAGAATCATAACAATTAGCGCAGCTTCAAATTATCATTCATGCTTTCATATCATCCTGGCTCGATTATTGTAACTCCATTTTCACGTGTCTCAGCAAGTCATCTCTCAACCGTCTACAAATGGTCTAGAATGCTGCTGCAAGACTGTTAACCAGGTCAAGCAGGATGACACACATTACACCAATTTTAAAATCCTTACATTGGCTCCCCACTCATTTTAGAATTGATTTTAAGGTCTTGGTTATTACATAGAGCCCTACATGGAATTGCACCGAAATATATTTGTGACCTTCTCCATCCTTACATTGCCAGTAGGTCACTTAGGAATTCAGACCAGGGCCTACTGGCTGTCCCACGGTCTCATCTAAAAACTAAAGGTGCCTTTCAGGTGGTGGCTCCAACACCCGGCTCAATAGGTACACTGTGGACACTAATTAAAAGAACGCAGACTAAAACAGCAATGTAGAGACGAATCAGACGACTAAACATGATCTTAAAATATATTTAACATATATGTTATACATATTTTTTGAATTATTATAATAATTAATTTCTGCTGAGAGTAGGTGGAGCTGTGCCTGCCCCTAATGAACAGTCACCACTGTAAACTGGCCTAATGTATGAACCAGGCTTGGATTTTCGTCATTTTAGGGGCAAGGCCATTTGGCCTTTGGTGTCACAAATTTTTTCAGGGCGCAAAGGCCACATGCCAGGGCACAAAGGCCTGTTGGGTAATGGAGGTTTTTAGAACCCACCTTGCCTCTGCATGTCGTTTGGCGAGCTGGATACAATCATAACAGGAGGGAAAACTCAAAACAGCCAGGATAGGGGTTAAACAATAATCTGTTTTAATGATAAACGGTAAGAATACATTACACTTTCAAAGGGGTGGGCCGGGCCCCCTGCTCTGGTTCTAATGCCGGGAGAACCTTTCATCTTGTCGGCAGGAGTAAAAGAGAAATAACTAAAAAATAGAATAGGCTTTTATGCAGAAAATAAAACAGGAGGAGCTGTGGTCAGTTTCTCATTGGGAGATGCAAAAAAGATGGCTTCTCTTAGCGAATCAGCGCGTGCCAGCAGAGATGATCCGGAAACAGTCCCTTGGTTTGAAGCAAAACAACCACATCTGGTGTTCGCTGTCTCATTGTGTTGCTTTCACACACACACATTCTTCCGACTTCCCTCTCTGCTCCCCTCCCCCAGAGCAATAAAACCTGTTTCCTCCAAGCACCCAGGAATGTTCATGCAGTTTCAGTCCTCACATTTATGAAAGGATAAAACAGAGAAATCAATACAAAACACAAACACAGGTATTGTTTGAACAGTATTCACTTAACTGCTACTATTGATAAACACAGGTATTGTTTGAACAGTATTCACTTAACTGCTACTATTGATAATTACCAGAGAAACTCCAGGGGCCTCTTTCAATATCTGGAAAATGCAACAAGACTTTCTGCCTTTTCAAATGTAACACTCTTTCCAAATATCAGATGATAATTAATCTTCAGGCCACATGCCAGGGCACAAAGGCCATTGAGGGAAACATTTGGAATTGGAGCTTACAAATAAATAACTTCACTTTCTGATAAGAAAAACACACGAATGACATGGAAAACAAATCACTTATCACAATCCTCATATAGGCCTACGCCTCCTGAGTATTACCGTATATAAAATGAAATACTCTACTTATAAACGTATAAAAGTTAGCGCTGAGCTTCAGCCTGCAATGTTCAAAACAACAGATAAAGCCAGAAATCTAGGTGTAGTCATGGACTCTGACCTGAGTTTCAACAGTCACATTAAAACAGTTACTAAATCAGCCTACTATCACCTAAAGAACATATCTAGGATTAAAAGACTAATGTCACAGCAGGATTTGGAAAAACTTGTCCATGCTTTTATCTTCAGTAGACTGGACTACTGTAATGGTGTCTTCACAGGTCTCACTAAAACAACTATTAGGAAGCTGCAGCTGATTCAGAACGCCGCTGCTCGAGTCCTCACTAACACTAAGAAAGTGGATCACATCACTCCTGTTCTGAAGTCTTTACACTGGCTTCCTGTGTGTCAAAGAATAGATTTCAAAATACTGCTGCTGGTTTATAAAGCTTTGAATGGTTTAGGCCCAAAATACATTTCTGACCTACTGCTAAATTATGAACCATCCAGATCTCTCAGGTCTTCAGGGACTGGTCAGCTTTCTGTCCCCAGAGTCAGAACTAAACATGGTAAAGCAGCGTTCAGTTATTATGCTCCAAATATCTGGAACAAACTCCCAGAAACCTGCAGGTCCGCTGCAACTCTGACTACTTTTAAATCCAGACTAAAGACTTTTCTATTTGTCGCTGCTTGCAAAGAGGTCACTAAGGTGGACAGCTATTCAAAAGGTGTTTTCTTGTATATGCATTGGCTTTTTTGCATAGTTGCACCATCAGCCACTACATAGGACCCTATTGCATCATCCCATACACTGCCACTCAGTGCCAAGTCAGTGTAAGTGCATGATACATGTCTCTAAACTAAGATGGACGACAGAAAGCCACATGGACCAAGTCACCCGTCTATATCTTGCCAATCCTTTTATGGAAAGTGTCCCCTGCAGGTATACAAAATGTGGTGACATCAAGTAACAACTAAGGAATCATATAATTCATAAATTATAAAAGTATTGATTTTATGTTTGCAGGAAATCATGGTTAACCACCTGTCCACTACAGTGGACGTCATGCATCACTGGCTATATTTCAACTGCAATTCATACTGGTACTGCTGCTGTTGTTGTTCCCAGGGCCGTCCCTCCCTACAGGCAGATCATGCAGACTGTGTGGGACCTCACCTTGTGGAGGGGGCCACACCTTGCGGAGGGGGGCAACATCTGAGGCGCACATATGTGCTTAAGTGGCGCAATTAGGGTGGCGTGGCACAGTTTCGCCGCTGCGAGGCTCCACATAGCACTCATCAAATAACTGTGCGTAGGGCCTCAAATTGGCCCCTGGCCCTGGTAATTCTTGAAAATACTTCATCTGCAATATCTTTTTGGGCCGTAAATCAATATACTTATGTTATTATAATGTAATTTTAAGTTTGCACATCTTTATTTATCATTTTTTTTTTTATTCAAAATGTACATCTCTTCAGTTCAAACCCTGAATGCATACTGTCCACCTGAGTGGACATATACACATCTATTTGAAAAAACTAGATTGAAAAATAAAAAGTTCAAATCTTGTTTTTCATGCCCCAAGAGCAATAATAACACTTGGTAAAAAATCCTGACTGAGGCTTTCATAATTCATGCATGAAAGGGTTGAACTATTCATATCTTAGACTGCACTGTAACTTTTATCCATGTATTTTTTCTTTTAATGTTTATTTTATTAGCTTTTTTTTTTAATGACTGATTTTAAATGCCATTTTCTTAATGTCTTTCATTTTTTGTAAAGCACTTTGAATTGCCTTGTGTTGAAAAGTGCTATATAAATAAACGTGCCTTGCCTTGCCTTACTTTGAATAATTAGTGTTTGGTATTTTTTCCATCTACTACTTCTCCCATTCACAAATCCAAAATCAAATCCAAAAATCTAAAATTCTATTAATATGTAACAAATATATTCAATTTCAGAGCAGAAGAAACAGCCTTCAAGGGTCAAGCTCTGCACATACATCATTCAGCAGTGCACAGTGAAGCTCAAACATTCAACTGTATGAACAACTGTACTTTGAAATGCAAAAGTGTGGGTGTGTGCGTGTGTGTGTGTCTCTTTAATCAACTCCTCACAGCTCCTCATATCAGTTCAGAAACTAGACAAAAGTTAAACATGTACAAACCACAGCCTGTCTGTGTCATGGCGAATACAGTCGCTGCTTAACTGAGATAAAATCCTGGCTGAGCAAAAACTTTCTAAACCTCAACGAAAGCAAGACTGAGGTCATCTTTTTTGGACCCCAACCTCCAGCCTCCCAGGTTGATATTCTAGGCTCCCTCCAACAGAACATCCTCCCCTCAGTCACGAACCTTGGGGTGACCTTCTCCAGTACTTTTAAATTCGACAAGCAGGTCAGCAGCGTAGTCAAATCCTGCTTTTTTAAAATAAGACTTTTGGCCAAAACCAAGTCGTATTTATCTTTTAAAGACCTGGAAAGGGTTATTAACGCCTTTGTGACCTCGAGACTGGACTACTGCAACGCTCTGTATATGGGTATGGACCAGGCATCTATTAAACGCCTGCAGCTAGTCCAGAACGCAGCTGCACGTTTGCTGACTGGCCATAAAAAGCGTGACCACATCACCCCAATTCTGGCCTCACTGCACTGGCTTCCAGTTCGGTACAGAATTGATTTTAAAATCCTTTTATTTGTTTTTAAAGCACTAAATGGGCTGGCTCCGGCCTATATAGCTGAACTCCTCCAGCGCTACACCCCAGCCAGAGCTTTAAGGTCTGCTGACCATCTGCTGCTGGTAGTGCCCAAGACCAGGCTCAAAACCCGAGGGCACCGAGCCTTCGCAGCAGCTGGCCCCAGGCTCTGGAACACTCTGCCCCTCCACGTGAGGTCGGCCCAGACCCTAGGGGTTTTTAAATCCACACTTAAGACTCACTTATTCTCTCAGGCCTTCTAGTCAGAGCGGAGCACGACTCCTGACTATTCCCTGTGTTTGTTTTATATCTGTTGTAAATGATTGTCTTTTATTGTGATTATAAGTGTTTTTAATGCATGTACAGCACTTTGGCTCGACCAAAAATCGCTTTTAAATGTGCTTTATAAATAAAACTTGATTTGATTTTGATTTGATTTGATTTGCTTTAATTCTGTCTTTAGGACGTTGTTGTGAGTTTGGACGGAGTAGATACAGGTTAGTTTAGCCTAATCTGGAGATCTCTCCATTCTGAAAACACGCATTTTAAAAGTTTTTCGCCTGCCGTCTTGTCTGCACACTTGTCAAAGCATGGTTTTTACTAACCGTTATCAGTATTTAGTTACTTCGGCATCATCTTGAAACGTGTATTACAATGAAATCACGGTAAAATAGGTTAATTTTGTTGTAGTTGGTTTCCACCACAGTATTTACTTGGATATAAGCCCCGCCCCCTCTCCAGCGCATCCTGTTTGAATGACAGGAGTAAACACTAGTGATGGCGAGATGAAGCCTAACGCTGTGTCCACACTACAGCGTCGACAGCTTCAAAAACAGTTTCCAACGCGTCTGCCCATTCACTTTGAATGGGGTGACGTCACGTTGCCTCGCTTTTCGCCGAACTGAATTGTGGGTAGCATAGCGGTCCGTCTACGGCGTCTACGCCGGAGACGCCGGAGTAGCCAGCGCCAGCCAATCAAATCCCGTTTCTGAAAATCTGACAGCTCAAGCACTAGCCAATCAAACCGCGTCTAAGCTGGGAGAGATATCCCGCCGTTGATTTCTATATTTCAAAAAAAGATGGAGGAGAAACTATTTATCACCGTAGAAAATCATCCGGTTTTGTATGACCAGAGTCTTCACCTACCGGGATACAAACCGGAAGAACCAGTCATGGAGGGAGGTGGCAGAGACAGTGGGTGAAACTGGTAGGTTTTCGCCTGTTTGGGGAGTTTATATATATTGCTCGCATAAAATCACCGGGGTTTTTTGCTTTGTATGTCGGGGGCGGGAGATTCATGTGATTGGTTGTTGGTCGTGTTGCTCGAATAAAATCCCCAAGCTTCAGACACGCCCAGCTCCAAGCTTTTTTTTTAAGCTGTAGTGTGGACGCACAGCAGCGTGCGTTGACGCTTGGCGGTGGCCGTGTCTGAAGCTTGGGGATTTTTTGCGAGCAACACGACCAACAACCAATCACATGAATCTCCCGCCCCCGACATACAAAGCAATAGCAATGTTAAAACGAAGTAAACTGGATATAAACTCCCCAAACAGCCGAAAACCTACCAGTTTCACCCACTGTCTCCATGCCTCGCTCCTCCGGTTTGTATCATACAGCACCGGGTGATTCACTACCGCTATAATGAATTTTCCCTCCATCGTTTGGAATATGTGGAAATGACCTGCGTAGATTCTCCCAGCATTCACGCGGTTTGATTGGCTACCGCTTGTACTGGCAGATTTGCATAAACGGGATTTAATTGGCTGACGCTGCTGCCGAGGCGCCAAAAGTTGAACATTGCTCAACTTTTGAAGCGAGCAACGCCATTAACGCTCCACGTCACTTCCCAAAATGCAGTTTGGCTAAAAGTGACGTCACCCCATTCAAAATGAATGGGCAGAAGCGTTGGAAGCTTCAACGCACGCCGCTGTGTGGACGGGCCGTTATGAAGCTTTCCAGCCAATTGGTTCGCAAAAAGGTTCATCTCATCATGGGCTTCATCTGAACACAAATCCCCCTGTTGGTCAAAGTGTGTACAACAGGCAGATTGGACATCTCAACAGTGTGCTCTATCTCATACCGAGTTCCCAATGAGTAAAGCCTTAGAATAACTCTAAACAACGACCATTAAATCATATTTTTATGTTAACAATATTGTATTTATTCCAGTTGAATGATTGTGACTGAAAAGCCTAAGGAGGCTGGTAAACATTGCAAAGAGGGATTTGTATTCCTTCATAATATTCATAAACTTAACCATGTTGTAGCCTGAGAAAGGCTACACCATATCAAAGAATACATTTATTAACTACATTATCTCATTTAGCTGTAGCTTTTATAAACAACAAAAAATATTCCATCCGATGGAATCATGAGTCAACTGCTTTCCAGCTGAGCCACAGCACACACGCTGAATCTCACTGAAAACACTGAAATATATTTAGTTTATTTATTGATGTTTTTATTCCTACATTTATTTATGCTTGTATCTATTTATACAAGACATGTTCCGACCTCTATATGAGTGAGGGTCTGAGCTCTCTTGATTCCATCGTGTCACCGGGCCCGGGTACAGGAGGGGTAATATGGTTCTTATTATACATCCATGGGTATTATGAGTGTTGTGGTTCAACGGTTCAACCGATCTGAATGGCTTCCTGGGGGGAATTCGCCTGTACCTCTGCCTAATTGGCACCTCATGAACTAGGGGGATGTCATGCGCTAAAAGATTAGTGCAACCCAGGTCAGAGTCAGAAGCTGCAAAGACGGACTCATGCTGCCTCAACATAGACCTTACCCTTTCCTGATCTGACTGAGCGAGGCCAGATGAATCTGCAGTCTCTATATGCTGCCTTACTGGGTTCACCTGAGCTTCTTGGGAGGAAAGGGCAACTGTCACACCACCTGACTCATGTGCTACAGTAGAAACACCATCTGGCAAACTTACAATTTGAGCCTGACTCAAACGTCCTATAGGAAGGCGAGGATGGAGAACAACATCTGTCTCACCTACATTTACCAATGGAATGTACACCGTGCCATTGGTGACTGTGACCATTGCTGGGGAGAGCAACACACACTCAGGGAGGGAACGACCATCATCAAGGGGCTTAATCAACGCAGCACCTGTAGGTTCACTAAAGTGAGAGGAACATGTTGCAGTCACCCACTTTACTGTACCCCCTGGTATGATTATGGGATGCTTACCTCTCACTCTTGCCAAACCTGTTTTAGGGGGGGTTGCATGTAGCTGAACATGTTGACAATGTTGTAGTGCCTGTTGCCACATTGGTGGAGCCTGCTGCACTGTAGGAAGAGCAAACAGATCAGCGCCATGCTCACTGAACAACTGGTGATAACATTCTCCGATCACGTTCATGCCCAAGACACCAGGAATTTCTGAGGGAGATTTTTGGCCAGGGGGGTCTTTAACAACCAAAACACCTCACCGGGGTATAACCTTTCCCAAAACTTCCACATTCAGTTCCACATACCCTACATATGGAATTTCCAACCCGTTGGCAGCTCGAAGCTGAAGCCAGCGGCAAGACCTAGGGGCATCCTTGAAGTGCTGGAGGAAGAAACTTTCAACCATAGTAGTGACCATAGATCCTGTATCTAGTAGGCAGTTAACAGGTACACACCCCAGACCTACAGTTACTTTAGGACAAGGTGCAACAAGACTAGGTGCAATGATTTCGGCAGCTGTTCTCTGTTCACTTGAGCCTGTGTTATCCCCTTTTGATGTTTGGCTCTTTACATCAGAGGGAACAAGTTTCCCGCCTCCTGTGCTACGGAGGTTGCTGTGGTGGACAATGGGGCCCTCAACTGCTGTCCCTGTGACTCAACCCGACCATCACCGCACTCCCTGGCATAATGACCTGGCTTTTGGCAACGCCTACATATAACATGGGCTGGGCGTTGCAGTGTAGCAGGGGGTTTAGGGGCTGTCTGTAAAGCTAGTAGACCCTGTGTCAGCTGGTTAAGCTGTTCTTGTTGTTTCAGCAACATGTGCTTTCGCTCTTCCATATCTGGGTTACCTGGGCTATCTGATGTCACTCCTCCAGAACACTGCATAGCACTCAGGGAGGGTAACATAAGACTTTGCACAACCATACATCTCCCGTAGAATGGTGAGAATTCTCTTAGGGTCCTCCCTCTCTGCTCCAGGCCTGTACCTTATCTCATCTTTAGCCTCCCCGTCCAAATGATCATATATGAAATACGCTTGATCAACTGGCCTCAAGTGCCTTGCCCTCAACGTGGCCTTCATCTCCTCGACCCAATCCTCTACAGGAATACCAGAGGTCCCCCTAAAAGTCGGACACTTTCTTTCTCTGGGGATATAAAGCACACGTTCATAAGTTACAGGATTATTACGACCACTACGTTGAGCACCAACCGGGCTACGAGAATCAGGATCCAAGTCCATGTCTGACCGGGGGGAGCTGTCCACTCCCTGC
Source organism: Harpagifer antarcticus (assembly GCA_902827135.1). Lineage (NCBI taxonomy): Eukaryota > Metazoa > Chordata > Actinopteri > Perciformes > Harpagiferidae > Harpagifer > Harpagifer antarcticus. The sequence continues at coordinate 658,516 of CADEHL010000356.1, forward strand.
CGCCGCTGCTCCTTCTCAGCCTGAAGTTGATGCACCAAGTCTCTTAATTCCTGAAGTTCATTGGCCATGATTGGAGTGAAAAAGATAGTCAATACAAGCACAGTCTATGTAGCACTTTAGCTTAGCAGGGATGAACCAAAGCAGAGAACCACCACAGATCAGCTCCAAATTCCAGCAGATCCCTCGATGTGCACACTGCTGACTTGTTTCACCAAAAATAAATGAAAGTAATATAGAAAACAAAAGAATCCTGTCTCAAACCAATTTGACTGCCAATGTATCCTGCCGACAACGCCAGAATGTAACCGCGGCCGCGCACACGGCCTAAAGTTTAGCTGTTCTACTGATCAAAGTTGCCCTCTGACTCAACTTGATCAAACAGCAAAACTCCACAGATTCAATTTAAAGAAAACACGATACAGTTGGCAGTCAACAAAAAGGCATAAGACAAGGATTTTCTCCCAAGAGTATGACATTTATTATCATATAGACACATTTACAAACAATATTTTAACCAGTAAAAACAACAACAATTTATTAGGAATTCATCTACTATGCTATTTAAAATGGTATCCAGTGTATAAAAAACGACTAAATGAGCGCAGACATTTACTGTTGGGAGGGGGAAACAAGCAGGTCAAATCTGAATACTACTCACCGCCACTCACACGTGCCCTGTACAGACACAGCAACTGAAAAGAAAGTGATAAATTAAGAAAAGTGCAAAATTAACTAAACACACACACACACACACACTTAAGGGGCAGTGAAGTTAACGTGAGGGCCTAACACGGCTGAATCCCAACTCCCAAGGTTGCCGCTCATGTCAGGGGTGCTGGATCCCTCAACAAAAGACACAAAGCACAATAGTACATCAATTCATTGAAATAGTAAAAACACTAATACTCTTGGGAGATTAGGAATTGAAGCAACAATGTAAACAAAAGCATCAAAACGAACAACTATAACAAACCAATATAAAAGGGAAACAGAACGGTAAAACAAAACAGCAGTGGCGGACAATCTATAAAAGAACAAAGCACATGTTACAGAAATGCTGCCATGAACATAGTCTTTGTAAAAAACCATGATCGTGCATACCTTATGTCCCTCGGACGGCGCAGCCCCTCACACACACAATACCGCTGGTCTTATCACTGTCACGGGCAAAGCTACAGTCTGCTGGAGTAATGTGTAAAAGTTAAACACCCAGAGCCTAACATGCCACTAACTTAATAATTGTGGAGACTTACCGGAAACGTCTCGGTCGAACGAGAAAGAACTATTGGGTATCAGCTGTATAAATATTGTTTACCAAGTGAAGGGAATGCAGAAGTGGGCGGTACCTCTGTGGCGCAATACTACGGTGGCCGAAAAGTGTTTTACCTCTATGGTCGGCTACACATGGTTTTTACTAACCGGTATCAGTATGTTGTTACGTCGGCATCATTTAGAAACGTGTTGTTATGACCTGGCTCAAAGGGCCACAACAAAAAGGAGACACACCATGTCAATGGTTATCAAAATATGTTTATTTCAAAGAAACAATCCAAAATTAGCCAAATTAGATGAAGTGCAACAATAATTAAGGCATGAGGTGTGGACGACAGTGGTATCAATAGTGTAAATGCAGGGTGAGGGTTGCATGAATGTGTATGTGTGAGAGTGTTGAGGTGCACAAAGTAAAGTAACAACAAGATATACTTAACAACACCGGGGCCTGTACGGGAAAGCAGAGAGAGCACAGAGAGGAGCAGAGAGGCTCTAAATAGCTGCAGGACACCAGACCCAGGTGCCCTGAGTTACTGCAATCAATGCAAACAGCAAACACCAATCACCACAGCCACCTCCTCTCTACTGATGCACCCACAGGGGCATCACACGTGTATTACAATTTAATCACGGTAAAATATGTTCATTTTGTTGTAGTTGTAGCTCCCGAGCAAGCGCGTCTTGTTTGAATGATGCGAGTAAACACAGCTGGCAGCCTCGGTGAAACTCGAGCGACTAGAGCGATGCGATAGGAGCGTTTAGAGCGAAGCGAATACTCGCATCGCGTCCGGTCTGAACGCAGCATTAAAGCGAGCTCTGCGCTGCACTGGAAACGCGCCATTACATCACCAGAAGTCCTAATTTAAGGGGTCATTTCTCCCAAAAAATGTTTACTCACTATATCAACAGCCCCACCAAAAATATTTTCCACCAGCCGCCACTGGGTTAGGCCTTGGTAGGCCAGGCTCACTTTATGCTGCGTTTCCATTACAGTTTAGTACCTGGGGTAGTAATTATAGTAACGCAGTGTAGGCGGGGCGATCAACTGTTCGGCCTGGCAGAGCGACGCTGCATAAAACTGCCGTGACGTCATCTTCAATGCAAACCACAAAACCAAAACATCAGCCGTTAGCACTCAGAGCTCACAGCTCTCAATATCTGTTCAGAAACTAGACAAAAGTTAAACAAGTACAAACCACAGACTATCTGTGTCATGGTGAATACAGTCGCTGGTTTATTTATGGCTATAGGCCGTTGTTGTGAGTGTGGACGGAGCATATACAACGTTAGCTTAGCCCAGCGTTTCTCAAAGTGTGGGGCAGAGATGTGATAGGTGGGTCGCGAATGGACGCGATGAACGGGAGATTATTATTAATCTCCCAGGAATCGATCCTGGGTCCTTGTGGGCGGTAGTGGACTCTTACAGCCGGAGACTCGCAACGGCGGGTGTTTGAGGCGGCGGGTGCGGTACCGGCGCAGCGGCGCTGTGAAAGTCCACGGCCCACCTATGCCAGAGCCAGCGGCCCACCGAAAGCAGCAGCCCACGAAAGCAGCAGCCCACCAACGGCAGCAGCCCACCAACGGCAGCAGCCCACCAACGGCAGCAGCCCACCAACGGCAGCGGCCCACCGGGAAAAGTCCAGAATCTCCCGATGGCCTATCCGAGCCTGCTCACACACACACAACTGAAACCAAAATAATTTATAGACATATGTAAAAAATCTCTCATACACACATGTGAAACGCTCAGTCGGGAAGAAAAGCAATGTGGAGCGGCATCTCACCACTTCATAAGGAGTTTAACCGTGACACTTTTCGAAATCCCGTTTTTGTCCCCCCACTTTACAAATAGGCCTATGTTTATTATTATTTTTTAACGCAAGCCGTCATCGCCACGGAGGAGCACACAGCCTCTGTGAGCGAGCGAGACAGAGAGAGAACCTTTATCTATTTAACATAGCCTAGTTGTAAAAAATAAAGTAAGAAATCATTCCAATGTGTACTATAGGACAGTAAAAAAAACAGTTTAAAAGGGGAGTGATTAGTCAAATATGCATAAATAAAAAGAAAGAATGCTAACTAAATTATTTGTTATTGGTTGTGATCATATTCTAAAGATGTTTGGATTATTGAAAAGTATACAGCTCCCTTTCATATGAGTGTTGAGAGCTGTATCCATAAATTCATTTTGTGCTCAAATGCATGCCATGATACTATCACATTTTCACTACTTTATAACCTGCTGGTCCCAAGCAACTAAGACTGCTATGAGACCACTTGAGGTTCTTTATAAACAAGCCTTAAAAGTTATGGATAGAAAGTCATTAAAACACCATCATTGCAATATACTGTCCAAATACAAACTGTTCAGTTTTGATAGTCTTGTTCTACTTTCCCGAGTTCGATTGGTATTCAGAATCATTCACAATTCTACAACACCACCGTTGAGGGGCTTTTTTCAGTTTCACCGTGAGCAGAGTTGCAGAAACTCCAGATCTTCATCAAATGCAGATCTAACCATACCAGGCGCACTGCCTTTGGACGATCAGAATTTTCGTTTACAGCCATCAAGCACTGGAATACTCTTCCAGTTTAACTTAAAACCTGTACTGATTTTAACTCGTTTTCCTATGGTGCAAAAAAAATGATAAGCAACCAGTCATGCCAACATTAATTACACTGTAATCTGATTTTTTTTTTTTTTTTAACTGTATTGCCTTACTATATCTTAGATATTTTATTTAAGTGTATTTGAAGTGTACTAAGTGTTATGTTCGTAACCTGAATTTAAATCAGGCGTTGTAATTATTTGAGTGACCGAGATCATGTAAGTGTATTTCAAGTGTACCATGTATTAATTTATTGAGCTGTACTTAAATCAGGTTTTAAAATTGTTTGACTGATAGAGATCATGCAATGTTATTATTTGTTTATTGATTGTTATGAACCTGTCTGAGGACCACAGATGGAAATGAGCTATTAGCTATAAACTGGCATATTGCATCACTTCTCTTTGCTGAGATTAATGTTTTTGTATGCATGGTCCTTCTATAAATTAAAAAAGAAGTGCACCAGATTGATGCATTTCACTTCAACATTTAAAAAAGGTTGCCCCCCCACTTGCCCCCCTAACTTTTGTGTCGCTAAAACTGTACTAGTATAAACAAACCTGTCCACAAGCTTCTCAAGCAATGAAACAAGCAGTTCATTACATTACATTTTCATTTAGCTGACGCTTTTATCCAAAGCGACTTACAATAAGTGCATTCGACCAAGAAGACACAACCTTGAAGAAAACAGAATCATATAAGTACATTAGGTTTCAAAACTAGAGCCAAAACGCCAGGTTACGTATTGTAACCCTTGTTATATTAACACAGGCGGAGCCCTCTACTGGACTCTATGAGTACTACCTTATCATGCAAGCATTCACCTACTGAGATTTCTATAGACGTAGCCGGCCCCGGGGCGGGCCTACCTGAATGCGTGCGCATCTCACTTCCGTATAAAAGGAGGCCTCGCCTCCTGACCACCATCCTACACTACTCTTCAGCGAGCGGTATAGGACAGACAGTGCCCCAAGGTAGAGGGCTCCGCCTGTGTTAATATAACAAGGGTTACAATACGTAACCCGGCGTTATATCTCTCACAGGCTCCGCCCTCTACTGGACTCTATGGGTACAGTGGGCGGAGCCCCGATGTATGCACGCACTGTCGTCCAGCACACCGTTCCGCTGCGTCCACACTACAGCGTCGACAGCTTCAAAAACAGTTTCCAACGCGTCTGCCCATTCACTTTGAATGGGGTGACGTCACGTTGCCTCGCTTTTCGCCGAACTGAATTGTGGGTAGCATAGCGGTCCGTCTCCGCCGGAGACGCCGGAGTAGCCAGCGCCAGCCAATCAAATCCCGTTTCTGAAAATCTGACAGCTCAAGCGCTAGCCAATCAAACCGCGTCTAAGCTGGGAGAGATATCCCGCCGTTGATTTCTATATTTCAAAAAGATGGAGGAGAAACTATTTATCGCTGTAGCAAATCACCCGGTTTTGTATGCCCAGACCCTCTTCACCTACCGTGATACAAACCGGAAGAACCAGTCATGGAGGGAGGTGGCAGAGACAGTGGGTGAAACTGGTAGGTTTTCGACTGTTTGGGGAGTTTATATATACAGTGGGGCAAAAAAGTATTTAGTCAGCCACCAATTGTGCAAGGTCTCCCACTTAAAAAGATGAGAGAGGCCTGTAATTTTCATACTAGGTACACTTCAACTATGAGAGACAGAATAGGGGGAAAGAATCCAGGAAATCACATTGTAGGATTTTGAATTAATTAATTGGTAAATTCCTCGGTAAAATAAGTATTTGGTCACCTACAAACATACAAGATGTCTGGCTCTCACAGACCTGTAACTTCTTCTTTAAGAGCCTACTCTGTCCTCCACTTGTTAACTGTATTTATGGCGGGGGACATCTTACTTCTTCCTTCTCTCTGTCTATACCTGTGTACTCCCATGTTCCGATTAACCCATCTTCCCCAAATTTCTTTCTTTTTGGTGTCTATATACGCTGGGATCCGGAGTCATGGATGATCCTGCGGTCCTGTGTCCTGCATCACGAGCCCTGGATCTTGAGTCGTGGCTGTGGTCCTGGATCATAGGTCCTGGATGGATATCCTCGTGGATTCATCTTCCTATTATACACACATGCATTTCCAAACATTTGGACTACCTATGTTGCAAATGTATTATCTTTTCAATTTAAACACGGCATCTATTGCACGACTGTCCGTCCTGGGAGAGGGATCCCTCCTCTGTTGCTCTCCCTGAGGTTTCTCCCATTTTTCCCTTTAAACTGTGGGTTTTCTTCGGAAGTTTTTCCTTGTACGATGTGAGGGTCTAAGGACAGAGGGTGTCGTATTGTCATACTGATATTTTGTACAAACTGTGAAGTCCACTGAGACAAATGTAACATTTGTGATATTGGGCTATATAAATAAACATTGATTGATTGATTGATTGATGGCACTTGTTTGAACTCGTTATCAGTATAAAAGACACCTGTCCACAACCTCAAACAGTCACACTCCAAACTCCACTATGGCCAAGACCAAAGAGCTGTCAAAGGACACCAGAAACAAAATTGTAGACCTGCACCAGGCTGGGAAGACTGAATCTGCAATAGGTAAGCAGCTTGGTGTGAAGAAATCAACTGTGGGAGCAATTATTAGAAAATGGAAGACATACAAGACCACTGATAATCTCCCTCGATCTGGGGCTGCACGCAAGATCTCACCCCGTGGGGTCAAAATGATCACAAGAACGGTGAGCAAAAATCCCAGAACCACACGGGGGGACCTAGTCAATGACCTGCAGGGAGCTGGGACCAAAAAAACAAAGGCTACCATCAGTAACACACTACGCCGCCAGAGACTCAAATCCTGCAGTGCCAGACGTGTCCCCCTGCTTAAGCCAGTACATGTCCAGGCCCGTCTGAAGTTTGCTAGAGAGCATTTAGATGATCCAGAAGAGGATTGGGAGAATGTCATATGATCAGATGAAACCAAAATAGAACTTTTTGGTAAAAACTCAACTAGACGTGTTTGGAGGAGAAAGAATGCGGAGTTGCATCCAAAGAACACCATACCTACTGTGAAACATGGGGGTGGAAACATCATGCTTTGGGGCTGTTTTTCTGCAAAGGGACCAGGACGACTGATCCGTGTAAAGGAAAGAATGAATGGGGCTATGTATCGTGAGATTTTGTTTGAGTGACAACCTCCTTCCATCAGCAAGGGCATTGCAGATGAAACGTGGCTGGGTCTTTCAGCATGACAATGATCCCAAACACACCGCCCGGGCAACGAAGGAGTGGCTTCGTAAGAATAATTTCAAGGTCCTGGAGTGGCCTAGCCAGTCTCCAGATCTGAACCCCATAGAAAATCTTTGGAGGGAGTTGAAAGTCTGTGTTGCCCAGCGACAGCCCCAAAACATCACTGCTCTAGAGGAGATCTGCATGGAGGAATGGGCCAAAATACCAGCAACAGTGTGTGAAAACCTTGTGAAGACTTACAGAAAACGTTTGACCTCTGTCTTTGCCAACAAAGGGTATATAACAAAGTATTGAGATTAACTTTTGTTATTTTCCACCATAATTTGCAAATAAATTCTTTAAAAATGTGATTTCCTGGATTCTTTCCCTGAAATGAAAATTACAGGCCTCTCTCATCTTTTTAAGTGGGAGAACTTGCACAATTGGTGGCTGACTAAATACTTTTTTGCCCCACTGTATATTGCTCGCATAAAATCCCGGGGGTTTTTTGCTTTGTATGTCGGGGGCGGGAGATTCATGTGATTGGTTGTTGGTCGCGTTGCTCGAATAAAATCCCCAAGCTTCAGACACGCCCAGCTCCAAGCTTTTTTTGAAGCTGTAGTGTGGACGCTCCGTTCCACCTCACTGTCCCTGACCGGCTTTAGTAGCCGCTGCGCCTCACTCACCTCTCCCTCGGTTGTAACCGTGGAGAAGTCCAGGCTGCGGCCGATAGAGCACACCCTGACGCACTTACCTCGCATAAAAGTGTGCTCGAAAACAGCACGGGGAGAGCGCAAGTGCCCCCTAAGTCCCCACACTCAGACACTGACTCCTTGCAGAGTTTGTACGGACTATAGTATGGAGGGCTCTCCCCCTCCTGCCCCCAGGCAGGCGAGGGGAGCCCTTTAGCCCTGTAAGGGCCCAAAGCGCATTACGTCACCCCGTGACCCTCCAGGAGTCCGGAGAAACGTAAGCGCATTTACGCCCGGGGAGGGGATCAGATGCCAACTGACCCACAGACCGCCCCTCCTCACCAGTCCTGTGTTGCCCCAGCAAGCACAGACGCTGAGAAAGAGCCAGACATATCCAAGAGATAAAACTTTATGAAGGGGCCTGGCGTTGACCAAGACTGCTCTTAGGCGTGTGCAATGCCTCTGCAAAGCCAGCCTGCCAGGCGTTTCTTGGACAGAGCTTTTCCAGTCACCCCACCCCCGAAGCACACAAACAGCTGTTCAGTGCATCTCAGAGCTGTGCGCTCTACATAACATGCTAATGCGCACACCGGGCAGAGGAGGTGTAATTTAGCAATTGTCAACCAATCGCCCGGTTTCCACTAGCCCCATTAACTGTTTTTATAGTTAAAGGAGACCTATCATGCTATATTTAAATGATATAGTGTATGACCATACCTATATAAGGTATATTTATACATTTTATTTTTCAAAATACCAAACAGATCATTTTTTAGCCATGCCTCGTTTCGCTCATTTTCGCTCTATTCCAAACCTGTCTATGAAAATTCTGAGCAGCAGCTGACCACGACCCCCTGCAGAAGAGGGGGGCATGAGCCGGCGAGAGTCACGTTACCATGCTTGCTGTGATTACGAGTGTGGAATAAACATGTCATCTTAGAGCAATGCATGTGTTCAAGCATATTATCGATTTGATCCAGAAACTGACCCTGAAGCAGCGGAGGTTTTGGTGGAGGTGCAAACATCTCGGTTGCAGCAGGACGTTTCTGAATGGTTTGTTGACAAGCTGTTGTCCCTATTTATTTTTATTCTGTTTGTTACGATGCTTGCTACTTATTCCGTTCATATTTTGGCTAATTAGCAAGAATGCAATGTGTACAGTTTGTAACTTAGAGTTTGTAACGCAAAAACAGCGATACATATATATATATTTATAAAGGGAGACATTCATATTTCCAGCATATATACAATGGACTCATTGCGTTTAATAGTTTACAGTCCTTTTGTTCCAACATCGTGCAACAACCGTTGGAAAGTTCAATAACTTAGGGTGATAAAAAGTATAACTCCAACACCTCAGTTGTCAGCAATGTGTGTAGTTTCATGTGTTTTTAAAAGCTCAGTTATTTACTTCTTTCTAAAGGGGTACATGTGCAAATTGCGCCACGATGCCTTCTGAACCGGAGCATGTGCTGCATGGAGATACCACAGGTAACATTTTTGATAGCTTCACTAAGTTGTCTGTTTAGAGAATACATTTTTCACATGTCATTCAATATATGTTAATCACACTAGGTGTCAAGACGGATGCAGGAACATGAGGACTCTGTAACCTGTGTGGTGGACCTTCCTGGATTGGAGCCTGTGTGCCTAAATGTGTTCTCCCTGCAAAATGCATTGAATATTTACAGAGCTGAACATGGTGGACTACAGTTGAGGCAAATAGAGCAGTGAGTGGTTTGTTTGTTTTGACTGAAATTGTAAAACGAATGCTAATATTGTTCATGGAAATAAATACTGGTGTATATGGCTTTATGCAATCTTTCATTCTGTCATTGTACATGTACTAATATATTATATACTACACAGCAATGGCATAACACACCCGTGTGTACGACAAAAAAATTCCACACACAACCTTATGCTTTTGAAATCAGAATATACACATTTCATATCAACTCGGAACTTTATTGTCAAAATCAACGGTTCTTTGAACCCATACAAAAAAAACTAAATGTACTTGTATTTTGTATAAATGACACTAAACTAAAGATTTCAGGCGTCACAGGTATCTAGCCTACAGAAGCTTTGTGAGCTGGTGCTGGGGCTTCCTTGGACGCAGGATCAGAGTGGTGATTCCGGCCTGCATTGTCCTCAGGATTCGCAAGGAGTTTCCTGATCCGTGAAATGTCTATGTTGGGTTCAGACAGCAGCCAAATTTAACCGTGTAGCATACCCGGCGATGACCTCCTCCCTGTCAGGTCGCTCATAATGGTGCAGGGTCCACAAAGACTTGGTCGAAGATGAGGTCCATCAAGTTGGCCACGTAGTCTGTGCAATGTTAAAAAAGCACAACAAAAAATGTGGTTTAGATTAGTATATGCATGTAAAAAACTGAAAGTTCTTTCTAATTTTTTTATTTTATATTTGTAAATAGTTGTATAATAAATATTTTAAACACTTACGGAATGTGGGGTCAGTCTTTACTGGTTTTGCTCTGCATTCTCCCTTCCTGGCCTTTGGGAACTGCAGTTTATATACAGAGGGTTTCCAGTGGATGTAGTGGCTTGTGCACGCTCAGCGTTTTCATTGTAGTGCAGGGCTGCCAGGTAAAGTCTTTCATTTCCGCCATGAGAAAAAAAAATGTAAATAATAGCAAAGGATGTACAAATTATCACTAATTAGTAAGTATGTGAGGTGCTGGCCTGTAAAGAAGAACACATAGTTAGAACAAAATCATCTCAATTTAGTATGCAGGATGAAAAAATACAATTTGGATAAATATAGTCTGAAATCCCAAAAGATGGGGCTTAATACTCTCTATTTAGCAAAGCTCTTTGCTTAGCCTTTTCCAATCTGAGTTAGTTTTGAACCGTAACGTGCATGCTGTGTTTCTGACTCAATACAGATGATGTGTTGGAGAGGGGCTGAGCTCAGTAGACTGACTGTAATGAGTGCTAGCCACTAATTAGCCTGTTGCTATAGGTAAGGCCTCGTCAACAACAACAGACCAGGGCTTTAGCTCCGTTTTCCTCGTGGTGTGTGTCCCCCCCTCACATACATACACACAGTGTTGTATCCTAACACCCCCCCATTTATATTCATGTGCGCAAACAAGTAAACACACAACATCTTTTACATATAACGCTGCAAAAAACGGCATGTCTCATTAGCGTAGCGTAGCTTAGCGTAGCTTAGCTTACAGATCGATGATATCTGATCGTTCTTACAGACTACAATCACAAAAGCTTTTACATAACGCTGGAAAAAACGGCACTTACCTACAGAAGATTACGTTTGTTATTATAACTTACTCAATATGATTTTAGAGGATACAAAATACTAATACTTAGGAGAATAAATACTGGTGTTATCGGCTAGGGCGTGGCTTTACAGCCTTCACACAGATCGCCATTACGGCAGTCTGAACATGTTCGCAAATGCCTGATAATTAAAATAAAAGACAAAGCAAAGACTGCGGAGCGTACAAAATAAAATGTTACAAAAACATATAAACACCTAACCGATTACTATTTGGGTTTGAGGTGACATTGATACGGCGAAGCTACATGCTACATATACAAGCTAGAGATAGCTTTATCAGGAAAAACACCGCTAAATCAAAACTTACAGCTTCAAAATTGGATGTGTCCTCACTGGCCTGGTCCCGGATGGTTGGTATTGATCCCGGGTTTAGCATTAGTTTGGAGGCATATCCGTGTTGGACTTGAGACAAGTTCATACACATGTCCGTGGTAAAATGTTTGGAACACACAAACAGAAATCTGCCGGGGTCTTCTGGCACATGTCCCTTGAAAATGAAGTCTAGCCACAGATTATTTTCTTTTTCCACTGATGGTATTGCATGCAGTCCCCTGTTCCGAGTCTTGCAACCAACAACAGCACAACGTTTAACTGGCTTAGACATCCTGGCAAGGGCAGGCAAAAACACAGATGTGACTGGGGTTGATTTAGCCTGCCGATAGCCTATATGCGAATGAGAGGTTTGGCAATGCACATGGCCGTGGCTCATTCTCCTGATAGGTGGAGAGTTGACCAATAAGCGGAGAACCTCTTTGTGACGTAGAAAAGTGTTGAAATCTGGATCCATTTTTTTAAGATCCGTTGGAGCCCCTTTTTTAGAGATTTGGCTAAGGAGGAAAATAGAGAGGGTTGTGTTTTCTGACACTTGGTGAGTTCCCTGGAACACCAGGGACACATATTCATGTATAAAAGACGTACAAAGGTGCATCTCTGCTGAGAGGAAACCAATCTCCTCCTGGGAAGACAGATTTCCTCTCGCATGCCCATAAAAGGAGGTGAGACGCTGCAAAACTGGAGTGAATAGCCCCGTTTCGGCGTCCTGTCCATCCACTTTGTTAGTACACAGCTGAGTTCCAATTCCCCATAACATTGTGTTAATGGAAAGCCCTCAGCTGTGGGGCCGCAGCTGTGTTACTCTCTTGTGACCCGTTCCACCGCAAAACTCCCCGTGAAGGGAAGATTTTCCCATGGAGGGTCGACACAGAAAGGGCCGATTATTTACTGAGGTCCCTGAACGCACCACCGCGGCTCCACCATAATGCTGTTTTTACCACTATGGTAAACAGCATTGAGGCCCATTCCCAAACCGCCCCCTACACCCTACCCCTACACCCTACCCCTCCGTTTGCGCGTTCACGCGGAGGGTCCGCCATATTGAGGGCTGTTCCAAAGCAACGAGTGTGGAGGGGGAGTGGGCTATCAAGCCCTCAAACAGCGAGTCTGCAGCGGTGCTGACTTGAGACTGGTTGTCACTACCCGATCTGCAGCTCTGCCCGATCTGCAGTGCGCATGTGCGAGATGGTCCGCCATATTGGACAACGCAGGACGGCAACCCAAGTAGGACAACATTGACACAGTGGCTTTTGGCAAAGCTCAAAAGGAAAACTCGAGAGAGATGAGTTATTGTTATTACAACGTGACTTCACTATTATTTAACAACTCTTTTTATTGGGTTCTTTTATTTGGGGTTAAGTACATTGTCAGAATAAGTGAGAAATGAATTTAACTTCTGTTAGACAGCTATATGCCATACATTTTTGCACACATTCACAGTAAATATGTATTCAGTATGATAGCTGTCTACCAGAAGTTAAATCCATCTCTCACTTATTCTGACAATGTACTTAACCCCAAAAGCCACTGTGTCAATGTTGTCCTACTTGGGTTGCCGTCCGGAGTTGTCCAATATGGCGGACCATCTCGCACATGTGCACTGCAGATCGGGCAGAGCTGCAGATCGGGTAGTGACACCGGTCTCTACCTGACCGGAGTCACGCTGTGTGTGTCCATCAGGAAACACGCTGTTTCCAAGTAGTTCCAGCTAACATCCACTAATAAACTGCGATGTTAACAACCTCATGATAACCTCATATGTTTTTAATTAGGATCATACCTGTGTTTAGTCTAGAAAAAGTTAAATGTGTGCATTTTATTATAAAGTTGTGTATATTTACAGACCTTTGCAAAAACTAAGAAGCTTATGAACATCAGGTTTAAAACTAAAAGAGCTTTGAAACACAATGAAAGATGTTTGGAGTTTTATTTGAGTTATTCATTTAAACTTTTTGTCTAAGAGATGCTGATTTGAAACCGTTGTTACATACAGTTACGGTATTTCCTGTTTCTGCCGGAGAGCCGTCACAATGCCGTCTCTTCGAAACGGACATTATGGGAGAAAGTGGAATTGTGGAGAGAGATTACTCTTACTCTGGGATAAATGCACTCGTTCTCAGTGAATGCATTTTTCCCACACACACACACACACACACACACACACACACACACATCACTTTAGAACTAGAGTTTACAAACGTAAACCACCGTTCCCCTGCGGAGGTCCCTGACGTGATATCCCAGGGACATCACAAGGCAGGCAGCGGCGGCGGCCTGTGATGAAGTAGGGTCGACCCTATATCATGTGAAGCCACCGAGCATCGGTCCCCGGTGGAACCGAGCCTGGGGCAAGGCTCGTGGACCAAGCTACTTATTCGGCCTTGCGGCCCATTAATCGCTCTGACCTAGTGAGGCGGGGGCATCTCTAGCAATGAGCGAGTAGCCCACACACCCGCCGCCATGATCATCATCCAGGGAGAGTACAGTACCCATAGAGTCCAGTAGAGGGCGGAGCCTGTGAGAGATATAACATTTCAAGTGCTACTCAACTGGCTATAGATAAGCCAGTCCTTTATTAGTATATAAGTGCTTTGTTAGTCATTCTATCGCTCTAAGTGGAGTCGAAAGAGATGAGTTTTCAGTCTGCGCCGGAAAATGTGTAAGCTTTCTGCTGTCCTGATGTCAATGGGGAGCTCATTCCACCATTTTGGAGCCAGGATAGCAAACCCACGTGTTTTTGCTGATGGGAACTTGGGTCCCCCTCGTAGTGCGGGTGCAGCGAGCTGTTTGGCTGATGCAGAGCGGAGTGCTGTTAGATATTGAAATGGATTTACGCTCCACGTTTCAAATCTCTCCGCGTCCGTCTAGAGCTGTTTTATATGGAAGGAATTCAGTGCCACCAAGTCAACAATAATCTACTTTAATGGCAATATTACAATGCAACACAAATCATTACATTCAATACAATAATACATACAATACAATATACATTCAATACAATATACTTGGGAACCCAAATTTACCTGGTGATCACGTCAGCCAGCCAGCAGAAAAGAGACTGAACACAGCTGTGTCTCTTCATTTGTACTCTCTCGCAATGGGAGGGGTCTCTGATGTCCTGCTGACATCCTCCAAATATCCCCTGCTATCACCTTCCCCCAATCTTAAATTCCCCCACTCACAGGTGGCGAGAGCCTTTGCATACAGTGCAAGTCAAGACATGCGGCCGCCTTCCCCCGCTGGCCCTTTGTCCTCAAAAGTCCATATGGTCTCTCTGAAGTCACATGTGATTGCGTCAAAGTTCAGCTTACAGTTTTACCCAAATCATTAATACATTCAAATATTCTACTGCAGTGCACGTGCTGGGAGGTATGGTTTAACCATGTCCTGGATGTAGGAAGGGCCAGATCCATTCGCAGCATGGTACGCAAGTACCATTGTCTTGAAGTGGATTCTAGCAGTTACTGGAAGCCAGTGAAGGGAGCGGAGGAGCGGAGTGGTGTGGGAACATTTAGGAAGGTTGAAGACCAGACGAGCCGCTGCATTCTGGATGAGCTGCAGAGGTCGGATGGCACATGCAGGTAGACCAGCCAGGAGGGAGTTGCAGTAGTCTAGGTGTGAGATGACGAGAGCCTGGGCCAGAAGCTTTGGCGCCTTCTTGGTCAGGAGGGGACGTATCCTCCTGATGTTGTAAAGAGTTTATCTGCAGCAGCGGTTGTTGCAGCGATGCTAAAAGTGAATAATTTTAAATATAATCTTAGGCCCCTTAAAAACCTAGCTAAGGCTCTGCATTAAGGCGTTCACACAGACCGCGGCTCACACAGCTGCAGAGAGGGAGGGAGCTGTCCTTGCACCTGAACGTGGATCAGCTTCCCCTGGGAGCATTTGCCCTTCCACTAGTTTTTGTTTTTACTAAGGACGAGAGCTTGAAACAAAATATTAATAAAACGCTGCCATTTGAATCGATAGCATTAGAAGTATTATTTTCTCTCGCGTCCAGGAAGAAGTTTAAAAAGTAAAAGACAATGGAGTCTCTGGAAGGGTCCTATAGAGAACCGCAGTGACGCGTCCTAAAACCCGGAAGTAACATTCTTCCGGTTCCTTCGTCAAAAACGCAATGCAATTTCTCCATAGGATTTTGGAAAATAGCTCGAAATAAGGTCTGTGGTTGACACACATTTAAGAGACGGATCACATTTTGTTCAGCCGGATAATCTCCACATGTCTACCCTACTTTTATAATTTTTGAATCATAAATCTAGTCACCAAAAGCGAAATGCTAACG
This sequence comes from Harpagifer antarcticus, assembly GCA_902827135.1. Lineage (NCBI taxonomy): Eukaryota > Metazoa > Chordata > Actinopteri > Perciformes > Harpagiferidae > Harpagifer > Harpagifer antarcticus. Next base: position 674,229 of record CADEHL010000356.1, read on the forward strand.
TTATGCTATAAACGAACTACAAGCCAGTACAGCAGCACGGTCGCACGACTTCAACGTCACGCCAATTTAAGATCGTTTCAACTGACTTGCACTGAAACTGCACTTTGAACACTTTAAATATATTAACATTTTAAACTGTATACCCCGGTTATCTAGGCCCTTTTTGTTTTGTTTAATGTATACTGTTATCCGTGTAATAATTCTCGCGTCCAGGAGAGAAGCTTAAAAAGGAGACTAAATGGAGTCTCTGAGATGGTTTCAAATTGGTACTTTAATTCAAATAAAGGCGCGGTAATGTTACAAACAGAATATTGTTCGACAGAAAAACAGCTGTGTTTCTGGCCCCGCCAGGTGAAGAAAGAGGCCGAACCCCTTAGGTCTCGCTGTATTTATATCCTCTGCTGGCTCCTCCCTGCAGGCCGGCTCTCCAACGTTTTAATGTCCGTTGTTACGCATATCAGAGGATACAGACATTGTACATTCAATATATCTAAACACGCCTTTTCTCTTCCTTAACTCTTTCATAACTTTATATGTAATACATGTTAACGGCGTCAATAGCCACTTTAGTGATAATAATGGACGGTAGTCCCGGATGTTGTCATGAAGGATTTTCAGAATAAAAGCTTGGTATTGAGAACTTCCGGTTTTTTCCAGAATAAAATAGCATTTAAACTGACAGTATGTTTAAGCTACATTATGCTATTAAACATTGATTTTAATTTCTAACAGTCCCTCCTTACACACCTAAAAGGTGTGTATAATACTGAAATCAATGAGTTCTTCATCTGAACTCTGCATAGTACATAACTCATATCAAAAACATACAATCAAAATGGAATGTTTCGAATAGCCTCAACTTTACAAAAATACAAAAATACTTTGACTGTGTTCAAACATAAAAGTTTTCCCTTGTGCATAACTTCTAGTGTTAACATTCAATATCATTCTTCAATATAGCAGCAATGGCTTGGTATTAGAACATTTCTTCCTCCCTCCTTTCACAGAAACCGTTCTCATACCACGCTCAGTGTTAAGGCACTTGTTTTTACAAAGTGAAAAGAAACGACCCATTTTAAAATAGTAATGATTCTAAAATGCACGAAATCTATCATATAGAACAGTGAAAAATAATAAAAATGAAACAAACTATCTTGGACCAGCGTAATGTAATAATAAAAATACACTATCTTGGAATAGTATAGAGTAATTGAAATGGATTCACTCCATTTTAGCATTTTAGTTTGCTCACTTCTTCACATGATTTCATCATTTAAATAATCACATCGGCTGGACATTCATTGAACAATCTCATCTCTGAACATCCATATCATTTAAGGCGAGACACCCCAGGTGAATAGGGTAATTTTTTTAACTTAAAGGTATCAGCTAGAAATTTCTCCAGTTAATGTCTTACAATAAGGCAATTGTCTTTTGTATTACAAGTTTTCTGAAATAGCATGTTTAAATATGCAAATTATCCATTATCTCATTAAATATGCACATATTTTAACACATTTCAGGAATCGAAATCTGAACTTTGGATAAAGCCAGGTTCCAAATTCTTGTTTCATTTTGTAGTCATATTAGTATCTAAGGCTTTTACAGAAGGGATATTGGATATCTCTTTTTATCACTCAATAAATCAGAAAATACTGTCAACAGCCCTAAAATATCCATTTTCGCCATGTTTTTAGGTATACAATGTTGTATAATTCAGGCTATGAATTATATATGAACAAACCCTTCTGTAAAAGCCTTCATAATATTGATAGGAATATAACTGGAAAGTTTGGTGTCTCTACGTGCTTCTGAAGTTGAAATTTCGAACTCAGAGTAGGAGAAAAAACTCATTTTGAGAAAACGACCTTTAAAGATTGCAGTGAGGCGCTAGCTAAACCCTCCTGTTCTCTGGATGACAGCTCGCGCATCGACGCACTCCGTGAAGGTGTTTCATGTTCGGGGTCATTTGTTTTTTGTATAACCTTGCTTCGTGCAAGAGACAATTGTTGTCGTCTTCTCTGTGAACGTTTTTTTCGCCGTTCTTTTGCGATTTTGAGATTTCAATTTCTAGCGGAAAGCTAAACAGGAAGTGTTTTAGCACACCACGTGACGCATCTGAACGAATCACGTGTCAGAAATTGACACCAGCCAATGAGATTTCGTTTCTTGGTTTAAGACCCCTTTGTGCTTTCACGATTGGTTGCTGATACAAAGGAAATGACCATATTTGGATCCGATGAGATTGTGCAGGAGAGACGGAGCTTTCCAACGATATCTCTGTTGACATGGTGCACACAGCGGTCGCGGTACTTTATGTTACGTTAGAATGCTAACTTTTGGTGAATTTAGGAGAAATCTACAGACGCAAATAGACAAACTATAGTAAAATAAACACTTAAATGTGTATTTTGTACGTTTTCCTTCCAAAAGCCTGAAAGAAAACATGTTATGGAATCAAAATAGCACAAAATCTCAAAATTGACCAGTACTTGAAAAACGATGTTTTTGCCTGCCGTGTCTCGCCTTAAACTCATTCAAATTAACTCATCATTTTCATCAACATCTGTATATGGGGTGGATCGTCCTGTTCTACTAGCATTGGAAACTGTCCCCTGATGAGAAATGTACCCTCCCTCCTTTCATACCATTTAAGGTATGAAAGTAATATGTTCTCTAGAAGAGGCCGTCGTGATCAATCGGTACGTTAGGACATGGAAATGCAACATCTAGGCCTCTCCTGGGCTCTATGTTATCCTTGTACACAGTGGAGCCTAAACTCCCCCTGGGACTGGTCTCTTAGCCCTACTGGCTTTGGGGCGTTTCGCCATGTTGATTAACTACATAAAAAACATCACTGGCTGTGCTAGGTCCCAGCCCAATCCTGTGGCAAGACTGAGTACAAGGTTTTAGTTCCACGATACCACCAAACATCTACTCTGGGGTACGGCATTCTAGACTGTCATTTCTGGGAGAAGATTGTGGTTAGTTACAACAGTTGTAGAATTTCATCACTTAAAAGTTCCTACTTGGTGGCTTTGGGTGGTCTGTTTTAATGCAGTGATAAAGTCCCTGAAATGGTGTGAAAACCAGTGGAATATCACTAACGCATTACACTAATTTATCTTCAATTCTGGTCTCCTTGAAGAACCATGCTAACTCCTTTTACAGTGTGTGGAAACTTGGGTGCCCGAGCATGTGATAATTAGTTCAATTCAGGAATGTTGACTTATGGCAGATATGTTTCTCCTTTAAATAACATCTCTAAATGTCAGGTCATCACTGATTAAATGGATGCGCATTAGGAGGTGGTGGCATTTGTCTTTTAAAAACTCATACTCTGGTGCTGTGCGCTCCCTCTGAAGCTGCAAGTAAGATTTAAAACATCTGCAGGGTGGGTTGAGCGACCCCTTCTCCCTGAAAGATATTTGTTGTCAAAAATATGCACCATTTCAATGAGTGATCCCAGGCCCCGCATGTATTACTCTCCCAATTATACTAGTTTTTCAGAATTTAAATTTTCAATCGCTCTTTGCCTTGTGTCTTTTTTTAAAACTCTACATCTTGGACGACAAACAAATGTTGTTTCCACCTTAACAGTTCTCCTATGGTAATAACCATGCTACAATGGAGAAACCAATACTCTAGATTGGAATACTTTCTTTGGCTTGGTTCTAGCTCTACCTTTAACATTTTCCATTCAAATAAAGATTTGCCTGCTATCTATATTGTAACAAATTAAATCTTCCCCAAACTCTCACATGAATAAGAATCTCTAAAAGAATAATTTGTTATATAATGAAAAGATTGAATAATATGTTCTACCCTCAGTGTGTTTTTAGGATTATTTTCTAATAAGTGTGTTTATGTGTAAACTCACTCACTCCCGTTTTCCTTCTCTCCCCCTCTGGTTGTCAAGCCACGACCCCCTCACGTTCTGCTGGCCCATGCTAACTCCTCTGGTTCTGTCCTCTCCTCAGTCCATCCGCTTGGTGTTTCCGCCCGGTCTAACCCTTTTCAGTGGCCCAACTGCTTTGCATTTCGTCTCCTCCTTTTCAGTCTCTACGCTGTTGCATGGAGCGCGTATTCCGCTCTCATGTCCCACACTCTGCTCTTGTGCCAAATCTCGTGGCTCAGGCTGGAACTTCATGTCCTGTCTGAGGGACCGATGAGAGTTTGCCTCTTTGTCAGCATGCTGGTTTGGTTCTGGATGCCTTAGGTGGAGATGGTTCTGGATGCCTCAGGTTGTTGTTGGTTCAGCTCGGGTTCTCTGTCTTTTCGATGGAGGAGGAGTCTCGTGTTGTGAGGTCATTTGTCTGAAGATGGGGTCGTGGCGTTCTGACAGGCAGAGAGAGACGAGAAGAGAGGAAGAGAGAGAGAGAGAGAGAGAGTGTGAGTAAAGAGAGAGAGAGAGAGAGAGAGAGAGAGAGAGAGAGAGAGAGAGAGAGAGAGAGGTAGAGCAGAGATGATAGAGAGCACTAGCTCGCCTCGCTCGCGCGCTGCTCTCTCTCTCTCTCTCTCGACTTTCGTCTCTCTGCGCTGACTCTGAGCTACGATCTATCTCATTTCCTCTATTCATTCTACACACTGAGGTAAATAAATTCCAATCTTTCAACTCTATTTTCCTAATCTTACTATCTGTCTTAGATGTTAAATGTAATTAATGTCTACTAAATAGTTGTGCCCATATCCTTAAAACTTGCTTCACCCACTGTAACAAGGCGGCTACTCAAATAACTCTTTCTGGAAACCATTTTCTTCTATTATTTTATTTTAAAATACTACATGTTTCAAGCACCACAATTTCACACACTATAAAAGAAACATCCCCATATTTTCTCCATCACTTAACTATCACTGTTATTTAGAAAATAAGTAACTAAACTTTTGTGACTGGAATATCTCAATTTCGCACAATCTGCTGGGGAATTTTGTTCATAGAGTTTGTACATACAAAGCTGAACTTGTGGGTTAGTAGCCTGTTTCTACTGTAATCATTTTCAATAACTTTGCTCAGGTCACCGGTCGGTTGTCCATAAACTTAACAGGGGGTGTTTCTGGTACAGACTAAAACATGGATCCAGTGTATTTGGAGATTCCCCTAATGTAAATTAGGATTACAGATTCCCCTGTAAATCCCCATCACTGATTATCCCGATCACTTAAACCCATCTCATCATTTTATACAAGAACTGCATATATGGGGGGTGAATCATCTTGATTATAACCGCCTCACCTTTGGGAACGAGTATTTCTAAATCCTCAAATCAAATCAAATCAAATCAAGTTTTATTTATATAGCACATTTAAAAACGATGTTTGGTCGAGCCAAAGTGCTGTACAAGTAATAAAAACAATTTACGACAGTACAATAACAACAAAAGACAGTCATTGCAACAGCAAATATAAAAACAAAACACACGGAAAAGTCAGGAGTCGTGCTCCGCTCTAACTAGAAGGCCTGAGAGAAGAAGTGGGTCTTAAGTGTGGATTTAAAAACCCCTAGGGTCTGGGCCGACCTCACATGGAGGGGCAGAGTGTTCCAGAGCCTGGGGCCAGCTGCTGCGAAGGCTCGGTGCCCTCGGGATCCTCCTCTTGTTGCTCAGCTGATCTTCTGGCTCTGGGGTTAAGTGAAAGTCTCTGAAACTCAGCTGGAGTTTTGTTAGTGATGTGGGCATTCTCTATGAGTGGACTAATGGATCCATGTCTTACTTGATATTGTACTCCCCATCCAACCAGAAAGGTGCCAAGTGTAATGAGCACAATCAACAATGCTATTCTGACTCTTATCCCTAGGGGACCCCACAATTGGTTTGGCTTTGTTCTTGACATCATCTCTATTTTCTCCATGGTTGTGTCAGTTACAGAATTTAAATAATGAGTACTATAATAACGTATACAAAAATTGGACTCTTTTTCAGATGTAAAGCAAAAATAGGTTTTCACTTTAGTGTACAATCTATAAAAATCTATAGACAATTCGTCTTTTGAGCTGTTTCTATCTTTATCTTATTTCTATTTATTGTTTTGTTCCAGCTCTTCCAAATCAGTCCTAACTCCCAATAATGTTTTGGAAGTTGCCAGTGAAGGGTGACAATGTGTGAGGTGGTGTCAATTTGCTCCTTTTTCTTTACCTTTAAACCGGAGCGCGTGTGAAGTTCATTACAAGTTCTCACTGTTCCGTCCACCGGGGATCAGCCCACTGTCTTTTGTGAACTTTCACCCTCACCCATTCACCTGGCCGAACAGGAGTCTCTTCTGGTGTCTCGTCTGGTATCTCTGTAGCTTTCCTAGCCTGTGTAGACAAAACTTGGATAATATTACTCAGAGTTCTGACATATTCATTACTTCTATTCGTCTAATATCTAAAACTGGACCACTCCCTCCTTGGAGGAGGCCAAAGCTTCGGCATACCTTTTGTCGTTATGAGATTTATTATTAACTTCATGTTATTATTTATTAACTACAACGTCACTGAAATCAACATGTCTGTATAATCATGACACTCCCTCCTTTGAGCATAACATGCTCAATTAATATTGCAATGATTACCCTATTCTGAACAGGACATGTAAAACCCATAACGTTGCATCAAATAAACATAACTTCTCCGTGTACCCATAAGGCGTACAAAAAATATCGTATGATGTATGGTTTTCTGCGGGTATAAAAACATTCACTAAAATCTGCCATTAGCACAAAAAATGGTTTACTTGTTTCAACAATGGCTTTTGTCCTGGTATTATGCATCATTGTTGCTGCGAAAAACAATACCCCTGGTGTCGCTAATGCGTCTCAATAATTCTAGGATTAGAGGATTGGTTGTTACTGCTGAACAAAGATATGATAAAATAATATTTCTCTAAGCTAGAGGGAAAATACAAACTATTCTCACAGAGGGTGACATGCATGAAGGGCTGGTGCCCCTCACTCAAAATGAGATATTGCCTTACGCACTACACTATAAATCAGTAAAGTTACTCAAGAATAAATAAATAAAAACTGATTCTTGAAACTGTTGTAAAATCCCTACAACTTCTTCATCCAAGCTCTCAATCAGTGTTATGTTATTTAATCTGCAGCTCATTTCCTTAAAACAGATACTTCAGACCGATAACATTTTGTTTATGAGAAAAAACTGTAATCTGACTCCATAAATCACATAATTGTTTGACTAAAAAACTACACTTCCACTAACAATAAATGAAGTTCCCCTTTAAACACAGCCCCGGTCTTCTGACGGGGTCTATCTATGCACTGGCTGGAAAATGTTGGGCCAGTCTCTGTCGCTAACAGTCACTCTCTAGTTCTGCTGGGTTCTTGTTGACTTCTTCACTGGTTTGAGACAAGTGACCCTATCGGACACCTCCCTTTGTAGCCAGACTTCACCACAGCAGAATCGAGTTTCTGTTTTCAGGTCTCAACAGCTCCACGTCAGGTGTATCGCCGCCCGTTGAACTGCAGTCGGTGTAAACAGGAGGACTTGGTAAGGATCCTCCGTCTTGGGCGAGTACCAGGTTTCCGTCTTCATATTTTTGGGTGAAAAACCGTCGTCTTGACCTCACTAGCCGTGTGGACACAATAGTTTTCTGTGTAGGGGAACAACATCACTCATAATCTCTTTCCTTCTCATAATTACAAAAATAGTCTGCTAAATGTTCTATTATGTTTTAATCTTCTACTACACTGTGGATGCTTTATGTGTAAATGCAATATGCTACTCACTATCTTTTAACCTGTTAAGCCCCAAGGTCCCCGCCGGCGGGGACCCCGTTTTTTTTTTTCACAACACTGTGTCTCAGGGCATTTTAATATTTAAAATCCTATTAATGTGTTATACCAGATTAACGAGAAGAATCTCAGCTAACTGACCAAACGAACCATTTTTACTGAAACAAAACACAAGTCTCACAAGAAGCGTTAGCATTAGCCCTTAGCTAAAACGGGCAGATGCTACTTCCAGTGCTAACTAGCAAAAACGATCTTTAAAACTTAATATTTTCTGCACAAACTACATATCATCTGGAAAGCTGATACTCCACAGATTATTTTGTTATAAGTATCATCCCTGTAGGACACAAACTCACTGAGCTAGCAGCCAGAACAGAGAAGAAAAAAAACAACAATTTTTAAAAACATAACAATAATTATGTCTTACCGTTGCTGTTTTGTGATCAAAGCTCGTGTTCAAGGGAATAAAAACGCTCCTCAAGGTTAATCCAATGTCTCTTAGTCACTTTAGAATTGTTCCTGATAATCTATCACTACATTCATGGCAGCAGAGTAGGTATAAAGTTTCGCAGTCCCAAGCTAATGCTGTCTCACATGCTGTTTACGCAAACCTCTCTCTACTTGACGTAAGTGTTTAGCGGGACTTAATAACTGTCACTCGATTCTATTGGCTCTAACGGTTCAGAAAAGGTGTCAATCACCCAAATCGACCAATGGGTTCCAAAGATATGATCCTGCGTAGTATAAACTACGCCTGCTCCAGCTCCATTACGCATTACGCAGCACGCTCCACAGAGCACTGCACCGCAGCAGCAGGCTCCACAGAGCACCCGCAGCAGGAGAGCACCACAGCACGCAGCGACGATAGCAGGTAACAGGTAACAGAGCACATTTCAAGGACGTTGATTTCTTTGCTTTTAGATATTTTTCTTGTGTATCCTCTTTCCATTTGAGCAAATAATGGCAGCCAGAAGGGAGAGCTTCACCACGAGCTGGTGCTAGAGATGCTAGCTGACGATAGTGGAGCTATGATCATACCAGATGACTCTTCTTCGGATGATGAAGATCTCCTCCAGCCAGACCTGGATCCAGACAGTAGTGACTCGGATGTTGAACTTCCACCACGGGAAAGGTATGTAATCTCTCCGTTTTTATATATTACTTATGTGTTTGGTGGAACTGCGTCACAGTGTTAGCTTAGCCAATAAGCTACAGGAATGATTAGGCAAAATGCTAAATAGTGTTACTTGTCTTTTTGGAGTTACATTTTCTAAATGAATGGCCAGTGAATGAATATACATGGGTTTACTTATTTATTTGGTGTAATATTATTCATTTATAGTCCAATATTATCCTTTTTATATATTACTTTTGTATTTGGTAAAACTGCATCACAGTGTTAGCTTAGCCAATAAGCTACAGGAATGATTAGGCAAAATGCTAAATAGTGTTACTTGTCTTTTTGGAGTTACATTTTCTAAATGAATGGCCAGTGAATGAATATACATGGGTTTACTTATTTATTTGGTGTAATATTATTCATTTATAGTCCAATATTATCCTTTTTATATATTACTTTTGTATTTGGTAAAACTGCATCACAGTGTTAGCTTAGCCAAGAAGCTACAAAAAATGATTAGGCAAAATGCTAAATAGTGTTACTTGTCTTTTTGGAGTTACATTTTCTAAATGAATGGCCAGTGAATGAATATATACATGTGTTTACTTATTTATTTGGAATAATATTATTCATTTATCCTCCAATATTATTCTATAAGTATAAGCCAGTGACTTAATCTAATCTCTTTGTTTTTCCACATTTGTTAGATGAGGAGTGACCCCAGCAGGACAAAGCCACACACCCAGAAGACTTTCAGGGAGCAGCTTGCTGCAGAATTGTTGGAGTTTGCTGAAGGGCCTGCACCACCACCCCCCTCCTCCACCACCCCCTCCTCCACCACCACTCACATGCATGCCCGAGTATTATGGGGAAGATGCCACCAAGGTCAGGAAGAACTGCAGGAGGTGCCTAGATGCTGGACTCAAAAGGGTGAAGACACCTGTGTACTACAGGAAGTGCCAGGTCCCTCTGTGCTTCACTGTCAAAAAGAACTGTTTCAGGGAGTGGCACGACCTAAATACTGGAACATTCAGGTAGGTATAAAGTTCAGGTAGGTATAACGTTTTGCGAGTGTTTATTTAAAAAATGTTATATACCTAGTGTGATTTTATTGTATAGTACGTTGGTAAAATGTTTATTGTTTTTACAAACCTACAGTGGCTTTATTGTATAGTACGTTGGTAAAATGTTTGTTTTTACATGCCTCTAGTGTTGGTAAAATGTTTGAAATAAATCTGCCCCAGTTGGAGTCAAATGTTACCTATGTTTCCGTTTTTTTTTATTGTGCAAGTACACCTACACACACTGACCTACAGTGTAGTTTTATTGTATAGTGTGTTGGTACAGTTACATACACACACACACACAGCTACACTTACACATACCCACACAGCTACACTTACACACTTACACACACCTACACATACCCACACAGCTACACTTACACATACCCACACAGCTACACTTACACACCTACACACACCCACACACCTACACTTACACATACATACCCACACACACACACACCTACACTTACACACACACCTACACTTACACACATCTACACACACTCACACACAAACAAATATTTAAAAATATATATATTTAAAAAAAATATGTATTTATTTTTTAAATATTTTTTTGTTTTGTTTTGGGTGGAATGAATACCTATAGTGATGATTGAATGTAATACAATGATTTTTATAGTCTGGTACCTGAAAAAGGTCAAATGGCACTGATGGAACCAAATGTGCCCAAATGTGCCCAAAGCTTATTCCGCCTGGACTTTATTTTCATAAACCTCTCTAAAAAGGTCAAATGTCACTTGTTTTGCCTCAATCTTGATACAGGGTACTTATTATATGTTATACTTTGGATTCCTAAAGCTTTTAGGCTACTAACCCATCATTCAAGGGTGGTCTTCACTATATGTAATGGGTTTTCTTTAGGCGGAGACAGGAATTTACATTTTTTTGCTATGTTCCATCTGAATTTACTCTGACACAGAAAAATCCATATTGATTCTGACACTTCTACATCCAACTCACAGATGTAACCTTGCTTTGATATCAAAAATTATTCATATAAACCTTTTAGAAGTGAAGTTATAGTCATTTATTCTGGGAATGTCATTTTCGAGCCTGAAACCTGAAAAACAGGCTCGGGGCTTAACAGGTTAAATAACATTCAACCTCTCCCTCCTGTGGTGACAGACATGGCTCAATGTAGCTGGTTCTCAAAATACCCTTGTCCTGAAGATGCATCACCTGGTGGTCTGGCCCTCTGAGCTTCCTCATTGTTGTGGTTGATGCCAGGCTGTCAGCGGCATTTGGGTCATGTTTGGCACCCCTCATCGTCTTTGACATCTCTGGGACCCCCTGCCTCCATTGTCATCATGGAAACCCCCCCCCCGAGGTATCTGCATGGAGGGCTGTTGTTTGGTGCATGTATTGGGTGTTTCATTTGTTGTTGTGGACAATCTCTAGCCCAATGGCCCATTTGATCGCATATGTAGCATCCCTCAAACCGGAGAACTTTTCCTCTGCCTCTGCTTCCTCGGAAACCTCCTGGTTGTTGGTTCTGCTTCTGATTTTCTGGCACTATCTGAGATTGTACTGTTTGAGGTGTCTGCCCTGCATTCTCTGGTTCTTCCTGAGCTTGAATTGTTGGAGGTGTCTGCCCTGCCTTCTCTGGAAGTTTCACCTCCCTTCTCCTCGTCTTGTTCCTACAAGCTACGGTGTCTTTTCTTCAGCTTCCCTCCATATAGTTAGCTGTTGTAGGCATTGTTCGTGCTCATAGTTGAGTACTGCTCTTCTATGGGCTTTTGTTGGTCCAGGCTGATCATCTGCTGGAATCAGTCCTCTTGTTTGCCACTGTTCCCACAGTTTCTCAGCTTGGTTCCATGTCTTCTGTCTAAGTTTTGGAACTGTTGTAGCATCTGATCTGATTTTTACCCTTTCCTTGATATCTGCAGTTGTGCCTGGCTCTACGTCTGGCCTTAATTTAGTTTCTTTTGGTGACATGTTCTCTAACTATTTGAATGAAAAAATATGAAATGTATCAAAGATTGAAGCACTAGTCCTTTGACTAGTACCTTCGTTGCTGTTCGTCCGAACTTTAAATCTGTATTTTTTAATAAGGTCAATCTATAAAATCTAAATGATTTTTTTTTTTTTTTTAACAATTATGCAAATTTTTAAAATCAGAATTGTAAAAAATAGACAACAATTGTACTGTGTACAGTTTTGACTCCGAAATATAAAAATTAGAAATCTGGTGTGGCTCTACTGGGTTCCACTTTCCGAAATGTTTAGAATTATGTAAATGTCATAACTTGTGTTAGCTTCAATACATTTGTTTGCTTTTTTGAAAGAGTATTATGTAAGGTTTCTTATCTTATAATTAGAAACCACTTGCAATTCTATCTCGGCGATGAAGCATGTGTTCATTTACAACACTTAAAATCAAGCTTCAAAATGTTATAGTATCTTTGTCAAAACTGACCTCTTTTTAACAAGAAGCTTATTTTCCTTAAAAATGGGAGAATATGGTTAAACAACACAGCACATAACCGCCCAAACACATTTGCAAGCAAGAATATTCCCCAAAAATCCGCCAATACACACTTGCAAACAAAAATATTTAAAAAACCAGACTCCTACAAATACCAAACTTCCCACGGTAAGATAACCTGTCTATTTTATAGTTCCAACTCTGCCAAGAAATATGATGTGTCCTTCTCAATATGGCGTGCCCAGCCTCATGTGAGTGTGAACAAACCGAGTACTTTCAATTAGCATTTCACGAAATGGCGACTGCCGTGTGGCTTATTTTCAACATGAGGGCAAGACAAGATGGCAACTTTTTTCCAACCTTTAACCTGAAGAACAAAGGGATTTGAAAACTCCTCGGCTTTCACATGGGAGTTGAAATAATGACAACATGTAACACAAAACACTGCAGTTTAAAATAACATTTCTATTTATTGTACAATTTATCAATGGGACTCAAACCCTTACGTCATGCGGCTCTGAACCCATGCACGTAATGTTTTGACTTTAAGAGCCAGTATGGTTATCTCCTCTGTTTAAACACGCCATAATGGGACAAATTAAGACGCTATCCAAACACAATTAGCAGAATATCGTCTATCTAACGCACGAATGTCGCATTTCTGATCGTAATCCACACGCAATGTCTGTTTGAAAACAGAAGAAACAACCACTGAAAGCTTCAAACTCCTCAGGCCTTTTCCCAGAAAAGGACTTTTTTTAAAAGAAAGCCTCACACTGTAATTAAAACACTCACTCAACTTTGTTCTTGTCTCAAACAGTCCCTACTGTTTAATAGCCTCAAACTATTTGCGTTAATAAAACGTAACAAAAACACTTGAAATGATTGCCCTCATCACACAAAGGACTTTTAAAAAAGAAAAACAGCCTCACACTGTCTTTAACACAAACACTCACTCCAATATTCTCAGCTTCCACTGTGATTGTGTTCTTTGTCTCAAGCAGTCCCGACTGCTTAATAGCCTCAAACTATTTGCGTTAATAAAACGTAACAAAAACACTTCTTGGAGCGATTAGCCTCTTGCCGACATGTAATAACAGACAAACGAATAGCATGCAGGGTTAAATATAAGAAAAATAAGTAATTTGAACTCACCTGCTTGTAACAAAACAACGCCACGTGTTATTGTTATAAATTTGGTTGTTTTAACATTACATTTCCCAGCTGTTTTCAGGAACCGGAAGCAGTCGTCCAACACACAATCCTAAAATTGTCCTGCATAAACTATCGAAGAATTTGACTTAACAGGTTTCTTCTTACCGATGGTTTGAGCTCTTTGTGTGTCGAACGGATTGCCCGCAATTCCGGGCCACAGCCGGCTGTGTAGTCTCTCCCGGTCTAACGAGAATCACGTCAGGGTCACCAATTGTTATCCGTGTAATAATTCTCGCGTCCAGGCGAGAAGCTTAAAAAGGAGACTAAATGGAGTCTCTGAGATGGTTTCAAATTGGTACTTTAATTCAAATAAAGGCACGGTAATGTTACAAACAGAATATTGTTCGACAGAAAAACAGCTGTGTTTCTGGCCCCGCCAGGTGAAGAAAGAGGCCGAACCCCTTAGGTCTTGCTGTATTTATATCCTCTGCTGGCTCCTCCCTGCAGGCCGGCTCTCCAACGTTTTAATGTCCGTTGTTACGCATATCAGAGGATACAGACATTGTACATTCAATATATCTAAACACGCCTTTTCTTTTCCTTAACTCTTTCATAACTTTATATGTAATACATGTTAACGGCGTCAATAGCCACTTCAGTGATAATAATGGACGGTAGTCCCGGATGTTGTCATGAAGGATTTTCAGAATAAAAGCTTGGTATTGAGAACTTCCGGTTTTTTCCAGAATAAAATAGCATTTAAACTGACAGTATGTTTAAGCTACATTATGCTATTAAACATTGATTTTAATTTCTAACAATACCACGTTTATCTAGGCCCTTTTTGTTTTGTTTTATGTATACATGTCACACTGTGGGAAACGACATTTCGATATTTCTGGATGGATAACACATGTATAATTTTTGACAATAAAGCTGACTTTGACTTTCACGTGCTTGCAAATTTTAACAAAGCTTTTCATTTTAGCCACACTGAATTTAACTAGAAGTCATGGCTCTGTCAATTACCAGTCTGATATCGTTTTACAAAGATGACAAGAAGAGTGTAGATAGAGGAGAGAATCACTACAAGTCAGGACACGTAAAACAGTGCAGCCTAGATGAAGGTGTGCTTACCGGTGTTGTCAGGGCTAGCATGAGGGACAAGGTTTATAGTGTCGGTGAGTAGTGATAGCAAGAATACCGTTAACCGAGAGTTCATTAATTCCCATCAATAAATCCATTTGATGTGTCACATGAAATCTTTATTAGGCAAGGCAAGTTTATTTATATAGCACTTTTCAACACAAGGCAATTCAAAGTGCTTTACAAAAAATGAAAGACATTTAAGAAAATGGCATTTAAAATCAGTCATTAAAAAGAAAAGCTAATAAAATAAACATTAAAAGAAAAAATACATGGTTAAAAGTTACAGTGCAGTCTAAGATATTAATGTATCAATTAAAAGCAGCGGCAAAAAGAAAAGTCTTCTTGCTGGGTTTAAAAGTAGTCCGAGTTGCAGCGGACCTGCAGGTTTCTGGGAGTTTGTTCCAGATGTTTGGAGCATAATAACTAAACGCTGCTTTTCCATGTTTAGTTCTGACTCTGGGGACAGAAAGCTGACCAGTCCCTGAAGACCTGAGAGATCTGGATGGTTCATAATTTAGCAGGAGGTCAGAAATGTATTTTGGGCCTAAACCATTCAATGCTTTATAAACCAGCAGCAGTATTTTGAAATCTATTCTTTGACACACAGGAAGCCAGGGTAAAGACTTCAGAACAGGAGTGATGTGATCCACTTTCTTAGTGTTAGTGAGGACTCGAGCAGCGGCGTTCTGAATCAGCTGCAGCTTCCTAATAGATTTTTTAGTGAGACCTGTGAAGACACCATTGCAGTAGTCCAGTCTACTGAAGATAAAAGCATGGACAAGTTTTTCCAAATCCTGCTGTGGCATTAGTCTTTTAATCCTAGATATATTCTTTAGGTGATAGTAGGCTGATTTAGTAACTGTTTTAATGTGACTGTTGAAACTCAGGTCAGAGTCCATGACGACACCTAGATTTCTGGCTCTGTTGTTTTGAACATTGCAGACTGAAGCTCAGCGCTAACTTTTATACGTTCTGCCTTGGCTCCAAAAACCATTACCTCAGTTTTATCTTTGTTTAATTGGAGAAAGTTCTGACACATCCAGTCATTGATTTGTTCAATGCACTTACTCAGTGTTTGAATTGGAGCATAGTCTCCTGGTGAAATGGTTACGTAAATGTGTGTGTCATCCGCATAGCTATGGTAACTTATTTTGTTGTTCTTCATTATCTGAGCCAGTGGTAGCATGTAGACGTTAAAGAGAAGAGGCCCCAAGATTACAAATATTACACACCAGAAAACACAGAAATATCCATGAAATAAACATACAGTAGGCTATAAACAATTAAAGGGATAATTGGGAAGGCATTACAAATGTAAATATATTTTAAATAATAAAACAATCCCACCACCACAGGTATCTACAGGAGAAGAGGGAATTCTCTCCACAAAATATGAATGCCCATGTGGACAATGGAAATGCAGTCATGCGGCTGCATTAGCCATCTTTGCCATCCACAATTTCAGCTGCACTGACACCCCCTGTCAGTGGAAGAAGCCAAAGGCAGCTAAAAGTACGCATTCAGTGGAGGAGCTATTTCCTCCAACCATTAAGTAATTCAACCCGCTGACAAGAGAGCCCACCTCCGAAGATCGTGACTGGTTGAGGGACAGACTCGGGGGCAGGTTCTCAGGAATTTCTTGGCTTCTCTCCCCCGAGCCAGAAGAGGAACACTACAGCTTGGAAACACTTACTGTTCCTGAAATTCTCAAATCTGTTGGGCATCAGGGACGTGAGGCAATTGTGGCAAGCATTTACATTTACTCGCCCTTGCAATGTTGTGGTTGTTAGAGTGTTAGGTTTCCTGTCAGCTCGTCTGTTGGGAAGATATAAAATATTAGTTTCATGGAAGTCACACCGTCACATATAAGAGCATTAAGACATACAGTACATAGGCTAAAACAAAACATCTAAAGATATAACCTTGCACTTTGTCTCGTGAACATGTTCACTATTTTGACATTTTTATAGATGAAAATTGAACTAAAGAAATAAATGGTAGATTAATCCATATTGAAAATAGGTGTCAGCTGCTACACTAATTATAATAGTTATATTTCTTAATTAATTAAGATAAGATATTACTGTATTGATCCCAATTTGGGAAATGTTTGTTGCAGCAGCATAACAACAAAAACAAAATATAAGTTATTATATATACAAAAGTATGTGAGGGATGGAATATTAAATTGAATATAAATGTAAAATGTACATGTGATTTTACGTCCAAGAGAAGCTATGGAGCAGAGAGTTCTCTGCCAGCCAGAGGTGATTTGTTATTAGTTCAATATGTCAAACTGATTTCCCTGACTACAATCTTTAGTTACATGGTGAAACGTTATGCTGCTTGTACTAATTAGACTTATCATATAAGCCACACAGGTTTTAATAGGATGTATTCAGTATCTTTACTTATGTTGCGGTCTTTTCAGCAGCGCCATCTCTAAAACGGCGATACAGTCACTACCCATCATTTACATTTCACCGTGACATGGACAAAAATGTAACGTCAGCTTACCTCATGGCACGAATCCAGACTCTCCTTTGGAAAACATTGGCCGGGAAACGATAGAACGAGCACGTTTCATGCGAAGACCTGTGGCTGCAACCCAGAGCAAAGCAACAAAGCATTGCGTAGCTAACTAGTAGCGCTAGCTTTAGCTAACGAAACGAACTGCAGAGTAAAATTGGAAAACACTAGTAATTAATTATTCTATAATTTGTAAAACTACGGTGTTAAAAACGACAATTTCAAAAATACAGATTCTAATGGTCAGATATAGATATACAGATACTAAAGATAGGCAGGTACTTGCTTTCAAGCAGAACACAGGGGAAAACAAACTTAGCGGGAGTGTTTACGTGTTAGGCGTAATGACGTACAACGGCCTCGACAATTTCTGTAGTCCTATTCAGCCACTCGGTAACAACCAACGTTTTTCAGACACGTAAACTCTTCAAAAATCACCAGTGGGGTCACTGCTGATGGATTTAATGTCGTAGAACAAAACGTGATTTATCTCTTAAATTTGTGTCAACCACAGACCTTATTTCGAGCTATTTTCCAAAACCCTATGGAGAAAATGCATTGCTTTTTGACGAAGGAACCGGAAGTGCTAAAAATGCTAACTTACTTCCGGGTTTTACGACGCGTCACTGCGGTTCTCTATTGGTTATTTTAATTAAATAGCGTGGTAATGAAACAAACAGAAGGTGGTGGAGGGAGCGCAGCTGCAGCTGTGTTCCCGTGGGGTGGCCGAGGAGAAAGGAGCTTGAGACACGTTAGTTCTTCCCGCTTGCATCTCCCCTTCGCTCCTCCTCCCTGGGGGCTGTGACGTAAGCTTCCGCCCTCCTTTCACCAATGTCCGATATCGCACATAACAGAGGATTTAGACGTTGTATAGTCATTCCATCACTCCACACGCCTTTTCTCCACTCATACACTCATTCATGACTTTTTATCCAATGCATTTTAACGGCTGCAATCATAGGCGGCACGTGAGGCTCAGGTTTGGGAAGGCTAAACTACTAAATTAAATTGTTTCGTTTATTAACGCTACTACATAGCGTATTGTGAGGCGGTTGTCGTTGTTACAAGTACAACGTTACAATAGATTTTTACCCTTAATGTCTACCCCTGCCCGGTGCCGTATAAGCTTTTTATTTTATTGTTTATCAGTAGAGGTAGCTGCTTTATTCCTTGTATCTGTCCATGTATTTATTTATTTTTAACATTAACTTTTTTAAACAATAAACAGTGTCAATATCAATACTTGGCAGGTTATAACATTGTCCTACCTTAACGGCCCCTAAACACGGCGGCGTGCGTTGCCGCTTGGCAGTGGGCGTGTCTTGAGCTTGGGAAGTTTACGCGAGCAACGCGACCAACAACCAATCACATGAATCTCTCCTGTCAATTGCATAAAAGGTTTTACATGTCACACTTTATATGATGAACATTTATGACATTAATGTCTATGGTGCTATTTTACGCAACATTCCATGCTGGCTAAATACTGTCTATGCCTGCTAGCTGTCCATTCAAACGAAGTACACTGGATATAAACTCCCCAAACAGGCGAAAACCTACCAAGTTTCACCCACTGTCTCTGCCACCTCCCTCCATGCCTGGCTTCTCCGGTTTGTATCCCGGTAGGTGAACAGAGACTGATCATAAAGCACCGGGTGATTCCCTACCGCTACGATTATTTTCTCCTCCATTTTTTGGGCATATGAGGAAATGAACTGTGTCTGGCTCTCCCAGCATACACGCGGTTTGATTGGCTAGCGCTTGTACTGGCAGATTTGCATAAGCGGGATTTGATTGGCTGACGCCTCCGTCGAAGCGTCAAAAGTAGAACATTGCTCTACTTTTGCAGAAAGCACCGCGAGAGAAGCTGCGCTTTGCTCCCACAATGCAGTTCGGCGAAATGTGACGTCACCCCATTCAAAGTGAATGGACAGAAGCGTTGAAGAGTCAGCGCATGCCGCCGTGTGTAGGGGGCGTAATGGAGAAATATGCGACGCTTCGCCGTGGCATCAGAGGCGTCAATAATGTCCTCTGCTTTGATTTTCTCTGTGAGGTTGCTCTCAATGTGAAGCAGGCTCAGTGTTGTCAACCTCTCCTGATGCTTCGTTGTTCTGAGCCAGTTTCGGATACGCCACATTGCTGAGAACGATCTCTCACATGTTGCTGTGCCAACGGGTAACGAGAGAGCCAGGCAAAACCAGTAGCGTGGCCTGGGAAAAAAATTAGGGGAAGCCAATAATACGTCCTTTCTTTTGGGTCGGGGGTAATAATAATAATATAATATATCGAACCAGATGAGTGATTACAGCACCCGGTATCATTTTACACACATTTGTATCATACAGATGCAGGACTTACACAAGCCTGTTATCTAACCGACAGGTCCGCACGCACTCTCCAGCCGAAACTCTAATAAGCATTCATTCACAAACTAAATCAGGAGAGCTTTAACGTTTTACGTCCGATTCGCTCCTTTTTTCCTCTCTGTACACAGCTCCAGTTTGGGCATCGGCCTGTCATCAGATTGTATTTGTTATTGCTGCTGTAGCGGAAGTTTAGTACAATTATTTTTGATTAAATACTCCAAATCTCCACCCTCCATAATTGCACTTGCTTCAGTTGCTTGCTACTTTCTAACGGCGGTGAGAGTGGTGCAGTGACGCTATCTATCTTCTATCGATTCGATTTATGATATTATCCGGCTGAACACAACGTGCATTTATCTAACAGGTTCGTTTTCCACAGACCTTATTTCGAGCTATTTTCCAAAATCCTATGGAGAAATCCCATTGCTTTCTGTCGAGGGAACCCGAGCGCAGCTTACTTCCGGGTTTTAGGAGGCGTCACTGCAACACTAAGTTGATGCGATTTGATTGCATTGTGTGGCAAGGGAAGCCAGCCGCCTCTGGCTTCCCTTGGCATGGCCCTGACCAATCACAGGTTGGCAGGGGCATGACGTGAGCCTCATCTGATTGGTCAATCCCTCAATTTTTTTTCACCAAGGGAAGCCAATTTCGGCTAGCCTCCTCTCGCAACAGAGAGTGCAATCTACTGTTTCACCATAACATCTAGAGGGGCGCTGTTTCACTCTTTGTAAAATACTCAATGAGAATGGGGGAGAGATGGACCGGCAGCAACACACAACAAATAATTTCCGAAACTAAACGAAGTGTTTTTATTTATTTATTAAAATTATATAACTACAATCTGAAAAAACAGGGGAAGCCTGGCTTCCCTTGGCCTCCAGGAGAAAACGCCACTGGGCAAAACAGCTTTTTGAAGTTAGGATAATGTCCAGTGGCAAGTTCTTTTTTTATATGTTTAACCGATACGCTTGGGAGTTTTGTCGTCACCATTGTCATCTCAGTCAGTGCAAGTTTTGGGTTGATGGAGAGGAGGCTTGCATATTGGCTGAGAAGGCTGTCTGCTCCTCTGAAGTCACATTTAAACACTGCCTCCACACTTTCTGCGATGGCCATTGACTGCAGTGTCGCTCAGTGCTGTAAGCTCCGCTTTAACACCCAGCTCATTTTGACGCTGTTTGTATGCATGATGAGTTCCTGGTTGGGCGAAGAAGGTGTACAGACTCTCAAGGGAAGAAAAACCCCCATTGTTGTGCGATTAGACTTACACCCATCCACCAAAACAAGGTTCAATTTGTGGGCCATGCAATGGATGTAAATAGCCGACGGGTGATCCTGGCGTAGTTTTGTTTGAACACCATTAACATGACCAGACATGACGGCTGCCCCATCGTAACCCTGTGCCACAATTGGTAAACGGTACAGTCCGCATTGCTCCAGAAACGGCTTGATTTGGCGGAATAGTGCCTCTGCGTCTGCCCCTTCTGAACAATCCACAAATCCAAGGAATCACTCTTTGATTTCCAGTCCCTCTGCATATCTGACGCACACTGTCATTTGTTCCTGCTTAAATGACCATGCCTCGTCCACAAGAATAGTGTAAAATCCGTTATCCTCAATGCTACGAATGATGATGTTTTGTACTTGTTTCGCTGCTATTTCCAAAAGTTCATTTTGAGTGTCATGGCTTGTAAGGTTAAATGGGCCATTTCACCTGGATCTGAAAGCAGTGTTGCGCATTTGCATAGCTCCAAAAAGTGTCCTCGATTCGAAGAGCTCTCCCATTCATCATGCCTTCGTAGAGAAAGCCCCTGTTTGCCTAGATAAAGCACCATATCCACAATATCGGCTGCATATTCCCTGTTACACTTAACAATTGCTCTGTGAGAGTGGTTTTAGATGCTACATAGCATCTAAAACCACTCTGTCACAGCTCCATGCACTGCCGATGTGATCCACATTCTGCATGTCGTTGTAATTTTAGCAAGACATTCTTCCAATCCCGCACACCGTTAGTTAAAAAGGCAGAATCTCTGTAGCCGCTTCTGCACTGGAATTGCCTACATGGAAAACAGAACACAGCGTCTGCCTCTTTGCTGTATTCTACAAAAGTGTAGGTCTTGTAGTACTCAGATGAAAATGATCTTCTCTGTTTCCCGAAAACCGTTTTTGGGTAGTCCGGCAGGATGGGCTGAGATGGGCCGTTTTCTCTGTCTCCCAAGTCAGTAGAGGCGGCAGTAGGACTAACGTAGGTCAGACTCAGAGGCAGAGCACTGACTGGCTGGGCTGCTCCCGTCTCTCTCGGCTCGCGTCCCGCCGCTCCCGGCTCGGCTCGCGGCTTGCCTCCCGCCGCTCCCGGCTTGCATCCCACCGCTCCCGTCTCGATTCGCGGCTTGCCCCAGGCACTGCCCGGCTTCGTTGTAACCTTATCCTGGCAGGTGTTCATCGTGGCATCGGGATTAGTTTTAATGTTTGCCTTGAAAAAAGTCTGTATATACATTTTCGACCGCCAATGTACACTATACTATACAGTAACTCATTTTGCATTTGAAATTAGCGGGCTTCGCTGTCGGATCGTGATGTGATTGGCCAACCCCTCTGTGGCCAATCACATCACGATCCGACAGCGAAGCCCGCTTGACACAAAGATGCCTGCACGTGCAACTGCACGCCGTTCGGTGGCTGCATTGCAGCGCTAATGTCAAAGAGTCAAAAACATACATTATGTTTAAATTTGACCAGGATGCAGTGACAAAAATATTTGGGAAGGCTTAGCCTAGCCTACAGTACCCGCCGCCCCTGGCTGCAATCGTTTGTTAACAGAAAACCCGGAAGTCAAGCTTACTGGTGATATTCCAGAGACTTCTTCCGGAATAGCTTTTCAAAATAAACTTTAGCATCAACGTTAGCCACAGGCGAATGCTAACCGGAAATGTTCTCACAATAAAACAGTTTTAAGATTACTGTATGTTTAAACTAAATTACATCATTAAACATTGATTTTAATTTCTTACAATAGCTTTTAACAGACGGGCGCTGTTTGGGGCGTACAAAATACTACGCAGACAGCGCTTGCTAGGAGATCGATCAATTTTATTTGCTAAACTATGCGGTGCTATTACATCCACGTAAATTACACATCACAGCAATGAGGCCATATAAATTAAACCAGGATACATCCTTTACCATCAAACTGGATCTAAACACAGCTGCCTGTGTGCGTTTGATAAATACTTTCTGATTTTATATTTAATAAAGGCTATGCTACTTATTAGCTACATGACCCTAACGTGTAAAGCTATACAAGCATTTGTACCAGTGCTTTTCACAAGTAGACTCTTGCAGGCCAGAGTAGCTATATTGAGTCAACAACAACAAAAAGACATATCTGAGAAGTGATCAGGATGAACAGAAAGAGGAAAAGGAAAAGAGAGTATACTGAAGAGACCAGGAGGCTCAGAGGAGGAGGAAGAGGAGCAGATGAAGAGACCAGGAGGGTCAGAGCAGGAGGAAGAGGAGCAGATGAAGACATTAGTGAAGAAGAAGAAATGTATGTGAGGAATAAAGATGAAGTATCAGAAAGAGGGACTGAGGCAGGGATCAGGAGGCAGATGAAACTCCAGCTGGACCACATGGTATGTTCTTATTCTCCTTACATGTTCCATTACAGCAGCACAATCTAGCAGCTCTTAGTATTGACACATCCATCCATCCATCCATCTTCTTCCGCTTATCCGTGGTCGGGTCGCGGGGGTAGCAGTTCCAGCAGAGAGCCCCAAACTTCCTTTTCCCTGGCGACATCAACCAGCTCTGACTGGGGGATCCCAAGGCGCTCCCAGGCCAGCGAAGAGATATAATCCCTCCACCTGGTCCTAGGTCTACCCCTTGGTCTCTTCCCAGCTGGACGTGCCTGGAACACCTCCCTAGGGAGGCGCCCAGGTGGCATCCTAACTAGGTGCCCGAACCACCTCAACTGGCTCCTTTCGACGCGAAGGAGGAGCGGCTCAACTCCGAGTCCCTCCCGGATGACCGAACTTCTCACCTTATCCCTAAGGGAGACACCAGCCACCCTGCGGAGAAAACCCATCTCGGCCGCTTGTATCCGCGATCTCGTTCTTTCGGTCATGACCCATCCTTCATGACCATAGGTGAGGGTAGGAACGAAAATGGCCCGGTAGACAGAGAGCTTTGCCTTCTGGCTCAGCTCCCTTTTCGTCACAACGGTGCGGTAAAGCGACTGCAGTACCGCTCCCGCTGCTCCGATTCTCCGGCCCATCTCACGCTTCATTGTTCCCTCACTCGAGAACAAAACCCCGAGATACTTGAACTCCTTCACTTGGGGTAAGGACTCATTCCCTACTTGGAGTGGACAATCCATCGGTTTCCTGCTGAGAACCATGGCCTCAGATTTGGAGGTGCTGATCCTCATCCCAGCCGCTTCACACTCGGTTGCGAACCGATCCAGTGAGTGCTGAAGGTCGCAGACCGATGAAGCCATCAGAACCACATCATCTGCAAAAAGCAGTGGTGCAATCCTTAGCCCACCGAACTGCAGACCCCCCCCCCCCATGACTACGCCTCGAAATCCGATCCATGTATATTACAAACAGGATTGGTGACAAAGCGCAGCCCTGGCGGAGGCCAACCCTCACCGGAAATGGGTCCGACTTACTGCCGAGGAGCCGGACACAGCTCTCGCTTTGGGAGTACAGAGATTGGATGGCCCTGAGTAGAGACCCCCTCACCCCATACTCCCGCAGCACCTCCCACAGTAACTCCCTGGGAACCCGGTCGTACGCCTTCTCCAAGTCCACAAAACACATGTAGACCGGATAAGCGTACTCCCAAGCCCCCTCCAGGATCCTTGCGAGAGTAAAAAGCTGATCCGTCGTTCCACGACCAGGACGGAATCCGCATTGTTCCTCCTCAATCTGAGGTTCGACAATCGGCCTGACCCTCCTTTCGAGTACCTTAGAGTAAACTTTCCCGGGGAGGCTGAGTAGTGTGATGCCTCTGTAATTGGCACACACCCTCTGGTCCCCCTTTTTAAAAAGGGGAACCACCACCCCGGTCTGCCACTCCTTCGGTACCGTTTCCGACTTCCACGCAATGTTGATGAGACGTGTCAACCAAGACAGTCCCTCAACACCCAGAGCCTTCAGCATTTCTGGGCGGATCTCATCCACCCCCGGGGCTTTGCCACTGTGGAGTTGTTAACAACCTCAGTGACCTCCCCCCAGGAGATTGGTGTCGATCCCCCGTCATACTCCAGCTCTGCCTCTAACATAGAGGACGGAGTTGTCGGGTTCAGGAGTTCCTCAAAGTGCTCCTTCCAACGCCCTAACACTCCATCAGTTGAGGTCAACAACGTCCCATCCTTACTGTACACAGCTTGGATGGTTCCCTGCTTCCCCCTCCTGAGGTGTCGGACAGTTTTCCAGAACAACTTTGGTGCCGCCCGAAAGTCCTTTTCCATGTCCTCTCCGAACTTCTCCCACACCCGCTGCTTTGCCTCGGCCACGGCTGAGGCTGCTGCCCTTCGGGCCTGTCGGTACCTTGCAACTGCCTCGGGAGTCCCCCGGGATAACAAATCCCTGAAGGCCTCCTTCTTCAGTCGGACGGCTTCCCTGACCACCGGTGTCCACCAGGAGGTTCGAGGGTTACCGCCCCTTGAGGCACCTAGGACCTTGAGACCACAGCTCCCCGCCGCGGCTTCGGCAATAGAGGCTTTGAACACCGACCACTCTGGTTCAATGTCCCCAACCTCCACAGGAATGCCCGAAAAGCTCTGCCGGAGGTGTGAGTTGAAGGCCTCCTGAACCTGGGCCTCCTCCAGACGTTCCCAGTTCACCCGAACTACACGTTTGGGCTTACCAGGTCTATCCAGAGGCTTCCCCTGCCACTCGACCCAACTCACCACCAGATGGTGATCAGTTGACAACTCCGCCCCTCTCTTTACCCGAGTGTCCAAAACATACGGCCTCAGGTCCGATGATACGATAACGAAATCGATCATGGACCTTCTGCCTAGGGTGCTCTGGTACCACGTACACTTATGAGCATCCCTATGTTCGAACATGGTGTTTGTTATGGCCAATCCATGACTAGCACAGAAGTCCAGTAACAAACCACCACTTCGGTTCAGATCAGCGGGGCCGTTCCTCCCAATCACTCCCCTCCAAGTGTCTCCATCATTGCCCACATGTGCGTTGAAGTCTCCCAGCAAGATTAAAGAGTCCCCTTCAGGAGCCCCATACAGGACTCTTTCCAGGGTCTCCAAGAAGGCCGTATACTCTGAACTGTCCTCAGTCCTCAGACTCCGGCCTGCTTACCACCCCCCGCACCAAACTGCGAACCTTCGGGGACAGAGCCTTCAGCGTGGCAGCCCCCACCCTCTGGAACGCTCTCCCTGCGGAGATTCGCAACATCCCCACACTCGATGCCTTCAAAGGGGCCCTCAAGACCCATCTGTTTGCCAAGGCTTTCGGCCCCTAAATCGATCTGTTGTTTTGTCTGTCTGACTTTTGTTTTGTTATGTTTGTTTTTTTGCCTATTACTTGTAAAGCGACCTTGGGTCCCTTGAAAGGCGCTATATAAATCCAAGTTATTATTATTATTATTATTAACTGCTGTTGGGTGCATAAGCACACACAACAGTCAGAGTTTTCCCCCCCATAACCCGCAGGCGTAGGGAGGCAACCCTCTCGTCCACTGGGGTAGACTCCAACAACGAAGCACCCAACCGGGGACTTGTGAGTATCCCCACACCCGCCCGGCGCCTCACACCTTGAGCAACTCCGGAGAAGAATAGAGTCCAACCCCTATCCAGAAGTAAGGTTCCAGAGCCGACGCTGTGCGTAGAGGTGAGCCCAACCAGATCCAACTGGTACCGCTCCACCTCCCGCACAAGCTCCGGCTCCTTCCCCCCCAGAGAGGTGACGTTCCACGTCCCCAAAGCCAGCTTCTGTCGCCCGGGTCTGGTCCGTCGAGACCCTCCGCTTTCACTGCCACCCTTCTGGCAGCGCACCCGACCCCATCGTTGTTTCCCGTAGGTGGTGGGCCCGCGGGATGGAGAAGCGGAGGTGTTGCCCACGTTGCCTTTTCGGGCTGGGCCCGGCCGGGCTCCGTGGCAAGCCCGGCCACCAGACGCTCGCCGACGAGTCCTCCTTCTGGGCCTGGCTCCAGAAAGGGACCCCGGGCTTCCTCCGGGCCGGGTATCCTCACTCCTTGTGTCGTCTTTCATGAGGTCTTTTTGAACCAATCTTAGTCTGGCCCCTTGCCTGAGACCAATTTGCCATGGGAGACCCTACCAGGGACACATATTGATTGAAATATGTTGCTGCACAGGTCACCTTTAGCTCTCTGAAGAGATGGGTGATGTCATTTGTGTACTTAATTATAACTAAGTATTTTTACTGTACTTACAGTAAACAGAATTCTAGGGTATCATGAGTATTTTCTGCTGTTTTATACTATTTGTTTGTTTGTCTGAACAACACCTTGTTTCTCTTGTGCATTAAGAACACTTGTGTTAGGGCATGTGGTTATACAGTATAAAATACCACGTATTGTCTGCCCTCCCATGCCACCCTGGCATGACCTCTTGCCCCCCCTTTGCCACCCCATGTAAAATGTTCTAGAACCGCCACTGGTGCAATGTTTTACCTAACATAAATACAGCAAGACAACAAAAACGGCCTGCCTGTCTGTCTGTCTGCCTGCCTGCCTGTCTGTCTGTCTGTCTGTCTGTCCTGTCTGTCTGTCTGTCTGTCTGTCTGTCTGTCTGTCTGTCTGTCTGTCTGTCTGTCTGTCTGTCTGTCTGTCTGTCTGTCTGTCTGTCTGTCTGTCTGTCTGTCTGTTGTGTGTGTGTGTGTGTGTGTGTGTGTGTGTGTGTGTGTGTGTGTGTGTGTGTGTGTGGCGCTGAGATGTTAGTAAAAGGTGGAGCGAGATCATCACATGTGTACATACCACAGGAGTGGCGATACACAGAGGTATGTTACGTAGGTAGGCTACTCATTATTAATGCTGTCTTAGTGAGCTCTAGGACACCTTGAAAGATAAATTAACATGCGTGTTTTAGTAAAGTGCTGATAAATGTCGCTAGTCACCTCAATTTAGCGCTGATAATGCAGCATGTCCAAAAACTGTCCAATCAACAAGTCCCTGGCAGTCCATGTGACTTCATATGTATCATATGTACTCCCCTTAATAAGGGAGTATGAACATGAAACGATTGAGCTGAAAGGCCACAGTGTATCATCCATTCCCTCAAAGTAAACGGGCCACTTTAGGGTGTCATGATGACCTCAGCTGCTGTGAACCCTTTAACATCGAACAGGGGTGAAGGCTGGTAGAACAAATGGTGTGAAGATGATACATGAGCTATGCAGCAGCAGTGGGACTGTGTGGGGCAGCCAGCCATACAGTACAGCAGAGGTTAGCCTGGATTTACTGCAACAACTGATCTTCCTCTGCCCCTAACCCCTCCCCCCCCCCCCCTGGTCCGGTCTGCTCAGATTATCTTTGCTTTGGAGTGAAGAATTGCAAAGTCAGCACCTTAGCTACTGGCTCTGTTACAGAGGGGGGGTTGTGCACTGCCTCTGTGGGGGTAGGGAGTGTTGGGTGGGACAGGGAGAGAGGAGTGGAGCTGTGGCAGGACGAGGGGGGGGATGGGGGCTGTGCAGTGGTGCAATGCACAGCATGCTTGGTACCTGCGCTGCAGCAAACACACAGTTATGTAACAGCTGAAGGACTGCAACCATGAGAGATGTGCTGGGGAGGGAACCTTTCCCCACAGCAGCAGGTTATATATCTGACTTGTATCAACAACAGAACTCCGGCCAGATGTTATATGTGTATTTAAGCTATCAAAGCAATACGGGGCCTTGGGGGCATTTTCCATAAAGCAGTGATGTGTTATCAATAGTAACCCTCAAGGAAGACTGCCATAGAGCCAGGCTCCTGCACTAAAAATGATAATCTCACTAACAACAACAACAACAACAACAACAACAACAACAACAACAACAACAGAAAGGAGCATTAGTAGTGAGCTTCTGGACCACAATGGCAGGAAGGCTGGGAATGAGGAGACACTCAGTCAGATAGAGTCTGACATCTGACTGCTATGAAAATAGTGATAAGTACTGGAAGAGCTGGTGCACAGATAAGAGTAGTGTGACCTTTAGGGAGCAAAACAAGCACACAGCTCCTGTTGTTGTCAGGGGGGTGGGGCTTTCCAATCCTGATTCTTCATCATTTAACTATGCGCGACAATTTACCCAAATGTCTTTTGAACAAACATAGAGAGCATACAAAAAAAAAGTTGCCTTATACATTCAATAGTATTAAAATGGCTTAAGATTAAGTTGAATTGATCCCCCCTCAGTTTATACATATTTGTATACACACACTACAAATACCCCTCCAGCTAGCAGTCCACACTCCGTTTCTTTGGTCTGATCAGGACGTGAACCGGCGCCCCTGCAGATCCTACAAACTGAGCTGCTGCTGCTCCCCTTTGTTTGTGTTTACAATGTAATCCGTAGATACACTGAAGAAACAGCATTACATGGGTTTTGAACTCAGATGGCACTTAAAAGAAGGGTGACATATTAACTCACTATCCATCTGTGTGTGAGTGTGTTAGCATTTATCTCTCCTGAGGAGCAGGTGCACATTGTTTGGCAGCCTCTGCCTCTGTATGAATGTGTGTGAATAAGTGAACACTGACATGCTTTTTATGGTTGCGAAGAAAAGCACAATACTGTATAAATGCACTTTATTTATCATAAAACTCACATAATTCATGATTGAGAAACTCACACTGGTAAAGAGCATCTAATATCTGCAGAGTGAAAGCACGCTCCCTGATCCCTGCAGGTTTACATAATGTGATGTCCAGCCACCACATGACCATCCAGGACTGCCAGCGATTACACAAGAGAGCACGACCTTATTCAAAGAAGTTCCTGTTGATGGACAGATGCCTGAACTACCCGCCGAGAGGGGACTGTTCCTACATCCCAGCCAGACTGTTTCATCTCGTGAGCATCATCTGAAAATAGCCTCACTCTGGATAATCTGACATCAAAGCAGTGACGGTGGTAATCAAATTAAAGTTTTGCCACATAATCTGATGTGTTAGTTATTATACTATTTAAAGGCACACTAATGAGTGACAGATGCAGGGAGAGATAAGATACAGAGGGCTGTGGGAGTGTGCAGCACACAGTCAGATAGAGAAAGGAAATGGTTCCCACTGTTTGTTTTTGACTCTCACATGACTGACAGATTTAATATTTTCTAGCTGCATGCAGTCACACTGATTCTGGTTGTAGTGGGGTTCTAGACCAATTTTACAGGAGAGGAATAAAGGGACAAAGGAGACAAAGAACAACTAAAATGTGTAGCTCTTTAAATCTGACACTTTGAAACAATGTGTAATGTTTCAGTCACAGAATTGTTCAGTAACTTAGCTAAAACGTTATTAAATGACATTATTGATAACAAAACACATTCCTGTTAAGTTCGGCTCAAGTTGCAGTACAGTCTTTGCTGCAACACCATCACAAATGTTGTGTTGAATTTTTTCTGCATTGCATTGGGTAATGTAGGGTTTTGACAATGAACAAGTCCACCCATCATGAGTCCAATAATGTTCCAGCAGTGCAATACTACAATGTTGAGGTACCTTTAATGCAGACTAGCAGCTGTTCACTTACTAGTTAGCGTTCGGAACTACCATACTCTTTGCATTTGTGTGATTTATTTGACACATCATTAAAAGTAAGATAACATATTTTCAACTGCTTACTTTAGCTTACAGAAACCTCATTCTTTAAAACATTCAAAAAAAAATTCACAAAAAAAACCCAGAACGTCTGGGAACCAACAAAATAACAGATACAAACTAGATTGACAACAGTTTGGATATAATTCCTTCCATTTGCCATTGTAAAAATTAGAAGTCCTGTGATCTGGCTACAGCTGACTCTCAGCTGCAAACAGGAATATCTCCCTCTACTCAAAGCACTGTGGAAAAACCAAGCTGGAGAGAATCCCACAGGACCAGCAGCATGGTACAGCCAGGTTTACAGATCCACAAGAGTCCGACAACATTTAGGGTTCAGGGCGTCCTGCACTACAGGCATTGTAATCAAAATGATAAAAAGAAACCACAGCCAGACATAACAGCAGATGTACTTAGATTTTCTCTGCTGAGTGCATTGTCACATAAGAGGCAAGGTGCAACATTCCTCTTTAGATAACCTTACAGCTAGGGTCAAGGTGACAGATATGGATGGGAACATAAAGTATTTATCCAATTTGAACCAAGGTAATGCACTTTGGGCTAATTATTCTTTTTTTGGGTCTACTAATTATTATTAAAATATGTTGCCCCTGAATTGCACACAAATAAAATAAGCTAACTGTTATGTAGTGGCAATGTGTATGCTATTGCAATTCCGAACCAATAGAGGGCTTAGGCAAGGCAAGTTTATTTATATAGCACCTTTCAACACAAGAGGCGCATTCACACCGCAGTACTTTTCCCACAAAGGTTCATGCGTACTTAGTTCATGCGAACTCTTTAGTTCGCATGAACTAAGTACAGATCGCGTTCACACCGGAATAAGTCACTGGGGGTGGATTAGGCAAATGAAGCCGCTGACGTCACTTCTTCTTCTTCTACTGCTTTGGGTTTACTGGCAGGCTACAAACAACTTCACGGCGTATACTGCCGCCCGGAGTCCCCGGCCGGAAGTCCCCGGCCGGAAGTCCCCGGAGTTGGGGACTGGCTTCAGTAGAAGCTGCTGGGACTCCCAGCAGCTTCTACTGAAGCCTTCCGAGTAAATCGCCAGAACGCCGACACCTCCTCATCTCCACCGCTCCCATTTTTTATTTTGTGTTGCCATAAGTTAGTCTCTCTGCGTTTCTGCGCTGGGCTAATGCTAATGCTAATAATGCTAATGCGAGGATAATAAAATGGCGGCTTCACAAAACTTTTTGGAAGTTTTACGGGGCGTGGTTTGCAATCCGCCCAGCCAATCAGAAATATAGCTCTTTTCTCACAAAAGAGCCGCTCGAAAGTCCCTGCTCTCTAGCAGGGACTTTCGAGGGGGTAAAAAGGTTCTCATGAACTAATTTTAGTACCGGCTCTTTTTGGTGTGAACGCGATAAAAGAGTTCTCATGAACTAAGTTCGCATGAACCTTTGTGGGAAAAGTACCGCAGTGTGAATGCGCCTAAGGCAATTCAAGGTGCTTTACAAAAATTAAAGACATTCAGACAAAGGCATTTAAAAACAGTCATTAAAAAGAAAAGATAATAAAAGAAACATTAAAAGTAAAGTCATGCTTAGTCATGCTGTAAGTTGCAATGGTGTTATCTGCAATAAAGCCAGCTCAACTGAAGATCAATCAATCAATGTTTATTTATATAGCCCAATATCACAAATGTTACATTTGTCTCAGTTGACTTCACAGTTTGTACAGAATATCAGTATGACAATACGACACCCTTAGACCCTCACATCGTACAAGGAAAAACTTCCGAAGAAAACCCACAGTTTAAAGGGAACATGGGAGAAACCTCAGGGAGAGCAGCAGAGGAGGGATCCCTCTCCCAGGACGGACAGACGTGCAATAGATGCCGTGTGTAAATTGAAAAGATAATACATTTGCAACATAGGTAGTCCAAATGTTTGGAAATGTATGTGTGTATAATAGGAAGATGAATCCACAAGGATATACATCCAGGACTTATGATCCAGGACCACAGCCACGACTCAAGATCCAGGGCTCGCGATCCAGGACACAGGACCGCAGGATCATCCATGATTTCGGATCCCGGCTTAGATAGACACCAAAAAGAAAGACATTTGGGGAAGCTGGGTTAATCGGAACATGAGAGTACACAGGTATAGACAGAGAGAAGGAAGAAGTAAGATGTCCCCCGACAAACTAAGCCTATATCAGCAAAACTAGGGGCTGAATCTAACCAGCCCTAACTATAAGCTTTATCAAAAAGGAAGGTCTTAAGCACACTTTTAAAAACGGATAGGGTGTCTCCCGCCCGAACACAAACTGGAAGCTGATTCCACAAATGTGGAGCTTGATAAGAAAAGGCTCTGGCTCCCATTGTACTTTTAGAGACACTAGGAACAACCAACAACCCTGCATTCTTGGAACGCAATGCCCTAGTAGGACAGTAGGGTATAATGAGTTCTTTAAGGTAATATGGCGCCTGCCCATTAAGGGCTTTGTAGGCGAGAAGAAGAATTTTAAATTCTATCCTGTGTTCTATAGGGAGCCAGTGTAAGGCAGCCAGAACAGGAGTAATGTGGTCCCTTTTCCTAACTCTGGTTTGTACAAGAGCTGCAGCATTTTGAATCAGCTGAAGCGACTTGACTGACTTCTTGGTACCCTGATAATAAGGAGTTACAATAATCCAGCCTTGAAGTAACAAATGCATGGACTAGTTTCTCTGCATCGTTTTGAGGCAAGATATGCCTGATTTTTGCAATGTTACGTAGATGGATGTAGGCGGTCCTTGAAATTGATTTTATGTGGGCATTAAAGGATAAATCCTGATCAAATATAACACCAAGATTCCTTACAGTCTCACTGGAGGCCAAATTAATGCCATCCATAGTTAGTATATCAAGTATCTGCCTCTGTTAATCGATATCCAACGATATATGGCGACGAGGATAAAAGCCTGATACAGAGTAGGACAACGAGAGCCAAGCTAGCTGTTCAAGTCAAGCTAGGCTATTGCTAACGGGCCGCTGAGCTATTGACGCTGTGCCGCTAGCCAACGGGCTGCTGAGCTATTGACGCTGCGCCGCTAGCTAACAGGCTGCTGAGCTATTGACGCTGCGCCGCTAGCATGGAAGAAGACTTGGATTCCTCCTGGGAGAGACATAAAAATGAGTGTGAGGCAAAAGCAGGCAAAGTTGTCAAAAAATATGCTGGTAAAAAGCTAGAGCGGCACGCAACACACCGTTCACGGCAGGCTTTCATAGTGTGGCTGATGAGCAGGTTGCAGGTGTGGTTGATTGGAGATTGCTCCCAGCTGTGTAGAGCAGACCCGCAGGCAGGTGGGGGGGGGGGGCACTAACCCACTAACAGGGGTTTCAGGGACGGGCAGTGATAGTCGGTCCATTCTTCTATATGTCTGTCTAAGTGTTATTCGATCCATATGGCCATAGAGATATGTGCATAAACAACGAAAACACTTGGGGTATAATGTTGGAACAATGTTATCACCAAACATTTTAAGAATGTTTTTAGAGAACGTTATCCTACCTTTCAGAAGTACATTCTAGGAACCAAAATAAAACTTCTCGATGAAACCATTCATAGAACAATGAATGGTAACATTCTCAGAATGTTTTTAGAACCAACAATGTCTAGCTGAGAACTCAGACATGCCTACGCAAACGTGCAATATCAGGAATGACGTGCTTCTTTTTTTTTCTAAAAACGAAAATGTGGTGACATCAGATTTCTTTTAAACATCCTTTTCAAACAAATGCAGCAAGTTTGTTTTTTAAAGCGCACTACAAATACATCTGACGTTGACCATGAACGTGTTAATATTTCGCATCACAGGAACATTTTATAAAAAAAGAATAACCTCCTGAAAACATTATCCAAATGTTGCTTTCAAAATGTTCTTCTTTGGTTATCATGTAACATTGAGGGAATGTTTTATAAAGAACATCTTTAATGTGTTACCCCACAACGTCCAAAACACATCTTTAGAATGTTGGAGGCAAAACGTTCCACCTTTGTTAACATATCACATTAAAGGAACATTTTATAAAACACTTTCTGTCATCTCAGGCGTCATAACATCCTGAAATCTTTTTCAGAATGTTGCTTGGAGAAAGTTCTTCATTTGTTATCATGTAACATTGAGGGAACGTTTTATAAAGAACATCTTTAATGTGTTACCCCACAACGTCCAAAACACATCTTTAGAATGTTGGAGGCAAAACGTTCCACCTTTGTTAACATATCACATTAAAGGAACATTTTATAAAACACTTTCTGTCATCTCAGGCGTCATAACATCCTGAAATCTTTTTCAGAATGTTGCTTGGAGAAAGTTCTTCATTTGTTATCATGTAACATTGAGGGAACGTTTTATAAAGAACATCTTTAATGTGTTACCCAACAACGTCCAAAACACATCCTTATAATGTTGCAAGGAAAACGTTCCACCTTTGTTAACATATCACATTAAAGGAACGTTTTATAAATAAACTTTCTGTCATCTCAGGCGTCATAACATCCTGAAAACATCCTCTGAATGTTGCAGTTCAAACGTTATGTCTTAGTTAATCTTAAACCTTATAGGAACATGATTTGAAAAAATAAACATCTTAAAAAGGTTCTTTGAACATAAGATTAAAACCTTTCTTTAAAACCTTATTAGAACCAATAGGTAACGTTAGCCAAAGTTGTGAGAACGTTCCCCGCTAGCTGGGTCCTTACAGAGCCCCTCCTCCAACACAGACGAACGCGCACATGACCAATGAGGGCACGAGGAGGCAAGGATGACTTCCTAAGACAGCTGATTATGACATACACAGGACATTACATACACAATACATTATACATTACACAGGAGATGCCATAATGACAGTGTCAGATAGGAGAGCTGCGGACAGTGAGAAGCTGCACGCTCCATATTCAGTAGATCCAGATACTCCCTCAGCCATGAGTCCCTAGTGAAGCAGGCTGGTTTGCGTTCCTTCCAGTTTAGTAGGATGAGTCTTTTTGTGGCTAAACAGCCCAATGTCCAGAGCCGATCGGCAGTCCTTGCAACATTGCCATTTGGCTTGAGACCCAGTAGGGGTTACTCCAAATGGGGCAAGATGGTAAAGAGAGGCCCTCGATATTGAGTCTCCTGTGCAGTTGCTTTACAATAGAGCATGAAAAGCGGATGATGGTATTATCCATTGAGGGTGGTGGTTTTGGGCAGTACCACATTGATGCCAGAGATATGTTTTGGTTTACAGACATGATGGATTGCTCCAGCCATTGCCAACTGCCTACAGGAGAGGCACTTTAGTATGCCCACGATAATGGATACTTTGCATTGAAGGACAGATAATACTGGAATACATCCGGGACTCCCAAACCTCCCATTGATCTTGGAATGATCAACTTATTATGTGCGATTCTGGGTTTTTTATTATTCCAAAGGAACTGAGTGAATAGGGATTTGATATCTTTAAACCATTTTAGTGGGAATTCAAGAGGGATAGAGATAATATAAGAAAGCCTTGGGAGAACATTCATTTTCAAGGTTTCTGCTCTGCCCCATAGAGAAAGTGGTATGGCCATCCATCTGTTAATGTCCTCCTTAATGGACTGGAAAATAGAAGGGCCGTTAAGGCTAAAGATTTTAGAGATAGGAGAGACAATGTTAATTCCCAAATACCTCATTCCATTTGTTTTCCAAATAAAGGGGGTGTTCATTAGGTTGTGCTTATACAGTGGGGCAAAAAAGTATTTAGTCAGCCACCAATTGTGCAAGTTCTCCCACTTAAAAAGAGGCCTGTAATTTTCATCCTAGGTATACCTCAACTATGAGAGACAAAATGAGAAAAAAAAATCCAGAAAATCAGAAAATGTATTTGCAAATTATGGTGGAAAATAAGTATTTGGTCAATAACAAAAGTTAATCTCAATACTTTGTTATATACCCTTTGTTGGCAATGACAGAGGTCAAATGTTTTCTGTAGGTCTTCACAAGGTTTTCAGACACTGTTGCTGGTATTTTGGCCCATTCCTCCATGCAGATCTCCTTTAGAGCAGTGATGTTTTGGGGCTGTCGCTGGGCAACACGGACTTTCAACTCCCTCCAAAGATTTTCTATGGGGTTGAGATCTGGAGACTGGCTAGGCCACTCCAGGACCTTGAAATACTTCTTACGAAGCCACTCCTTCGTTGCCCGGGCGGTGTGTTTGGGATCATTGTCATGCTGGAAGACCCAGCCACGTTTCATCTTCAATGCCCTTGCTGATGGAAGGAGGTTGTCACTCAAAATCTCACAATACGTGGCCCCATTCATTCTTTCCTTTACACGGATCAGTCGTCCTGGTCCCTTTGCTGAAAAACAGCCCCAAAGCATGATGTTTCCACCCCCATGTTTCACAGTAGGTATGGTGTTCTTTGGATGCAACTCAGCATTCTTTCTCCTCCAAACACGTCTAGTTGAGTTTTTACCAAAAAGTTCTATTTTGGTTTCATCTGACCATATGACATTCTCCCAATCCTCTTCTGGATCATCTAAATGCTCTCTAGCAAACTTCAGACAGCCTGGACATGTACTGGTGTAGGGGGACACGTCTGGCACTGCAGGATTTGAGTCCCTGGCGGCGTAGTGTGTTACTGATGGTAGCCTTTGTTACTTTGGTCCCAGCTCTCTGCAGGTCATTGACTATCCCCCCGTGTGGTTCTGGGATTTTTGCTCACCGTTCTTGTGATCATTTTGACCCCACGGGGTGAGATCTTGCGTGGAGCCCCAGATCGAGGGAGATTATCAGTGGTCTTGTATGTCTTCCATTTTCTAATAATTGCTCCCACAGTTGATTTCTTCACACCAAGCTGCTTACCTATTGCAGATTCAGTCTTCCCAGCCTGGTGCAGGTCTACAATTTTGTTTCTGGTGTCCTTTGACAGCTCTTTGGTCTTGGCCATAGTGGAGTTTGGAGTGTGACTGTTTGAGGTTGTGGACAAGTGTCTTTTATACTGATAACGAGTTCAAAGAGGTGCCATTAATACGGTTAACAAGTGGAGGACAGAGGAGGCTCTTAAAGAAGAAGTTACAGGTCTGTGAGAGCCAGAAATCTTGTTTGTTTGTAGGTGACCAAATACTTATTTTACAGAGGAATTTACCAATTCATTCATTAAAAATCCTACAATGTGATTTCCTGGATTATTTCCCCCCATTCTGTCTCCCATAGTTGAAGTGTACCTAGGATGAAAATTACAGGCCTCTCTCATCTTTTTAAGTGGGAGAACTTGCACAATTGGTGGCTGACTAAATACTTTTTTGCCCCACTGTGTATATATATATATATATATATATATATATATAAAAAAAAAAAAAAATGATCACAAGGTGAGTTCCTTTTTTTATTTCCTGCTTTTTAAACACATGTGCTCTACAGTACAGGTTATCTCTGAGTGTTAGCGAGGCTTGCTAATGTAAACAAAGACGAGATTACGTCCAAAACACGTCAGGCATTGTTTCTGATAGCAATTTTCTATGGGTCCGCTACCGATTTGACGTCAGTTCGGCAGCAAATCTGTATCCACTCGTTGTACCCCTGTTTTTAAAAGATTTGGGTATGGAAGAAAAGATAGAGGGTTTTATTTTCTGACGCTGCGTGAGATCCCCGACGCACCGGGGACACATATTGATGTATAAAAGACATCACAAAGTGCATTTTGCATGATAGGTCCCCTTTGATGTATATTTTCTTGTGTCTGACGCATTGTGAGAATGAACGTGCATATATATTTACTTGTGTGCCCGAGCGTGACACGCATTGCAGACCGCAAGTTAACCGCAAGTTTACCTTGACTTTCTAATGCTTCTAATGTCATTTTTGCCGAGGTTCAAGGCATTGGCTGACAAACAGTGCCATTTCTCCCACTAGTTCAAGCCATCATACTGTATGTATTGAATGTGTGTGTGTATCATAGACTGTATATATAAATGGACGTAGGGTCCGTGACGTCACCCATAGGATTCTGCAGAGTTGCCGAGAAGCCCTTAGTAGGCGGAGTCGGCCACTAACGGCGTGAGAGTGACGTCAGAGTTCAACTCCCGCCTGCTCCAAATAAGGGCAAAGAGGCGGAGCTGAGGCGGGACCTGCTGCCACCGAGCTGAGAGTTCCAGAGCTAGCTGAAGCTACTAAGCTAAGCTAACATGCTCCCCATCTGCATACTTGCGTCGCATTTTACGTTTCTAAGGTAAGCGGACATGAAACTATTCAGCAAAACTATAAATAATAATCTAAGTTATTGAGTTTTTAGCATAATACTTCAGAATCTTAAAATCCCTTAACGTTTGTATGCAATTGTGCTAAATTCAACACTGGAATCAAGCACATATTAATATGTTTGCATGACATTAGTTATTTATATTTTGATATCACTTAACTATACGTTTAATACATTTAAGTCAAGCTGAGGTACATGTGATGCTAGCTAGTTAGTGCTCTTACCTGTGAGGCCTCCTCCAAACAGCATAATAACCAGACTGTATCATTAAAACTAAGTACCAGTTCTAGATCCTTGACTTTAGACAAACAATTCAAAAGACAACATGTATTTATAGACCAATCTTTATTTGAATGTGCCTCTTAACCTGATATATTGTGGTGTGGTGTCCAGAGAGCAGCAGAGACTTCAGGGAGAAACCTCCGTGTGATGGACGTCCTGTCTGTTGGTTTGGAGAGGACTGAGGGTCTTTCCTCAGCGAGGAGGACCAGGCCTGATGGAGGAGCCCATGCTAGGCAAAGCTGATACCAACTGCACAGGCCTTGTCTGTCACTTTATTTGAATAAATGTGTTTACTTATTCATTTAATAGGTGTACACCTTCTGTCCATATGTGCTTTTTATTTAAAACATGTTTGATTAACTTTTGGTTCACATTTCAATAAATTGTATTTGTATTTGCACTCCTTTCGTCCATTATTCTTCTCACATCTGACTGAAGATTGGCCAGATTTATTTGTGACGTTGCAAACTCT
Source organism: Harpagifer antarcticus (assembly GCA_902827135.1). Lineage (NCBI taxonomy): Eukaryota > Metazoa > Chordata > Actinopteri > Perciformes > Harpagiferidae > Harpagifer > Harpagifer antarcticus. The sequence continues at coordinate 713,573 of CADEHL010000356.1, forward strand.
GCGGCACAAGGCACAAGTTATGTGAAACTCATAAAGTGAGGCAAATAGAAATAATCAGCTGATGGAGTGCAGATGTGGAAATAGGTGCATTCGATCAGCTGACTGTGTTTTCACAATAAAAGTAGTTTCTTAGTGAATGTCCTGTACTGGTCTTAAAATCTCATAACATCAGCTTTTAATGTTCCTCTTGGATGTTCTTCTTGACCCTCAGAGAAGGAGAAAATGTTGTGTCTTTCAGGCATGTCCTTTCCTAACAAAAATGACAGGAAACATAAAACAAATTATTGCAGAACAAGTGTGTTATTTATGAAAGCGGTGTGTTTGTGTGTTTAGGGCTGTAGATATAATTATTATTATTATTTTATTTCAACAGTGAGCTACAAAGACAATCAGATTATGAATGAACAGTATGAAGCTCATCAATATTGAAATATATGTTATTATCAAAATAATATTTAACTGTTATCAAAACGTAGTGCAACTGTAGAAGCTTGCTCTGTTGTCTCACTGAAAGAATAACTTTTACCACGTTTTTACAGACAATATTGAGAGATAAATAGTAGCAGTTCTCACTATGTGTTAAATATCTTTGCCTTCAATACATTAAATTAGAAATTTATAATTATAATTCTGTCTTTACTCCTAGATATTTAACCTTATTGCCTGTTGACGTTAATAACCAACCAATATTCTGTTATCTCCTTTAAGGAATGTGCTCCAGCACTTAAGGGTCAGTTTTATGGCCTGATAGGGGGGTTTTACGACTGTGAGAATGCTGGCTTTCTAAGCTCCACAGATGTGAGAGACATCTCCTGTGTCTGCAGATGTGTACGCCCATCCCCAATATGTGGATTTGACTCTCTGTAAACTAGTTAAAAGATCTACCAAGATGCGAGGCTGATCAGAATTGACATGGCAACTCAACCGTGCAGTCAGAACCTTTTGCTGCTGTGACTTGTGATATGGATTCTCTGGCCGTATCCTTGCAATAAACTATCATTGTTTGACATCAAAGCTCCAACTCTCCTCGTGTCTCTCTGAGTCCTGACTCTCCATTGCTGCAGAAGTTTCTCTTACAAATTGGCGTTGTCGGCAGGATACCAACAAATCTTCAGAACTGGTAAGTGCAATTTCAAATCCACATTTGGACATTGCCTTACCAGAATCTGTGATTGACGGTGTCCTAAAATTACCTGTGAAACTGAGCGGTTGTGTTTCGTTTTTTGGTTAATTAACATTTGGGGATAATACCCAGGGGATCAGTGTCTGGGGACTCAGTCCTGGCTGATTTTGTCTGTGTATGCTGCTCGGGACGAAAGTACCATACGAGCATGCAAAGCTCATGTTCGGAGAAACCTTAAAGAAATATATCAGTAAAGTGGTGCTTCTGTAAGAAAGCAATGTAAAGATTTGTATTGAACGAATCACCGAATTCTGGGGGTTTCAGCGGCCAACACAGCAGTTAAAAATAAGCAGCCCGAGATATTTACCCCCACCGCCTCTCTAAACACGGCTGCAGAAGCAGCCGCGGGTGTGTGTGTAAATATCCCCCCGTGTTTGGGTGGCTGCAGCCGTGCAGCTGAGAGGAAGAAAGTCACAGCTTTTTGTCTATATCTTTAACTCACACCAACGCTCTCTCTATTAAAAACGAGAAAGTCTAAAAGCACTCGTTGTTTGTGACCGTCTTCTACATTACTGGCAAGGCTGGGGCAGCGCGAGGTGCGTGCATCACCCGATGCGCCACAGCTCTCTACTCTGCTGGAGGAACATTTTCTACGTTGCTTGGAAGCGTTCCCTACGTTATTGCTGGAAGAGCTGGTGGCGGTCCGGGGTGCATACATACAATTATAGGCTAATTGATCACAGGTGGGCAGTGGCAAGCAAGTGTAGAACAAAACTGTGTTTCATCGTTGTGATGAACACGATGGCGGGTGTATAGGCTGGTCGTGTAGGACTACAGTTAATTGTGCTGTTGTTGGAGAGAAAGGGTAGCGGAAAAAAGTCTATGTTCTCCTGGTCGGGGGTTCATAGCACCACTAGAATAGAGTAGTGGTGTCGCAAGAGGATAAGCTAGTTATCGCTTTTGGACGGTCTTCAGGCACGATCTTAGCACTTAAGGGTGGACGACGCGCGAGTCAAGGTGCTCCATTTCTATAATTCCCTACCCCCTCTGAAACCTCTTAATTCGGACTAAATTGAGCTGGATGAACTTTGCTGTTACGCTGGTGTTTATTACGAGTTCATGTTTGTTTGTCTAATTGTTTGTATGGGGCTCTATATTGGGTTGTCTACCCGCCGTTTTGTGTATGCTTTGTAACAACTAATAATGAATTAGTCCATAGACAGGGTAACATGAACTAAACTTTAGTCATCTCACCAAAAGTAAATGACTTGAGAAAAATAAATAATGTAAAGATGTAAAGCAAAATTATATATTATAGTATAAATGTGCTGCAAATGTGCTGCAAAATGAAAATAAATAGCAAAAGAGTGTTTTTATGTCCTGCATCTGAGTGTGCAGAGGAAAATATAAACAAGAGGCACACTGTTAAGGGTGTGCGCTGTAGATGTAAGAAGAAAATAAGATGATATTGCTTTAACAATACATTTTAAATTGTATTGCTGGTATGTTAAGATATCTTTGTGAACTTGTATAAACCCTATGCCCCGTCTTACACCCTGAGACCCTCAGAGGCATCACTGCTGGTCGTAAATACCTGCCTGAGGAGATCAGGGTTGCAAAAAAAAATCTGTCTGCTCAATTAGGTCAATGTTGTATTATTTGTTTCATGTATTCTTAATCTATGTATTGTATGGTAATAATGAATAAAAAAACGTAATGTATTGAACACATTCCGAAACAAAGCAGATAAGACAGAACTAGACTCAGACATAATACTAATTAATGTTGAAACCTTTTGCGCTGTTGCTGCTGCAAAATGGAACTTTGTTGATTATCTATTCCAACTGCCCACTGGAATCAGATAATTGATATAAGTTATAGTTCAATTACAGTTTTTAAATATAGTTTAACATTCTTTATTAAACTGTTTCAAATTATTTCTAGTACAATTGGTCTATAGACATTACTAAAAATTAGAATAGTTGTTAAACTACTGACAAGTTTTCTGAAACCGAGCTTATGAACAACAGAGTAAAGGTTGCTGGTTAAGCCAGGCTCAATGTATTTGTTGAGCTTTTTAAAGAAGTATAATGTTGCAATCTCTTTCAGATCAGTAATTGCAGTTCGAAGATAGATGTTGTTTTCGAAGGGCCTCTCTTTCACAGGCCCACACAATAAATCACGAGACTTCCAAATCCTAACAGACAGAGATCAGTATCACTTTATGTTGCGAGCCAAATCAATGAAGGGGTTCTACTCGAGCCCAATTTAAATACCATAAAGAGAGTATTAACCCAGCTCAAGCTAAATGTCAAATGTCTTTAATTAATGTACAAGTGTTTCGATTTCTTAAAAAAAAAAATTCCAGTCTAGTTTCCTTCGAGTTCAGTCTAAGCTACGAATTGTTTCTCATAAACATTCTCACTGCTGTCCCAAATGTTTTAAACCTTGGGCAGACAAGCTGTTCACACACACACCCAGCACACAACACCACACACACACACACACAACACACACACACACAACAACACACACACACACACACACAACAACACGTGCAACCACCCCACCCCCACCCACACAACAACCCCACCACACACACACCCCACCCACACACACCCCCCCCACACACACACACCTACACACACCCACACACGCACACCCACCCGCCCACTCCCACCCCCCCCCCCAACACACACACACCTACAAACACATACCCACGCACACCCACCCACACACACACCCACACACACACCCCCCCCCCCACACACACACACACACACACACACACACACACACACTTTGGATGAATATTCGCTTTATCCACTTTGTAAATTGTTGCCTTCTTTAGAGTTATTAGTAATTCAAGATTAATTTATTTGAATTAAATGTGGTACATAAGATAAAATACTGAAGCTTGACTTGATGATTTTGTCACAACATTAGACCTTGTCCTCTAATCTCTACTAGAATAAGATACGTGTGCATGTTTGGGTGTTTTAACACTCCTGTAATGTACCTAATCTTGTTATCCTTTTCGTTACAGAGCTGGGGAAATGGTGTATTGATTAGATTCTGATCCGTGCAAGTCCAATTTTGACTGACTTTAGTTCTAACGTTAATGTTAATTTGATTTCAACCCATAAGTAATTATTTAAATTAACTCAAAATTTCACATGATGTTGGATTTGTGTTCCACATTTTTCCCACTAATTTGTTTTACAATTAGGCCAAAGGTAAAGAGAGAAATTGATGACCTTGTGTCCCTTTGTTAGTACGTGGTTCCATTTTGTCTATTTGGCCTTGGACGGCTTCACTAAGAGTCACCCAGTTCTGCTCTGCTGAAGTCCGGCTGGGTGCAGTCACAGAGATGCTATGGCTGCTCTACATGATATTAATGGTCTGGTCCGAGAATGGACACCATGTCCTGCTCACAGAGAGAATGACGCTCCTCAAACTGAACATTACAGCCGTTGATACTATCTCACATGGGTCTGCTCCCCCCCACTGAGCCATGAACTGAAAGCTTGACATCTGCTTTGAACACTTGGAAGCCTCCCTGTCACACCAGCACCAACCCTTGGGTCAGTCAGATGAGACTAACGGCTTCACATAGGGCATTTGGTTCAGACACACAGGCACAGGCTCTAGCACTTTGGGATCTGAGATCAGATATAAAGTGCTTTATAAATGGAACCCATTATTATTATTATTAGACACATGACTCTCGTTACCACAGAGTGGGTTGTGTTTTTTTTTTTAAGGCTATTCATACTGCTATGCAGAGGATGCCTGTAGGTTTGCAAGCTGTTAAAAGCCCCTACTATTTTTAAAATAGGCCTAATGTCAGGGGCCTCTTACTGTCTAATTCTGCATGTATTCACATTATATGGACCATGTTTCCACCTGGTAAAACTAGAGGCTGCACGAAACTCAGGCTACAATACGACCATTCTGTTCTGCTCTAACGATTCAATTGATAGATTCTACGTCAAAACAATTAGCTTTTATTGTTTCCATGCTTACATGGACTGCTAAGTTATTATTACATATGTGACATAAGTAAGAAAAGGGAGGGCAGAGTCAATTATATTGAGTAATTGATTTCATATTGGAACATTTATTTCTCAAACCTATGTTTTATGGAAGAGAAAACGTATTTCTGATAAACTAATATGTTATCAAAAGGTAAATGGTGAATTAATATAACATTTAGAATCATTGAGAAGGGGTTATATCCACAGGGACGAGCTCGCCTTTAACTTAAAATAACATTTCTCTGCTTTGGACTGATGAGTATATGATTCTTGCATGTTAAATGACTAACACAAACCTTACATTTATGCATGTGCATGTGTCAGGAAGGCTCCCAAATAATTCTGAGGGGCCTATCCTATTTTTGTAATTAAATGATAATGTGCTAATCCATTACTTTGAGTTGTCTGCACTCAGGAAAACATCCCTATCAAGTGTTAACCCAATAACTAGGACAGCTCTGAAGGCCAAGGGTCAGAGAGAGAGGATCACACTCTCCGGCTGCAGAGAGCACCCCCAGCCACGGGCAAGGAGGCACGAGGTCGTTCGAGATGAGAGGATTCTAATCTTCAACTTTCTGAGGAGACGGGATGCTTCTTCATCTTTCTGCTCGGTGGGCTCAAGCAGACAACCCTGCAGGACGAGCGAGGGCTTCAGAGGCTTCTATAATACAAGGTTCCTTGTTTCTTGGAGGAGCAGATGTCTTCCTAAGGGGGAAACACCTGGATGCACCATTTGGAATACGCAGTTGCACTGCTCTCAAGCAGATAGCAGAAGGAATGCAGGCAGATGAGCCTCCGTTTCACTGGGGGGATCAACTACAGTGCTCACTGAATGAGCCACACAAAAGCTGAGCAATTGGGGGGTTGAAATATGGCGCTCTGATGAAGAAGAGTTTTGAGCCAATCAGCACCTCAGTGCTAATCTACAGTATCAGGATGCCTTTACACACCAGACATTCTGTGTCATAAAGAGAGGAGGAGAACGCGTCAGGAGGACATGTTCTTCCAGCCCTCGTACAAAGATAACATTTGAATTGAATAACCAGATGTTTACAGATGTACAATTAATGATTGTTTTTATATTTCCAATGTTAAATAGTGGTGATAAATATATTTTGTCAGATCAGATTACACTTTCACACTAAACTAAATTAATTAATTGATATTTTCAGATCCTGGAAAGAGTCCTGTATGGGGCTCCTGAAGGGGACTCTTTAATCTTGCTGGGAGACTTCAACGCACATGTGGGCAATGATGGAGACACTTGGAGGGGCGTGATTGGGAGGAACGGCCCCCCTGATCTGAACCGGAGTGGTGGTTTGTTACTGGACTTCTGTGCTAGTCATGGATTGGCCATAACAAACACCATGTTCGAACATAGGGATGCTCATAAGTGTACGTGGTACCAGAGCACCCTAGGCAGAATGTCCATGATCGATTTCGTTATCGTATCATCGGACCTGAGGCCGTATGTTTTGGACACTCGGGTAAAGAGAGGGGCGGAGTTGTCAACTGATCATCATCTGGTGGTGAGTTGGGTCGAGTGGCAGGGGAAGCCTCTGGATAGACCTGGTAAGCCCAAACGTGTAGTTCGGGTGAACTGGGAACGTCTGGAGGAGGCCCAGGTTCAGGAGGCCTTCAACTCACACCTCCGGCGGAGCTTTTCGGGCATTCCTGTGGGGGTTGGGGACATTGAACCAGAGTGGTCGGTGTTCAAAGCCTCTATTGCCGAAGCCGCGGCGGGGAGCTGTGGTCTCAAGGTCCTAGGTGCCTCAAGGGGCGGTAACCCTCGAACCTCCTGGTGGACACCGGTGGTCAGGGAAGCCGTCCGACTGAAGAAGGAGGCCTTCAGGGATTTGTTATCCCGGGGGACTCCCGAGGCAGTTGCAAGGTACCGACAGGCCCGAAGGGCAGCAGCCTCAGCCGTGGCCGAGGCAAAGCAGCGGGTGTGGGAGAAGTTCGGAGAGGACATGGAAAAGGACTTTCGGGCGCACCAAAGTTGTTCTGGAAAACTGTCCGACACCTCAGGAGGGGGAAGCAGGGAACCATCCAAGCTGTGTACAGTAAGGATGGGACGTTGTTGACCTCAACTGATGGAGTGTTAGGGCGTTGGAAGGAGCACTTTGAGGAACTCCTGAACCCGACAACTCCGTCCTCTATGTTAGAGGCAGAGCTGGAGTATGACGGGGGATCAACACCAATCTCCCGGGGGGAGGTCACTGAGGTTGTTAAACAACTCCACAGTGGCAAAGCCCCGGGGGTGGATGAGATCCGCCCAGAAATGCTGAAGGCTCTGGGTGTTGAGGGACTGTCTTGGTTGACACGTCTCATCAACATTGCGTGTTGTCGGAAACGGTACCGAAGGAGTGGCAGACCGGGGTGGTGGTTCCCCTTTTTAAAAAGGGGGACCAGAGGGTGTGTGCCAATTACAGAGGCATCACACTACTCAGCCTCCCCGGGAAAGTTTACTCTAAGGTACTCGAAAGGAGGGTCAGGCCGATTGTCGAACCTCAGATTGAGGAGGAACAATGCGGATTCCGTCCTCGTCGTGGAACGACGGATCAGCTTTTTACTCTCGCAAGGATCCTGGAGGGGGCTTGGGAGTACGCTTATCCGGTCTACATGTGTTTTGTGGACTTGGAGAAGGCGTACGACCGGGTTCCCAGGGAGTTACTGTGGGAGGTGCTGCGGGAGTATGGGGTGAGGGGGTCTCTACTCAGGGCCATCCAATCTCTGTACTCCCAAAGTGAGAGCTGTGTCCGGGTCCTCGGCAGTAAGTCGGACCCATTTCCGGTGAGGGTTGGCCTCCGCCAGGGCTGCGCTTTGTCACCAATCCTGTTTGTAATATACATGGATCGGATTTCGAGGCGTAGTCATGGGGGGGGGGGGTCTGCAGTTCGGTGGGCTAAGGATTGCACCACTGCTTTTTGCAGATGATGTGGTTCTGATGGCTTCATCGGTCTGCGACCTTCAGCACTCACTGGATCGGTTCGCAACCGAGTGTGAAGCGGCTGGGATGAGGATCAGCACCTCCAAATCTGAGGCCATGGTTCTCAGCAGGAAACCGATGGATTGTCCACTCCAAGTAGGGAATGAGTCCTTACCCCAAGTGAAGGAGTTCAAGTATCTCGGGGTTTTGTTCTCGAGTGAGGGAACAATGGAGCGTGAGATGGGCCGGAGAATCGGAGCAGCGGGAGCGGTACTGCAGTCGCTTTACCGCACCGTTGTGACGAAAAGGGAGCTGAGCCAGAAGGAAAAGCTCTCTGTCTACCGGGCCATTTTCGTTCCTACCCTCACCTATGGTCATGAAGGATGGGTCATGACCGAAAGAACGAGATCGCGGATACAAGCGGCCGAGATGGGTTTTCTCCTCAGGGTGGCTGGTGTCTCCCTTAGGGATAAGGTGAGAAGTTCGGTCATCCGGGAGGGACTCGGAGTTGAGCCGCTCCTCCTTCGCGTCGAAAGGAGCCAGTTGAGGTGGTTCGGGCACCTAGTTAGGATGCCACCTGGGCGCCTCCCTAGGGAGGTGTTCCAGGCACGTCCAGCTGGGAAGAGACCAAGGGGTAGACCTAGGACCAGGTGGAGGGATTATATCTCTTCGCTGGCCTGGGAGCGCCTTGGGATCCCCCAGTCAGAGCTGGTTGATGTCGCCAGAGAAAAGGAAGTTTGGGGCTCTCTGCTGGAACTGCTACCCCCGTGACCCGACCACGGATAAGCGGAAGAAGATGGATGGATGGATGGATATTTTCAGATTATAAGGTACAGTATTGAATAATAAGATATTTATAACAGATAATGTTAATATCCTTAATTGTCCAGCAGTCAGGCTTTACATCACTACTCTTCAACGTATTACCCATGCACAGACAGACCTAAAATGATGTTTCAAGTTTTAAGAATGTTTAATCCTTCCTTTCCAGGTTTTGACAAAAGTCTTTGAATATTTGCCTAACTTTTCCTTTTCAGATTGTTAAGCATTTTGAGAATTCTTTGATTTTCCCTTCAGATTTTGAAATGACATAATTGGGGTTAGGGGTAGGGTTAGGGTTAGGGTAATGTTGTGAATCGAGTGGCCTGTGTTCGTCGTCCATTACATACGCCTGCCCATACCATAACCCCACCACCACCATGGGCCACTCGATTCACAACATTACCCTAACCCTAACCCTACCCCTCACACCAGATACTGCCTGGTTTTCGGACCCCCCCAGACCCCCCCAATAAAGCAAAAATGCACGTTTCAGAGTGGTCTTTTATTGTGGCCATTCTAAGGCACACCTGTGCAATAATCATGCTGTCTAATCAGCATCTTGATATGCCACACCTGTGAGGTGGGATGGATTATCTCGGCAAAGGAGAAGTGCTCACTAGCACAGATTTTTTCAGATTTGTGAACAATATTTGAGAGAAATGGTTATTTTGTGTATATAGAAAATGTTTTAGATCTTTGAGTTCATCTCATGAAAAATGGGAGCAAAAACAAAAGTGTTGCGTTTATATTTTTGTTCAGTGTAATAAAATATCTCTCTAAGTTACAAGGATGACCTTATTTTATCAACCTCAAACAGAAGCCGTTTGTTCTACAGTATTATCCCACCTAACGCTTAACACTTGTCTATTTTGTTTTAACCTTTATATATACAGTCTATGACATGACTGACGTGACATATGGATCTTAACAAAGTTCCGCTGTACATCCAGCATACTGTATCTGACTTTATTTCACATGAGCTCCAGTGTGGAACCCCACTGCACCCCCTGGTGGATCAATGATCCATTGCAGCTGGCTTCATAATAATAACTACATTTATTTATCACGTGGGAGGTCTCAAGTCAAGCTGGAGGTTTTCCCTTGAGCGAGGGCAGATCACGTACCAATCACGGCCCTCACGTTTCAAACTGTCTGGAATGAAGCGCTACATCTGTATATAAGCATGAAGAACAAACAAACACGGCCAGGGTCAAGTTGTGTTCCCTGGATGAACTGACCAGGCAGAGTCCCTGTAGCTTCACGGAGCAGCTAGCAGAGAGACAAGAAGCTAGCAGCAGCAGGCCCTTGACAGAGCCATCACTCAATGTGACCACACCCTAATTTATGCAAAATCTTTAAGACCTAATATAACTAAAAGGGTCATATTAGAAAACAATTCACTCACTGTAGTGGCATCAAGGGTTTCCTCTTGCCACTATAGAGCGGGGTTGACCACATGCTATCCAAAACAATAAGCAGCCGAAGGTTTTCAGTCAAAAAAATGTAATTTATTAACAAAAAAAGTTTTGACTTAATAGTCTCAAAATAACAAATCTTTAAACAATATTTCGGCGATATGCTTTCCCTATATAAACTAAACTATACTTTGTTTGCAGTCCAATTTGCAACACCAATCTCTGTCTGCAATTTGCGGTCGAAAAACTGTTCCGCTCCCCGTCTCATCAGGTCTCCGAGCACGCCGGCTGTCCTCAATTACCTCACTTAAATACACACCGGAAGGTACAAGGAAACAGATCATATTTACGATATAAAATTAACAATCATTTCATCAAAACATATTCACCATGGCAATATAAATCATTTTCCATCATTAAATCATTTATCAAATTATGAATCGAAATAATAACTTTGTGGCTCTAACATACCGGCCCCTAATTGTTGACGCAGTAGCAAAACAATTAATACATTATAATGGAGCCAAAAAACAAGCAGTTACTCAAAATGTAACTGTCATCAATATACAATCATTGTCATAGTTCATAGTCCAATGTTTGTGTTTGGTGTGTTTGCATGAGTTCAAGAGGAAAAGGGGGGGGCGCGTGTGTGATACTGGGTGTCAGAGGTTACTAGCACATGGCACCTTGTGTTCAATCAACTGCTTCCAGAAGCAGACAGAGCTTGTCAATTGGTCGCTGTTAGGTGCTACTCTTGGTTTTCACCAAGACACTTCGGACAAGCCCTTTCGACCATGACAGTGTCTTTATCACCCGGCCCATTTGCCTGGAATTTCTTGGTACTGTGTTATCCACGATGACGACGAGATCATTGGGGCGAAGGTTCCGTTTGGGGTTGTGCCATTTGACTCGCTGTTGCATGATTGGGAGATATTCTCTTATCCATCTCCTCCAGAAGAGAGCTGCGAGGTATTGTGCCTGTCTCCATCTCCTCCTTGAGTACAAGTCCTCCTTGTGAAAGAGTCCAGGTGGCATAATCGGTTTTGTCTTTAACAGAAGGAGGTGATTTGGCGTGAGGGGTTCGAGATTGTTTGGGTCACTTGAAACTGTAGTCAATGGTCTGTCATTCATGATGCCCTCAACTTCGCATAAAGCTGTCTGTAGAGTCTCATCATCCAATCTATGTTCTTTTAGAACGGAACACAGAATATTTTGTACAGGTCTGATGAGCCTCTCCCAAACTCCACCATGGTGGGCTCCATATGGCGGATTAAAAGTCAATTTTACTCCGTCCCCGAGTAATGCATTTTGAATCTTGTGTTGATTCAGGTCTTTAAGAGCAGCTCTTAGCTCTTTCTGTGCTCCCACAAAGTTTGTGCCGTTGTCTGTCCTGATGCTTGTCACCTGCCCTCTGCGACATATGAATCTGCGCAAAGCATTGATGCAGGAGTCAGTGTCCAATGAGCTCGAAACCTCCAGATGTATGGCACGACTCACAAGGCAGGTGAAGATCACTCCCCAACGTTTTACATTTGCTCTGCCTCGTTTAACCTCCAGGGGTCCAAAGAAGTCGATACCAACATGAGTAAAGGGTGGTAGATCTGGAGACACCCGATCCTCTGGGAGGTCAGCCATTTTCTGCTCTCCAACTGTGGCTAGCATTCTTCGGCAGAAAACACAGGCTCTGATTATCTTTCTGGCTGCCGAGTTAGCACGAGGCAACCAGAATCTTTGATTTAGTCTTGAGAGTATGTGGCTTCTCCCCGAGTGTCCAATCTGCTGATGGATGTGGCCCAGGATCAGTTTGGATACAGTAGAGTTTCTGGGCAGGATAATGGGGTTCTTCAGATCCATTGGCATTGCTGATTTGCTTATTCGTCCTCCCACTCTTAGCATGCCTTCAACTAAGATTGGGTCCAGCTTCCTGATAGAGCTGCTTGCTCTTACTTGCCTTCCTTTCTCCAAAAGTGCAAGTTCCTGAGAGAAGTGACGTCTTTGTTCAGAGTGAATTATTGACCTTTCAGGTTCTCTAATGTCCTCCACAGACAGATGTTGTGATCCAAATGTCAACTTTAGCTTGTTCATTTTTTCCTTTTAAGGATTTCAAAAGAGTCCAATCTGGGGCAAGGTCAGCCTTTGCAGATTTCCTTCTTTGATTTAGCAGAAGAAGAATTCCCCTTAATTTAAACGAGACCTATCATGCTATATTTAAATGATATAGTGTATGACCATACCTATATAAGGTATATTTATACATTTTATTTTTCAAAATACCAAACAGATCATTTTTTAGCCATGCCTCGTTTCGCTCATTTTCGCTCTATTCCAAACCTGTCTATGAAAATTCTGAGCAGCAGTTGACCACGCCCCCCTGCAGAAGAGGGGGGCATGAGCCGGCGAGAGTCACGTTACCATGCTTGCTGTGATTACGAGTGTGGAATAAACATGTCATCTCAGAGCAATGCATGTGTTCAAGCATATTATCAATTTGATCCAGAAACTGACCCTGAAGCAGCGGAGGTTTTGGTGGAGGTGCAAACATCTCGGTTGCAGCAGGACGTTTCTGAATGGTTAGTTGACAAGCTGTTGTCCCTATTTATTTTTACTCTGTTACGATGCTTGCTACTTATTCCGTTCATATTTTGGCTAATTAGCAAGAATGCAATGTGTACAGTTTGTAACGCAAAAACAGCGATACATATATATATTTATAAAGGGAGACATTCCATATTTTCAGCATATATACAATGGACTCATTGCGTTTAATAGTTTACAGTCCTTTACTTCCAACATCGTGCAACAACCGTTGGAATTCCTTGACTAACAAGAGAAAGATTCATTCATTTAAATAAATATTTAACAACAAATGGGTCGGTTCTAAAGGGTTATTCAGTTAAGCCCGATGAGAGGGGATACAGCTGTGCACATGTCATCATTAACAGACGTCGTTTAAGAGTGATGTTTGAGTGAACCAGGACATCCCAATTAATACCTGAGGACTCCTCTGTCCTGCATGGGTTCCTCCGGTGCAGCCGAGGGCGCTGGTTCCTTGGGCGAGGCTGAGGAAGGTGGACTGGAGCTCCATGGGTGTCGAAAGGCAGGTGAGCACCCCATGTGGCTCGGAGGGTCGTGCACTGGTTCTGATTCTCTCCTTCTGCCTTTCATGAAGCCTGTTATCAATGCGAAATGACATGGCAATGATGGAATCAAGATCTGTGGGTAGTTCATGGGGTGCCAACTGGTCCTTTATAGAGTCTTGTTGACCATTCATGAAGGCATCAATTAAAGCAGGGGTGTTCCACCCACTGTCTGCTGCTAGGGTACGAAAATCTATTGCATAGTCTGTCACTCTCTGTTGTCCCCGTTTGATCTGCATAATGGCTCGTGAGGCTTCTCTGGAAGGTGATGAGTGATCAAACAAACAGCTTAGAGTCTGGGTAAACATGTTCAGTGACTGACATATGGGCGAGTTTCTTGACCACTCGGCTGTAGCCCAAGCAGCGGCTCTACCAGACATGTGGGACAACATGAAAGCTACCTTAGCTTGGTCCGAAACAAAGGCAGCAGGGTTATGAGCAAAATGTAGTTCACACTGTACCAGAAAGGGTCGACAGTTCCCAGAGTTCCCAGAAAACCTCTCCGGAGGAGCCAGACGAAGCGTTGATCCAGGTGGGGTGGTGTAATCTGAAACAACAGCAACAGACGGTGGACCTGGCATTGCTGGAGTAGGTGCAGAGGAACCGGCTTTGAGGTGTGTGAGAACTTGCTGCATTTGAAGAGCCAGGTGATTTACTTGGTTGGTTACAGCAGATTGGAATTCAACCTGACGATCCGTGAGACCAATCATTCCTTGGTTGATGGAAGACAGCTGTTCAGCATGGAGAGTTAGCTTAGCTTCCTGCGCTAACACATCGGCCTTGAAGGAACCGGAGTCGGCTGAGTCCATTTTCTGGCCAGTTCGTTCTGTTAGGAACCTTACAGACACTTGGACTCAAACGCACGACTCAAAGGAGAGTTTGTTAAAAAAAAGTCTGTACTTTGGAAAAGTATAAAGTTCAAACAAAAAATCACTACTGAGAGGCAAAACGTAGTAAAACAAATTACAATTTAAATAAACTTGATGATGGTCACAAAGTACATTAATCTCTTGGGGAGACAAGCTGGCTCTCTAAAAGGCACAAGACGAACTGGCACAGGACAAAGGGAGACAGGACTATTTATACATGAGGTAAGGGGGAACAGGTGGAAACAATCAGGGGCGGGGCAGACGCTAACGGTGGCGGGAAAACACACAAAGGGAGGAAGTAAGGGGACCTGAAATGAGAGACAAGAGGTAAGTACAAAATAAAACAGGAAGTGCGATGACAGGACTAGACAGGTGAACAAAAAGACTTGACTAAACATAAATCTAACCTGGGCTATGAACTAAACGTGAAACAATAACATTAACCTGATTAACATGGCATAAACAATTAGCAGACATGATGGGATGTTACAGAAAGACACAATAGAAAAGTGTGCATCACTTTAAAGCAAGTCAGGGGATGTGATAAAAGTGTAATTCAACATATTTTCTTGAAATGTGTCGTCATGTAGTATTGTTGTTGCAAACTAGACTGGCCAGAGTACAACATTAACAGATGTGTTCTTCTGGGAATTAGTAAGAAGGGACAAGTGCAATTGCTTCAATGTGACGGCATGTGAATAGCAGATAAAGGGTAAGGTTATTTCAATTTTACGGGATTATGAGGACAAACTTTAATCCTAAAACTTTTCAATATAAAATTGTTTCTTTGCATGATGTGCAAAAATGTGAGGAAAAATGTAATGTACAAAAGCACAGCCAAATTAATTTAGATTAGATTAGATTCAACTTTATTGTCGCTACAGAGCAAAAGTACTGAGACAACGAAATGCAGAATGCAGACCATCCTTTATAGAATAAATAATTATCAGAAACATTTGCCCAACGGGAAAGTGGGATACAGTTGCCCTATTTTAGAATAAAGATTTGTATCAACATAAAGAATTGCTAAGAAAATATAAATAATAAGAAATGAAGGACTTCCTGTAGCGCTCTGTAATACTGGTCTGTGGAATCAGTATAGCCCTGAACAACTAGGATGTCATGTAGTGAGTAGGGCACATGGTCCAAGATGACCTTTAACTTAGACTGCATCCACATGTACTGTTTGTATGCTTCATGTATGCTAGGCTATAGACCAGTGGCTTTCAACTGGTCAGGCCTCAAGACCCACTTTTTTCCTTATAAATGCATAAATCACGACCCGAAATGTTGAAACACTCGTTGAAATCTATTCAACAAAAAAAAATCGTGCTGTAATATATGCTTTTCAGCATACAATATTAATTAAAGTGAAGTACAGTGCATATATGCCTTATATCCCTTCACAGAACTAAAGTATGCTTTTAAATAAGGTTTAATGAGATCAAGGCTGAACTGTATACATAAAAAGGCACACATTCTGAAAACCTAACCCCAGAAGGGGGGTCTGGGGGGATTCTCCCCCCAGGAGATTTTTAGAAATATTAACATATAAACTACGCATTCTGGTACACTCTGAGAAGAAAATAAATTAATGTATTACTACCCGACCATATTAATAATATTTTATGCCATTAGGCATATTCACACCGCAGTACTTTTCCCACAAAGGTTCATAAGAACTTAGTTCATGAGAACTCTTTAGTTCTCATGAACTAAGTACAGATCGCGTTCACACCGGAATAAGTCCCTGGGGGAGGATTAGGCAAATGAAAGCCGCTGACGTCACTTCTTCTTCTTCTGCTTTGGGTTACTGGCAGGCCGCAAACCACTTCACGGCGTTTTTATACTGCCGCCCAAAGTCCCCGGCCGAGTTGGGGGAACTGGCTTCAGTAGAAGCTGCTGGGACTCCCAGCAGCTTCTACTGAAGCCTATCCGAGTAAATCGCCAGAACACCGACACCTCCTCATCTCCCACCGCTCCCATGTTTTATTTTCTGTTGCCATAAGTTAGTCTCTACTGCGTTTCTGCGCTGTGCTAATGCTAATGCTAATAATGCTAATGCGAGGATAATAAAATGGCGGCTTCACAAAACTTTTTGGAGAGAGTTTTACGGGCGTGGTTTGCATTCCGCCCAGCCAATCAGAAATAGGAACCTTTTTTTCTCCCACGAAAGTCCCTGAAGAGAAGAGTAAAGAGGAGATAGTTTGTGTGACTTACTTTAAATTGTGGGTAAGGGTAGATAGCTCCCATTGTTCTGTGACCTGTCAATCATCAAACCGGGGGTCATATTTCATTATGTTTTCATTTTTATCTGAAGTTGTACCCATGGATGTATAAAGAATAGTTCTACCGCAAGTTATTCTCCGTGGGGACTTCCGGCAACAATCTTGATTCTGATTAGCCAGAAGACTCAGCAAAGATGTTTTATTGAGAAGATGATCTCTCCGTGACAGAAGTTTTCAAAACCGTTTATGGTCTCCGGTACTTCCAGTCCCACACCTACTTTATGCACAGCGTTAGAAAATCGGGCCTTTAACATAAAAATGTGACTTTTTTACACCAAAAAAAAAAAAAGGTAGTATGATGAAAGTCAGGCAGGACCACAGTGACAGGTTCAGCCACGACTCGAAATCCAGGACTCAGATCTAGGACTCAGGATCCAGGACTCAGGATCCTGGGCTCAGGATCCAGGACTCAGGATGCAGGATCCAGTGCTCAGGATCCAGGACACAGGACCGCAGCAACAGGATCATCTACGACTCAGGATCCCGGCGTAGATAGACACCAAAAAGACATTTGGGGGAAGCTGGGTTTTTCGGAACATGAGAGTACACAGGTACAGACAGACAGAGAGAAGGAAGAAGTAAGGTATCCCCCGACAGTCTAAGCCTATAGCAGCAAAACTAGGGGCTGAATCTAATCAGCCCTAACTATAAGCTTTATCAAAAAGGAAAGTCTTACGCGCACTCTTAAAAACGGATAGGGTGTCTGCCGCCCGAACACAAACTGGAAGCTGATTCCACAAATGTGAAGCTTGATAAGAAAAGGCTCTGGCTCCCATTGTACTTTTAAAAACTCTAGGAACAACCAACAACCCTGCATTCTAGGAACGCAATGCCCTAGTAGGACAGTAGGGTATAATGAGTTCTTTAAGGTAAGATGGCGCCTGCCCATTAAGGGGTTTGTAGGTGAGAAGAAGAATTTAAAATTCTATCCTGTGTTCTATAGGGAGCCAGTGTAAGGCAGCCAGAACAGGAGTAATGTGGTCCCTTTTCCTAACTCTGGTTAGTACACGAGCTGCAGCATTTTGAATCAGCTGAAGCGCCCTGATAATAAAGAGTTACAATAATCCAGCCTTGAAGTAACAAATGCATCGTTTTGAGGCAAGATATGCCTGATTTTTGCTATGTTACGTAGATGAAAAAAGGCGGTCCTTGAGATTCGTTTTATGTGGGCGTTAAAGGATAAATCCTGATCAATTATAACACCAAGATTCCTTACAGTCTCATCGGAGGCCAAATGAATGCCATCCATAGTTAATATATTGTTTGTAGCATTTATTTAACCAGGTGAAAGCCCCTTGAGATCAAAAGATCTCTTTTTCAAGGGTGACCTGCAGCACATTAGTTACACATGTAACATAAAAACAACAGAACAACAATAAGGATGACATACAACATAATGTACAGGGTACAGTTTACAAACTCTATTTACAGTGACAGGTACCATGAGTATCAAACAGCCGAGTTTTAAAATGATGCAGGGGAACCAACATGTTTGCAGACTGTTCCAATTTAGTGGAGCTGCACAACTAAAAGCTTTCTTCCCTAAGACAGTCCTAGCACTTGGCACATTTAATAAAACATCATCATGAGATCTCAGGCAATACGTACTTTCAATTCGTCGAGAGATCAGAGAGCAGATATAAAAAGGTAGTTTACCCAACATGGCTTTATAAATGAACATGTACCAATGACTGAGCCTCCGTACAGTTAGTGAAGGCAGACCTGCCTTGGCATACAGGGTACAGTGATGAGTAAGTGCTTTACAGTTAGTAACAAATCTCGGAGCACTGTGATAGGCGGCATCTAACTTATCCAGGCATGGATATATTTAGATAGTTTGTTTCGTAGTCTTTGGGCCGAGTACAATAACTTCAGTTTTGGCCGTGTTTAACATAAAACATTTTTAAGGTCATCCACATTTTTTAAGTCCTTGAGGCAGTCTTGAATTTTATTTAGATGATTGGTTTCATCAGGCTTGATGGATAAATATAGTTGAGTATCATCCGCATAACAATGAAAATGTACAGAGTGATTCCTTATAATATTAATAACGGAAGCATATATAATGTGAACCAAATAGGTCCAATCACTGAGCCCTGTGGCACTCCATGGCTAACTTTGGTTTGCATGGAAGCTTCATCGTTGACACACACAAGCTGAGAGCGTTCAGATAGATAGGACCTAAACCAGCCTAAACCAGTTCCCTTTATGCCAACTATGTGCTGTAGTCTTTGCAATAGGATATCATGGTCGATAGTATCGAATGCAGCACTGAGATCGAGCAAAACAAGAATAGAGACAAGTCCCTTGTCAGAGGCTATTAGAAATTCATTTGTGACTTTAACCAGAGCTGTCTCTGTGCTATGATGTGTTCTAAAGCCAGACTGAACATCTTCAAATAAATCATTGTTTTTTAAGTAATCGCACATCTGTTTTGCGAGGAACGGAAGAATAGAAATAGGTCTATAGTTGGCTAAAACCTCTGGATCGAGGTTGTGCTTTTTAAGAGAGTTTTGATCTTGCCCTTATCTTTCTTACAGTGCAGACGCTTTTCTGCTTGCTCCTGCCTCTGCTTACTTTTTATGCTGATTTTCCTATTCTTATTTTCTGAAAACTTCGAGCAGCGGCTCCTGGACATTAACTTATCACTGGGACAGTTCATCTTCGTAAATAGACGGAGGGTTTCAGCCATATTTCAACATTTTTACGACGACTTCAGTCTTACAGTAGCGTGGCCTAGCAACAGCTAAAGCCTGGTAGGCTACTGCATGCTAGTTGGTAGCAAAATGCCTCCGTTCTCTACAGATGACTTCCACAAATTTATACAGAAGATCGATGTGTTGAAAGGAAAATGCAACGTTGGAAGTTAACGTGGAAGTGAATGGACTATGTCGTGGGAATGACACCACTTACCAGTGTTGCAAATAATGGAGAAGGGTATCTAACTCACAGCTAGTTAGCAGCTAAGATTCCAAGGAACAGGGGCTGTGTACTGGGTAATAAATCTACAAGTGTAGTCCTCCCTGGAACTCTCTGGTGCAAAGCCAAAGAGTAAATCATTTCCATGGGATTTGGGAGGACGGATAACAGGCAGAGCCCAGCGCTCTGAAATCTGTGATGCACCGCTGGCCTGCATGTTCACCCAGGAAGAGCGCCTCTTCAACCCCAGTCCCTACTAGGAAGCCGCAGTGGACAGCTGCTAAAGGGAGATTACAAAAACAATCCTCCTAAACCACCAAGTCTGCCAATCCAGAACAGATACGCTCCGCTGACCGAGAACCGGAGATCTCTTTCTGATGACCTGGATAACCTGTCCTCTTCACACAGCAGGGTAAGAACCAATAGCTACTCCAAAAGTAAAAGGCTAGAGGGAAAGCTAACGACTGGGCCTGAAACTCTGATTGTGGGTGACTCTGCGGTAAGAGATGTAAAAGGTCTGTGTAATAAGAACAACACCAAAGTACTCTGTTTTCCTAAGGATGTGGTCTCTGACTTGGCTGAGAAGATCCTGCATATTGGGGCTGAACATCCAACTGTGAAGAATGTGGTACTACACATTGGAACAAATGATGTTGTGAAACAAGAGTCAGAAGTGCTGAAAGAAGACTTTAAATGTTTGTTGGAAACTGTCAGCTCTCTAAATGCGGAGGTGTTCATCAGTGGCCCTCTACCGCCAGTCAGAAGAGGAGTGGAGAGATTCAGCAGATTGTTTGCACTGAACACCTGGCTTTCCAATGCCTGTACTGACCATTCAGTCCATTTTATTGACAATTTTAACCTTTTCTGGGATCGCAGACATATTTTCAAGGCAAATGGAGTTTGCCTGAACAAGTCAGGAGTGAAATTGTTTATCTCTAACATTTTCAACTGCCTGCGTCATCAATCTGTTCCCTCTGCCAAGGACAAGCGGCAAGAGGAATCAAAACAGGAGAAAGACACAACATATCGCGCAGAAAACCCTGAAGAATTATCACTGCACCCGCCTGAGGAATGTTCTGATTATGGGAGACACAGAGGGTACAGAGGGTTGGCACCGATTCCTTCCTGGAGTCCAAAGACCAAACTAAGGCGATACGCAGGGTTGGCAGCATGTCCTTTACCCTCCGCTCGACGTCCACCAAAATCACCGCGGAGACGCGCACCATTTCCCCCGTCTTCATCACCATGCCTACGTCAACCACCTCCCCCCCCTGGCAGCATGTCTTCTACCCCCGCACCATCTCCCCCGTCTCCATCACCGTGCCTACGTCAACCACCGCCCCTCCCTTCAAGAAAGCATCTGCAGTCTCCGAAGTGATAAGGATGTATGTGTACAAAATGCAACAATCTCTTACTGATATGTGCTGGGTCCAGGCTCAAGGGCGTATGGCACTCTCAACTCTTTCCAGGACATGCTGGGGCCCTGCCTGCCTATAGCTTTGCCGATATCTGTGTTGATAGGTAATAGATTAAGAGCGGTGAATCATCTTAGATACAGGAAGCGCTCAAACGTTTGTGTGAGTTTATCTAATTTAGCAGTGATTCCATGTCAGCCACAGCTTGTTACAAAAAACATTTATTTAATGTCAGGTCTTTGGCAGGAAAAACATTTTTAATCAATGATTTTATCACTGAGCACAATCTCGATTTTATGTTTTTAACAGAAACTTGGATTGAATAAAATAACAGTGCAGCTGTTCTTATCGAATCAACCCCTCCCAACTTTAGTTTTATGAGTCAGGAAAGAATGCATAAGAAAGGGGGTGGAGTTGCTATTCTGTTCAATGATTCTCTTCAATGCAGCAAGACATCTTATGGGAACTTTGCTTCTTTTGAATATGTGGCCCTTCAGCTGAAATGCTCCTCTCGAGCTCTGTTCCTAAATATCTATAGACCACCAAAATACTGTGCAAGCTTTTATGATGACTTTACTGAACTGCTGTCTATAGTGTGTATTGACTTTGACCGTTTAGTCATTGTTGGTGATTTTAACATCCATGTTGACAACCCTCAGGACAGAGGGGCAAAATAACTGTTTTGTGTTCTTGATAGCTATGGACTGACTCAGCATGTGACGGAGCCCACGCAAAATAAGGGGCACACTCTGGACTTAATTATCTCAAAGGGTCTGAATATCTCTGAGGTTGTGGTGACTGATGTTGCGCTCTCTGATCATTCCTGTGTTTTCTTTGAGAGCTCTATTTCTGTTCACAAAAATGTTCAAAAAGAGGTAACCACAAAGCGATATTTAACTGAAAATACTAGAGAAATGTTTACTCAGAATTTTTCATCCACACTTGCCCCTGCTAACATCTCAGTAAATGAGCTAGTAGATCATTTTAATTAAAAAATTAAAAATATTATAGATGCCATTGCTCCAACTAAGGTAAAGGTCTGGCAAGAAAATATCTCCATGGAGAAAGGCCATGACCGTGAAAACAGAAAAAAGAGAGTGTTGAAAAGCTGAACGTAGGTGACGAAAAACAAATCTCCAGGTTCACTTTGAAATCTATAAAGAGAGACTTGGCCTTTATAATTTGGAATTGAAAAACGCACGACAATCGTTCTTCTCTGACATCATTACCAAAAACAAAAACAACGCACGTGCCTTGTTTGCTACCGTCGACAGACTAACTAACCCCCCAGTGTCAGTAGCCTCTGAATTTCTATCCACCAGGGCGTGCAATGATTTTGCCTCCTTTTTCACTGACAAAATTCAGAAAATCAGACAAGCAGTCAGTGCCTCTGCATCAGGAACAGCAAATGTGTTGTCTCTGTGTCCACTTAACATCAATTCAAACACCATGACACAATTCCATTAGATTAATGATAAAAACCTAGAGGACATTATACAACTTCTGAAATCCTCCTCCTGCTGCCTTGATAGTATTCCAATGGGATTTTTTAAAGATGTTTTGCCTTGCATGGCCTCAGATCTACTTCATATAGTAAACAAATCTCTTCACTCAGGTATTTTTCCACAGGCCCTGAAAACTGCAGTCATTAAACCGCTCTTAAAAAAGAATAATCTAGATGCTACAGTAATGAACAATTATAGGCCCATATCAAACCTCCCATCTCTAGGTAAAATCATTGAAAAAGTTGTTTTTCAACAGTTGAGTAATTTTTTGCATTTAAATAACTGTTTAGATGTGTTCCAGTCAGGCTTTCGTCCAAACCACAGCACTGAGACTGCTCTTGTAAAGGTCTTTAATGACATCCACTTAAACACAGACAGTGGCAGAACTTCAGTGTTAGTATTATTAGATCTCAGTGCTGCGTTTGACACTGTTGACCACAGCATATTACTAGGCCGACTGGAAAACTGGGTGGGACTTTCGGAAACAGTTCTAAATTGGTTTGAATCCTACTTAAAGGACAGAAACAACTTTGTTTCTATAGGTAAATACACATCTGAGTTGACAAATATGACATGTGGGGTTCCTCAAGGCTCCATCTTGGGGCCTCTTCTCTTTAACATCTACATGCTACCACTGGCTCAGATAATGAAAAACAACAAATAAGTTAGCATAGCTATGCGGATGACACACAAATTTACGTAACAGTTTCACCAGGAGACTATGCTCCAATTCAAACACTGAGTAAGTGCATTGAACAAATCAATGACTGGATGTGTCAGAACTTTCTCCAATTAAACAAAGATAAAACTGAGGTAATGGTTTTTGGAGCCAAGGCAGAACGTATAAAAGCTAGCGCTGAGCTTCAGTCTGCAATGTTCAAAACCACAGATAAAGCCAGAAATCTAGGTGTAGTCATGGACTCTGACCTGAGTTTCAACAGTCACATTAAAACAGTTACTAAATCAGCCTACTATCACCTAAAGAACATATCTAGGATTAAAAGACTAATGTCACAGCAGGATTTGGAAAAACTTGTCCATGCTTTTATCTTCAGTAGACTCGACTACTGCATTGGTGTCTTCACAGGTCTCACTAAAAAATCTATCAGGAAGCTGCAGCTGATTCAGAACGCTGCTGCTCGAGTCCTCACTAACACTAAGAAAGTGGATCACATCACTCCTGTTCTGAAGTCTTTACACTGGCTTCCTGTGTGTCAAAGAATAGATTTCAAAAATACTGCTGCTGGTTTATAAAGCTTTGAATGGTTTAGGCCCAAAATACATTTCTGATCTACTGCTAAATTATGAACCATCCAGATCTCTCAGGTCTTCAGGGACTGGTCAGCTTTCTGTCCCCAGAGTCAGAACTAAACATGGTAAAGCAGCGTTCAGTTATTATGCTCCAAATATCTGGAACAAACTCCCAGAAACCTGCAGGTCCGCTGCAACTCTGACTACTTTTAAATCCAGGCTGAAGACTTTTCTTTTTGTCGCTGCTTTTAATTGAACTATTCATATCTTAGACTGCACTGTAACTTTTATCCATGTATTTTTTCTTTTAATGTTTATCCATGTATTTCTTCTTTTAATGTTTATTTTATTAGCTTTTCTTTTTAATGACTGATTTTAAATGCCATTTTCTTAATGTCTTTCATTTTTTGTAAAGCACTTTGAATTGCCTTGTGTTGAAAAGTGCTATATAAATAAACTTGCCTTGCCTTGCCTTGCCTTGCTACTTTGAATGATTGTGGAACATAGCCTGATAATAAAGACATATTCATAATATTTAATAAAGAAGTGCTAATTAATGGAAAAACTTCCTTCAACAACTTAGTTGGAATTGGGTCTAACATACACGTTGATGGTTTAGAAGAGAGAATCATTTAATTCAATTGTTCAAGGTTTATGGCTGAGAAGCATTCTAATTTACTATCTAGTGTAATATTAGAACTTACGTTTCCGGGAGCTGTTGATAACACTATACTGGTCAAAGGCAAGAGGTCATTAATTTGGTTTCTAAGAGTAACAATTTTATCGTTAAAAAAGCACATAAAATCATTACTACTGAGTGCTATGGGAATAAAAGGCTCAATCGAGCTGTGGCTCTCTGTCAGCCTGGCTACAGTGCTGAAAATGAATCTTGCATTATTCTCATTCTCATCTATTAATGAAGAATAGTAAGCTGCTCTCGCTTTACGTAGTGCTTTCTTATATTCATTGAGAGTAATATGCCAAATTAAACGTGATTCTTCAAGTTTAGTGGAACGCCATATGCTTTCAAGTTGTCTCGACTTTTGCTTTATTTTGCGGGTTTCGGCATTATGCCATGGAGCTAATCTATGTTGTTTTATTTTCTTCTTTTTCAAAGGAGCAACAGAGTCTAAATTTGTTCGCAGCGCATCTGTAGCACTAGCGACAACAAGATCAATTTGGGGTGGTGTACATTTTGTATAAGTTTCCTCCCTTACATACAGACAGTGGCGTTTTCTCCCGGAGGCCAAGGGAAGCCAGGCTTCCCCTGTTTTTTCGGATTGTAGTTATAATTTAAATAAATAAATAAAAACACTTTGTTTGGCGATTGTTTCGTTTCGATAACTCTCCTTTGCTGTGTGTTGCTGCCGCCCGTCTCCCCCCATTCTCATTGAGTATTTTACAAAGAGTGAAACAAACAGCACCCCTCTAGATGTTATGGTGAAACAGTAGATTGCACTCACTGTTGCGAGAGGAGGGCAGCCGAATCTGGCTTCCCTTGGTGAAAAAAATGGAGGGATTGACCAATCAGATGAGGCCCACGTGATGCCCCTGCCAACCTGTGATTGGTCAGGGCCATGCCAAGGGAAGCCAGCCGCCTCTTGCTTCCCTTCAGAGGTGGCTGGCGATTTGATTGGACACTGCCATCCAATCAAATCACATCAACATCAGTTTTAATACTGTAACTGTCATCACCGCCGC
This sequence comes from Harpagifer antarcticus, assembly GCA_902827135.1. NCBI lineage: Eukaryota > Metazoa > Chordata > Actinopteri > Perciformes > Harpagiferidae > Harpagifer > Harpagifer antarcticus. The sequence continues at coordinate 738,984 of CADEHL010000356.1, forward strand.
CGTTAGAAATGATCAAGCAAATGAAGCATTATGGTGGGTGGAGATTTGGCGTACTTAATCAAACATAACTTTACTAAACTTCCGCTACAGCAGCAACTAAAAATTAAATCAGATGACAGGCCAATGCCCGCACTCGAGCTGTGAGGAAAAATTGAGAGAATCGGACGTTCAATGAGGACAATTATGTCTGCACGGAGTGGCTAACTGGAAGCGCTAAACTTCAGCATTGATAGCGCAGAGTGAAGCAGGTAGGACCCAAACGCAGATAACACTTGATAATACCTTTATTGCAAGGGTTCTTATCTAATATATAACTTTAACAAACAAAACACTCTACGGTGAACTAGGTCACAAACAAAAGAAGCACCAACACTGAACACAGCACGAGACAAGACTAAATACAGGGAGGAGAAACACAAGGGCCACAGGTGAACACAATCAGCTAACGAGACACAGGTGAGGAAACTAACGACAGGAGGAAAAACACAGGGAAAAGGACCAGACAATAACCCAGGAGGAAAACATGGCATAGAGAACAGTGAAAACACCCAAACCTAGACATAGACCCGTGACCTGACATGACAACCGTGACAGAACCCCCCGCTCAAGGGACGGATTCCAGACATCCCTAAACCCCAAAAACAAAAATCCAACACAGTCCAGCAGGGTGGGTGGAGGGGGTCCGGAGGAGGGACGTATCCCTAGGCCACCAGGGTGGGTGGAGGGGGTCCGGAGGACGGGACTAAGCTGACCGCCCAGGAGCCCAGTAGGGGAACAGGAAGGGATCTCGGGCGGACGGCCCGGGGGCACGGCAGAAGCCGAGAAGGGGGACTCGGGCGGACGACACAGGTGACACAGAGGAGGAACTATGGCGGGCAGACGTGGTGTGTTGGCAGCGGCTCTCTTTTACGTACTCTTAACACATTTTCTGGGAGCAAAACACTCTCATGAACGGGACTGCTTAGCTTCGAAAAGTAGTCATACATTACAAAAGCAATTTGGACTTGGTCACCTCGTTTTGTTTACCACCTTCGTCCGCCCTAGCATGGGAATGCAGGGCCCAAACAAACAATTCACCAAAACGGATCAGAGAGGGGAACGACTCATCATTATTTTCTGTCTGCTGCTAGCCGGTGATGTTCATCAATGCCCTGGCCCAATGATCCACACTGAACTTGCGGCTAAACTACCAACTGTCTCAGTTACAGCATGTAATTCGCCTATTTTACAGATACAAACTGCTGTCACAAACGCTGTACTTATAATGTCTGATTACCCACCTCATTTCCATACCTGCTCCTCGGATGTCTCTGGGAGTATATCGACTGCAATCGCCACTCAACCGACATCACGGGCCGGGCCTGATCTGACTGGTGTGGAGGAAGAGGGAGAGACGTGGTTGCTAAAACGGTGTGCATCCTCGCTAACCCCCGAGGTCGCACGGCAACAACAACTCCATTACTCGGATGACTCCCGAATCTCCACGCCACGAGCGATCGTTATCCAGCCCCCGGGCAGCGCACAACCAGTCGATCTCAAACCGTCGGGCTCCATTCTTCCTGTCGGCACTCTCTGCGACGGTCCAGGTAAGCGTGGGCCAATCCAGAACTCACTCACAACAAGAGTTGGCGCCGCTCGACGGAAAGCCGCAGGATTAAATCCAGCAATTAAAAAATTGCGAAAACACAACTTCTTTCAGACAGTGAACAATGCCAGAGTGCTGTGGGACCATAATGCAAAACCCGTGGTCTGCTGGGGGGTCACTTGAATATCCGCAGTCTTGTACCCAAAAGTGATCAGATAAAACATCTCTTAACAGACTCGAACTTGGACTATTTATGTTTGTCAGAGACTTGGTTGAATAAAAACTCCCCATCCTCAGCCATACATATTCCTGGCTACAATGTTTTTAGGAAAGATAGAGCTGTGGGCAGGGGTGGGGGGTTACTGTTTTATATCAAAGACCACATATCATGTAATGAGGTTCAATGCTCTGCTGAGAATGAGTTTGAGCATATCTGTCTTAATGTTAGCCTGTCACCACAGATGTCTTTCATTCTCATTGGAGTGTATAGACCACCATCTGCAAAAGCTATTTTTTTTGACAAATTACAAAAAATGCTTAGAGAATGCAGTTCTGCCAAGGAAATAATATTAATGGGTGACTTCAATGTTAACTGGGAGGACAAAGCAAGTAATAAGGCACTAGAACGGGTATCTAATCAATTTGATCTCACACAATTAATTAAGGGGCCTACTAGAATAACCACTTCCTCAAAAACCCAGATTGACCTGATTTTCAGCAACAAACCTGAAAGGGTGACAAAAACCTACAATATTATCACTGGTCTGTCTGACCACAACCTAACTCTCATAGCCAGAAAGCTCACTAAATCCCGCTTCCATTTGAAACCCAGTACAAAATCTTATCAATTAAGAATACCCAAGAGTGATATTGATGAATTTGACAGGGAAATTAAAAACATTAACTGGAGCCAAATGTTATCAGGTACAGATGTGGATACCAACACACATGCCCTTATGTCAACAATCCAAAATATATCAAAACGATTCCTCAGGATAAGCGAATCTAAGGCCAAAAATAAACACACCCTCCCCTGGATTAATAGTGACATCAGGAAATCAATGAAGGAGAGAGATAATGCTCTAAAGCACTCTCTTAAGTCAAATTTAGTGACTGACAGACATATATTTGTGTCCTTACGAAACAGAGTTACAAAGGAAATCAGGGCAGCTAAATCCAACTTCTTTGTTAATCTCATTCATGAATCTAAGGGAAATCATAAACAAATCTGGGACTGTCTGCAGAACCTAACAGGGAAAGGGCATAAAATAGCAAAGCAGCTGGAGATCAGTAAAAATGGAACCTTATGTAAGGGGCCAGCAGAAATAGCGGCTATTTTTAATAACCATTTTATTAATTCTGTGAGGCTGACTATAAACAGTTCCCAAATTGGTCAAATACATTCATCACCTATTGATTATACACAGCCAGTCTTCTCCCTGACAGAGACTTCTGAATCCAAAGTTAATTCTATAATTTCTTCTTTAAACAATTCCAAATCAAAAGACACCTTTGGACTGGATTCTCTGTTTCTAAAGAAACATGCTACTACCCTCACAGGGACAATTACCAAAATAATTAACACCTCTTTTAGGGAGAGAAAATTCCCAAAAGACTGGAAGTCAGCCATTGTTGTGCCAGTCCACAAATCCGGGGACAAAACTGATGCAAACAACTATAGGCCCATTAGTGTTTTACCTGTCATGTCTAAGATCTCTGAGAAATGTGTAGCTGAGCAATTGATTGGACATCTTAACAGTAGTCCTTTCACACTACACCCCATGCAATTCGGCTTCCGAGCCAATCATTCCACTGAGACCGCAAATTGTTACCTTGTGGAAAATATGAAATCAAAAATGGACAAAGGAGGCATTGTTGGAGCAATCTTCTTAGATCTTAAGAAAGCTTTTGATACAGTCAATCATCAAGTACTCATTCACAAAATGTCTTATTTTAATTTCTCACCAAGTGCAATAGACTGGATGAGCTCCTATCTGTCAGACAGAGTTCAGTGTGTGAGGGTAAGTGGCAAGACATCACCACCCCTGAGGAATGAACTGGGTGTACCCCAGGGATCTATCCTGGGCCCAATTCTATTCAGCCTTTATATAAATGACTTGCCATCAGTGTGCACTGGATGTGAGGTGCAAATGTATGCTGATGACACTGTCATTTATGTCCATGCAAAAACCAAGGCCGAAGCTGCGGCCAAATTAAATGATGCAATGGTTCATGTAAATCAATGGCTTACTGATTCACAGCTATATCTGAATGTTAAGAAGACAGTCTGTATGTTTTTTAGCAAGACCAACACTGTATCACGCTGTGAACCCAAGGTCTATGTGTCTGGGGAGGTCATTCAAACAGTTACACATTTTAAATATCTAGGCATTATCCTTGACACTACTTTATCCTTCAAAAAACAAGTGAGAAAGGTAATGCAAATAACTAAATACAATCTATCAAACTTTAGATATATAAGGAATTGTTTGACAACACCTGTAGCAAAACTCTACATGACTGCCATGATCCTTCCCCACCTAACATACTGTATGACCAGCTGGACCCAGGCGAATAGCACAACATTAAGGCCTATCCTGTCACTTTACAAACAAGCTCTCAAAGTTTTAGACAGAAAACCAAAGCTATACCACCATTGCAAAATCCTGGACAAACATAACCTGCTCAGCTGGGAAAATATATTAAAACACACTGATGCATGTCTCATTTTTAAAATTCTAAACGGCAAGGCACCCCCACCACTCTGCACTTTTATACAGCAGAAAAATTCAAACAGCAGAACCACAAGGTCTGCCCTAAGAGGGGACTGTGTAGTCCCTCTTAGGTCCAGTACCTTTGGCAAACACTGTTTCTCTGTGAGGGCACCAACACTCTGGAACACAATACCAATACAGATAAGGAATAACACCTCCTATCATACATTTAACCACAATCATAAGAACTGGCTTTTAAACAATCAAAAATGTGAACACTTTTAACTGTATCACGGTATGATGATATTTTATCTGTTTGCATGTTTGTTTGTTCCTCTCCATTGTTGTACTGCTGTTCCTATTTATTGTTTTACTGCTATTTATTTATGTTGTACTGATGCTGTCTGCTGTACTCTATTTAATTATGTTTTTATTTTCTAGTCTTGTTGTGGTCATTTAACATCTTGCCAAGGACAACAGTTGAAAATTAGCCTGCTGGCTAATACTGGCTCATTTACAGTAATGTCAATTAATGTGCACTGTCCTTTAAATAAATAAACAAACAAACAAACAAACGGCCCGGGGGCAAGGCAGAGTCTAAGGTGGGGAACTCGGGCGGACGGCCCGGGGGCAAGGCAGAGTCCAAGGTGGGGGTCTCGGGCGGACGGCCCGGGGGCAAGGCAGAGTCCATGGTGGGGCGAAGGCCACAGCGGGCGAACTCAGGGGGCCGAGCATGAGGGCGAAGACCAGACAGCTCCGGAGGCCGGGCAGGACCCGGTGTCGGCCGGACAGGAACCGGAGCCGGCGGGACAGGCTTCGGCAGGATCCCCCACGGAAGAGACCAGGAGTTGGCAGGACCCCCAGCAGGAGGGTGGACGACGGGACCTCCAACGAGACAGGACAAAGGGTTGGCAGGACCCCCGGCAGGAGAGTAGACGACGGGACCTCCAACGAGACAGGACAAAGGGTTGGCAGGACCCCCGGCAGGAGAGTAGTCGGCGGGGCCTCCAACGGGACAGGACACAGGGTTGGCAGGACCCCCGGCAGGAGAGTAGTCGGCGGGGCAACAGCACAGGACATAGGATTGGCAGGACCCCCGGCAGGAGAGTAGACGGCGGGACCTCCAACGGCACAGGACATAGGTTGGCAGGACCCCCGGCAGGAGCGTAGTCGGCGGGACCTCCAACGGGACAGGACATGGGGTTGGCAGGACCCCCGGCAGGAGAGTAGTCGGCGGGGCCTCCAACGGGACAGGACAAAGGGTTGGCAGGACCCCGGCAGGAGAATAGTCTGCGGGACCTCCAACTGGACAAGACATGGGGTTGGCAGGACCCCCGGCAGAGGGCTAGTCTGCGGGACCTCCAACTGGACAGGACATGGGGTTGGCAGGACCCCCAGCGGAACCTCCAACGGTACAGGACATGGGGTTGGCAGGACCCCCGGCAAAGACTAGTCTGCGGGACCTCCAACTGGACAGGACATGTTGGCAGGACCCCCAGCGGAACCTCCAACGGTACAGGACATGGGGTTGGCAGGACCCCCGGCAGAAGACTAGTCTGCGGGACCTCCAACTGGACAAGACATGGGGTTGGCAGGACCCCCGGCAGAAGACTAGTCTGCGGGACCTCCAACTGGACAGGACATGGGGTTGGCAGGACCCCCGGCAGAAGACTAGTCTGCGGGACCTCCAACGGCACATGAGTAGGGGCTTGAGTGGGGACTCGAGAGAGGGCTTGAGAGGGAACTCGAGAGGAAACTGGAGAGTGGACTCGAGAAGGAACTCGAGAGGGGACTCGAGAGGTAACTCGAGAGGGGACCCGAGAGGGGACTTGAGAGGGAACTCGAGAAGACCTGAGGGGAAACTTGAGAGGTGACTCGAGAGGACACTGGAGAGTTGACTTGGGAGGTGACTCGAGAGGACACTGGAGAGTTGACTTGAGAGGTGACTCGAGAGGACACTGGAGAGTTGACTTGAGAGGTGACTCGAGAGGGCACTGGAGAGTTGACTTGAGAGGTGACTCGAGAAGGAACTCGAGAGGTGACTCGAGAGATAACTCGAGAGGGGACCTGAGAAGGGACTTGAGAGGGAACTCGAGAGGAGACTCGAGAGGTAACTCGAGAGGAGACCTGAGGGGAAACTTGAGAGGTGACTCGAGAGGACACTGGAGAGTTGACTTGAGAGGGGACTCGAGAAAAGACTCGAGAGGTGACTGGAGAGGGGACTCGAGAAGGAACTCGAGAGGTGACTCGAGAGGTAACTCGAGAGGGGACCTGAGAGGGGACTTGAGAGGGAACTCGAGAGGAGACCTGAGGGGAAACTTGAGAGGTGACTCGAGAGGACACTGGAGAGTTGACTTGAGAGGGGACTCGAGAAAAGACTCGAGAGGGGACCTGAGAGGGGACCTGAGAGGGAACTCGAGAGGAGACTCGAGAGGTAACTCGAGAGGGGACCTGAGAGGGGACTTGAGAGGGAACTCGAGAGGGGACCTGAGAGGGGACTTGAGAGGAACTCGAGAGGGGACCTGAGGGGAAACTGGAGAGGTGACTCGAGAGGACACTGGAGAGTTGACTTGAGAGGTGACTCGAGAGGAGACTCGAGAGGGAACTCGAGAGGGGACCTGAGAGGGGACTTGAGAAAAGACTCGAGAGGGGACCCGAGAGGAACTCGAGAGGAGACTGGAGAGGGAACTCGAGAGGAGACTAGAGAGGGAATTCGAGAGGGGACCTGAGAGGGGACTTGAGAGGGAACTCGAGAGGAGACCTGAGGGGAAACTTGAGAGGGGACTCCGGTAGGAACTTGAGAGGGGACTTGAGAAGTGTCTGGAGGGGAAACTTGAGAGAGTTGGTTCGCCAACAGAACACGGGGTGCTGGAGTCGGCCGGTACGCCGACAGGACACGAGGAGCTGGTGTTGGCTGGGGAGCCAACAAGAGACGAGGTGCTGGAGTCGGCCGGTACGCCGACAGGACACGGGGAGCTGGTGTTGGCTGAGGAGCCAACAAGAGACGAGGTGCTGGAGTCGGCCGGTACGCCGACAGGACACGGGGAGCTGGTGTTGGCTGGGGAGCCAACAAGAGACGAGGTGCTGGTCGGCCGGTACGCCGACAGGACACGGGGTGCTGGCGTCGGCCGGTATGCGACAGGACACGGGGAGCTGGCGTTGGCCGGTAAGCCAGTCCTGGAGCCGAAACTGGAGTCGGGACCAGGGTACTGGAGCCGGTACTGGAGCCAGAACCATGGCTGCTGGGGCCGGAACTGGGGCTGGAGCCATGGCTCTTGGGGCTCGGCTGCTAGCTTGGCCTTGCGACTCCTTTTAGCAGCCGCCTGAATACTCCGTGGACCTCCATAAGCCAGACGAGTACCCAGAACGGATCCTGGACAGGAGCAGGAAATGGGGAAGAAGCAGGGGCTGACTCCAGACGGAACCCACCAAGGCGTATGGTGCCAGGTTGGGAATCGGGAGGCAGGGAGCTAGCATGCCTGGGGCTAGCAGGCCGGGAATCACACACCGGGAGGATCTTTGAAATCCAGCCAGGTAAGAACTTCACCAAACCTGGTTTCTCTCTAGCCATTTGGCGCGCCTCCGACAACACAGCCTCTCGCTGCTGAACTCCGGGTGCTCTCTTCCATCGATCCGAGCAGTTAGCCAAAAAAAGGAAAAATTCAATAATTCCAGCTCGAACGGATCTGCTGGGCCCATTTGTTGGTTGGTGCTTTCTGATAGCGCAGAGTGAAGCAGGTAGGACCCAAACGCAGATACACTTGATAATACCTTTATTGCAAGGGCTCTTATCTAATATAACTTTAACAAACAAACACTCTACGGTGAACTAGGTCACAAACAAAGAAGCACCAACACTGAACACAGCACGAGACAAGACTAAATACAGGGAGGAGAAACACAAGGGCCACAGGTGAACACAATCAGCTAACGAGACAGGTGAGGAAACTAACGACAGGAGGAAAAACAGGGAAAGGACCAGACAATAACCCAGGAGGAAAACATGGCATAGAGAACAGTGAAAACACCCAAACCTAGACATAGACCCGTGACCTGACATGACAACCGTGACAAGCATCAGCTTTTTGACAAGGATTCGTGCTCCCTGAACAATCCTTCGGCAACTTCAGGATTCATCGACCATGCCAACCTGTCACGGGCAATTGAGAGGCACGGTAAATCCAAAAATCACATAGATTGTGTGATTGTCTGCATACATTAATAAGTAAAATGCTTAAATTAATAAGGAGAGAGTTTCAGCTGGAGAGTGCGTGCGGACCTTTCGGTTAGATAACAGGCGTGTGCAAGTCCTGCATCTGTGTGATACAAATGTGTGTAAAATGATACCGGGCGCTGTAATCACTCATCTGGTTACGTTATTGACCACCCCCCGACCCAAAAAATGGGCTTCCCCTACATTTTTCCCCACGCCACGCTACTGCATACAGACAAGCTATCGAGTTAAGTGTTGATGGAATCTCTTCCTTAAATTTGGCTATAGGACTAACGGATAGATTTCTGCTACAGGAACTTTTGACTAATGGTTTGTAATCTATTAACAGTACTTTAAAAGTTACAAAAAAATGGTCGGATTAAGCAGGATTATGCGGTTGGACTAATAGTTGCTCAATTTCAATACCATAAGTCAGAACAAGGTCGAGAGTGTGATTATAACAGTGGGTTGGTTTAATTACACTCTGACGGAAACCAATAGAATCTAATATAGAGTTAAATGCAACAGTAAGGCTATTTTTATCGTCGTCAACATGAATATTAAAGTCACCTAAAATAATTACTTTATCTGTTTTAAGTACCAAAGTTGATAAAAACTCAGAGAATTCTGATCAGATTTAATTTTGGTTTAGTATTGATAAGTAAACTTGAGTCAAAGATGGCTGTAGCTCCACCTCCTCGGCCTGTGCCTCGAGGAATTGAGTATTGATATGGCTGGTGGAGTGGCCTCATTTATGCTGACATATTCTTCATGTCTCAACCAAGTTTCAGTGAGACAGCATATCAATAATTATAATCTGATATTAAATAATTTACAAATATTGCTTTAGATGCTAGGGATCTTATGTTTAAGACACCACATTTAATCTTCCTGTTTTGTTGCACTGTAGTAGTTGTTACATTTACGTTTATTAGATTATTATGTATGACACCTCTATTAGGTTTCACCTTAAATTCACACACTGTTAATATTGGGTATTTTATTGGGTTCGGGATTCCTATGGATGACTGCCTAAGGGAGAGCGCAGAGAAGCGTATAAGACTGCGACTCCGCCTCCTGGGCTCAACTCCAGTTTGTCATGGATTAATTCCACAAAGCCCTGAAATGTTTGCCGAAATGAGAGGAGCTACCTCTTGCCGGTCCGCACCGACTAACATGGGCTTTACTGTAGCTGAGTTACTTTCTAAAATGCGGAGCCGGGCTTCTATGCCCATGATTCCCGCCTCCAACCTAGCAACTATATTACATTTAATACATGTATCGGTACCAGTAAAGGAGGTAGGGAAGTAACCAAACATGAGACAGTTAGAGCAGGAAATAGCACCCGAGGGTGGGGAAAGAGCCATGGCTAGCTATCAAGCTAAAGTAGCTACCGTTTAGCAAACCCGAAAGGAGTGTAAGCAACTGTGGAGTTACAGTCACTAAGAGAAGGAGAGTTGTGAGTGCTTAAGCTGTAGTAACGTGTGATTAAAACGTCAGGTAGATGCCGTGATCAAGAATTTTAAAACGATCGATTTAAGATATAAGCTATCAGCAGCAACAGGCACACAGGATACCCGGAGATGACAACAACCGGAAGTGACAACACGCTTACCGCAATAGTGAGGGTCCGTGTGCAGATGTTCTAGCATGAGCTTTAATGCTCCAACATGGCCACAACAAGGGCCAGACAAAACAGATGTTGCAGGTCGCAGAGGCTTCAATGTCAATGAGTTACACGGAGCAGACAGAACAAGATAATACTGTGTTTAAAGAAAAGGATACCCAGAGGACGCGATGCCCATTCTTCCTCCGCAGGCTGAGGAGGTTCAACATGGACTCCAGGACTCTGCAACGTCTATAGGTCCCATAGAGAGTATCCTGACCTTCTACAGGTGCATCATAGAGAGGATCCTGACCTTCTACAGGTGCACCATAGGGAGGATCCTGACCTTCTACAGGTGCATCATAGAGAGGATCCTGACCTTCTACAGGTGCACCATAGGGAGGATCCTGACCTTCTACAGGTGCACCATAGAGAGGATCCTGACCTTCTCCAGGTGCACCATAGAGAGGACCCTGACCTTCTACAGGTGCACCATAGAGAGTATCCTGACCTTCTACAGGTGCACCATAGAGAGGATCTTGACATTCTACAGGTGCACCATAGAGAGGATCCTGACCTTCTACAGGTGCACCATAGAGAGGATCTGCTCCCTCACTCACCTATTTTCTGCATTAGCATTTCTCAGTCACCTTAGTCACCTGGTAGTCACACCCTGTTTCTCTCTCATACTCTGTTACACCCATTAGCTCCACTAGTATATAGGCCCCCTTCACTCTCACCTCTGTGCCAGATCGTACTTTGCAGCATGCAGTTCTTTCCAGCAATACCTCCCAGATTGCTCTCCCGGTTTCGACCTTGCCTGTCCCTGACCAGCCTGCTTCTCCTGTTTCCTGACCCTGCCTGTACCTGCGTCTCCCATCTTGCCTACTCCTGGAACCCTCGTCTGTCCCCGACCAGCCCTTTGCCTACTGACTGCAGGTTTGTCTTACACCAGAATATTTCTGTGGAAACAAGTTTTAATAAAGCTGGTTACCGACTTTCCCTGGTCTCATGTGTGTTGCATTTTGGTTCTCAGCTCGCTTGTGACAGAACGATCTGGCCAGAAATGGACCAAGCAAACACCGGGTCTCCTAGAGACCGCTTTGAGAGGGTTGAGGATGCCATCCAAAGACAGGAGGTCACGATAGCTACCTTAGCTACCAAGACCCACCAAGCAACCTTAACCCATGGACAAACGCTGGCTTACCTGACCGCCCAGATGCAGCAGATGGCCGCCACTGGATACGCTCCGGAGCCTCGTGTGGGAAAGCCGGTACGCATATCTGAGAGGATTAGCGGATTATGTGAGAGATGAGCTGGTTTCCTTTGATCTCCCTCAGTCGTTGGATGGGTTGATCAAGCTCACCTCTCGGATTGACAGGCGAATCCAGACCCGGAGACGAGAGCAGCAGCGCGTGCAGCGCGTGCAGCGGACCGCAGCTCGCAACAACGACTTCCGGTTTCCGGTGAACATCGATTTCCCGTTTCTGGGGGACAACGACTTCCGGTTTCGGCGGAGAATTGTCATCCCTACTCTGATTTACGGTACGGGGAGATCAAGCCCATACAAGTGGGTCGTACCAGTCTTACCTCTGAGGAAAGGGAATTACGCAGAAGAGGTAATCTATGCCTTTACTGTGGTCGGACTGGCCATTTTGTTTCCCGTTGTCCGATAAAAGGCAGGGCCCACCAGTAATGGGGAGTATACTGGGCCAAACCTTTCGCCAGAAGGCCTACACACCTCAGAGATGCACGGTCCCAGTACTACTCCTCCATCATCAACAACAGTACTGGAAACTCCAAGCAACTAGACACTGTTGCTCCTTTAAAAACCAGGCAACCTAAAACTAAATCTGAGCCTTGGTTAAATGACACGACTCGGGCTGTCCGACAGGATTGCCGTAGAGCTGAGCGTAAATGGAAAAGGACAAACTGCAAGTTTCATTTGAAATGTTGAGGGAGTGTTGGCGTTTCTATCAGATCACTGTGAAAGAGGCAAAAAGCAAACTTTTATCTGACATCTTTCTGTCAAATCGTCATAAGCCACGTGTTCTGTTCCAGACTATTGATTTGGTCCTTAATGCCCCCCAGAATAGCTTTATAGAGACCTCTACCGCGGTCTGTGAAGATTTTCTTCACTTTTCATTAATAAGGTAAATTCCACTAGAGCTCAAATCTCTGCGCCTGCAATTGACCCCTCAGTTCCTGCACCGTGTTCTGCTGTCTTTAATCAGTTTGAGCATGTAGCTCTGTCTTTTGTACAGGAGATTGTCTCCAAGTTAAAGCCCTCTGGTTCTCCAAATGACCCTGTCGCCCTCGACTTTTTAAAGAGGTTTTCCCCACTGTTGGACCATCTGTGCTGGCAGTTTTAAACAGCAGCCTGCTCTCAGGGAAGGTCCCCGAAAACCTGAAGCATGCAGTAGTGCAACCTCGTATTAAAAAACCCAGCCTGGATCCCACAGTTCTGGCTAATTTTAGGCCCATTTCCAAAATGCCTTTCATGTCAAAGATCCTGGAGAAGATTGTCTACAGTCAAATTATGTTTTTTCTGGAAGAGAACAACATACTGGAGGTTTTCCAATCTGGTTTTAAAACTATGCACAGCACTGAAACAGCGCTTTTAAGAGTCTTTAATGACATCCTTTTATCTACTGACTCTGGGGACTGCGTTGTGCTCCTACTTATTGACTTAACTGCTGCTTTCGATACAGTCGACCATGACATCCTGATCTCCCGCTTGGAGAATGGTGGTGGGCATTGAGGAAAAGCCCTGGAATGGTTTAGGTCATATTTGAAGGACAGAACCTTCTCTGTCAGCCTTGGTGACTCCGAGTCATCCTCTGCTCCACTCCTGTATGGGGTCCCACAGGGCTCAGTATTAGGCCCCCTGCTATTCTCCCTCTACTTGCTCCCTCTTGGGTCCATTTTTAGAAAGCATGGCATCGCATTCCACTGCTATGCTGACGATAGCCAGATTTATGTCCCTCTAACAAAGAAGGGTGGTTACTTAATTAGCCCACTGATAAAGTGCCTAGATGACGTAAAGGCCTGGATGGCGTGCAATTTCCTTAAACTCAATGAAGGAAAAACAGAAGTAATGGTTTTTGGTAGCACCACTGACACCACTTTGTAGACCTGGGTTCCTTGCATCAGTACACCAAGCCCACCGTTACAAACCTTGGTATTAAAATGGACCGTGAACTCAAACTTGAGAGTCAGATTAAGTCGGTGGTAAAACGAGCTTTTATCACCTGAGGCAGCTAGCCAAAGTAAAACCTTTTCTCTCCAGACAGCAGTTTGAGACAGTAATCCATGCCTTTGTTACCACCCGGCTGGACTACTGTAACTCTATTTACATGGGGTCAGTGGGTCCTCCCTCGCACGACTGCAGCGGGTGCAAAATGCCGCAGCAAGGCTCTTAACAGGCACACGGAAGTATGACCACATTTCCCCTGTTTTAGCTTCTCTCCACTGGCTGCCAATTTATTTTAGGATCCATTTTAAAATTCTTTTATTTACTTTTAAATCCCTAAATGGCATGACGCCACCATACCTTACTGAGCTGCTACAGCATTACACGCCGAACCGCCCTCTCAGGTCAGCGGACCAACTGCTCCTGAATGTGCCTAAAACCAGGTCAAAGCTCAGAGGGGACCGTTGCTTCTCTGTAGCAGCTCCCAAATTGTGGAACGCTCTGCCCCTGGAGATCAGACAGGCCTCCACACTGCCTGCTTTTAAATCGCTTCTTAAAACCCACCTCTTCTCCTTAGCGTTTTAACATTTGGCGTTTTAACATCTTTCAGTGTTGCTTTTAAATTGTTTTTTTGTTTTTACTTGTACTTGTTTTTATGCTTTGTTTTATCTATTTGCCTGTACAGCACTTTGGTCTGGAGGTTTAAAGTGCTCTATAAATAAAGTTGTATTGTATTATAACTCTTCTCCAGCATAAACCACCTCCTCAAACCCCAAAGTCCTCTACACTCCGACTCCACTGAGAAGCAGTGTAGCAACTTCGCCGCCTTCTTCATAAACAAAGTTAACACCATCTGCTCCATCTTCTCTAGCCCCTCTGCAGATCCAGTTCCAACTACTGACCCACAGCCTGGGACAACGCAGCCTCTTCGCTGTTTCACGGACATCTCTCAGCGAGAGGTTGAGGGCATCGTTAGGAGGATGAAGCCCTCCACCTACGTCCTGGACCCCATTCCGTCAGCTCTTGTGAAATCGTACATCTGTACCATGAGCCCCATGATCATTAAGATCGTAAACCTCTCTCTCCAGGCTGGCCATGTCTCCTCTGCCCTAATAACCGCTGTCATCAATCCTCTCAAACGTCTCAAAAAACCCTCCCATGACCCGGGAGTCCTTGCCAACTACAGACCCATTTCCAACCTTCCTTTTCTATCAAAGGTGCTGGAAAAACTAGTTGCGGCTCAGCTCCAGGACCACCTAAACTCCAACAACCTATTTGAGAAGTTCCAGTCTGGTTTCCGCTCAGGCCACAGCAGAGAAACTGCCCTGATCAGGGTCACCAACAACCTGCTGATGTCGACTGATGCTGGCTCTCCCTCTCTCCTCATCCTCCTCGGTCTCACTGCAGCTTTCGACACCGTCGATCACGGCATCCTCCTCCATCGTCTACACTCCACCATCGGACTCTCTGATTCTCCCCTTGACTAGTTCAGATCATACCTCACCGGGAGAATAGAGTACGTCTCCTTGGGCGAGGCAGAATCGGGTACCCACAACGTCACCTGTGTTGTCCCTCAAGCATCAGTTCTCGGCCCCACCCTTTTCACACTCTACATGCTCCCCCTTGGCTCTATCATCAGCCGACATGGAGTATCATTCCATTGTTACGCTGATGACACCCAACTGTACCTCAGGATCAACCCTACCTCCTCTGCAGCCCTGCCTTCACCCACACTCACTGCCTGCCTGGAGGAGATACAGGCGTGGATGAAGCAAAACTTCCTGAAACTCAACAGCTCCAAGACCAAAGCCATTATAGTTGACACCCCACACCAGGTTCAGTCATCTAACATCACCACCATCACCTTCTCCGGTGAGGACATTACCCTCTCCTCAATAGTCACCAACCTGGGTGTGAAAATGGATGCCTGTCTGACCTTTGAGGCCCACATTAAACAGCTGTGCAAAACTCCCTTTTATCACCTCAGGAACATCGCCAAACTCCACCCCACACTCACTCTGTCTGACACCGAAAAGCTGGTCCACGCCTTTCTCCTCCAGGCTGGACTACTGCAATGCACTCCTCATCGGGATCCCTAACAAAATAACCCAGAAGCTCCATAACATTCAGAACAGCGCTGCTATGATCCTGATGAGGGTGCGCAAATATGATCACATCACCCCCATCCTTAAAGCACTACACTGGCTCCCCGTGGAACTGAGGATCGAATTCAAGGTCTCCGTCCTCACCATAGACTGTATATATAAATGGACGTAGGGTCCGTGACATCACCCATAGGATTCTGCAGAGTTGCCGTGAAGCCCTAAGTAGGCGGAGTCGGCTACTAACGGCTCGACAGTGACGTCAGAGTCTAACTCCCGCCTTCTCCAGCCTGCTCCAAATAAGGGCAAAGAGGCGGAGCCAAGGCGGGACAGGGCGGGACCTGCTGCCAACGAGCGTGACATTCCAGACCTAGCTCAGGCTAAGAAGCTAAGCTAACATGCTCTCAGTTTAAGCTAACAACCTATGCTAACAACACAGTCTATGCTAACAACCCAGCTTGCAGTCAAAGTAGTACATCGGTCAGATTTGACCCGAAGACAACAGGAGGGTTAATGCCATATTCACTTAGTAACGAACAACTTTTACAAATATTTCTATATAGTCTGTGTTGGTAAATGTCATCTAGGTTGCACATTTCCTGCTGAAATACATGCATACCAAGTCACTGCGTGGCACTTTGGTTTTGATAAAACAGTGTAGTTCCACTATATAAACGTTACATTCATAATCAACGAGACAATCTGCAAATAATTAGCTATTTGGTATTATTCTTAATGCTTGTCATTCACACGTTAATAAAATAAAATAAGTACCGATACATAGCAGAATAATTGTGGCGGTGTTCAGCTTAATAAACCTTGCTCAACACATTTATTTAGCTAATACTACAGCGAGCTACAGGCGAACCAAGTCCGCGTTTCGATGCATTACTTGATCTCCAGTTATAACGCCGGACTCCGCCGCTGGCCGAAGCTAACGGAGCCCCAGGGGGCTAGCTACGGCCGCCGGGACCTATGGCCGGGACGCGCTAGCGAGCTAGCCCCCTGAGCCCCGTTAGCTTCGGCGGCGTGGACTCCGGCGACCCCACTGGGATAATTGGGTCCCCTTTTCACATTTGCTCCCGTTTAGCATTATGGGCGTCATAGCCATATAGTATAAAAGTCTTACCCAAGGCTGAATCATAAACTAAACTGTATATATGTATAAGGGTTACGTCCTTAGCTGACTAATAGCTACATAACAAGCTAAGCTAACACACAAACACCTGCTAACGGGGTTAACATGTATAATATTATCATTTTACTCACCGAAAAAAGCTGAAAGTAGACTTCTTGGAAGTTCTGTTAGTACATTCAAGCGCACAGCACGACATTTTAATTATCTGGTATTTGTAACAATATTCCCTAACAGGCACGATCACCATGAACACAGCTAAAGGGTCAAGTACAGTAACTACAACTAACTAATGTTTAGCCTCTATGGTTGTAGCCTAGCAGAGTGGACAAGTTGCTGTAAGCTGACAGTGAGGCACGTATCTGTCAATCAACGTGACCACGCCCTAATGTGTGCACAAACTTTAAGACCTAATATAGATAAAAGGGTCGCGTTAGAAAACAATTCACTCACAGATCCATAATCATGAAGGTGGAATCTAACTATATCGATAATAAAAATGTATGGAGCCACGGGTAGAAACATTTTTTTTCTGCTGTAAAGTTGGGCATTTTAACATGGTACTGTAGGCTAGGGAAGGCTAAGCCTTCCCAAATTTTGTCCTATATTTGTGTCCTGGTAAAATAAATATAATGTTTGTGTCATTGACATTAGCGCTGCTATGCAGCCACCTGTGCCCTGTACTACGAAGCCAGTTCAACAGACCCTGGATATGTTTGAGTTATCTAAACTAACCCTAACAAACGAGATCTCGCTAAGCGGTCCTACGACGCTGCTTATCAACTCTGTAAATCAAGCCAGGGTTTCTCTCTCCAGCTGAGAGCGCGTTCACGTGAAAGGGGCGGGGTTAGTTACATTTGACCAATCACAAACAGGGACAAGTGTACTGACAGCGCAGCGTCATACTTCATTAATGAAAAGTAAACTAATATTAGACAAATATGAACTTTAAACATCAATGACTTAAACATATAATCCAGGATACAAGCCACATAATTGCACCTGCAAGGAGAATACAGAACAACTGGTTAAAAAATAAACTACCGAGTGTTTGAAAGCGTACAACAGTTTTTTATATTTACCTTTATAATCTGAAAATATCAATTCATTTATTTTGTTTAGTGTGAAAGTGTAATCTGATCTGTCAAAATATATTTATCACCACTATTTAACACATGTCTGTTCATCGGAAATATAAAAACAATCATTAATTGTACATCTGTAAACATCTGGTCATTCAATTCAAATGTTATCTTTGTACGAGGGCTGGAAAAACATGTCCTCCTGACTCGTTCTCCTCCTCTCTTTATGACACAGAATGTCTGGTGTGTAAAGGCATCCTGAACCTGTAGATTAGCACTGAGGTGCTGATTGGCTCAAACTCTTCTTCATCAGAGCGCCATATTTCAACCCCCCAATTGCTCTGCTTTTCAGTGAGCACTGTAGTTGATCCCCCCAGTGAAACGGAGACTCATCTGCCTGCATTCCTTCTGCTATCTGCTTGAGAGCAGTGCAACTGCCTATTCCAAGTGGTACATCCAGGTCTCCCCCCTGATGGGAGAGGTTACGAAGACATCTGCTCCTCCAAGAAACATGGAACCTTGTATTATAGAAGCCTCTGAAGCCCTCGCTCGTCCTGCAGGGTTGTCTGCCTGAGCCCACAGAGCAGAATGGTGAAGAAGCATCCCATCTCCTCAGAAAGTTGAAGATTAGAATCCTCTCATCTCGAACGACCTCGTGCCTCCTTGCCCGTGGCTGGGGGTGCTCTCTGTAGCCGGAGTGTGATCCTCTCTCTCTGACCTTTGGCCTTCAGAGCTGTCCTAGTTATTGGGTTAACACTTGATAGGGATGTTTTCCTGAGTGAAGACAACTCAAGGTAATAGATTAGCACATTATCATTCAATTACAAAAATAGGATAGGCCCCTCAGAAATATTTGGGAGCCTTCCTGACACATGCACATGCATACATATAAGGTTTGTGTTAGTCATTTAACATGCAAAATCATATACTCATCAGTCCAAAGCAGAGAAATGTTATTTTAAGTTAAAGGTGAGCTCGTCCCTGTGAATATAACCCCTTCTCAATGATTCTAAATGTTATATTAATTCACCATTTACTGTTTGATAAGAGATTAGTTTATCAGAAATACATTTCCTCTTCTATAAAACATAGATTTGAGAAATAAATGTTCCAATATGAAATCAATTACTCAATATAATTGACTCTCCCCTCCCTTTTCTTACATATGTCACATATGTAATAACAACGTAGGAGTCTATTTAAACATGGTATCGTCTATAAGCTATTAATCGAGAAGACTCAGTATCAGTATGCAACTCGCAAATATCTCTTCTCTCTTTCCTATCCCTCTCTTCCCTCTTCTCTCTATTCTCACTTCCACATCTCTCTCTATTCCTCATCTCTCTCTCATCCTCATCTCCCTCTTTCCTCACTTCCCCATCTCTTTCTTCTCACTTATGTTAGATATGAAATAAAACATACGAGTCCATGTAAGCATGGTATAGATCATAATCCATTACTCAAGAAGACTCAGTATCACCTGTGCGCAGCTTACAAAAAACAATTGTGAGAAACATATATTATGCAGGAATTGCATACCTTTGTTGAAAAAACAAAGCATGGCCGATGCAGGAGGAAAAGCTTCAACCCCCTTAACATCTGAGTTACCACTGAAGGCATAGCATGAATAATAGTGGGCGTCTGAGGGTGTCATTACTGAGAAATGTCAAACAAATTCAAAACCTTACATTTGAAAACAGGTTTGCATTCCTCCACTTAAGGTGACGTTATCATTGGAAACAATGAAAACAAACTGTTTTGACGTAGAATCTATAAATTGAATCGTTAGAGCAGAACAGAATGGTTGTATTGTAGCTTGAGTTCCGTGCAGCCTCTAGTTTTACCAGGTGGAAACACTGTCCATATAATGTGAATACATGCAGAATTAGACAGTAAGAGGCCCCTGACTTTAGGCCTATACTAAAAATAGTAGGGGCTTTTAACAGCTTGCCAACTTACAGGCATCCTCTGCAGCATATGAATAGCCTTAAAAAACAAACAACCCACTCTGTGGTAACGAGAGTCATATTTCTGAACCAAATGCCCTAAGTGAAGCCATTAGTCTCATCTGACTGACCCAAGGGTTGGTGCTGGTGTGACAGGGAGGCTTCCAAGTGTTCAAAGCAGATATCAAGCTTTCAGTTCATGGCTCAGTGGGGGGGAGCAGACCCACGTGAGACAGTATCAACGGCTGTAATGTTCAGTTTGAGGAGTGACATTCTCTCTGGGAGCAGGAAATGGTGTCCATTCTCGGACCAGACCATTAATGTCATGTAGAGCAGCCATAGCATCTCTGTGACTGCACTCAGCCGGACTTCAGCAGGGTAGAACTGGGTGACTCTTAGTGAAGCCGTCCAAGGCCATATAGACAAAATAGAACCACGTACTAACAAAAGGACACAAGATCATCAATGTCTCTCTTTACCTTTGGCCTAATTGTAAAACAAATGAGTGGGAAAAATGTGGAACACTAATCCATCATGTGAAATGTTGAGTTAATTCAAATAATTACTTATGGGTTGAAATCAAATTATCATTAACATTAGAACTAAAGTCAGTTAAAATTGGACTTGCACGGATCAGAATCTAAGCAATACACCATTTTCCCAGCTCTGTAATGAAAAGGATAACAAGATTAGGTACATTACAGGAGTCTTAAAACACCCAAACATGCACACGTATCTTATTCTAGTAGAGATTAGAGGACAGGTCTAATGTTGTGAACGAAATCATCAAGTCAAAGATTTAGCTATTCTATGATACTATGATACTATACTAATAACTCTAAAGAAGGCAACAATTTACAAAGTGGATAAGGCAAATACTCATCCAAAGTGTGTGCGTGTGTGTGTGTGCATGTGTGTGTGTGTGTGTGTGTGTGTGTGTGTGTGTGTGTGTGTGTGTGCGTGGGTGTGTGTGTGAGCAGCTTGTTTGCCCAAGGTTTAAAACATTTGGGACAGCAGTGAGAATGTTTATGAGAAACAATTCGTAGCTTAGACTGAACTCAAGGAAACTAGACTAGAATATTTTTTAAGAAATCAAAACAGCTGGGTGAATACTCTCTTTATGGTATTTAAATTGGGCCAAGTAGAACCCCTTCATGGATTTGGCTTGCAACACAAAGTGATACTGATCTCTGTCTGTTAGGATTTGGAAGTCTCATGATTTATTGTGTGGGCCTGTGAAGGAGAGGCCCAGGGAAAACAACATCTATCTTGGAACTGCAATTACTTATTATCTTAAAGAGATTGCACCATTATACTCCTTTAAAAAAAAAAATTGCTCAATTCATTTCATTTAACACATTTATTATGCACACAATAAAAACCTCAACAAATATATTGATCCTGGCGCGACCTTTACTCTATTGTTCATAAGCTCAGTAGTTTAACAACTATTAATTGTAGTAATGTCTGTAGACCAATTGTCATGTCCAAGAAACTTATAGTGAAAGTGTATTCTTTATGTTAGTTTTGTCATGTCCCTTTGTCCTGTGCTTTATGTTTATTCGCTTAATTAATTCTCCCTCTCATTTCAGGCCTCCACGCTCCCCGCCCCCTTCTGTCTCCTGCGTCCTTGATTGTTTTCCCCGCCCTGATTGTTTCCACCTGTGTCCCCTTTACCTGTGTATATATTGTGTTAACTCCCTCCTGTTCATTGTCAGTTCGTTGTCTCTCTATGACCTACGTTACTGCTTACCTCACAGACTTCTCACGGATCTATGTTATTGATCACTGTTCTAGTTTTCCTCGAAAGAGTGTTTTTGTTTTCCTTGTTTTCATTACTGTGCAAATCCCAGTAAGTCTTTATTTTGAAAAACTATCCGAGTCTGAGTTTGAGTCGTGCAATTGAGTTCATGCCTTGACACCAATTGTACTAGAAATAATTTGAAACAGTTTAATAAAGAATGTTAAACTATATTTAAATACTGTAATTGAACTTCAACTTATATTAATTATCTGATTCCAGTGGCCAGTTGGAATAGACAATCAACAAAGTTTCCATTTTGCAGCAACAGCGCAAAAGGTTTCAACAACAATTAGTATTATGTCTGAGTCTAGTTCTGTCTTATCTGCTTTGTTTCGGAATGTGTTAAATACATTACGTTTCGTATTCATTATTACCATACAATGCATAGATTAAGAATAAATTAAAACAAATAATACAACATTGACCTAATTGAGCAGAAAGATTTGTTTGCAACCCTGATCTCCTCAGGCAGGTATTTATGACCAGCAGTGATGCCTCTGAGGGTCTCAGGATGTAAGACGGGACATAGGGTTTATACAAGTTCACAAAGATATCTTAACATACCAGCAATACAATTTAAAATGTATTGTTAAAGCAATATCATCTTATTTTCTTCTTACCCTACAGCGCACACCCTGAACAGTGTGCTTCTTGTTTACATTTTCCTCTGCACACTCAGATGCAGGACATAAAAACACTCTTTTGCTATTTATTTTCATTTTGCAGCACATTTGCAGCACATTTATACTATAATATATAATTTTGCTTTACATCTTTACATTATTTATTTTTCTCAAGTCATTTACTTTTGGTGAGATGACTAAAGTTTAGTTCATTTTACCCTGGCTATGGACTGATTCATTATTAGTTGTTACAAAGCAAACACAAGACGGCGGGTAGACAACCCAATAGACCCCCCATACAAACAATTAGACAAACAAACATGAACTCATAATAAACACCAGACAGCAAAGTTCATCCAGCTCAATTTAGTCCGAATTAAGAGGTTTCAGAGGGGGTAGGGAATTATAGAAATGGAGCACCTTGACTCGCGCGTCGTCCACCATTGTACAAGTGCTAAGATCGTGCCTGAAGACCGTCCAAAAGCGATAACTAGCTTATCCTCTTGCGACACCACTACTCTATTCTAGTGGCGCTATGAACCCCCGACCAGGAGAACATAGACTTTTTTCCGCTACCCTTTCTCTCCAACAACAGCACAGTTAACTGTAGTCCTACACGACCAGCCTATACACCCGCCATCGTGTTCATCACAACGATGAAACACAGTTTTGTTCTACACTTGCTTGCCACTGCCCACCCATGATCATTAGCTTATAATTTTATGTATGCACCCCGGACCGCCACGCTCTTCCAGCAATAACTTAGGGAACGCTTCCAAGCAACGTAGATGCACGCACCTCGCGCTGCCCCGGCCTTGCCAGCAATGTAGAAGACGGTCACAAACAACGAGTGCTTTTAGACCATCTCGTTTTTAATAGAGACGGCGGCGGTGGTGTGAGTTAAAGATATAGACAAAAAGCTGTGACTTTCTTCCTCTCAGCTGCACGGCTGAAGCCACCCAGACACGGGGGAATATTTACACACACACCCGCGGCTGCTTCTGCAGCCGTGTTTAGAGAGGCAATGGGGGGAAATATATCGGGCTGCTTATTTTTAACTGCTGTGTTGGCCGCTGAAACCCCCAGAATTTGGCGATTTGTCCAATACAAATCTTTACATTGCTTTCATACAGAAGCTCCACTTTACTGATGTATTTCTTTAAGGTTACTCTGAACATAAGCTGTGCATGCTTGTATGGTGCTTCCGTTCCAAGCAGCATACACAGAGACAATCAGCCAAATGTTCATTA
Organism: Harpagifer antarcticus; assembly: GCA_902827135.1. NCBI lineage: Eukaryota > Metazoa > Chordata > Actinopteri > Perciformes > Harpagiferidae > Harpagifer > Harpagifer antarcticus. The sequence continues at coordinate 762,237 of CADEHL010000356.1, forward strand.
ACCAAAAACGAAACACAACCGCTCAGTTTCACAAGTAATTTTAGGATACCGTCAATCACAGATTCTGGTAAGGCAATGTCCAAATGTGGATTTGAAACACTTACCAGTTCTGAAGATGTGTTGGTATCCTGCCGACAACGCCAATTTGTAATGGAAACTTCTGCAGCAATGGAGTCAGGACTCAGAGAGACGAGGAGAGCTGGAGCTTTGATGTCAAACACTGGTAGTTTATTACAAGTCAACGGCCGGAGAATTCATATCACAAGTCACAGCAGCAAAAGGTTCTGACTGCACGGGTGGGTTGTCATGTCAATTCTGACCAGCATATCTCTCGATAGACCTTTTAACCAGTTTACAGAGAGTTAATCAGCATATTGGGGGAGGCGTAAACATCTGTGGAGCTACAGGAGATATCCCCCAACTCTGGAGCTTAGGAGCTAGCGTTTTCTCACACTCTCAAAACCTCCCTATGCCCTGTAGGTCAAGCTGTAAAACCTAGTATCAAATACGACTGCATTATCACATTCCGGAGCAGGGCTGATCGTAAATGTAAACACAAAGTAAATGTTAAATATCTTAGGAGTAAGGAAGAATTATATATTTGACACTTAGGAAGAGAGAAGAAATATTCTCTAATATGGACGATATTTAGATTTTTTCAAAGAACACATCCACCATGTCCAGACAGTTCTCCAGAGGCTTCTGGAGAACTTTCTGTTCTTCAAACAGAGAAGTGCGAATTTCACACTTCTTCTGTCGCATTTCTAGGCTACATCGTGAGTCAAGGGAGCGTGGAGATGGACTCCTCCAAGGTTTCAGCGGTCACCTCGTGGCGGGTTTCTGATTCCCGGAAGGAGCTGCAGCGTGTCCTGGGTTTGCAAACTTTTACAGACAGTTCATCCGTGGCTACAGCACCGTGGCCGACACGCTCATCGCCCTGACCTCGTCCAAAGTGACGTTCTGATGGTCCCCTGCAGCCGAGGAGGCTTTTCAGATCCTCAAGGGCCGGTTTATTCTACAAATACCATACCCCGCTGGATAGTTGGTGGTGGAGGTGGATGCCTGGGGGCCGTTCTGGTAAAGACCAGAAACTCCATCCCTGTGCTTTCTTTTCCATAACATTGAGTCCGGCGGAGAGAAACTATGACGTGGGGAACCGGGAGCTTCTAGCAGTCAAGTTGGCGTTGGAGGAGTGGCGGTTTAACTTGTTTCTCTCCTACCGCCCGGTCTCCCGCAACGTGAAGGCCGACGCCCTACTGTGTAACCTTCTTACAGTGCAGACGCGTTTCTGCTTGCTCTTGCCTCTGCTTACTTAAACTAGCTTGGAAAAACATTTTTAATCAATGATTTTATCACTGTGCACAATCTCGATTTTATGTTTTTAACGGAAACTTGGATTGAACAAAATAACAGTGCAGCTGTTCTTATCGAATCAACCCCTCCCAACTTTAGTTTTATGAGTCAAGAAAGAATGCATAGAAAGGGGGTGGAGTTGCTATTTTGTCAATGATTCCATTCAAAGCAGGAAGACATCTTATGGGAACTTTGCTTCTTTTGAATATGTGGCCCTTCAGCTGAAATGCTCCTCTCGAGCTCTGTTCCTAAATATCTATAGACCACCCCAAATACTGTGTAAGCTTTTTTGATGACTTTACTGAACTGCTGTCTATAGTGTGTATTGACTTTGACCGTCTAGTCATTGTTAGTGATTTTAACATCCATGTTGACAACCCCAGGACAGAGGGGCTAAAGAACTGTTTTGTGTTCTTGATAACTATGGACTGACTCAGCATGTGACGGAGCCAATAGGCGCGTTCACACCAAGTACTTTTCCCACAATAGTTAATGAGAACTCAGTTCATGAGAACTCTTTAGTTCTGATGAACTAAAGCGGATCGCGTTCACACCGAAATGAGTTCCTGGGGGTGGATTAGGCAAATGAAGCCACTGACGTCACTTCTTCTTCTTCTGCTTTGGGTTTACTGGCAGGCCGCAAACAACTTCACGGCGAGTACAGCAGGTGGCGGTATGCACCTTAAAGTTGCAATCCGCCAAAAAATTGAGAAGAAGAAAGAAGAAAAACCTCCCCCGTATACTGCCACGCCCACCTGCTGTATATGAGGCGTCTGTTACCTTCCGACCTCAGACATGTGCTTCGTCTGAGTTATTTAAGCAAATACAGATCGTCGACCAGTCAAATGCAATAGCAATGCTGATTCGGAAGCAAAGGTGGTTAAGAAGGATTGACAAAAGGATTGACAAAAGGATTGGACGACGACATGCACGCGCTATGGATTGCGTAACCAGTGTGAAATTAATAAACTGTGCCAGATGTATGGTATGCACAGTAAATAGGCTCAGCAGTTAACACACCTTTATTATATATCCTCCTGAGAGCAACTGCATCCGTCTGCCATGAACCCTACAGAAACCTACGTGTTTGTTTTGGACGATAGTGGACTCCATTTGTGTCGTGTAAAATGGGGGAAATAAAAAGTTAGCAAATCCCCATGTCCTCCTCAGAGGACATTCATAAAAACATTTAGTTTTAGGTCAAATAACTATTACACTACTCTGAAACTCACTCCTAAGATGGACTTTTATTAATCCCCGTGGGGAAATTGTTTCTCTGCATTTGACCCATCCTACTGTTAGGAGCAGTGTGCTGCCATTTTGAACCGTGCCCGGGGAGCAGTGTAGGGAACGGTGCCTTGCTCAGGGACCCTCTGTAGCACTTGGTCTTGCCGGGACTTGAACTGGTGACCTTCCAGTTGCCAAGCCAAGTCCCTATCGACTTCGCCACCACCACCCCTTAAACTTAAAATATTGAAATCACAACACTGGTAATTACAAACTTAACCATTTATCTTTCTATAAATAGTGCTTGTGTTGATGAACGCCATTTGAAATACAATGAAATTATCTTTTCAAAGCCACATATTTTGGGGTGGGACACAATAAATAAAGCTTCGCCAGTTTAAACCGATAAACATGATGGTATCAGAATAATCACTTACATGTGATGTATAGGATGCTACACAGGTCACTGTAAAGATAAAGTGTCAGAGGAGAAATAAGCATACAGGATCTGTTTAATCGCCATGTAGTTTCTCTTTTATTGCACACTCAAGACAATATCAATAAGGCATCACGCTGTCCCAGGTGTGTCATATGCATTTCATTACAAGTTAAATGTGTTGATGTAAATAGAAGTTAACATTTTCAATATAAAAAAAGTGTCAGTATTACATTACATTACATTACATACATTGCATTTAGCGGACGCTTTTATCCAAAGCGACTTACAATAATGCGTTCGACCAACAACATACAAACTTGAAGAAGACAGAATCATATAAGTACATCAGGTTTCATAGAGCCAAACATTTCAAGTGCTACTTAACTGGCTTTAGATAAGCCAGTACTTTATTAGTATATAAGTGCTTTGTTTAGTAATTCTATCATTCGAATTGGAGTCGAAAGAGATGAGTTTTCAGTCTGCGCCGGAAGATGTGCAAGCTATCTGCTGTCCTGATTTCAATGGGGAGCTCATTCCACCATTTTGGAGCCAGGATAGCAAACCGACCTGTTTATGCTGATGGAACTTGGGTCCCCCTCGCAGTGCGGGTGCAGCGAGCTGTTTGGCTGATGCAAGCGGAATGCATGTGCTGGGGTGTATGGTTTAACCATGTCCTGGATGTGGGCCAGATCCATTCGCAGCATGGTACGCAAGTACCATTGTCTTGAAGTGGATTCTAGCAGTTACCGAAGCCAGTGAAGGGAGCGGAGAGCGGGGTGGTGTGGGAACATTTAGGAAGGTTGAAGACCAGACGAGCCGCTGTATTCTGGATGAGCTGCAGAGGTCGGATGGCACATGCAGGTAGACCAGCCATGAGGGAGTTGCAGTAGTCTAGGCGTGAGATGACGAGAGCCTGGGCCAGAACCTGCGTGGCTTTCTGGGTCAGCTGGGGACAAACCTCCTGATGTTGTAAAGCGTGTATCTGCAGCAGCGGGTTGTAGGCAGCGATGTTTGCAGTGAAGGACAGTTTGTATCTAGGATCACACCCAGATTCTTTGCAGTCTGAGTCGGGAAACAACAGAGGTGCCGATGTTGATTGTCAGGTCAAGAGGGACAATCTTTTCCCTGGAAGGAAAAGCAGTTCAGTCTTGTCAGGGTTAGCTTGAGGTGGTAGCAGACATCCACTGAGAGATGTCAGCTAGACAAGCAGAGATGCGTGTGACGACCTGGGTCTCTGAGCGGGGAAAGGACAGAATTAATTGGGTGTCGTCAGCGTAGCAATGGTATAAAAACCATGCGGGCTAATGACAGATCCGAGCGAGTTTGTGTACAGGGAGAAAGGAGGGGACCAAGAACAGAGCTAACGAGGGACCACTGTAGTTAATTGACAAGGGTCGCACTCGGACCCTCTCCAAGTTACCCTGTAGGTACGGTCTTTGAGTTGAGGTAGGAGGGAAAGTGCAGAGCCTGAAACTCAAGTTCCTTGGAGGTGCGAAGGAGTCTGATGATTCACCGTGTCGAATGCAGCAGACAGGTCCAGAAGAATGATGACAGAGGAGAGGGAGGCTGCTTTAGCAGTGTGCAGTTTCTGTTGAGTGACCTGCCTTGAAACCAGACTGGTGCGGGTCCAGAAGGTCGATGTGTTGAAAGGAAAATGCAACGTTGGAAGTTAACGTGGAAGTGAATGGACTATGTCGTGGGAATGACACCACTTACCAGTGTTGCAAATAATGGAGAAGGGTATCTAACTCACAGCTAGTTAGCAGCTAAGATTCCAAGGAACAGGGGCTGTGTACTGGGTAATAAATCTACAAGTGTAGTCCTCCCTGGAACTCTCTGGTGCAAAGCCAAAGAGTAAATCATTTCCATGGGATTTGGGAGGACGGATAACAGGCAGAGCCCAGCGCTCTGAAATCTGTGATGCACCGCTGGCCTGCATGTTCACCCAGGAAGAGCGCCTCTTCAACCCCAGTCCCTACTAGGAAGCCGCAGTGGACAGCTGCTAAAGGGAGATTACAAAAACAATCCTCCTAAACCACCAAGTCTGCCAATCCAGAACAGATACGCTCCGCTGACCGAGAACCGGAGATCTCTTTCTGATGACCTGGATAACCTGTCCTCTTCACACAGCAGGGTAAGAACCAATAGCTACTCCAAAAGTAAAAGGCTAGAGGGAAAGCTAACGACTGGGCCTGAAACTCTGATTGTGGGTGACTCTGCGGTAAGAGATGTAAAAGGTCTGTGTAATAAGAACAACACCAAAGTACTCTGTTTTCCTAAGGATGTGGTCTCTGACTTGGCTGAGAAGATCCTGCATATTGGGGCTGAACATCCAACTGTGAAGAATGTGGTACTACACATTGGAACAAATGATGTTGTGAAACAAGAGTCAGAAGTGCTGAAAGAAGACTTTAAATGTTTGTTGGAAACTGTCAGCTCTCTAAATGCGGAGGTGTTCATCAGTGGCCCTCTACCGCCAGTCAGAAGAGGAGTGGAGAGATTCAGCAGATTGTTTGCACTGAACACCTGGCTTTCCAATGCCTGTACTGACCATTCAGTCCATTTTATTGACAATTTTAACCTTTTCTGGGATCGCAGACATATTTTCAAGGCAAATGGAGTTTGCCTGAACAAGTCAGGAGTGAAATTGTTTATCTCTAACATTTTCAACTGCCTGCGTCATCAATCTGTTCCCTCTGCCAAGGACAAGCGGCAAGAGGAATCAAAACAGGAGAAAGACACAACATATCGCGCAGAAAACCCTGAAGAATTATCACTGCACCCGCCTGAGGAATGTTCTGATTATGGGAGACACAGAGGGTACAGAGGGTTGGCACCGATTCCTTCCTGGAGTCCAAAGACCAAACTAAGGCGATACGCAGGGTTGGCAGCATGTCCTTTACCCTCCGCTCGACGTCCACCAAAATCACCGCGGAGACGCGCACCATTTCCCCCGTCTTCATCACCATGCCTACGTCAACCACCTCCCCCCCCTGGCAGCATGTCTTCTACCCCCGCACCATCTCCCCCGTCTCCATCACCGTGCCTACGTCAACCACCGCCCCTCCCTTCAAGAAAGCATCTGCAGTCTCCGAAGTGATAAGGATGTATGTGTACAAAATGCAACAATCTCTTACTGATATGTGCTGGGTCCAGGCTCAAGGGCGTATGGCACTCTCAACTCTTTCCAGGACATGCTGGGGCCCTGCCTGCCTATAGCTTTGCCGATATCTGTGTTGATAGGTAATAGATTAAGAGCGGTGAATCATCTTAGATACAGGAAGCGCTCAAACGTTTGTGTGAGTTTATCTAATTTAGCAGTGATTCCATGTCAGCCACAGCTTGTTACAAAAAACATTTATTTAATGTCAGGTCTTTGGCAGGAAAAACATTTTTAATCAATGATTTTATCACTGAGCACAATCTCGATTTTATGTTTTTAACAGAAACTTGGATTGAATAAAATAACAGTGCAGCTGTTCTTATCGAATCAACCCCTCCCAACTTTAGTTTTATGAGTCAGGAAAGAATGCATAAGAAAGGGGGTGGTTGCTATTCTGTTCAATGATTCTCTTCAATGCAGCAAGACATCTTATGGGAACTTTGCTTCTTTTGAATATGTGGCCCTTCAGCTGAAATGCTCCTCTCGAGCTCTGTTCCTAAATATCTATAGACCACCAAAATACTGTGCAAGCTTTTATGATGACTTTACTGAACTGCTGTCTATAGTGTGTATTGACTTTGACCGTTTAGTCATTGTTGGTGATTTTAACATCCATGTTGACAACCCTCAGGACAGAGGGGCAAAATAACTGTTTTGTGTTCTTGATAGCTATGGACTGACTCAGCATGTGACGGAGCCCACGCAAAATAAGGGGCACACTCTGGACTTAATTATCTCAAAGGGTCTGAATATCTCTGAGGTTGTGGTGACTGATGTTGCGCTCTCTGATCATTCCTGTGTTTTCTTTGAGAGCTCTATTTCTGTTCACAAAAATGTTCAAAAAGAGGTAACCACAAAGCGATATTTAACTGAAAATACTAGAGAAATGTTTACTCAGAATTTTTCATCCACACTTGCCCCTGCTAACATCTCAGTAAATGAGCTAGTAGATCATTTTAATTAAAAAATTAAAAATATTATAGATGCCATTGCTCCAACTAAGGTAAAGGTCTGGCAAGAAAATATCTCCATGGAGAAAGGCCATGACCGTGAAAACAGAAAAAAGAGAATGTTGAAAAGCTGAACGTAGGTGACGAAAAACAAATCTCAAGGTTCACTTTGAAATCTATAAAGAGAGACTTGGCCTTTATAATTTGGAATTGAAAAACGCACGACAATCGTTCTTCTCTGACATCATTACCAAAAACAAAAACAACGCACGTGCCTTGTTTGCTACCGTCGACAGACTAACTAACCCCCCAGTGTCAGTAGCCTCTGAATTTCTATCCACCAGGGCGTGCAATGATTTTGCCTCCTTTTTCACTGACAAAATTCAGAAAATCAGACAAGCAGTCAGTGCCTCTGCATCAGGAACAGCAAATGTGTTGTCTCTGTGTCCACTTAACATCAATTCAAACACCATGACACAATTCCATTAGATTAATGATAAAAACCTAGAGGACATTATACAACTTCTGAAATCCTCCTCCTGCTGCCTTGATAGTATTCCAGCGGGATTTTTTAAGGATGTTTTGCCTTGCATGGCCTCAGATCTACTTCATATAGTAAACAAATCTCTTCACTCAGGTATTTTTCCACAGGCCCTGAAAACTGCAGTCATTAAACCGCTCTTAAAAAAGAATAATCTAGATGCTACAGTAATGAACAATTATAGGCCCATATCAAACCTCCCATCTCTAGGTAAAATCATTGAAAAAGTTGTTTTTCAACAGTTGAGTAATTTTTTGCATTTAAATAACTGTTTAGATGTGTTCCAGTCAGGCTTTCGTCCAAACCACAGCACTGAGACTGCTCTTGTAAAGGTCTTTAATGACATCCACTTAAACACAGACAGTGGCAGAACTTCAGTGTTAGTATTATTAGATCTCAGTGCTGCGTTTGACACTGTTGACCACAGCATATTACTAGGCCGACTGGAAAACTGGGTGGGACTTTCGGAAACAGTTCTAAATTGGTTTGAATCCTACTTAAAGGACAGAAACAACTTTGTTTCTATAGGTAAATACACATCTGAGTTGACAAATATGACATGTGGGGTTCCTCAAGGCTCCATCTTGGGGCCTCTTCTCTTTAACATCTACATGCTACCACTGGCTCAGATAATGAAAAACAACAAAATAAGTTACCATAGCTATGCAGATGACACACAAATTTACGTAACAGTTTCACCAGGAGACTATGCTCCAATTCAAACACTGAGTAAGTGCATTGAACAAATCAATGACTGGATGTGTCAGAACTTTCTCCAATTAAACAAAGATAAAACTGAGGTAATGGTTTTTGGAGCCAAGGCAGAACGTATAAAAGCTAGCGCTGAGCTTCAGTCTGCAATGTTCAAAACCACAGATAAAGCCAGAAATCTAGGTGTAGTCATGGACTCTGACCTGAGTTTCAACAGTCACATTAAAACAGTTACTAAATCAGCCTACTATCACCTAAAGAACATATCTAGGATTAAAAGACTAATGTCACAGCAGGATTTGGAAAAACTTGTCCATGCTTTTATCTTCAGTAGACTCGACTACTGCATTGGTGTCTTCACAGGTCTCACTAAAAAATCTATCAGGAAGCTGCAGCTGATTCAGAACGCTGCTGCTCGAGTCCTCACTAACACTAAGAAAGTGGATCACATCACTCCTGTTCTGAAGTCTTTACACTGGCTTCCTGTGTGTCAAAGAATAGATTTCAAAAATACTGCTGCTGGTTTATAAAGCTTTGAATGGTTTAGGCCCAAAATACATTTCTGATCTACTGCTAAATTATGAACCATCCAGATCTCTCAGGTCTTCAGGGACTGGTCAGCTTTCTGTCCCCAGAGTCAGAACTAAACATGGTAAAGCAGCGTTCAGTTATTATGCTCCAAATATCTGGAACAAACTCCCAGAAACCTGCAGGTCCGCTGCAACTCTGACTACTTTTAAATCCAGGCTGAAGACTTTTCTTTTTGTCGCTGCTTTTAATTGAACTATTCATATCTTAGACTGCACTGTAACTTTTATCCATGTATTTTTTCTTTTAATGTTTATCCATGTATTTCTTCTTTTAATGTTTATTTTATTAGCTTTTCTTTTTAATGACTGATTTTAAATGCCATTTTCTTAATGTCTTTCATTTTTTGTAAAGCACTTTGAATTGCCTTGTGTTGAAAAGTGCTATATAAATAAACTTGCCTTGCCTTGCCTTGCCTTGCTACTTTGAATGATTGTGGAACATAGCCTGATAATAAAGACATATTCATAATATTTAATAAAGAAGTGCTAATTAATGGAAAAACTTCCTTCAACAACTTAGTTGGAATTGGGTCTAACATACACGTTGATGGTTTAGAAGAGAGAATCATTTAATTCAATTGTTCAAGGTTTATGGCTGAGAAGCATTCTAATTTACTATCTAGTGTAATATTAGAACTTACGTTTCCGGGAGCTGTTGATAACACTATACTGGTCAAAGGCAAGAGGTCATTAATTTGGTTTCTAAGAGTAACAATTTTATCGTTAAAAAAGCACATAAAATCATTACTACTGAGTGCTATGGGAATAAAAGGCTCAATCGAGCTGTGGCTCTCTGTCAGCCTGGCTACAGTGCTGAAAATGAATCTTGCATTATTCTCATTCTCATCTATTAATGAAGAATAGTAAGCTGCTCTCGCTTTACGTAGTGCTTTCTTATATTCATTGAGAGTAATATGCCAAATTAAACGTGATTCTTCAAGTTTAGTGGAACGCCATATGCTTTCAAGTTGTCTCGACTTTTGCTTTATTTTGCGGGTTTCGGCATTATGCCATGGAGCTAATCTATGTTGTTTTATTTTCTTCTTTTTCAAAGGAGCAACAGAGTCTAAATTTGTTCGCAGCGCATCTGTAGCACTAGCGACAACAAGATCAATTTGGGGTGGTGTACATTTTGTATAAGTTTCCTCCCTTACATAGAGACAGTGGCGTTTTCTCCCGGAGGCCAAGGGAAGCCAGGCTTCCCCTGTTTTTTCGGATTGTAGTTATAATTTTAATAAATAAATAAAAACACTTTGTTTGGCGATTGTTTCGTTTCGATAACTCTCCTTTGCTGTGTGTTGCTGCCGCCCGTCTCCCCCCATTCTCATTGAGTATTTTACAAAGAGTGAAACAAACAGCACCCCTCTAGATGTTATGGTGAAACAGTAGATTGCACTCACTGTTGCGAGAGGAGGGCAGCCGAATCTGGCTTCCCTTGGTGAAAAAAATGGAGGGATTGACCAATCAGATGAGGCCCACGTGATGCCCCTGCCAACCTGTGATTGGTCAGGGCCATGCCAAGGGAAGCCAGCCGCCTCTTGCTTCCCTTCAGAGGTGGCTGGCGATTTGATTGGACACTGCCATCCAATCAAATCACATCAACATCAGTTTTAATACTGTAACTGTCATCACCGCCGCCGTTAGAAATGATCAAGCAAATGAAGCATTATGGTGGGTGGAGATTTGGCGTACTTAATCAAACATAACTTTACTAAACTTCCGCTACAGCAGCAACTAAAAATTAAATCAGATGACAGGCCAATGCCCGCACTCGAGCTGTGAGGAAAAATTGAGAGAATCGGACGTTCAATGAGGACAATTATGTCTGCACGGAGTGGCTAACTGGAAGCGCTAAACTTCAGCATTGATAGCGCAGAGTGAAGCAGGTAGGACCCAAACGCAGATAACACTTGATAATACCTTTATTGCAAGGGTTCTTATCTAATATATAACTTTAACAAACAAAACACTCTACGGTGAACTAGGTCACAAACAAAAGAAGCACCAACACTGAACACAGCACGAGACAAGACTAAATACAGGGAGGAGAAACACAAGGGCCACAGGTGAACACAATCAGCTAACGAGACACAGGTGAGGAAACTAACGACAGGAGGAAAAACACAGGGAAAAGGACCAGACAATAACCCAGGAGGAAAACATGGCATAGAGAACAGTGAAAACACCCAAACCTAGACATAGACCCGTGACCTGACATGACAACCGTGACAGAACCCCCCGCTCAAGGGACGGATTCCAGACATCCCTAAACCCCAAAAACAAAAATCCAACACAGTCCAGCAGGGTGGGTGGAGGGGGTCCGGAGGAGGGACGTATCCCTAGGCCACCAGGGTGGGTGGAGGGGGTCCGGAGGACGGGACTAAGCTGACCGCCCAGGAGCCCAGTAGGGGAACAGGAAGGGATCTCGGGCGGACGGCCAGGGGGCACGGCAGAAGCCGAGAAGGGGGACTCGGGCGGACGACACAGGTGACACAGAGGAGGAACTATGGCGGGCAGACGTGGTGTGTTGGCAGCGGCTCTCTTTTACGTACTCTTAACACATTTTCTGGGAGCAAAACACTCTCATGAACGGGACTGCTTAGCTTCGAAAGTAGTCATACATACAAAAGCAATTTGGACTTGGTCACCTCGTTTTGTTTACCACCTTCGTCCGCCCTAGCATGGGAATGCAGGGCCCAAACAAACAATTCACCAAAACGGATCAGAGAGGGGAACGACTCATCATTACTTTCTGTCTGCTGCTAGCCGGTGATGTTCATCAATGCCCTGGCCCAATGATCCACACTGAACTTGCGGCTAAACTACCAACTGACTCAGTTACAGCATGTAATTCGCCTATTTTACAGATACAAACTGCTGTCACAAACGCTGTACTTATAATGTCTGATTACCCACCTCATTTCCATACCTGCTCCTCGGATGTCTCTGGGAGTATATCGACTGCAATCGCCACTCAACCGACATCACGGGCCGGGCCTGATCTGACTGGTGTGGAGGAAGAGGGAGAGACGTGGTTGCTAAAACGGTGTGCATCCTCGCTAACCCCCGAGGTCGCACGGCAACAACAACTCCATTACTCGGATGACTCCCGAATCTCCACGCCACGAGCGATCGTTATCCAGCCCCCGGGCAGCGCACAACCAGTCGATCTCAAACCGTCGGGCTCCATTCTTCCTGTCGGCACTCTCTGCGACGGTCCAGGTAAGCGTGGGCCAATCCAGAACTCACTCACAACAAGAGTTGGCGCCGCTCGACGGAAAGCCGCAGGATTAAATCCAGCAATTAAAAAATTGCGAAAACACAACTTCTTTCAGACAGTGAACAATGCCAGAGTGCTGTGGGACCATAATGCAAAACCCGGTGGTCTGCTGGGGGGTCACTTGAATATCCGCAGTCTTGTACCCAAAAGTGATCAGATAAAACATCTCTTAACAGACTCGAACTTGGACTATTTATGTTTGTCAGAGACTTGGTTGAATAAAAACTCCCCATCCTCAGCCATACATATTCCTGGCTACAATGTTTTTAGGAAAGATAGAGCTGTGGGCAGGGGTGGGGGGTTACTGTTTTATATCAAAGACCACATATCATGTAATGAGGTTCAATGCTCTGCTGAGAATGAGTTTGAGCATATCTGTCTTAATGTTAGCCTGTCACCACAGATGTCTTTCATTCTCATTGGAGTGTATAGACCACCATCTGCAAAAGCTATTTTTTTTGACAAATTACAAAAAATGCTTAGAGAATGCAGTTCTGCCAAGGAAATAATATTAATGGGTGACTTCAATGTTAACTGGGAGGACAAAGCAAGTAATAAGGCACTAGAACGGGTATCTAATCAATTTGATCTCACACAATTAATTAAGGGGCCTACTAGAATAACCACTTCCTCAAAAACCCAGATTGACCTGATTTTCAGCAACAAACCTGAAAGGGTGACAAAAACCTACAATATTATCACTGGTCTGTCTGACCACAACCTAACTCTCATAGCCAGAAAGCTCACTAAATCCCGCTTCCATTTGAAACCCAGTACAAAATCTTATCAATTAAGAATACCCAAGAGTGATATTGATGAATTTGACAGGGAAATTAAAAACATTAACTGGAGCCAAATGTTATCAGGTACAGATGTGGATACCAACACACATGCCCTTATGTCAACAATCCAAAATATATCAAAACGATTCCTCAGGATAAGCGAATCTAAGGCCAAAAATAAACACACCCTCCCCTGGATTAATAGTGACATCAGGAAATCAATGAAGGAGAGAGATAATGCTCTAAAGCACTCTCTTAAGTCAAATTTAGTGACTGACAGACATATATTTGTGTCCTTACGAAACAGAGTTACAAAGGAAATCAGGGCAGCTAAATCCAACTTCTTTGTTAATCTCATTCATGAATCTAAGGGAAATCATAAACAAATCTGGGACTGTCTGCAGAACCTAACAGGGAAAGGGCATAAAATAGCAAAGCAGCTGGAGATCAGTAAAAATGGAACCTTATGTAAGGGGCCAGCAGAAATAGCGGCTATTTTTAATAACCATTTTATTAATTCTGTGAGGCTGACTATAAACAGTTCCCAAATTGGTCAAATACATTCATCACCTATTGATTATACACAGCCAGTCTTCTCCCTGACAGAGACTTCTGAATCCAAAGTTAATTCTATAATTTCTTCTTTAAACAATTCCAAATCAAAAGACACCTTTGGACTGGATTCTCTGTTTCTAAAGAAACATGCTACTACCCTCACAGGGACAATTACCAAAATAATTAACACCTCTTTTAGGGAGAGAAAATTCCCAAAAGACTGGAAGTCAGCCATTGTTGTGCCAGTCCACAAATCCGGGGACAAAACTGATGCAAACAACTATAGGCCCATTAGTGTTTTACCTGTCATGTCTAAGATCTCTGAGAAATGTGTAGCTGAGCAATTGATTGGACATCTTAACAGTAGTCCTTTCACACTACACCCCATGCAATTCGGCTTCCGAGCCAATCATTCCACTGAGACCGCAAATTGTTACCTTGTGGAAAATATGAAATCAAAAATGGACAAAGGAGGCATTGTTGGAGCAATCTTCTTAGATCTTAAGAAAGCTTTTGATACAGTCAATCATCAAGTACTCATTCACAAAATGTCTTATTTTAATTTCTCACCAGTGCAATAGACTGGATGAGCTCCTATCTGTCAGACAGAGTTCAGTGTGTGAGGGTAAGTGGCAAGACATCACCACCCCTGAGGAATGAACTGGGTGTACCCCAGGGATCTATCCTGGGCCCAATTCTATTCAGCCTTTATATAAATGACTTGCCATCAGTGTGCACTGGATGTGAGGTGCAAATGTATGCTGATGACACTGTCATTTATGTCCATGCAAAAACCAAGGCCGAAGCTGCGGCCAAATTAAATGATGCAATGGTTCATGTAAATCAATGGCTTACTGATTCACAGCTATATCTGAATGTTAAGAAGACAGTCTGTATGTTTTTTTAGCAAGACCAACACTGTATCCACGCTGTGAACCCAAGGTCTATGTGTCTGGGGAGGTCATTCAAACAGTTACACATTTTAAATATCTAGGCATTATCTTGACACTACTTTATCCTTCAAAAACAAGTGAGAAGGTAATGCAAATAACTAAATACAATCTATCAAACTTTAGATATATAAGGAATTGTTTTGACAACACCTTAGCAAAACTCTACATGACTGCCATGATCCTTCCCCACCTAACATACTGTATGACCAGCTGGACCCAGGCGAATAGCACAACATTAAGGCCTATCCTGTCACTTTACAAACAAGCTCTCAAAGTTTTAGACAGAAACCAAAGCTATACCACCATTGCAAAATCCTGGACAAACATAACCTGCTCAGCTGGGAAAATATATTAAAACACAACTGATGCATGTCTCATTTTTAAAATTCTAAACGGCAAGGCACCCCCCACCACTCTGCACTTTTATACAGCAGAAAAATTCAAACAGCAGAACCACAAGGTCTGCCCTAAGAGGGGACTGTGTAGTCCCTCTTAGGTCCAGTACCTTAGGCAAACACTGTTTCTCTGTGAGGGGCACCAACACTCTGGAACACAATACCAATACAGATAAGGAATAACACCTCCTATCATACATTTAACCACAATCATAAGAACTGGCTTTTAAACAATCAAAAATGTGAACACTTTTAAACTGTATCACGGTATGATGATATTTTATCTGTTTGCATGTTTGTTTGTTCCTCTCCATTGTTGTACTGCTGTTCCTATTTATTGTTTTACTGCTATTTATTTATGTTGTACTGATGCTGTCTGCTGTACTCTATTTAATTATGTTTTTATTTTCTAGTCTTGTTGTGGTCATTTAACATCTTGCCAAGGACAACAGTTGAAAATTAGCCTGCTGGCTAATACTGGCTCATTTACAGTAATGTCAATTAATGTGCACTGTCCTTTAAATAAATAAACAAACAAACAAACAAACGGCCCGGGGGCAAGGCAGAGTATAAGGTGGGGAACTCGGGCGGACGGCCCGGGGGCAAGGCAGAGTCCAAGGTGGGGGTCTCGGGCGGACGGCCCGGGGGCAAGGCAGAGGTCCATGGTGGGGCGAAGGCCACAGCGGGCGAACTCAGGGGGCCGAGCATGAGGGCGAAGACCAGACAGCTCCGGAGGCCGGGCAGGACCCGGTGTCGGCCGGACAGGAACCGGAGCCGGCGGGACCAGGCTTCGGCAGGATCCCCCCACGGAAGAGGACCAGGAGTGGCCAGGACCCCAGCAGGAGGGGTGGACGACGGGACCTCAACGAGACAGGAACAAAGGGTTGGCAGGACCCCCGGCAGTAGAGTAGACGACGGGACCTCCCAACAGAGACCGGACAAAGGGTTGGCAGGACCCCCGGAAAGGAGAGTAGTCGGCGGGGCCTCCAACGGGACAGGACACAGGGTTGGCAGGACCCCCGGCAGGAGAGTAGTCGGCGGGGCCTCCAACAGCACAGGACATAGGGTTGGCAGGACCCCCGGCAGGAGAGTAGACGGCGGGACCTCCAACGGCACAGGACATAGGGTTGGCAGGAGACCCCCGGCAGGAGCGTAGTCGGCGGGGACCTCCAACGGGACAGGACATGGGGTTGGCAGGACCCCCGGCCTGAGAGTAGTCGGCGGGGCCTCCAACGGGACAGGACAAAGGGTTGGCAGGACCCCCGGCGGAGAATAGTCTGCGGGGACCTCCACTGGACAAGACATGGGGTTGGCAGGAACATCCCCGGCAGAGGGAGGGCTAGTCTGCAGGGACATCCAACTGGACCAGGACATGGGGTTGGCAGGACCACCCAGCGGAACCGTCCAACGGTATACAGGACATGGGGTTGGCCAGGGACCCCCCCGGCAGAAGGACTAGTCTTGCGGACCTCCACCTGGACAGGAAGCATGAGGGTTGGTTGGCAGTGACCACCCAGCGGAACCGTCCAACGGTTAAGGACATTGGGGTTGGCAGGACCCACCCGGCAGAAAGACTAGTCTGCGGGACCGTCCAACTGGACAAGACATGGGGTTGGCAGGACCACCCGGCAGAAGGCACTAGGTCTGCGGGACCTCCAACTGGACAGGACAGGGGTTGGGCAGGGACCCCCGGGCAGAAGACCGAGGTACTGCGGGAACCTCCAACGGGCACATGAGTAGGTAGGGGCTTGAGTGGGGACTCGAGAGAGGGTTGAGAGGGAACTCGAGAGGAAACTGGAGAGTGGAACTCGGAGAAGGAACTCGAGAGGTTGACTCGAGAGGTAACTCGAGAGGGGACCTGAGAGGGGACTTGAGAGGGAACTCGAGAGGAGACCTGAGGGGAAACTTGAGAGGTGACTCGAGAGGACACTGGAGAGTTGACTTGGGAGGTGACTCGAGAGGACACTGGAGAGTTGACTTGAGAGGTGACTCGAGAGGACACTGGAGAGTTGACTTGAGAGGTGACTCGAGAGGACACTGGAGAGTTGACTTGAGAGGTGACTCGAGAAGGAACTCGAGAGGTGACTCGAGAGGATAACTCGAGAGGATGACATCGAGGGGACCTGAGAAGGGACTTGAGAGGGAACTCGAGAGGAGACTCGAGAGGTAACTCGAGAGGAGACCTGAGGGGGAAACTTGAGAGGTGACTCGATGAGGACACTGGGAGAGTTGACTTGAGAGGGACTCGAGAAAAGACTCGAGAGGTGACTGGAGAGGGGACTCGAGAAGGAACTCCGAGGTGACTCGAGGGTAACTCGAGAGGGGACCTGAGGAGGGACTTGAGGAGGAACTCGAGAGGAGACCTGAGGGGGAAACTTGAGAGGTGACTCGAGAGGACACTGGAGAGTTGACTTGAGAGGGGACTCGAGAAAAGACTCGAGAGGGGACCTGAGAGGGACCTGAGAGGGAACTCGAGAGGAGACTCGAGAGGTAAACTCGAGAGGGGACCTGAGAGGGGACTTGAGAGGGAACTCGAGAGGGGACCTGAGAGGGGACTTGAGAGGGAACTCGAGAGAGGACCTGAGGGGAAACTTGAGAGGTGACTCGAGAGGACACTGGAGAGTTGACTTGAGAGGTGACTCGAGAGGAGACTCGAGAGGGAACTCGAGAGGGGACCTGAGAGGGGACTTGAGAAAAGACTCGAGAGGGGACCCGAGAGGGAACTCGAGAGGAGACTGGAGAGGAACTCGAGAGGAGACTAGAGAGGGAATTCGAGAGGGGACCTGAGAGGGGACTTGAGAGGGAACTCGAGAGGAGACCTGAGGGGAAACTTGAGAGGGGACTCCGGTAGGAACTTGAGAGGGGACTTGAGAAGTGTCTGGAGGGAAACTTGAGAGAGTTGGTTCGCCAACAGAACACGGGGTGCTGGAGTCGGCCGGTACGCCGACAGGACACGAGGAGCTGGTGTTGGCTGGGGAGCAACAAGAGACGAGGTTGCTGGAGTCGGCCGGTACGCCGACAGGACACGGGGAGCTGGTGTTGGCTGAGGAGCCAACAAGAGACGAGGTGCTGGAGTCGGCCGGTACGCCGACAGGACACGGGGGAGCTGGTGTTGGCTGGGGAGCCAACAAGAGACGAGGTGCTGGATCGGCCGGTACGCCGACAGGACACGGGGTCTGGCGTCGGGCCGGTATGCCGACAGGACACGGGGAGCTGGCGTTGGCCGTAAGCCAGTCACTGGAGCCGAAACTGGAGTCGGGACCAGGGGTACTGGAGCCGGTACTGGAGCAGAACCATGGCTGCTGGGGGCCGGAACTGGGGCTGGAGCCATGGCTCTTGGGGCTCGGGCTGCTAGCTTGGCCTTATTGCGACTCCTTTTAGCAGCCGCCTGAATACTCCGTGGACCTCCATAGCCAGACGAGTACCCGAGAACGTATCCTGGACAGGAGCAGGAAATGGGGAAGAAGCAGGGGCTGACTCCAGACGGGAAACCACCAAGGCGTATGGTGCCAGGTTGGGAATCGGGAGGCAGGGAGCTAGCATGCCTGGGCTAGCAGGCCGGGAATCAACACACCGGGAGGATCTTTTGAATCCAGCCAGGTAAGAACTTCACCAACCTGGTTTCTCTCTAGCCATTTGGCGCGCCTCCGACAACACAGCCTCTCGCTGCTGAACTCCGGGGTGCTCTCTTCCATCGACTCCGAGCAGTTAGGCCAAAAAAAAGGAAAATTCAATAATTCCAGCTCGAACGGATCTGCTGGGCCCATTTGTTGGTTGGGGCTTTCTGATAGCAGCAGAGTGAAGCAGGTAGGACCCAAACGCAGATAACACTTGATAATACCTTTATTGCAAGGGCTCTTATCTAATATATAACTTTAACAAACAAAACACTCTACGGTGAACTAGGTCACAAACAAAAGAAGCACCAACACTGAACACAGCACGAGACAAGACTAAATACAGGGAGGAGAAACACAAGGGCCACAGGTGAACACAATCAAGCTAACGAGACACAGGTGAGGAAACTAACGACAGGAGGAAAAACACAGGAAAAGGACCAGACAATAACCAGGAGGAAAACATGCATAGAGAACAGTGAAAACACCCAAACCTAGACATAGACCCGTGACCTGACATGACAAACCGTGACAAGCATCAGCTTTTTGACAAGGATTCGTGCTCCCTGACAATCCTTCGGCACTTCAGGATTCATCGACCACTCGCCAAACCTGTCACGGGCAATTGAGAGGCACGGGTAAATCCAAAAATCACATAGATTGTGTGATTGTCTGCTACATTAATAAGTAAATGCTTAAATTAATAAGAGAGAGTTTCAGCTGGAGAGTGCGTGCGGACCTTTCGGTTAGATAACAGGCGTGTGCAAGTCCATGCATCTGTGTGATACAAATGTGTGTAAAATGATACCCGGGTCGCTGTTAATCACTCATCTGGTTACGTTATTGACCACCCCCCGACCCAAAAAAATGGGCTTCCCCTACATTTTTCCCCACGCCACGCTACTGCATACAGACAAGCTATCGAGTTAAGTGTTGATGGAATCTCTTCCTTAAATTTGGCTATAGGACTAACGGATAGATTTCTGCTACAGGAACTTTTGACTAATGGTTTGTAATCTATTAACAGTACTTTAAAAGTTACAAAAAAATGGTCGGATTAAGCAGGATTATGCGGTTGGACTAATAGTTGCTCAATTTCAATACCATAAGTCAGAACAAGGTCGAGAGTGTGATTATAACAGTGGGGTTGGTTTTAATTACACTCTGACGGAAACCAATAGAATCTAATATAGAGTTAAATGCAACAGTAAGGCTATTTTATCGTCGTCAACATGAATATTAAAGTCACCTAAAATAATTACTTTATCTGTTTTAAGTACCAAAGTTGATAAAAACTCAGAGAATTCTGATCAGATTTAATTTTGGTTTAGTATTGATAAGTAACTTGAGTCAAAGATGGCTGTAGCTCCACCTCCTCGGCCTGTGCCTCGAGGAATTTGAGTATTGATATGGCTGGGTGGAGTGGCCTCATTTATGCTGACATATTCTTCATGTCTCAACCAAGTTTCAGTGAGACAGCATATCAATAATTATAATCTGATATTAAATAATTTACAAATATTGCTTTAGATGCTAGGGATCTTATGTTTAAGACACCACATTTAATCTTCCTGTTTTGTTGCACTGTAGTAGTTGTTACATTTACGTTTATTAGATTATTATGTATGACACCTCTATTAGGTTTCACCTTAAATTAGCACACACTGTTAATATTGGGTATTTTATTGGGTTCGGGATTCCTATGGATGACTGCCTAAGGGAGAGCGCAGAGAAGCGTATAAGACTGCGACTCCGCCTCCTGGGCTCAACTCCAGTTTGTCATGGATTAATTCCACAAAGCCCTGAAATGTTTGCCGAAATGAGAGGAGCTACCTCTTGCCGGTCCGCACCGACTAACATGGGCTTTACTGTAGCTGAGTTACTTTCTAAAATGCGGAGCCGGGCTTCTATGCCCATGATTCCCGCCTCCAACCTAGCAACTATATTACATTTAATACATGTATCGGTACCAGTAAAGGAGGTAGGGAAGTAACCAAACATGAGACAGTTAGAGCAGGAAATAGCACCCGAGGGGTGGGAAAGAAGCCATGGCTATGCTATCAAGCTAAAGTAGCTACCGTTTAGCAAACCCGAAAGGAGTGTAAGCAACTGTGGAGTTACAGTCACTAAGAGAAGGAGAGTTGTGAGTGCTTAAGCTGTAGTAACGTGTGATTAAAACGTCAGGTAGATGCCGTGATCAAGAATTTTAAAACGATCGATTTAAGATAATATAAGCTATCAGCAGCAGAACAGGCACACAGGATACCCGGAGATGACAACAACAACCGGAAGTGACAACACGCTTACCGCAATAGTGAGGGTCCGTGTGCAGATGTTCTAGCATGAGCTTTAATGCTCCAACATGGCCACAAACAAGGGCCAGACAAAACAGATGTTGCAGGTCGCAGAGGCTTCAATGTCAATGAGTTACACGGAGCAGACAGAACAAGATAATACTGTGTTTAAAGAAAAGGATACCCAGAGGACGCGGCGATGCCCATTCTTCCTCCGCAGGCTGAGGAGGTTCAACATGGACTCCAGGATACTCTGCAACGTCTATAGGTCCACCATAGAGAGTATCCTGACCTTCTACAGGTGCATCATAGAGAGGATCCTGACCTTCTACAGGTGCACCATAGGGAGGATCCTGACCTTCTACAGGTGCATCATAGAGAGGATCCTGACCTTCTACAGGTGCACCATAGGGAGGATCCTGACCTTCTACAGGTGCACCATAGAGAGGATCCTGACCTTCTCCAGGTGCACCATAGAGAGGACCCTGACCTTCTACAGGTGCACCATAGAGAGTATCCTGACCTTCTACAGGTGCACCATAGAGAGGATCTTGACATTCTACAGGTGCACCATAGAGAGGATCCTGACCTTCTACAGGTGCACCATAGAGAGGATCTGCTCCCTCACTCACCTATTTTCTGCATTAGCATTTCTCAGTCACCTTAGTCACCTGGTAGTCACACCCTGTTTCTCTCTCATACTCTGTTACACACCCATTAGCTCCACTAGTATATAGGCCCCCTTCACTCTCACCTCTGTGCCAGATCGTACTTTGCAGCATGCAGTTCTTTCCAGCAATACCTCCCAGATTGCTCCTCTCCCCCGGTTTCGACCTTGCCTGTCCCTGACCAGCCTGCTTCTTCCTGTTTCCTGACCCTGCCTGTACCCTGCGTCTCCCATCTTGCCTACTCCTGGAACCCTCGTCTGTCCCCCGACCAGCCCTTTGCTCTACTGACTGCAGGTTTGTCTTACACCAGAATATTTCTGTGGAAACAAGTTTTAATAAAGCTGGTTACCCGACTTTCCCCTGGTCTCATGTGTGTTGCATTTTGGTTCTCCAGCTCGCTTGTGACAGAACGATCTGGCCAGAAATGGACCACAAGCAAACACCGGGTCTCCTAGAGACCGCTTTGAGAGGGTTGAGGATGCCATCCAAAGACAGGAGGTCACGATAGCTACCTTAGCTACCAAGACCCACCAAGCACCTTAACCCATGGACAAACGCTGGCTTACCTGACCGCCCAGATGCAGCAGATGGCCGCCACTGGATACGCTCCGGAGCCTCGTGTGGGAGAAGCCGTACGCATATCTGAGAGGATTAGCGGATTATGTGAGAGATGAGCTGGTTTTCCTTTGATCTCCCTCAGTCGTTTGGATGGGTTGATCAAGCTCACCTCTCGGATTGACAGGCGAATCCAGACCCGGAGACGAAGAGCAGCAGCGCGTGCAAGGCGCGTGCATGCGGACCGCAGCGTCGCAACAACGACTTCCGGTTTCCGGTGAACATCGATTTCCCGTTTCTGGGGGACAACGACTTCCGGTTGCGGCGGAGAATTGTCATCCCTACTCTGTGATTACGGTACGGGGAGATCAAGCCCATACAAGTGGGTCGTACCAGTCTTACCTCTGAGGAAAGGGAATTACGCAGAAGAGAGGTAATCTATGCCTTTACTGTGGTCGGACTGGCCATTTTGTTTCTCCCGTTGTCCGATAAAAGGCAGGGCCCACCAGTAATGGGGAGTATACTGGGCCAAACCTTTCGCCAGAAGGCCTACACACCTCAGAGATGCACGGGTCCCAGTACTACTCCTCCATCATCAACAACAGTACTGGAAACTCCAAGCAACTAGACAACGTTGCTCCTTTAAAAAACCAGGCAACCTAAAACTAAATCTGAGCCTTGGTTAAATACACGACTCGGGCTGTCGCACAGGATTGCCCGTAGGCTGAGCGTAAATGGAAAAAGGACAAACTGCAAGTTTCATTTGAAATGTTGAGGGAGTGTTGGCGTTTCTATCAGATCACTGTGAAAGAGGCAAAAAGCAACTTTATCTGACATCTTTCTGTCAAATCGTCATAAGCCACGTGTTCTGTTCCAGACTATGTGGATTTGGTCCTTAATGGCCCCCCAGAATAGCTTTATAGAGACCTCTACTCTAACACCGCGGTCTGTGAAGATTTTCTTCACTTTTTCATTAATAAGGTAAATTCCACTAGAGCTCAAATCTCTGCGCCTGCAATTGACCCCTCAGTTCCTGCACCGTGTTCTGCTGTCTTTAATCAGTTTGAGCATGTAGCTCTGTCTTTTGTACAGGAGATTGTCTCCAAGTTAAAGCCCTCTGGTTCTCTCCAAATGACCCTGTCGCGCCTCGACTTTTTAAAGAGGTTTTCCCCACTGTTGGACCATCTGTGCTGGCAGTTTTAAACAGCAGCCTGCTCTCAGGGAAGGTCCCCGAAAACCTGAAGCATGCAGTAGTGCAACCTCGTATTAAAAACCCAGCCTGGATCCCACAGTTCTGGCTAATTTTAGGCCCATTTCCAAAATGCCTTTCATGTCAAAGATCCTGGAGAAGATTGTCTACAGTCAAATTATGTTTTTTCTGGAAGAGAACAACATACTGGAGGTTTTCCAATCTGGTTTTAAAACTATGCACAGCACTGAAACAGCGCTTTTAAGAGTCTTAATGACATCCTTTTATCTACTGACTCTGGGGACTGCGTTGTGCTCCTACTTATTGACTTTAACTGCTGCTTTCGATACAGTCGACCATGACATCCTGATCTCCCGCTTGGAGAAGTGGGTGGGCATTGAGGGAAAAGCCCTGGAATGGTTTAGGTCATATTTGAAGGACAGAACCTTCTCTGTCAGCCTTGGTGACTCCGAGTCATCCTCTGCTCCACTCCTGTATGGGGTCCCACAGGGCCCTCAGTATTAGGCCCCCTGCTATTCTCCCTCTACTTGCTCCCCTCTTGGGTCCATTTTTAGAAAGCATGGCATCGCATTCCACTGCTATGCTGACGATAGCCAGATTTATGTCCCTCTAACAAAGAAGGGTGGTTACTTAATTAGCCCACTGATAAGTGCCTAGATGACGTAAAGGCCTGGATGGCGTGCAATTTCCTTAAACTCAATGAAGGAAAAACAGAAGTAATGGTTTTTGGTAGCACCACTGACACCACTTCTGTAGACCTGGGTTCCTTGCATCAGTACACCAAGCCCACCGTTACAAACCTTGGTATTAAAATGGACCGTGAACTCAAACTTGAGAGTCAGATTAAGTCGGTGGTAAAAACGAGCTTTTATTTATCACCTGAGGCAGCTAGCCAAAGTAAAACCTTTTCTCTCCAGACAGCAGTTTGAGACAGTAATCCATGCCTTTGTTACCACCCGGCTGGACTACTGTAACTCTATTTACATGGGGGTCAGTGGGTCCTCCCTCGCACGACTGCAGCGGGTGCAAAATGCCGCAGCAAGGCTCTTAACAGGCACACGGAAGTATGACCACATTTCCCCTGTTTTAGCTTCTCTCCACTGGCTGCCAATTTATTTTAGGATCCATTTTAAAATTCTTTTATTTACTTTTAAATCCCTAAATGGCATGACGCCACCATACCTTACTGAGCTGCTACAGCATTACACGCCGAACCGCCCTCTCAGGTCAGCGGACCAACTGCTCCTGAATGTGCCTAAAACCAGGTCAAAGCTCAGAGGGGACCGTTGCTTCTCTGTAGCAGCTCCCAAATTGTGGAACGCTCTGCCCCTGGAGATCAGACAGGCCTCCACACTGCCTGCTTTTAAATCGCTTCTTAAAACCCACCTCTTCTCCTTAGCGTTTTAACATTTGGCGTTTTAACATCTTTCAGTGTTGCTTTTAAATTGTTTTTTGTTTTTACTTGTACTTGTTTTTATGCTTTGTTTTATCTATTTGCCTGTACAGCACTTTGGTCTGGAGGTTTAAAGTGCTCTATAAATAAAGTTGTATTGTATTATAACTCTTCTCCAGCATAAACCACCTCCTCAAACCCCAAAGTCCTCTACACTCCGACTCCACTGAGAAGCAGTGTAGCAACTTCGCCGCCTTCTTCATAAACAAAGTTAACACCATCTGCTCCATCTTCTCTAGCCCCTCTGCAGATCCAGTTCCAACTACTGACCCACAGCCTGGGACAACGCAGCCTCTTCGCTGTTTCACGGACATCTCTCAGCGAGAGGTTGAGGGCATCGTTAGGAGGATGAAGCCCTCCACCTACGTCCTGGACCCCATTCCGTCAGCTCTTGTGAAATCGTACATCTGTACCATGAGCCCCATGATCATTAAGATCGTAAACCTCTCTCTCCAGGCTGGCCATGTCTCCTCTGCCCTAATAACCGCTGTCATCAATCCTCTCAAACGTCTCAAAAAACCCTCCCATGACCCGGGAGTCCTTGCCAACTACAGACCCATTTCCAACCTTCCTTTCTATCAAAGGTGCTGGAAAAACTAGTTGCGGCTCAGCTCCAGGACCACCTAAACTCCAACAACCTATTTGAGAAGTTCCAGTCTGGTTTCCGCTCAGGCCACAGCAGAGAAACTGCCCTGATCAGGGTCACCAACAACCTGCTTGATGGTCGACTGATGCTGGCTCTCCCTCTCTCCTCATCCTCCTCGGTCTCACTGCAGCTTTCGACACCGTCGATCACGGCATCCTCCTCCATCGTCTACACTCCACCATCGGACTCTCTGATTCTCCCCTTGACTAGTTCAGATCATACCTCACCGGGAGAATAGAGTACGTCTCCTTGGGCGAGGCAGAATCGGGTACCCACAACGTCACCTGTGTTGTCCCTCAAGCATCAGTTCTCGGCCCCACCCTTTTCACACTCTACATGCTCCCCCTTGGCTCTATCATCAGCCGACATGGAGTATCATTCCATTGTTACGCTGATGACACCCAACTGTACCTCAGGATCAACCCTACCTCCTCTGCAGCCCTGCCTTCACCCACACTCACTGCCTGCCTGGAGGAGATACAGGCGTGGATGAAGCAAAACTTCCTGAAACTCAACAGCTCCAAGACCAAAGCCATTATAGTTGACACCCCACACCAGGTTCAGTCATCTAACATCACCACCATCACCTTCTCCGGTGAGGACATTACCCTCTCCTCAATAGTCACCAACCTGGGTGTGAAAATGGATGCCTGTCTGACCTTTGAGGCCCACATTAAACAGCTGTGCAAGAACTCCTTTTATCACCTCAGGAACATCGCCAAACTCCACCCCACACTCACTCTGTCTGACACCGAAAAGCTGGTCCACGCCTTTGTCTCCTCCAGGCTGGACTACTGCAATGCACTCCTCATCGGGATCCCTAACAAAATAACCCAGAAGCTCCATAACATTCAGAACAGCGCTGCTATGATCCTGATGAGGGTGCGCAAATATGATCACATCACCCCCATCCTTAAAGCACTACACTGGCTCCCCGTGGAACTGAGGATCGAATTCAAGGTCTCCGTCCTCACCATAGACTGTATATATAAATGGACGTAGGGTCCGTGACATCACCCATAGGATTCTGCAGAGTTGCCGTGAAGCCCTAAGTAGGCGGAGTCGGCTACTAACGGCTCGACAGTGACGTCAGAGTCTAACTCCCGCCTTCTCCAGCCTGCTCCAAATAAGGGCAAAGAGGCGGAGCCAAGGCGGGACAGGGCGGGACCTGCTGCCAACGAGCGTGACATTCCAGACCTAGCTCAGGCTAAGAAGCTAAGCTAACATGCTCTCAGTATTAAGCTAACAACCTATGCTAACAACACAGTCTATGCTAACAACCCAGCTTGCAGTCAAAGTAGTACATCGGTCAGATTTGACCCGAAGACAACAGGAGGGTTAATGCCATATTCACTTAGTAACGAACAACTTTTACAAATATTTCTATATAGTCTGTGTTGGTAAATGTCATCTAGGTTGCACATTTCCTGCTGAAATACATGCATACCAAGTCACTGCGTGGCACTTTGGTTTTTGATAAAACAGTGTAGTTCCACTATATAAACGTTACATTCATAATCAAACGAGACAATCTGCAAGATAATTAGCTATTTGGTATTATTCTTAATGCTTGTCATTCACACGTTAATAAAATAAAATAAGTACCGATACATAGCAGAATAATTGTGGCGGTGTTCAGCTTAATAAACCTTGCTCAACATCATTTATTTAGCTAATACTACAGCGAGCTACAGGCGAACCAAGTCCGCGTTTCGATGCATTACTTGATCTCCAGTTATAACGCCGGACTCCGCCGCTGGCCGAAGCTAACGGAGCCCCAGGGGGCTAGCTACGGCCGCCGGGACCTATGGCCGGGACGCGCTAGCGAGCTAGCCCCCTGAAGCCCCGTTAGCTTCGGCGGCGTGGACTCCGGCGACCCCACTGGGATAATTGGGTCCCCTTTTCACATTTGCTCCCGTTTAGCATTATGGGCGTCATAGCCATATAGTATAAAAGTCTTACCCAAGGCTGAATCATAAACTAAACTGTATATATGTATAAAGGGTTACGTCCTTAGCTGACTAATAAGCTACATAACAAGCTAAGCTAACAAGCACACAAACACCTGCTAACGGGGTTAACATGTATAATATTATCATTTTACTCACCGAAAAAAAGCTGAAAGTAGACTTCTTGGAAGTTCTGTTAGTACATTCAAGCGCACAGCACGACATTTTAATTATCTGGTATTTGTAACAATATTCCCTAACAGGCACGATCACCATGAACACAGCTAAAGGGTCAAGTACAGTAACTACAACTAACTAATGTTGTAGCCTCTATGGTTGTAGCCTAGCAGAGTGGACAAGTTGCTGTAAGCTGACAGTGAGGCACGTATCTGTCAATCAACGTGACCACGCCCTAATGTGTGCACAAACTTTAAGACCTAATATAGATAAAAGGGTCGCGTTAGAAAACAATTCACTCACAGATCCATAATCATGAAGGTGGAATCTAACTATATCGATAATAAAAATGTATGGAGCCACGGGTAGAAACATTTTTTTTTCTGCTGTAAAGTTGGGCATTTTAACATGGTACTGTAGGCTAGGGAAGGCTAAGCCTTCCCAAATATTTGTGTCCTATATTTGTGTCCTGGTAAAATAAAAATATAATGTTTGTGTCATTGACATTAGCGCTGCTATGCAGCCACCTGTGCCCTGTACTACGAAGCCAGTTCAACAGACCCTGGATATGTTTGAGTTATCTAAACTAACCCTAACAAACGAGATCTCGCTAAGCGGTCCTACGACGCTGCTTATCAACTCTGTAAATCAAGCCAGGGTTTCTCTCTCCAGCTGAGAGCGCGTTCACGTGAAAGGGGCGGGGTTAGTTACATTTGACCAATCACAAACAGGGACAAGTGTACTGACAGCGCAGCGTCATACTTCATTAATGAAAAGTAAACTAATATTAGACAAATATGAACTTTAAACATCAATGACTTAAACATATAATCCAGGATACAAGCCACATAATTGCACCTGCAAGGAGAATACAGAACAACTGGTTAAAAAATAAACTACCGAGTGTTTGAAAGCGTACAACAGTTTTTTATATTTACCTTATAATCTGAAAAATATCAATTCATTTATTTTGTTAGTGTGAAAGTGTAATCTGATCTGTCAAAATATATTTATCACCACTATTTAACACATGTCTGTTCATCGGAAATATAAAAACAATCATTAATTGTACATCTGTAAACATCTGGTCATTCAATTCAAATGTTATCTTTGTACGAGGGCTGGAAAAACATGTCCTCCTGACTCGTTCTCCTCCTCTCTTTATGACACAGAATGTCTGGTGTGTAAAGGCATCCTGAACCTGTAGATTAGCACTGAGGTGCTGATTGGCTCAAACTCTTCTTCATCAGAGCGCCATATTTCAACCCCCAATTGCTCTGCTTTTCAGTGAGCACTGTAGTTGATCCCCCCAGTGAAACGGAGACTCATCTGCCTGCATTCCTTCTGCTATCTGCTTGAGAGCAGTGCAACTGCCTATTCCAAGTGGTACATCCAGGTCTCCCCCCGTGATGGGAGAGGTTACGAAGACATCTGCTCCTCCAAGAAACATGGAACCTTGTATTATAGAAGCCTCTGAAGCCCTCGCTCGTCCTGCAGGGTTGTCTGCCTGAGCCCACAGAGCAGAATGGTGAAGAAGCATCCCATCTCCTCAGAAAGTTGAAGATTAGAATCCTCTCATCTCGAACGACCTCGTGCCTCCTTGCCCGTGGCTGGGGGTGCTCTCTGTAGCCGGAGTGTGATCCTCTCTCTCTGACCTTTGGCCTTCAGAGCTGTCCTAGTTATTGGGTTAACACTTGATAGGGATGTTTTCCTGAGTGAAGACAACTCAAGGTAATAGATTAGCACATTATCATTCAATTACAAAAATAGGATAGGCCCCTCAGAAATATTTGGGAGCCTTCCTGACACATGCACATGCATACATATAAGGTTTGTGTTAGTCATTTAACATGCAAGAATCATATACTCATCAGTCCAAAGCAGAGAAATGTTATTTTAAGTTAAAGGTGAGCTCGTCCCTGTGAATATAACCCCTTCTCAATGATTCTAAATGTTATATTAATTCACCATTTACTGTTTGATAAGAGATTAGTTTATCAGAAATACATTTCCTCTTCTATAAAACATAGATTTGAGAAATAAATGTTCCAATATGAAATCAATTACTCAATATAATTGACTCTCCCCTCCCTTTTCTTACATATGTCACATATGTAATAACAACGTAGGAGTCTATTTAAACATGGGTATCGTCTATAAGCTATTAATCGAGAAGACTCAGTATCAGTATGCAACTCGCAAATATCTCTTCTCTCTTTCCTATCCCCTCTCTTCCCTCTTCTCTCTATTCTCACTTCCACATCTCTCTCTATTCCTCATCTCTCTCTCATCCTCATCTCCCTCTTTCCTCACTTCCCCATCTCTTTCTTCTCACTTATGTTAGATATGAAATAAAACATACGAGTCCATGTAAGCATGGTATAGATCATAATCCATTACTCAAGAAGACTCAGTATCACCTGTGCGCAGCTTACAAAAAACAATTGTGAGAAACATATATTATGCAGGAATTGCATACCTTTGTTGAAAAAACAAAGCATGGCCGATGCAGGAGGAAAAGCTTCAACCCCCTTAACATCTGAGTTACCACTGAAGGCATAGCATGAATAATAGTGGGCGTCTGAGGGTGTCATTACTGAGAAATGTCAAACAAATTCAAAACCTTACATTTGAAAACAGGTTTGCATTCCTCCACTTAAGGTGACGTTATCATTGGAAACAATGAAAACAAACTGTTTTGACGTAGAATCTATAAATTGAATCGTTAGAGCAGAACAGAATGGTTGTATTGTAGCTTGAGTTCCGTGCAGCCTCTAGTTTTACCAGGTGGAAACACTGTCCATATAATGTGAATACATGCAGAATTAGACAGTAAGAGGCCCCTGACTTTAGGCCTATACTAAAAATAGTAGGGGCTTTTAACAGCTTGCCAACTTACAGGCATCCTCTGCATAGCAATATGAATAGCCTTAAAAAAACAAACAACCCACTCTGTGGTAACGAGAGTCATATTTCTGAACCAAATGCCCTAAGTGAAGCCATTAGTCTCATCTGACTGACCCAAGGGTTGGTGCTGGTGTGACAGGGAGGCTTCCAAGTGTTCAAAGCAGATATCAAGCTTTCAGTTCATGGCTCAGTGGGGGGGAGCAGACCCACGTGAGACAGTATCAACGGCTGTAATGTTCAGTTTGAGGAGTGACATTCTCTCTGGGAGCAGGAAATGGTGTCCATTCTCGGACCAGACCATTAATGTCATGTAGAGCAGCCATAGCATCTCTGTGACTGCACTCAGCCGGACTTCAGCAGGGTAGAACTGGGTGACTCTTAGTGAAGCCGTCCAAGGCCCATATAGACAAAATAGAACCACGTACTAACAAAAGGACACAAGATCATCAATGTCTCTCTTTACCTTTGGCCTAATTGTAAAACAAATGAGTGGGAAAAATGTGGAACACTAATCCATCATGTGAAATGTTGAGTTAATTCAAATAATTACTTATGGGTTGAAATCAAATTATCATTAACATTAGAACTAAAGTCAGTTAA
Organism: Harpagifer antarcticus; assembly: GCA_902827135.1. Taxonomy (NCBI): domain Eukaryota; kingdom Metazoa; phylum Chordata; class Actinopteri; order Perciformes; family Harpagiferidae; genus Harpagifer; species Harpagifer antarcticus. Next base: position 793,252 of record CADEHL010000356.1, read on the forward strand.
AATTGGACTTGCACGGATCAGAATCTAAGCAATACACCATTTTCCCAGCTCTGTAATGAAAAGGATAACAAGATTAGGTACATTACAGGAGTCTTAAAACACCCAAACATGCACACGTATCTTATTCTAGTAGAGATTAGAGGACAGGTCTAATGTTGTGAACGAAATCATCAAGTCAAAGATTTAGCTATTCTATGATACTATGATACTATACTAATAACTCTAAAGAAGGCAACAATTTACAAAGTGGATAAGGCAAATACTCATCCAAAGTGTGTGCGTGTGTGTGTGTGTGCATGTGTGTGTGTGTGTGTGTGTGTGTGTGTGTGTGTGTGTGTGTGTGTGCGTGGGTGTGTGTGTGAGCAGCTTGTTTGCCCAAGGTTTAAAACATTTGGGACAGCAGTGAGAATGTTTATGAGAAACAATTCGTAGCTTAGACTGAACTCAAGGAAACTAGACTAGAATATTTTTTAAGAAATCAAAACAGCTGGGTGAATACTCTCTTTATGGTATTTAAATTGGGCCAAGTAGAACCCCTTCATGGATTTGGCTTGCAACACAAAGTGATACTGATCTCTGTCTGTTAGGATTTGGAAGTCTCATGATTTATTGTGTGGGCCTGTGAAGGAGAGGCCCAGGGAAAACAACATCTATCTTGGAACTGCAATTACTTATTATCTTAAAGAGATTGCACCATTATACTCCTTTAAAAAAAAAAAATTGCTCAATTCATTTCATTTAACACATTTATTATGCACACAATAAAAACCTCAACAAATATATTGATCCTGGCGCGACCTTTACTCTATTGTTCATAAGCTCAGTAGTTTAACAACTATTAATTGTAGTAATGTCTGTAGACCAATTGTCATGTCCAAGAAACTTATAGTGAAAGTGTATTCTTTATGTTAGTTTTGTCATGTCCCTTTGTCCTGTGCTTTATGTTTATTCGCTTAATTAATTCTCCCTCTCATTTCAGGCCTCCACGCTCCCCGCCCCCTTCTGTCTCCTGCGTCCTTGATTGTTTCCCCGCCCTGATTGTTTCCACCTGTGTCCCCTTTACCTGTGTATATATTGTGTTAACTCCCTCCTGTTCATTGTCAGTTCGTTGTCTCTCTATGACCTACGTTACTGCTTACCTCACAGACTTCTCACGGATCTATGTTATTGATCACTGTTCTAGTTTTCCTCGAAAGAGTGTTTTTGTTTTCCTTGTTTTCATTACTGTGCAAATCCCAGTAAAGTCTTTATTTTGAAAAACTATCCGAGTCTGAGTTTGAGTCGTGCAATTGAGTTCATGCCTTGACACCAATTGTACTAGAAATAATTTGAAACAGTTTAATAAAGAATGTTAAACTATATTTAAATACTGTAATTGAACTTCAACTTATATTAATTATCTGATTCCAGTGGCCAGTTGGAATAGACAATCAACAAAGTTTCCATTTTGCAGCAACAGCGCAAAAGGTTTCAACAACAATTAGTATTATGTCTGAGTCTAGTTCTGTCTTATCTGCTTTGTTTCGGAATGTGTTAAATACATTACGTTTCGTATTCATTATTACCATACAATGCATAGATTAAGAATAAATTAAACAAATAATACAACATTGACCTAATTGAGCAGAAAGATTTGTTTGCAACCCTGATCTCCTCAGGCAGGTATTTATGACCAGCAGTGATGCCTCTGAGGGTCTCAGGATGTAAGACGGGACATAGGGTTTATACAAGTTCACAAAGATATCTTAACATACCAGCAATACAATTTAAAATGTATTGTTAAAGCAATATCATCTTATTTTCTTCTTACACCTACAGCGCACACCCTGAACAGTGTGCTTCTTGTTTACATTTTCCTCTGCACACTCAGATGCAGGACATAAAAACACTCTTTTGCTATTTATTTTCATTTTGCAGCACATTTGCAGCACATTTATACTATAATATATAATTTTGCTTTACATCTTTACATTATTTATTTTTCTCAAGTCATTTACTTTTGGTGAGATGACTAAAGTTTAGTTCATTTTACCCTGGCTATGGACTGATTCATTATTAGTTGTTACAAAGCAAACACAAGACGGCGGGTAGACAACCCAATATAGACCCCCCATACAAACAATTAGACAAACAAACATGAACTCATAATAAACACCAGACAGCAAAGTTCATCCAGCTCAATTTAGTCCGAATTAAGAGGTTTCAGAGGGGGTAGGGAATTATAGAAATGGAGCACCTTGACTCGCGCGTCGTCCACCATTGTACAAGTGCTAAGATCGTGCCTGAAGACCGTCCAAAAGCGATAACTAGCTTATCCTCTTGCGACACCACTACTCTATTCTAGTGGCGCTATGAACCCCCGACCAGGAGAACATAGACTTTTTTCCGCTACCCTTTCTCTCCAACAACAGCACAGTTAACTGTAGTCCTACACGACCAGCCTATACACCCGCCATCGTGTTCATCACAACGATGAAACACAGTTTTGTTCTACACTTGCTTGCCACTGCCCACCCATGATCAATTAGCTTATAATTTTATGTATGCACCCCGGACCGCCACCAGCTCTTCCAGCAATAACTTAGGGAACGCTTCCAAGCAACGTAGATGCACGCACCTCGCGCTGCCCCGGCCTTGCCAGCAATGTAGAAGACGGTCACAAACAACGAGTGCTTTTAGACCATCTCGTTTTTAATAGAGACGGCGGCGGTGGTGTGAGTTAAAGATATAGACAAAAAGCTGTGACTTTCTTCCTCTCAGCTGCACGGCTGAAGCCACCCAGACACGGGGGAATATTTACACACACACCCGCGGCTGCTTCTGCAGCCGTGTTTAGAGAGGCAATGGGGGGAAATATATCGGGCTGCTTATTTTTAACTGCTGTGTTGGCCGCTGAAACCCCCAGAATTTGGCGATTTGTCCAATACAAATCTTTACATTGCTTTCATACAGAAGCTCCACTTTACTGATGTATTTCTTTAAGGTTACTCTGAACATAAGCTGTGCATGCTTGTATGGTGCTTCCGTTCCAAGCAGCATACACAGAGACAATCAGCCAAATGTTCATTAACCAAAAAACGAAACACAACCGCTCAGTTTCACAAGTAATTTTAGGATACCGTCAATCACAGATTCTGGTAAGGCAATGTCCAAATGTGGATTTGAAATTACACTTACCAGTTCTGAAGATGTGTTGGTATCCTGCCGACAACGCCAATTTGTAATGGAAACTTCTGCAGCAATGGAGAGTCAGGACTCAGAGAGACACGAGGAGAGCTGGAGCTTTGATGTCAAACACTGGTAGTTTATTACAAGTCAACGGCCGGAGAATTCATATCACAAGTCACAGCAGCAAAAGGTTCTGACTGCACGGGTGGGTTGTCATGTCAATTCTGACCAGCATATCTCTCGATAGACCTTTTAACCAGTTTACAGAGAGTTAATCAGCATATTGGGGGAGGCGTAAACATCTGTGGAGCTACAGGAGATATCCCCCAACTCTGGAGCTTAGGAGCTAGCGTTTTCTCACACTCTCAAAACCTCCCTATGCCCTGTAGGTCAAGCTGTAAAACCTAGTATCAACATACGACTGCATTATCACATTCCGGAGCAGGGCTGATCGTAAATGTAAACACAAAGTAAATGTTAAATATCTTAGGAGTAAGGAAGAATTATTATTTGACACTTAGGAAGAGAGAAGAAATATTCTCTAATATGGACGATATTTAGATTTTTTCAAAGAACACATCCACCATGTCCAGACAGTTCTCCAGAGGCTTCTGGAGAACTTTCTGTTCTTCAAAACAGAGAAGTGCGAATTTCACACTTCTTCTGTCGCATTTCTAGGCTACATCGTGAGTCAAGGGAGCGTGGAGATGGACTCCTCCAAGGTTTCAGCGGTCACCTCGTGGCGGGTTTCTGATTCCCGGAAGGAGCTGCAGCGTGTCCTGGGGTTTGCAAACTTTTACAGACAGTTCATCCGTGGCTACAGCACCGTGGCCGACACGCTCATCGCCCTGACCTCGTCCAAAGTGACGTTCTGATGGTCCCCTGCAGCCGAGGAGGCTTTTCAGATCCTCAAGGGCCGGTTTATTCTACAAATACCATACCCCGCTGGATAGTTGGTGGTGGAGGTGGATGCCTGGGGGGCCGTTCTGGTAAAGACCAGAAACTCCATCCCTGTGCTTTCTTTTCCATAACATTGAGTCCGGCGGAGAGAAACTATGACGTGGGGAACCGGGAGCTTCTAGCAGTCAAGTTGGCGTTGGAGGAGTGGCGGTTTAACTTGTTTCTCTCCTACCGCCCGGTCTCCCGCAACGTGAAGGCCGACGCCCTACTGTGTAACCTTCTTACAGTGCAGACGCGTTTCTGCTTGCTCTTGCCTCTGCTTACTTAAACTAGCTTGGAAAAACATTTTTAATCAATGATTTTATCACTGTGCACAATCTCGATTTTATGTTTTTAACGGAAACTTGGATTGAACAAAATAACAGTGCAGCTGTTCTTATCGAATCAACCCCTCCCAACTTTAGTTTTATGAGTCAAGAAAGAATGCATAGAAAGGGGGTGGAGTTGCTATTTTGTTCAATGATTCCATTCAAAGCAGGAAGACATCTTATGGGAACTTTGCTTCTTTTGAATATGTGGCCCTTCAGCTGAAATGCTCCTCTCGAGCTCTGTTCCTAAATATCTATAGACCACCCAAATACTGTGTAAGCTTTTTTGATGACTTTACTGAACTGCTGTCTATAGTGTGTATTGACTTTGACCGTCTAGTCATTGTTAGTGATTTTAACATCCATGTTGACAACCCCCAGGACAGAGGGGCTAAAGAACTGTTTTGTGTTCTTGATAACTATGGACTGACTCAGCATGTGACGGAGCCAATAGGCGCGTTCACACCAAGTACTTTTCCCACAATAGTTAATGAGAACTCAGTTCATGAGAACTCTTTTAGTTCTGATGAACTAAAGCGGATCGCGTTCACACCGAAATGAGTTCCTGGGGGTGGATTAGGCAAATGAAGCCACTGACGTCACTTCTTCTTCTTCTGCTTTGGGTTTACTGGCAGGCCGCAAACAACTTCACGGCGAGTACAGCAGGTGGCGGTATGCACCTTAAAGTTGCAATCCGCCAAAAAATTGAGAGAAGAAGAAGAAGAAGAAAAACCTCCCCCGTATACTGCCACGCCCACCTGCTGTATATGAGGCGTCTGTTTACCTTCCGACCTCAGACATGTGCTTCGTCTGAGTTATTTAAGCAAATACAGATCGTCGACCAGTCAAATGCAATAGCAATGCTGATTCGGAAGCAAAGGTGGTTAAGAAGGATTGACAAAAGGATTGACAAAAGGATTGGACGACGACATGCACGCGCTATGGATTGCGTAACCAGTGTGAAATTAATAAACTGTGCCAGATGTATGGTATGCACAGTAAATAGGCTCAGCAGTTAACACACCTTTATTATATATCCTCCTGAGAGCAACTGCATCCGTCTGCCATGAACCCTACAGAAACCTACGTGTTTGTTTTGGACGATAGTGGACTCCATTTGTGTCGTGTAAAATGGGGGAAATAAAAAGTTAGCAAATCCCCATGTCCTCCTCAGAGGACATTCATAAAAACATTTAGTTTTAGGTCAAATAACTATTACACTACTCTGAAACTCACTCCTAAGATGGACTTTTATTAATCCCCGTGGGGAAATTGTTTCTCTGCATTTGACCCATCCTACTGTTAGGAGCAGTGTGCTGCCATTTTGAACCGTGCCCGGGGAGCAGTGTAGGGAACGGTGCCTTGCTCAGGGACACCTCTGTAGCACTTGGTCTTGCCGGGACTTGAACTGGTGACCTTCCAGTTGCCAAGCCAAGTCCCTATCGACTTCGCCACCACCACCCCTTAAACTTAAAAATATTGAAATCACAACACTGGTAATTACAAACTTAACCATTTATCTTTCTATAAATAGTGCTTGTGTTGATGAACGCCATTTTGAAATACAATGAAATTATCTTTTTCAAAGCCACATATTTTGGGGTGGGACACAATAAATAAAGCTTCGCCAGTTTATAACCGATGAAACATGATGGTATCAGAATAATCACTTACATGTGATGTATAGGATGCTACACAGGTCACTGTAAAGATAAAGTGTCAGAGGAGAAATAAGCAAGATACAGGATCTGTTTAATCGCCATGTAGGTTCTCTTTTATTGCACACTCAAGACAATATCAATAAAGGCATCACGCTGTCCCAGGTGTGTCATATGCATTTAAATACAAGTTAAATGTGTTGATGTAAATAGAAGTTAACATTTTCAATATAAAAGAAAGTGTCAGTAGTATTACATTACATTACATTACATTACATTGCATTTAGCGGACGCTTTTATCCAAAGCGACTTACAATAAGTGCGTTCGACCAACAACATACAAACTTGAAGAAGACAGAATCATATAAGTACATCAGGTTTCATAGAGCCAAACATTTCAAGTGCTACTTAACTGGCTTTAGATAAGCCAGTACTTTATTAGTATATAAGTGCTTTGTTAGTAATTCTATCATTCGAATTGGAGTCGAAAGAGATGAGTTTTCAGTCTGCGCCGGAAGATGTGCAAGCTATCTGCTGTCCTGATTTCAATGGGGAGCTCATTCCACCATTTTGGAGCCAGGATAGCAAACCGACCTGTTTATGCTGATGGGAACTTGGGTCCCCCTCGCAGTGCGGGTGCAGCGAGCTGTTTGGCTGATGCAGAGCGGAATGCATGTGCTGGGGTGTATGGTTTAACCATGTCCTGGATGTGGGCCAGATCCATTCGCAGCATGGTACGCAAGTACCATTGTCTTGAAGTGGATTCTAGCAGTTACCGGAAGCCAGTGAAGGGAGCGGAGGAGCGGGGTGGTGTGGGAACATTTAGGAAGGTTGAAGACCAGACGAGCCGCTGTATTCTGGATGAGCTGCAGAGGTCGGATGGCACATGCAGGTAGACCAGCCAGGAGGGAGTTGCAGTAGTCTAGGCGTGAGATGACGAGAGCCTGGGCCAGAACCTGCGTGGCTTTCTGGGTCAGCTGGGGACAAATCCTCCTGATGTTGTAAAGCGTGTATCTGCAGCAGCGGGTTGTAGCAGCGATGTTTGCAGTGAAGGACAGTTTGTTATCTAGGATCACACCCAGATTCTTTGCAGTCTGAGTCGGGGAAACAACAGAGGTGCCGATGTTGATTGTCAGGTCAAGAGTGGGACAATCTTTTCCCGGAAGGAAAAGCAGTTCAGTCTTGTCAGGGTTGAGCTTGAGGTGGTGAGCAGACATCCACTGAGAGATGTCAGCTAGACAAGCAGAGATGCGTGTGACGACCTGGGTCTCTGAGCGGGGAAAGGACAGAATTAATTGGGTGTCGTCAGCGTAGCAATGGTATGAAAAACCATGCGGGCTAATGACAGATCCGAGCGAGTTTGTGTACAGGGAGAAGAGGAGGGGACCAAGAACAGAGCTAACGAGGGACCACTGTAGTTAATTGACAAGGGTCGCACTCGGACCCTCTCCAAGTTACCCTGTAGGTACGGTCTTTGAGGTATGAGGTGAGGAGGGAAAGTGCAGAGCCTGAAACTCCAAGTTCTTGGAGAGTGCGAAGGAGGATCTGATGATTCACCGTGTCGAATGCAGCAGACAGGTCCAGAAGAATGATGACAGAGGAGAGGGAGGCTGCTTTAGCAGTGTGCAGTTTCTGTTGAGTGACCTGCCTTGAAACCAGACTGGTGCGGGTCCAGAAGGTTGTTCTGATGAAGATAACAGGAGAGTTGTTTAAAGACATATCAGGAGCGATAGTCTGAAGGAGGTTTGAGGGGGTAGGGTCCAGAGGACAGGTGGTAGAGCGGGCAGAGGTAATGAGGGTAAGAACCTCACTTGGAGAGAGAGGGGAGAAGGAGGTTAGTGTGTGGGTGAAAGGTGAGTCAGAAAAAGAAGAGCGAATATCATCAACCTTTTTTTCAAAGTGGTTAACAAAGTCGCTTGACAGAAGGGAGGAGGGGGAAGGGGCTTTGGGGGGGGGGGGGGTCCAAGAGGGTGGAGAAGATGGAAAATAGTTTTTTGGGGATTGGAATAGGAAGATTGGACCTTATCTTGAAAGAAAGTGCTTTTTGCCTGAGAGATCGAAGCAGAGAAAGAGGAGAGAAGAGCCTTAAAAGTTTAGGAGGTCGTCATGGTGTTTGGATTTCCACCGTTTCCGCTCTGCTGCCCGAAGGATGGTTCTATTAGCACGCAGTGCGCCATTTAGCCAGGGAGCAGGAGGGGACTGACGAGCCTGCCGAGATGTGAGAGGACAGAGAGAGTCCAGAGAGGATGAGTGAGTAGAGAGGAGAGTTTCTGCAGCAGAGTTTGGAGGCAGGAGTTGGAACGAATCAGAGGAAGGGAGGGCTGAGAGCACCGATGAGGCAAGGGTAGAGGGGGAGAGGGAACAAAGGTTGCGGCGGACAGGTGCAGAATTAGAAGAGATGAGTTTGTTATGTTTGGAAAGGGGTAGAGAGAATTAAATGAAGAAGTGATCCGAGGTGTGGAGCGGGTTTACAGAGAGGTTAGAAGTAGTGCAGTTCCTTGAGAAATATAAGATCAAGGACATTGCCAGCGTTATGAGTTGGTGGGGATGGAGACAGTGAGAAGGCAAAGGTGGTTAACAGAGATGTTAGTTCGTCTATCTTTCCTGTCTGGAGGTTGAAGTCTCCGAGAAGTACAGCGGGAGGGCCAGTTTCAGGGATGTGTGAGAGTAGATTATCTAATTCCTCCAAGAAGTCCCCCAAGGCGCCTGGTGGACGGTAGAGAACAACAATGGTTAATTGTATAGGATGGGTTTCTGTGACGGCATGGAATTCAAAGGTGGAAGGAGTGAAGTTAGGTAGCTTGAAGAGGGAAAAGCTCCAGTTGGGAGGGAGCAGGAGACCAGTGCCACCTCCTCTTCAGAGATGAAGTCAGCCTTAGGAACAGCTGACTGGCAGTTCCACGGGCCACCTGAAACTAGATGTTGGATCTCAGTGGAGCATGTGGGATAGACGAGAGCAGGCCGGTTATATCCAACACGTTCTCGCTCCCAACCCGTCACATGTTGAAGGTCGGTCAGGGCCCCTCCCCGTCACTCTATTACGCACAGGGTACTCCTTGAGAGTCAGTTTTCAACGGGCAGGGCGTCCAGTGACGTGCGGTGAGGTTCATGGCTGGTGAGGCACTGACTCTTTCAGAGTCAGATTTACAAATATTATATTTTGACCTTAATCGAAATATTCCGTTATTTTCAAAAGCTTTTTTAGTCTGATGCTTCAATTCATTTTAAACAGACTGTTCAACAAAAGGATAGGCCTACCCACAATTTAAATATTGGATTGTTCTTTCTTAGTAAAATTCCATTTGCATTGCAATTGTGGTCTTACCTTGACTTGAAGATGAAGTCCATGCTATCCTTCTGGACAAAATATAACTTTTTTGTAAAAGTCCTCTTTATCTTCCTGTAGTTTCAAAAGTCTAGTTTGTTGTTCGTGTCTACCGTCCCTGCGTAGAATAACAGAAGCAACAAGAACCTGTGGGCTCACTTGTGCCCCCTTCAGTGCAGCAGAGGTTATGGCTGCCTCCCCAGGTGCTTTTTTCATTGCCGTTGTATGATGAGACCAGCGAGCCTAAATATCATATATACGTGAAATAAGTTATTTAGAGACTATGGATGGCGAGGATAAATGTAATAAAGGGATCTACAAACATTACATTGGTGACATACAGTGAAATGGTGCAGGCATTCGCTTAGGGCCCGCTTTCCAGCCAGTTTCTGTGGGATGACGCATTCTGAGGTGAGGCAGAGCTCATTTGTGCCTCACCTTACCCAACAGTAACTGGCTTGAGCGCGCTCAATAAGTGCCCGCGCTAAATTAGTTCCCGCGCTCCAGCCAGTTACTGTGGGCTTACGAGAGGCAGAGCTCGTCCCTGCCTCACTTCTCATCGCTACCCGTAGTTGTAGCGGAGCTCGGCAAATTGGCTGATTTTGACTATAAAAAGCGATTGGAATCATACATTTATCACATTTACAAAACAGATCAGTGGAGACATTTTATTATAATTACTATTTAGTTTTTCTTTAGTTGTTTTTCCGTTACATTGGAGTATGACAGGTGAGGCTCTGCCTCCCCTGCATCCCCTGACTGCACGTCGCTGAGGGCGTCCCATAGACTTTCATAGACCTCCCATAGAGTTGATAATAGACGCCATGAGAATGCTCCCCTGCAAATGCTACCCCGACGGTCGGTTGTTATTGTCAATATTAATATAATAATGATTTATTTTTTAATAGTCACACTCGATTTCGCAGATTGTCTTGTTGCCCCAGCTGGTCGACACCTCTTTTAGCAGAAACAAAGGCTACATTAATGTATTAAATCGATGTTAATCCATGTGTGTGGTTGTGGAATTAATGGACGTGCCGTTGTGTGATTGTGTTGCCAGGCAACGCAATAATTTACAAACTCTTCAAATACAACCCTAATTATATTTTTTTAAAATGTAGAAGGCCTCATGAAATACTTTAATGTAAATTTAAATTTAAATGTGAAGGGATGTGTGTAATGTGGTGATTGACATTATTCACCCGCGGATCTATGGGTTGGGGTATTGTTCCGCACGGACATTTTAGTTAACCGGACTTCCTGTTGATGTGAAATCAAAAAACATTTAAAAAAAATTAAATAATACTTTATTCCGAGTTTGCTTGCTTTTCTCTTTGGAGGTCATCACATAACGGCATTGTAATACACGGTTCGGCTGCATTAAATATTACATATCTGCCATAGTTTGCTATTTATAGAGCCCTGATGAGAAGACTTCTAGACAAACATAAGGAACTGCCGCCGAAACTGAATATGTGACGTGGATCATAAATATATCAAACAAAATCTTCAATTTCTCTTCACAATATAAGTCTCCTTGCAGTATCAATACTAATTCGGCTAACTTTTATATTTGATCCAATCGGTATATTGGTATATTTACACCATAAGGGTGCACAGCTGATAGAAAGGGACACCTGGTGGTTAAAGCACATTATTGAAATGTATTATTTTTATTATTAGATATTAATAGGAGACACAGACAGAAAAACTAATAAGGCTTTATTTAAACATGAAAGAATACTTTAGGTTAAGGTCTTATTTTGAATAAGAAAAAAGCTTTGGGGGTATAAATATTAAGCCTGACAAAGTACTAATATATTGCTTTCCTGCAATGTTAACTACTGTATGTTTAAGCACTTATTTTAACTGATATTATACATATGTATTATACTCTTATAAGATGTATGTAGATAGTATAAGAAATGTGCAGAATACGACAGTTTAATGGTGGAGGTATACACACATATTGATGGATGTCTTGTAATGCACTGTTGAGGAACCTGCGACCCAAGTTTTTCATCTCCGACCTTGTCAGGTATTGAATACTCAATAAATAAAGAACACATAATTATTAAATATAAAACACAGAATTTGTGTGATTATACTAAATGATTTACAAATAAACACCACTGCATATTTACAACTGTTACACATGCTGATGTAACGCAAATGTTTCCAACTTGGGTTCAATAAATATCTTAAGATGATCGATGGCTACTGCCATATTTGCCTCTGAACCTTGACAAGTGCATGTTTCAGGCTTATCAATGAACAACAGGAGAGGTCACAGACATAAGACCAGCTGTTAAATAAAGCTCTTCTGACCTTAGCTGGCATGTGGGTATATATTAATGCTGCTCATTATGGGCACAAGCAATTTTCACCCATTTATTAATTATATGTTTTAAATTTGAGTGTTTCCTATCCCCTAAACCTCCAGGGATGTACACAGTTTAATGCTGGCAACTTCTTATTATGGGAAATACGAAAACGTCTTTTAAAACTACATTTCTCAGCAGAGACGTGCCACATGTTGCAAAACACAATAGCCAGCATGTGTAGTTCTGGGGACGGGGAGGGTGAAACGGGGTGTGGACCCGTTCAAATCCAGTTTTGGACAGTCTGCCGTAGTTCCATCCCATTTCAAGTGCTGTTCGATGCTCGGCGTAACTCTCGGAGCACACTCTCCAATCACAGAGCTTGAGGACTATCACGGGGTTTGTCAAGCGAAGCGGAGAGAATACTTACTTCCGGGTGTAAAATTCTCTAAAGCAACTACTATGAGCTGCTCCGACCCTCGCTCGGTCCTGACGGACTCCAACTTGTGTTTATTAATCAAACAAATAAATAAACACAAGGATAATTATGTGTTATTGTTGAGTAGAATAACAGTGTGTGGTTTGAGAAAAGAGTAGAGGCTATCGCTATAGATATAGAATATCTAGAGAGATATATATAGAGAGATATAGAGAGATAGAGTAGAGAGAGAGCAGCGAGAGAGCAGAGAGAGCAGAGAGAGAGAGAGAGCGCGCGCGCGAGATGAGAGCCGAGAGCGAGAGAGAGAGAGCAGGATGAGCGAGAGTAGAGAGCGCGAGAGAGAGAGAGAGAGAGAAGAAGAGAAGAGCTAGCGCTAGATATACTCGCTCTCTCTTCGCTCTCTTCTCCTCTCTCTCTCTCTCTCTCTCATCTTCTCGTCTCTCTCTCTTCTCTCTCTCTCTCTCTCTCTCTCTCTCTCTCTCTCTCTCTCTCTCTCTCTCTCTCTCTCTCTCTCTCCTGACAACTCCGGGCTTCCTTGCAGCTGTCAATAAAAGTCCAGTGGCTCCGCCCCAAAGTGCCAGAAACTTTTCACGCGCGCGTAGACAGACTCCGCGAGCGAGGCTGACACTCAAAACGTTGCGGGACCATCCCTCGGATACGTTGAATCCCAGGGTGGCAGGAAAGTCTGGAGCTGTGAGCCCACTGAAGCACCTCAGCCCTCAAAACTTGAGGCACAAACAACCGGTTGGGAGGACAAGAACTAGGACCGGGTTGGCCCACCAAAGCGGTTTTAACCCTCTCCTCAATCTCCCAAGCGAGGACGCCAATCACTCGAGGACCAGGGAGAATAGTGTCCGGGATACCGCAGGTGTTTCTCGCGGGGGTTTAATCTGTGCGCGAGGGTCATTTCATGCGTGTGTAAAAGCACATTTTCCGCTCGTGAGTAGCTTGTTTTGCGCGCTAGAATATTGACCCAAATCTGACTCCATATCTAGCAGGGACTGAAAAGCGGGTAAAAAAGGTTCTGATGAACTAATTTAGTTCCTGGGGCTTTTTGGTGTGAACGCAAATATATCGTAGTTCTGATGAATTATTGTGGGAAAAGTACTCCGGTGTGAACGCGCCTAATAAGGGGCACACTCTGGACTTAATTATCTCAAAGGGTCTGAATATCTCTAAGATTGTGGTGACTGATGTTGCACTCTCTGATCATTCCTGTGTTTTCTTTGAGAGCTCTATTTCTGTTCACAACATTTTTCAAAAAGAGGTAACCACAAAGCGATATTTAACTGAAAACACTAGGGAAATGTTTACTCAGAATTTTTCTTCCAGACTTGCCCCTGCTAACATCTCAGTAAATGAGCTCGTAGATCATTTTAATTCAAAAATGAAAAATGTTATAGATGCCATTGCTCCAACTAAGGTAAAGGAAGTGTCTGGCAAGAAAATATCTCTGTGGAGAAAGGCCATGACCGTGAAAACAGAAAAAAGAGAGTGTCGAAAAGCTGAACGTAGTTGGCAAAAAACAAATCTCCAGGTTCATTTTGAAATCTATAAAGAGAGACTTGGCCTTTATAATTTGGAATTGAAAAACGCACGACAGTCTTTCTTCTCTGACATCATTACCAAAAACAAAAACAACGCACGTGCTACTGTCGACAGACTAACTAACCCCCCAGTGTCAGTAGCCGCTGAATTTTTATCCACCAGGGCCTGCAATGTTTTTGCCTTCTTCACTGACAAAATTCAGAAAATCAGACAAGCAGTCAGTGCCTCTGCATCAGGTACAGCAAATGTGTTGTCCCTGTGTCCACCTAATATCAATTCAGACATCATGACACAATTCCATCAGATTAATGATAAAAATCTAGAGGACATTATTCAACGTATCTGTTTATGTGGATAATTATGTAAATTATGCTGTATGATGTCCTTTTGTTGTTCTATTTATGTTTTTATGTTTCATGTGGAACTACTTGAGCAGGTCTCCCTTGAAAAAGAGATCAATGATCTCAATGGAATTTATCTGTATAAATAAAGGTTTGAAATGAATTGAAACTTCTGAAATCCTCTTCCTGCTGCCTTGATATTATTCCAACAAAGATGTTTTTCGTTGCATGGCCTCAGATCTACTTCATATAGTAAACACATCTCTTCACTCAGGTATTTTTCCACAGGCCCTGAAAACTGCAGTCATTAAACCGCTCTTAAAAAATAATAATCTAGATGCTTCAGTAATGAACAATTACAGGCCCATATCAAACCTTCCATTTCTAGGTAAAATTATTGAAAAAGTTGTTTTTCAACTGTTGAGTAATTACTTGCATTTAAATAACTGTTTTCATGTGTTCCAGTCGGCTTTCGTCCAAACCACAGCACTGAGACTGCTCTTGTCAAGGTCTTAAATGACATCCACTTAAACACAGACAGTGGCAGAACTTCAGTGTTAGTATTATTAGATCTCAGTGCTTCGTTTGACACTGTTGACCACAGCATATTACTAGACCGACTAGAAAACTGGGTGGGACTTTCGGCAACAGTTCTAAATTGGTTTGAACCCTACTTAAAGGACAGAAAACTCTTTGTTTCTATAGGTAAATACACATCTGAGTTGACAAATATGACATGTGGGGTACCTCAAGGCTCCATCTTGGGGCCTCTTCCCTTTGACATCTACATGCTACCACTCGCTCAGATAATGAAAAACAACAAAATAAGTTACAATAGCTATGCGAATGACACACACATTTACGTAACAATTTCACCAGGAGACTATGCTCCAATTCAAACACTGAGTAAGTGCATTGAACAAATCAATGACTGGATGTGTCAGAACGTTCTCCAATTAAACAAAGATAAAACTGAGGTAATGGTTTTTGGAGCCAAGGCAGAACATATAAACAGGGCCGTTTCTAGCTTTTTGGGGGCCCTATGCAAGATGCTGTTTGGGGGCCCTAGTTTTGACAGTTTTTTAACCTCTTAAGCCCGAGGGTCCCCCCAGTGGACCCCTCCCACCGTTTTTTTACGAGACTATGTCTCAGGGCTTCTTAACATGTATGAAACTATTAATGTTCCATACCCTTTTAACAGTAAGAAACTCAGCTAACTGACAATGTGAACCATGTTTAGCTAAAAGAAACACAAGAGTAATACCAAGCCTTTGAATTAGCATGGAGCGAAAAAATGCTAACTAATGCTAACGGACCTTTGCACAGCACTCACGGTAGAAATGCCCTTATTACTTATCCTAACTGCACAAACAAGATATCCAATTAAAGCTGAGACTCCACAGATTCCAAACATGTAATGTCATCACTGTAAGACCCCGAATTCCTGGAGCTATCAGCCAGAAAAGAGAAAGTAGACAACATCCGGTTTCAAAAATATTACAATAATTACGTCTTACCCTTTTTGATTTGTGATCAAAAGTTGTGTTCACCGGAATAAAAACGCTGCTCAAGGTTAATCAAATGTCTTTGTGTCACGTTGAAATTGACTGATAATCCATCATCATATTTATGGCAATATACTGGCTATAAAGTTTTGCAGTCCAGGCGTGCACTTTCAGATATGCTTTGTTCGCTTCTCTATTACATCCGCAATGGTAATGTTTACGTGGATTTGGGAACTGCCCATCGATTCTATTGGTTCTGATGGTTAAGAAAAAGGTGTAAATCACACGAATCGACCAATGGGTTCCAGAGATATAGTCCTGCGTAAAGTATAAAGAATGCCAGCCAGTTTAAGTACATTACGCAGCCGACTTCATTTATTGTTTACTATGGAAGGAAGCAGGAAGCAGGAATTGCCGGGACCCAGAGCACACGGAGCACAGAGCGGACAGCAGATAACGGAATTGCAGTTTTATTGCTTATGGATTATCAGAACATTTCAAAGGGGACACAGCCCCATTGGATATTAACCTATGGATTAACTACATCATCGTTGTTAATGCCATTGAAGACCAGTTTAGACCAGACAAAGAGGAAGGTAAGCCATTAGCCTGGCGCAAGTTAGTACCTAGCGCCACTTGTTTTGATGTACGTTTTTGTTGATAACCTCGCAAGTTTGTATCTTTCAGTGTTGAGGTGGGCACCGTTAGATTCTGTGTCTTTACTATCATAAACGATGTGTTGGATGTGCAGCTAGGATAAGTAATAAGGGAGCTAGGAGTGATTTTCGGTGCAGTAATAGGTTAGCATTTTTCGCTCTGGGCTAATTCAGAGCCTCACTGTTAGCATTGTGTGTTTTTTTTGAAAAAAATAATGAAAAAGATCAGTTAAATGAGTTTTTTCCCGTTATATGGATATAAAATATTCATAGTTTATTAAATATTAAGGTTCCTTAGACGTTGTTTCCTGCAAATGACGCGATGTTGCGACGTTAGGATAACAGAGTATGTTTTTATATTTTATTCTTATTTTTTTCACAACAGTTGTATTTGGATGGAATGAATACCTATAGTGATAATTCAAAGAAATAAAATGATTTTTACAGTGAAAAAGTTCAAATGGAACTGATGGTTCCCAAATTACCCAGAGGTGAGTCCGCCTGGACTTTATTTGTCTAAATCTGTCTAAAAAGGACACATTTCACTTGTTTTGCATCAATCTTGATACAGGGTACTTATTATATGTTATAGTTTGGATTCCTAAAGTTTTTAGTCTACTAACCCATCATTCAAGGGTGGTTTTCACTATAAGTAATGGTTTTTGTTTTAGGCGGACATTAGACTTTACATGTTTTTACTATGTTCCATCTGAATTTATTTTAAAATATAAACATCTATATTGATTCTGACACTTCTATTGATTCCGAAGCCTTTAAGATGGTCTGTGGAGATGCATCAATCTGTTACACTTTAATAGGAAAACAGGCTAATTTCACGAAAACCAAGCAATTGAAAATTACAAAAAATTATATTAAAAAAGGTAAACAATAAGGTTCCTCTATGTCAATAAATGCAAGAGATGCAGCATTTTCTCAACAATGTTTAATTTACATTTTTCATCTTCCTCAGACTTTACTCATTGGCTGTCAGCCAATGAGTGATTGTTGGGCTGTCAGCCCATGATTTGGACTTTATTACCCCAAAAACCCAAGCTACAGCTTTGCTATCATTGCAGTTTAGTCGTGTTTATATCCTACATTGGATTTGTAAGCATATAATGCTTCACCGAACACACAGTTGCGACTGGTCACAGCCCCACCTAGTGTCAGCAGAAAGTATTACAAATAATGATTACAAAAAAATGCAAAAAATAAATAACAAAATATATAAAATATATTTTAAGATTATGGTTGAGCATCTGATTTGTCTGTACATTGCTGTTTTAGTCTGTGTTCTTCTAATTAGTGTCTACAGTGTGTGCATATTGAGCTGTTTAGAGCCATGTGGGACAAAACCCGATCATGCCGCTCCCTCTCACTGTCTAAGTGAACGGTGACTGTAAAAACTACACTGTGCATGCTCCGAGTATTGTCCTATTTAATGTGTGGCAACAAAATAATGACCATAGGAGCATAGAGCTGCCATCCCCACCATACGTCATCTCACATAATTCAGAGCTGATTGGCTGTAAGTACGTGTGCCGCGAAAAGTGTGGTGTGTGAAGAGGAGGAGAGAGACACGTCCTAAAACCAGGAAGTAAGCTGCACATGGCTTCCCTCTACAAAAAAGCAATGATATTTCTCCATGGGATTTTAGAAAATAGCTCAAAATAAGAACTGTGGGAAACGTACCTGTTAGATAAATGCACGTTTTTCATTTTTTGGGTATCCTTTTGTTGAACTGTCTGTTTAAAATTAATCGAAGCATCAGACAAAAAAAGCTTTTGAAAATAATATTATATTTTCATTTAGGTCAAAATATAATATTTGTAAACCTGAAGAGTCAGTGCCAGTGCCTCACCAGCCATGAACCTCACTGCACCTCACTGCAGAAGCTTAGACATCTACGTTTTTTGTGCCCCACCACTTTTGTAAATATAAAAACGCCACTGCGAACATAGGAGGGGGCTTGGCTGTCTACAAATAAAGACGGCTCATTTTAATTCTCCCCAAATATATTGAGGCTGAACCTGAACTTTGAATTCTCTGCTCCCATCATAACGGGCCCGGCGCCACGAGGGGGCATTGCCCCCTCAGTTGTATTCTTTGCCCCCTCACTTTGAGCATCATTCATCCATCAAAAAGTACAAGAAATGTCCCAATTATTAAATAACTTTAAATCATTATTTTCCCCAATACACGTTACTATGTTTACAGATATGTGGGCAGGCAGTCAAGCAACGTGTAAAAAAGCCTCAACCCCAAGTGAGCTTGTAGTTTTAATGTTAGCGTGTGTGCTTAGCTGTAAACACAGTCGGATGGGTGACCAAAACGTCCCCGTTTTCCGGGCAAAGTCCCCGTTTTCGGTGGGTGGTACCCAGTTGAAACTCCCGAAAATGTTCTCGTTTTTGAACGTGCGTTAAAAAAAAAATAGAGCAAGGTGAAATCAAATGTTATATGTTAGTAAAAACAGAGTAACAGTGTTGTGCCTGTTTGTAGCGTTAGCGTATTTCTTCTTCTGCTACTTCTTCTTCTTTTTTCTTTAATGGCGAATCGCTTCCACTTGGAGCATATATCGCCACCTACTGTTGATTTATTAAATGTTTATATTAAATGCTTGTCCTCTGACCAGTGTTTTTGAGGAACTTGAAGATCAGCTTGTTCACTTAATTTCTTGATTTACTTTCGTATATTGACTTGAAATCCATGTCCTTGATGTTACGTTGTTCCAGTACAGTTTTCAGAATGAGTCTTTGTCTGTTATAATCCGGGCAGCTAAAAAACACATGATGTAATTTTTCTCCCCAATTTTTGGCGCCCCCGATGGGTTGATGCGCCCTTAGCATTCGCCTATACTGCCTATGCCAAGGGCCGGCCCTGCTGAAAACAATATGACATCAACAAAAAACAAGACAGACAACTACAGATAGCACCACACATGATGGTTACTTGTTATTATTTAGGGCTGCCTGTATGGATCAGGTTTTTGCCAAAGCGAGCCCTTTTACTAGAATAATAATATGTTATGTATTATATCAACCGTATTGGTACAATGAGCGACATCTCGTGACAGATTTTGGAACATTAATTTGATATTTCTCATGGCAGTTACACTCTAGAGACAAACCAGGGGACTTTATTTTTATTTTTAATCTGTGTCTGTCCATTTGGTGTAGTATTTGATCCAATATTACATTTGGTTTATATATTAGTCACTTTTGTATGAAATGACAGGTTTTAGGCCTTGATTTGAACATTCAATCCTGAAAATAAAAAATCAACCAGATTAATGTTTCTTTAATCCTGACCTGACTAGAGGTAAGTAAATCTGTATAGGAAGACGAGTTAAGGGATAGAGGAGAATAGGTTATGGTATAATTACAGAGCCTGTCCATTTATAAATTAAGGAAATCAATGTTAGTCTGTTAACCAAAGTGCAGCCATCTATCTATCAACTATCTACTATCTATTATTCGGATCAGAGGACAAGAACAGAATGAGAGGGGCAAATCCAGAATAAAAATAAAGAAGCAAAGAGATTGTAGAGCAGTGAGAAGGAAAAAAGCTCGGTGTGTCAATTCATTACAGGACTGTCTCAGAAAATTAGAATATTGTGATAAAGTTCTTTATTTTCTGTAATGCAATTAAAAAAACAAAAATGTCATACATTCTGGATTCATTACAAATCAACTGAAATATTGCAAGCCTTTTATTATTTTAATATTGCTGATTATGGCATACAGCTTAAGAAAACTCAAAAATCCTATTTCAAAAAATTAGAATAGTTCCTCAGACCAAGTAAAAAAAAAAGATTTATAACAGCAAAACACAATCAAACATTTGAAAATGTCCATTAATGCACTCAGTACTTGGTTGGGAATCCTTTTGCACGGATTACTGCATCAATGCGGCGTGGCATGGAGGCAATCAGCCTGTGGCATTGCTGAGGTGTTATGGATGCCCAGGATGCTTCAATAGCGGCCTTTAGCTCATTAGCATTGTTGGGTCTGGTGTCTTTCAGCTTCTTCTTCACAATACCCCACATATTCTCTATGGGGTTCAGGTCAGGGGAATTTGCAGGCCAATCGAGGACAGTAATGCCATGGTCAGTACACCAGTTACTGGTGGTTTTGGCACTGTGGGCAGGTGCCAGATCATGCTGGAAAATGAATTCCTCATCTCCATAGAGCTTTTCAGCAGACGGAAGCATGTAGTGCTCTAAAATCTCTTGGTACACAGCTGCATTTACTCTGGGCTTGATGAAACACAGTGGACCAACACCAGCAGCTGACATGGCTCCCCAAACCATCGCTGACTGTGGGAACTTCACACTGGATTTCAAGCAACTTGGATTTTGCTCCTCTCCAGCCTTTCTCCAGACTCTGGCGCCTTGACTTCCAAATGAAATACAAAACTTGCTTTCGTCTGAAAAGAGGACTTTGGACCACTGTGCAACTGTCCAGTGCTTCTTTTCCTTAGCCCAAGTCAGACGCCTCTTCCGTTGTCTTGAGTTCAGAAGTGGCTTGACCATGGGAATACGGCTATTGTAGCCCATTTCCCGGATACGTCTGTGAACAGTGACTTTTGATACCTGGACTCCAGCTTCAGTCCACTGTCTTTGAAGCTCCCCCAAATTCTGGAAGCGACTCTTCTTCACAATGCTGTTAAGGCTGCGGTCATCTCTCTTGGTTGTGCAGCGTTTCCTGCCACATTTCCCCCTTCCAACAGACTTTTTGTGGATGTGCTTTGAAACTGCACTCTGTGAACAGCTTGCTCTTTGAGAAATTTATTTTTGTGTCTTACCCTCCTGATGGAGGGTGTCAATGACGGTCCTCTGGACAGCAGTCAGATCAGCAGTCTTCCCCATACTTGTGATTTAGTTTACTGAACCAAGCTGAGTGTTTTTCAAGGCTCAGGAAACCCTTGCAGGTGTTTCGAGTTAATTAGACGATTCAAGTGATTCGTTGAACACCCTACTAGTATACTTTTTCATGATATTCTAATATTTAGAGATAGGATATTTGAGTTTTCTTAAGCTGTATGCCATAATCAGCAATATTAAAATAATAAAAGGCTTGCAATATTTCAGTTGATTTGTAATGAATCCAGAATGTATGACATTTTTTTTTTTTTAATTGCATTACAGAAAATAAAGAACTTTATCACAATATTCTAATTTTCTGAGACAGTCGTGTACATTGCCAGTATTTTTCGTTGTTGTGAAAAAAGGTCGCCCCCTCGGATCTTTTAACAGCCCCCTCAGTAATTTCATCCTGGAGCCGGGCCTACATCATAATCTTGGCAATCTTGTTAAAATCGTGAATGCAGAATTAAAAATACTATGTAACTGGTTTGCAGTTAATACATTATCCCTTAATGTGGCCAAAACAAATGACATGTTATTCAATACAAAGTCTGAGAGTAGAAATGACTGCATTATATGGATTTGCAATACAGAGATAGAAAAAGTTGGTGCAAGTACATTTTTAGGACTGCTTGTTGACGAAAAACTCAATTGGAAGCACCATATAAATTATGTACAGACTGAACTGTCAAAAACAATAGGTATTTTGTATCATACTAAGAACATTCTTGAAGAAAAGATACTCTTTATAACAGTCTATTTCTCCCTTACCTTTACTACTGCTCCGAAACATGGGGTAACACGTACTCAACAAATCTACAAAAAATAATAACATCCCAAAAAAAAGTATTGCGAATAGTCTGTGGTGTTGGTAAATATGAACACACAACTCCCATATTTAAAAAAACTCAATCTATTAAAATGTGTTGAGATAGTACAGCTTAAAACAGTACTGATTATGCACAACATTTTCCATAAGAAAATGCCGAATAACATTCAAAAGCAGTTCCAAACCACAGCGTGAACATATGAATGTAAAAAATGTCACTTGAAAATAAGTGTTCACAATGTTTATATGCAATTATGCATATATTATTATTCATTTGCCAAGTACATTTGTACCTATGTATATATTTATATATAGTATTTTCATTTCCAAAAAAAGATAGTTGAAACTGCTATTGACATGTGCAGAAAATGACCCTATATCTAGTTTTCGTATATATATATGCATTTATTGTTTTCCTGCCCTAACTTCTCCTGTTTTCTTTATTTCTTTGTACTCCTTCATTTCTATACGTTGTTGACGCAATAATGCCGCTGTATTAGGATGATGCACGGGAGGGCTACTTTCCACAAGCTATGCTTCAGCCCTACCGCTTCTACTAATTTTGTTTATCTTTGTGTGTATGAATTAAACTTTTTTTTGTTTTTCGGATGAATAAAAAAAAATAAAAATACTTTCAGCTTGGGGGCCCCCTAGTGGCCGCGGGGGCCCTATGCTCCCGCATAGTCCGCCTATAGGAAGAAACGGCCCTGCGTATAAAAGTTAGCGCTGAGCTTCAGTCTGCAATGTTCAAAACAACAGATAAAGCCAGAAATCTAGGTGTAGTCATGGACTCTGACCCGAGTTTCAACAGTCACATTAAAACAGTTACTAAATCAGCCTACTGTCACCTTAAGAATATTTCTAGGATTAAAAGACTAATGTCACAGCAGGATATGGAAAAACTGCTTTTATCTTCAGTAGACTGGACTACTGTAATGGTGTCTTTACAGGTCTCACTAGGGATGGGTATCGTTAGGATTTTACCGATACCGGTACTGCTTATCGGTGTCGGTATTTTTCGATACTTTCTCTTATCGATACTTTTCAATAATTTGGTGCTCAAAATTATAGACATGAATACAAGATGTGAAGATTAAACAGTCATTTTATTGTAATTTTCTTTCAGAAATAACTGTATAACTTATACATTAGCTTCTCAGAAGCAGACACAAATAAATAAAATAACTTAAAAGGGGTCTGGCCTATTATGGTTTTTGGGATTTTCCCTCAAACAGAGGATGAAAAGAGGCATTTTTAAAATGTGTGTAGGAGCCAAAACGTTGATTTATTATTTTGATTATTTAATCATTTAATGTATGTAATGGAGTATAATTGATTGGTGTAATTTGATCGGGATCCGTAGCCACGGTTGGGCGGAGCGGCTGATTGGTGCTGCGATTGCCTCAGCTGGTTAAAAGAGTCCTGCTAATTATACTCTGGGTTATATTTTGGTTGTGAAGCCACATGGTTTTTTGACCGCTGCATTGCACTGCAGAGAAGATACGTTTTGTTTATTTAAGTGACGAAAACTGTTTCAACACCTCCACTGGCTCCCAGTCAAGCACCGTATCACTTATAAACTCCTTCTTCTGACTTACAAATCCCTCCATGCCCTCGCCCCCCAATACCTGTCTGACCTTCTCCGCTACCACACTCCATCCCGGAACCTAAGATCATCTGGACAGGATCTCCTCTCCACCCCCCGCACCAGGTTGCGGACTTTCGGTGACAGAGCCTTCAGTGTGGCATCCCCCACCCTCTGGAACTCTCTCCCCCCCCAAATCCGCAGTGCCCCAACCCTGGACAAATTCAAAAAAGCCCTCAAAACGCACCTTTTTACCAAGGCTTTCCCCACTGTATAGATAGTTTAATAGGTTTATTTTTCCGCTACATCCCCCCCCCACCCCCTTAACCTGTCTGCCTCTTTTCCCCTACTTAAGAGCTTAAGAAAGGTGGAAAGATGGCTCTTTTAATTTGTAAATCAGTTACATCTTCATCCAGACATTTCAAACTGACAACCTAGCTCGACAAGAGATCCTTAAAACATTGTCCTACAGTGACATCATGCAAAACTGTGATATGAAGAAATTGGTAAAAAGGCTAAGATGGCAAAAAGATAAAGGCGAGTACGTATATTATTCTGGATTGTACTTTTAAATCACAAAATAAATGATGTGCTGAACTGAAACACATCAACATGTGTCTGAAGGTTTAAACATATACCAACAATTTCTGAACCATACATTGAAACGTTGACCTTTAAATGCAGTTTTCCAATTCATTCCAATTCTGTAAGTTTAACTGGTTTATAAAGCATTCAATGAAAGGCCAAATTATCATAGGTGTAGGAGCTCACATTAATACACTGTCAGTGTTTATAAACTAAAAAAAGACAAAGCGATGTGCCTGCAAGACTTCACTCAGGTAAACAAAACATATTAACCGTGCGCAACAGCTAACCTGCCTGCGAGCCTTCGCTCAGGTCACATTTACACACATGGCGCGGCTGAAGCCCGCTAGCACTATTAGTAGTGATGGGCATTTAGATTCCATTCGGGGACACGAATCTTTTGATTCCGTTCACTTTAAAGATTTGTTCTGCCGAAGTCCGTACAAGAAGTTTTCTGAGGTAAAATGTATGATATTAAAACACATTTTACACCTCACCTTGTTGCCCCATAAATTATGCTCTGGGAATAGGCTACATATTATTTAAGAAATATAATTGGCCATTGTTAAATCTTATAAATGTGTGCCTGACTATACGATGTATTACAGCAGGCTAGCACGTTATACTTTCAAACCCATGCACGTACTATGTGGCCTAACTTAAATCCCAAAGCATTATACTCCATTTGGCCGAGTTCAAAGTGAATAAAAAAATATATCCTCTACATCGGTGACGATTTATTCATATTCTATGTACCCATCTATGTTTACCTTTAACTAGTGGCTAAGCTAGTGGGACGCTACGGAGCCCAGCTATCCGCCCTCTGAAGCTTTTAGGGCCGACAGGGGGAGGAGAATGTCCCGCTAACGCTGTGTGTGTGTGTGTGTTTCACATTAGCGAGACGCTATGGAGCTCAGGTATCCGCCCTCTGAAGCTTTTAGGGCCGACAGGGGGAGGAGAATACAACGCTGTGTGTATTTATCGCTAAGCTAGCGACCAATGCTAACTGGACGCTACAGTTCAGGTATCCGTCCTCTGAGGCATTTATGGCGGACAGGTTGAGGAGGATGTCCCGCTCCTGTGTGTGTGTAACGGAGCTCAGATGAGAGGGCTCTGATTACAGTTTTAATCCTCTGTCAAACTGCATTTTTTCTGCTACATTTGATGAGAGATAAAATGATTTTCTGCCACAGGAGTTTGACAGAGAATAACTGAAAGTACACAGTAAAATAACTTCATAGTAGCCTACTTGTGATAGAAGTCCAACTAGTACTGAGTCCAACAGTAAAGTACTTCATTGTATTTGTGGTAGTTGTCTAACTGAGTCCAACTCTGTGTAGATGGAACATCCAGTATTTCGGAGGGGCCCTAATGGGACCCTCCTCTTGAAAGAAAGGGATATAAGATAAAAGAACTGTAGGAAACAGTTCTGAACTGTTTCCGCCAGTTCTTTAAGTTTGTCGTTCGCGAACAGCTTCTCTTTAGCTTTTGGCGGAAGGCGGCGACTCAAACAAACAAATCGTTTTGTGGGAGGAATCAGTTCATCTCGTTCACTTCAAAGATTCGTTCAAAAAGAACGATTCGTTCAAAAAGAACTAACGACCCATCACTAACTATTAGCAATAGCAGTATCGCGAGCAGCCACATTGTTTAGGCTGTTACATTACATTACATTTCATTTAGCTGACGCTTTTATCCAAAGCGACTTACAATGACCGATTACAGGGACATTCTCCCTGGAGTAACTAAGGACTAAGTGTCTTACTCAAGGGCACACTAGTGGTGGTGTTCCTGGCGGGATTTGAACTCACAACCTTCCGATCTTCAGCCCACCTCACTATCCATTAGACCATCACTATCCCATGTCAAATACGCTGCACCGTTTTAGATTCAATGAGTGTCTCATTTGCAAATGCTTCATTACGTTGCTCGTGTTACCCCTTTACAAGCAACTAATTGAGTACATAGATTGCAACTTGCACTATCGCCACTAAACATTTTTAAAGTGCACCCAGACCTTCGATCGCTTCGCTCTGTCCACCATGCCTGCGGGAGTCTCACAACAATAATAAGAGCGCTGTTGAGAGAGATGACGAGAGGCATTTACAGTGGCCATTCAGAGGGGTCTCAAACCGGATACATCACACGGGATGAGGGTTCCCAACGAACCAGAATGGTTTAAAGTTAAACTAAGGAAGTAGACGTAACACATATACCGATAGCAGCACCGTTTGTCCAGCGGCTTAACGGTATACCGATACCGTCCAATCAGGTACTGGTATTGAATTAGTACCGGTTCTCGATACCCATCCCTAGTTCTCACTAAAAAATGTATTAGAAAGCTAACTCACTAACACTAAGAGAGTGGATCACATCACTCCAGTTCTGAAGTCTTTACACTGGCTTCCTGTGTGTCAAAGAATAGATTTCAAAAATATTGTTGCTGGTTTATAAAGCTTTGAATGGTTTAGCACCAAAATACATTTCAGACCTACTGCTAAATTATTAACCATCCAGATCTCTCAGGTCTTCAGGGACTGGTCAGCTTCCTGTCCCCAGAGTCAGAACTAAACATGGTAAAGCAGCGTTCAGTTATTATGCTCCAAATATATGGAACAAACTCCCAGAAACCTGCAGGTCCGCTGCAACGCTGACTACTTTTAAATCCAGGCTGAAGACTTTTCTTTTTGCCGCTGCTTTTAATTGAACTATTCACATCTTAAACTGCACTGTAACTTTTATCCATGTATTTTTTCTTTTAATGTTTATTTTATTACACTATTCTCCCTGCTCCTCGAGTGATTGGCGTCCTCGCTTGGGAGATTGAGGAGAGGGTTAAAACCACTTTGGTGGACCAACTCGGTCCTAGTTCTTGTCCTCCCAACCGGTTGTTTGTGCCTCAAGTTTTGAGGGCTGAGGTGCTTCAGTGGGCTCACAGCTCCAGACTTTCCTGCCACCCTGGGATTCAACGTACCCGAGGGATGGTCCCGCAACGTTTCTGGTGGGCCACGCTGGAAGCTGACACCCGGGAGTTTGTGAACGCTTTTCCTGTGTGCAATCAGCACAAACCCTCCCACCAAGCACCTGCTGGCCTCCTTCATCCGTTACCAGTCCCGCGTCGCCCTTGGTCACATATTTCTCTGGACTTTGTGACTGGTCTACCACGTCCCACTGCCATTTTGACAGTGGTAGACCGGTTTAGTAAATTGGCTCATTTCATACCACTGCCTAAGATCCCGTCAGCTAAGGAGACGGTGGAACTTATTCTTCTCCACGTTTTTCGCCTCCACAGACTGGTGACTGATGTGGTTTCCGACCGGGGGCCCCAGTTCGCCTCTGTGTTTTGTAGAGAATTTTGTGAACTGATTCGGGGCGACGGTCAGTCTCACCTCCGGTTTCCACCCACAGGCCAACGGTCAGACTGAACGGAAGAATCAAGAGATGGAGACCACTCTCCGCTGCATAGTGTCCAATCATCCTAAGGCCTGGTCAAAACAACTCCTGTGGGTGGAGTATGCCCACAAAACCCTCATCAGTTCCGCCACTGGTCTTTCCCTTTTCCAGTGTGCCTACGGTTTTCAACCCCCATTCTTCTCTGCATTAGGCAAGGCAAGGCAAGTTTATTTATATAGCACCTTTCAACACAAGGCAATTCAAAGTGCTTTACAAAAACATTAGAGAAAGAGGTCACCTGTCCGTCTGTCCAGGCCTTCATCAGGCGCTGTCGGAGGACTTGGAAGCAGGCCCGAACGACCCTGCTTCAGTCTGCTAACCGGTACGCCACGTCAGCGAACCACCAACGCACCAAGGCACCTGTGTACCAGGTAGGTCAGAAGGTGTGGCTTTCCACTCAGAAAATGTCCCTTCGGGTGGAGTCTAAGAAATTAGTGTCCAGCTTCATTGGAGCCTTCGAGATTCTCAAAGTTATTAACCCTGCAGCAGTCCGACTGAGTTTGCCCCGGAACATGAAGATCCATCCCACCTTCCACGTCTCTAGGATTAAACCTGTCCGGGAGAGTCCTATGATCTCCGCCGCCCCTCCACCACCACCCCCTAGGATGATCGATGGGGGCCCTACTTACACCCTTCGTCACAGAGGAAGAGGGGCACAATATTTGGTGGACTGGGAGGGCTACAGTCCTGAGGAGAGGCAGTGGATTCCCGCTTGTCACATCCTAAACCCACAACTCATCCGGAACCTCCACCTGCGACACCCAGAGCAGCCTTCTAGAACCCATGCCCAACCAGGCGTCAGCTACAGACCAGGGGCTTCGTCGAGGAGGAGAGTCAGACGTCATCGGTCGAGGAGGACGAGGATTTCCAGGAGAGGGAGGCCGAGAGAGCATCATCAGATGAATACTAACCATCCCCATACCCCCACCTCCCACCCTATGTTTTAGGTTTTTAATTATTCATTTCTTTCAGTTTTGGGATTAGTTTGTCATTTTCATAGATTTTTCTTAGACGTTAAGAGTCGTCCATTAAAGGGGGGGGGGGTTCTGTCACAGTCTGCTCCCTCACTCACCTATTTTCTGCATTAGCATTTCTCAGTCACCTTAGTCACCTGGTAGTCACACCCTGTCTCTCTCTCATACTCTGTTACACCCATCAGCTCCACTAGTATATAGGCCCGCTTCACTCTCACCTCAGTGCCAGATCGTACTTTGCAGCATGCAGTTCTTTCCAGCATTACCTCCCAGATTGCTCTCCCGGTTTCCACCTTGCCTGTCCCTGACCAGCCTGCTTTGCCTGTTTCCTGACCCTGCCTGTACCCGGACTATTCTGCCTCGCCTGCTTCCTGCCTGTACCTGCGTCTCCAGTCTTGCCTACTCCTGGAACCCTCTTCTGTCCCCAACCAGCCCTTTGCCTACTGTCTGCCGGTTTGTCTTACACAAGAACCTTTCTGTGGAAACAAGTTTTACTAAAGCTGTTTACCGACTTTCCCTGGTCTCCCGTGTGTTGCATTTTGGTTCTCAGCTCATTCGTGACAAGATCCTGACCTTCTACAGGTGCACCATAGAGAGGATCCTGACACTACAGAGGGTGGTGAAACTGCACAGCACATCACCAGGACGGAGCTGCCATCCATGGAGGACCTCTACTTCCAGCGGCTCAGGAAGAAAGCCCTCAGGATTATAAAAGACCCCCATCACCCCAGCAACACACTGTTCTGTCTGCTGCAGTCTGGCAGGCGGTACTGCATCAAGACAAAAACCACCAGACTCAGGGACAGTTTCATTACACAGGCAATAAGACTCCTGAGCTTGCCCTATTTGTATTGTTTTTTTAATTTGTTTAATGTCTTGTATATATTTACATTAGAAACTTGTGACTCACGTTTTTCATTGCAAAACTACACTGTATTTCAATCTTTGAACATGCTAAGACTTGCTAAGCAATGTGTTACGCTTGCGAATAGCAACCTCACTCAGAACGGAAACAGGAGTTGAATTAACAGGTTTCATTGCAAAACAGTGCACTGGGTCTGTGAGTAGTGGCCGTAGTAGTAAGGGTGGATACACACACACATACACACACAGATGGAAAACAGGGAAAGGAGGTAGTGCTGTGGATCCTCACAAAACGAGTGATTTAACACCCTCAGCAACTTACCTACAATGCAAACCATACAAAGGTTAAAAATTGAACTGCAAATTAATAAATAGCATAGGTGTTGATCACCATTGTACATTTTCTAAGCAAACTTTCTGTTACGATGAAAGGAAAAGGTAGGACCCAAATGCAGTATTAAAGGATAAGCGGGTTTTAACGGATAACAAAAAGCGAGCTTTATTTAACAAAAGCCGATGACAAAAGAAAACAAGAAACAAACTTAACATTACCAACTCAGGGGAGCACGAGTAAAGATTCCAGGATCAAAACTTCTGGGACAAACATGGAGCGTGACGTAAAGCCACAGACAAACAATGAACCGACAGCGGAACACAGGGAAAGACTAAATACAGAGAGGGGTAATCACGGGACAAGAAACAGCCGGGTAAAGGAGGGAGAAACACAAGGGCAACAGGTGAACACTGAGACAATCAGACACACCAGGGAAACTAACGACAGGAAGGCACACACAGGAAGTAGGACCATACAAGACACGAGAAAAACATGAGACAGGGAGCACAGAACAGCAAAATAAACCCAAAACTTAACACATGAAACTCAAATCCTGACACTTTCAATGTGATTCTAAAACGAATCCAGTACCAGAAATGCAGCTATTACTGTAGGTGTGCCGATTCAAAGGGAGCTGAGACCTTAGTAGCCTTTGACCAAGATCAGTAAGTGATTATTGTGATGCATGAGTGAGTCTCTGGCGGTAACAGCAGCTGAAGGCCTAATGGAAGATTGCACGGAGGTAGTTGCACCAGTTGCTGCATCACTAGAGCAGAAGCTCTTTCTCTGTCTGTGTAACTGGTTCATTACTTCCACTCTCATCACACTTTGACCCACCAAAGACAATCCATATTCAATCATTACACAGCCTCCATGTGTGCAGTGGGTTCAGCCAACAGCAGGGAAACACTGACTGAATTATGTACGCATACAGGCTGTCATGACTCTCACAGTATTCACCTACAGTAGATGCTCCATGCACTGTTCATCTTTCTCTGGATACTCTGTCCTTTTTGGGTCCAACCAGCATATATATGGTGGCTGACTCAAATCCAATACCCTGTTTCTCAGTAATACACAGGGCCGTTTTTTGGCCTAGGGCGCCAGATCTGAGACCAGGAGGCGAAGTCGCAGTCTTACACGCTTCTCTGCGCTCTCTCCAATAAAATACCCAATATTAACGGTGTGTGTGTCTGCCCAAGGACAATTTAAAGTAAAACATAATAGGTGTCATACATAATAACCTAATAAAAGTAAATGTAACAACTACTAGAGTGCAACAAAACAGGAAGATTAAATGTGGACTCTTAAACATAAGATTTCTAGCATCTAAAGCAATATTGGTAAATGATTTAATATCAGATTATAATATTGATATATGCTGTCTCACTGAAACGAAGGGTTACGTATTGTAACTCTGGTTATATAAGCACAGGCGGAGCCCTCTACTGGACTCTATGGGTACTGCTCTCTATCATGCTGTGTGTGCTTTCACCTACTGAGTTACGTAAACGTAGCCGGCCAATCGGGGCGAGCCTACCTGAATGCGCGCGCAGGCCCACAGTATTTAAAGCGGCTACGCCCTCCGACCGTCATCCTACAACCTCTTCAGCGAGCGGCATAGGACAGACAGGGCCCCCAGGTAGAGGGCTCCGCCTGTGCGTATATAACCAGGGTTAGAATACGTAACCCCTCGTTATATCTCACACAGCCCCGATGTATAAACGCCCTGTCGTCCAAAAACATCGACCCATCACACTGTCCCTGACCGGCTTTTGGCTAACATCCACCGCATCCCCACTCCCTCCCATTCGGTTGTAACCATGGAGAAGTCAGGGCCGCAGCTTGGATAAGGCACACTCACAGAGTGGGCATGGACAATAGTGAAGGCGAATAGTGAGGTCCTCCAGCCCTGTATGGGGCTGATTGCGCACCATGTCTCCGAGTCCCTAAGGAGCACGGGAAAAAACACAAGCGCATTATGTCCAGGGAGGATCAGATACCTACTGACCCACAGCCTCCCCCCTCTCACCAGTCATGTGTTGCGCCGGCAAGCACATACGACGAGAAGGAGCCAGACATGTCCAAGAGATCAAACTTTATGAAGGGGCCTGGCGTAGACCAAAACGCCGCCGTGCATATATCTTCTACCAACACACTCTCACTCCATAATCGTCCAGGAGCGACGTTTGGTCAGTGTCCGTGGCGTGCAGTTGTGACGCTCCTAGGCTCCTTCAGCTTCATAAAGGGACGCAAATAGCTTTCAACTGATTGCAATGTATTCCCATCTGCGGCGGGATTTGACGCTAATGGAAGCACGGCATTCGTTTGTGTCGGCTGCCCTTAAAGGCAATGTGTTATCCATTCTCATTGGATAACGGAGAATTGTACACCCGGAAGTAAGTATTCCCCTTACTGTCGATTGATTTTACAGTGATATCTGCACTACTCATCGACTAAAAAACACCAGATTATCCTTGTTAATTACACAACATTGATTGGTTTAAATTGTGTGCAATGCTTTTGTATTTTTCCCCTTCGATTCGGAGAAACAAATATTTTTTCGGAGTAAAGGATGGCAGAAGACATTTTCGAATCATAAATCCATCATTTAGATTTATGATAGACTTTTGAAACTACAAGAAGATAAGGAGGACTTTTACAAAAAAAGTAATAGAGATTTTTGTCCAGAGGGATAGGCAAATGGACTTCATCTTCAAATCAAGGTAAGACCACCATTTTATTGAAAATAGGATCTTACTAAGAGAGAACAATTCAATATTTAAATGATAAAATGACATTTTTTGGGTATCCTTCTGTTGAACTGTCTGTTTACAATGAATTGAAGCATCAGACTAAAAAAGCTTTTCAACGTTAACAGACAGCAGAGCAGTGGGAGCTGGTTGGTCATTCCCCGACCCGTATTGCGCATGCGCAGATCTAAGATCCAGTAGAAATGATAAAAAGTAAAAGTCTGCTGCTTATTGTTCTACTAGGCCAAAAATAGAGTCAAAGAGTAAATGAGAGTAAGAGTGCGTTAATTAATATATTTGACAGTTTGGCGTAAGTCTGTAGATTTGTCTGTGTGTGTGTGTTTCATGTAGGCCTATAGGCCTCTCACGATAATTAATTTTGTTGGATACATTTTCCAGGAAATTATTGCGATAAACGATAATATTGTCAGCACCATTTTAGACCACTGACCTAATGATAATATATAATAACAATTCAAGTACATCCTTTGAAACTGCTCATGTAAATGGAAATGTATCGAGGTCAGAAAAGTTATCGAGTTCATTTTTATTTATCCTACGATAAGTCAATTAATTGCTTATCGCGACAGGCCTATGCACACAATAAAACAGTGGAAACAAACATGTGTTTGACTTTCATTAGTGAATGAAACTTTGTGCCCTTTATAGTCTGTGTCCAATATTGTGTATTTGTATATATCCTAAGGTCCCGCTACTGACACGATAGCAGTCATTTAGTGCGCATACAGTATGTGTAATTAAACCCATGATATCAAAATCTCACTCCAGCCAGGTACCCAAAGTTGGCAACCCTGATATAGACATCTGAGTTTTTTGTGCCCGACCACTTTTGTACATATAGAAACGCCACTGCACGCGTGGCGTTTCACTGTCAATGGGAGCGTGTATGTAATTACATTGCAAATACTGACTTGAGCCCCACCACTGGTTAGCCCTACCATAGATTATCCAACAAAAATACTCTGGAGCCGCCACTGATTATGTTTATTGTTGTTATTTGTAGGGCTTTGTCCTAATATTTATTTTTGTTTTAAACTATGTTGAAAGATTAGTTTAATAGTATTTTTTTTTATTTTGCTATGAAATTCTGAATGAAATTCTGAATTAAAGGCTGCGCGCGAGACTGGTTTTTCGCTGGGTTAAGTCGTGTGGGCTTTTGAGTGAGATGCAGCACAGCAGCCTGTCACTTTACTCTTGTTAGGTTAGTTTGGCTATTATCATTTATATTTATCTGCAACAATGGATATCAGGAAGTGGTTCACACTTATACACTTGAAAGGAATATGGCAACTCGGCGCCAGATGCAGGCACATTAGAAGACATCAGTTACGTTACCAACGAGCTAGCAAGCCAGCCAGGGACAAGGGAGGCTGGCAATCAATTATATTTTGAAGAGAAATTGACTCTCAAACCGGCTCCCTCACAAACTCCTGCTCTGTGCGCAAGCAGACCACTGCACATGCTCTCTGCCTCGCTCAATCTCTCTCTCTCCATCGCTCAACCTCACTCCACCTCTCCACCCTGTGTGCGCTCAAGTTTGCCTGCGTGCTTGCCCAAATTGGCACAGCGTTACAAATGTGCCACAAAACCAACCAATGGATGTAGCCTATACTAAGACCGTCAACAGCCTTATGGCAACCTAAACCCCCCCCCCCTTGACAAATCTCGAGATTTCCCGGGAAATGTAAGTTTCGCCCGCCCACCCTGGTAAATCAAATGCCCGCCCAGAGACGTATGTCTGCCGCCGGCTCTGCTTCAATGGCATTAAATTGTTAAGCCCCGAGCCTGTTTTTCAGGTCTCAGGCTCGAAAATGACATTCCCAGAACAAATTACCATATCTTCCCTTCTAAAAGGGTTAAATTAATAATATTTTTTCTCAAAGCAAGGTTACACCTGTGAGTTGGATGTAGAAGTGGCAGAATCAATATAGATGATTTTATTTTAAAGTAAATTCAGATTGAACACAGTAAAAAAATGTAAATTATTGTGTCCGTCCAAAAAAATAAATTACTTGGGCCTATTAAACCACCCTTGAAAGATGGGATGGTAGACTAAAAGCTTTAGTAATAGTTCATTACAATTGTAATAGTGTGGTAAACCGGCTATTTAAGTTTATTAAAGTGATGTACAGTGGGGCAACAAAGTATTTAGTCAGCCACCAATTGTGCAAGTTCTCCCACTTAAAAAGATGAGAGGCCTGTCATTTTCATCCTAGGTACACTTCAACTATGAGAGACAGAATGGGGGGAAAGAATCCAGGAAATCACATTCTAGGATTTTTAATGAATTCATTGGTAAATTCCTCTGTAAAATAAGTATTTGGTCACCTACAAACAAACAAGATTTCTGGCTCTCACAGACCTGTAACTTCTTCTTTAAGAGCCTCCTCTGTCCTCCACTTGTTAACTGTATTAATGGCACCTGTTTAAACTCGTTATCAGTATAAAATACACCTGTCCACAACCTCAAACAGTCACACTCCAAACTCCACTATGGCCAAGACCAAAGAGCTGTCAAAGGACACCAGAAACAAAATTGTAGACCTGCACCAGGCTGGGAAGACTGAATCTGCAATAGGTACGCAGCTTGGTGTGAAGAAATCAACTGTGTGAGCAATTATTAGAAAATGAATAACATACAAGACCACTGATAATCTCCCTCGATCTTGGGCTGCACGCAAGATCTCACCCCGTGGGGTCAAAATGACCACAAGAACGGTGAGCAAAAATCCCAGAACCACACGGGGGGACCGAGTCAATGACCTGCAGAGAGCTGGGACCAAAGTAACAAAGGCTACCATCAGTAACACACTACGCCGCCAGGGACTCAAATCCTGCAGTGCCAGACGTGTGCCCCTGCTTAAGCCAGTACATGTCCAGGCCCGTCTGAAGTTT
The DNA here is from genome assembly GCA_902827135.1 of Harpagifer antarcticus. Taxonomy (NCBI): domain Eukaryota; kingdom Metazoa; phylum Chordata; class Actinopteri; order Perciformes; family Harpagiferidae; genus Harpagifer; species Harpagifer antarcticus. Next base: position 828,638 of record CADEHL010000356.1, read on the forward strand.
GCTAGAGAGCATTTAGATGATCCAGAAGAGGATTGGGAGAATGTCATATGGTCAGATGAAACCAAAATAGAACTTTTTGGTAAAAACTCAACTAGACGTGTTTGGAGGAGAAAGAATGCTGAGTTGCATCCAAAGAACACCATACCTACTGTGAAACATGGGGGTGGAAACATCATGCTTTGGGGCTGTTTTTCTGCAAAGGGACCAGGACGACTGATCCGTGTAAAGGAAAGAATGAATGGGGCCATGTATCGTGAGATTTTGAATGACAACCTCCTTCCATCAGCAAGGGCATTGAAGATGAAATGTGGCTGGGTCTTTCAGCATGACAATGATCCCAAACACACCGCCCGGGCAACGAAGGAGTGGCTTCGTAAGAAGCATTTCAAGGTCCTGGAGTGGCCTAGCCAGTCTGCAGATCTCAACCCCATAGAAAATCTTTGGAGGGAGTTGAAAGTCTGTGTTGCCCAGCGACAGCCCCAAAACATCACTGCTCTAGAGGAGATCTGCATGGAGGAATGGGCCAAAATACCAGCAACAGTGTCTGAAAACCTTGTGAAGACTTACAGAAAATATATAAGATATATATCAAAGTATTGAGATGAACTTTTGTTATTGACCAAATACTTATTTTCCACCATAATGTGCAAATACATTTTTTAAAAATCAGACAGTGATTTTCTGGATTTTTTTTCTGATTTTGTCTCTCATAGTTGAAGTATACCTAGGATGTAAATTACAGGCCTCTCTCATCTTTTTAAGTGGGAGAACTTACACAATTGGTGGCTGACTAAATACTTTTTTGCCCTACTGTATGTTGTTAAGTGTCAAGTTGGGTATATTATTAACCCGTTTTTGTTAAGTTTCCGCCGTAAGAAATTGTATTTGTGTGATATTTACGGTGTGGTTTTGGCGGGAAATAGACGCGATCTGCGTCATTTTCTTTGTTTACATGTCAACACTTTCTGACTTTTCTTTCTTTTCTTTTGTAAAGATGTGCAACGCGGATATAAAGAGAATGTTGTGTTCATTCTCAGGTATGTTTGTGTTTGTATTTATAAATGTTCTTGGTCATTTCATAATATCTCATTGTATAAATAAGCTAGTATGTATAAATAATACTAGTGACACTTAAGTGAGCACTGCTGAGGATGTACAACGCGGATATAAAGAGAATGTTTTGTTCATTCTCAGAATAAATGCCAGAGAAGACACCCAGATGCTTCGCTTTCTTTCCTGATCGATAACAGGTCGCTTATGATTGTGAGCCGTTACACTGAACGGAGGAGCACCCAGGCATGTTTGAAGCAAGTTTAGTCCTCACATTTATGAAAGGATAAAACAGAGAAATCAATACAAAACACAAACACAGGTATTGTTTGAACAGTATTCACTTAACTGCTACTATTGATAATTACCAGAGAAACTCCAGGGCCTCTTTCAATATCTGGAAATTGCAACAAGACTTTCTGCCATTTCTACTGTAACACTCTTCCCAAATATCAGATGATATAATCTTTAATCCCCCTTTTTATCTCTCAAGAGATAAACTTACACAAGACATTTTGAAACATATCTACTATCATTCTGTTCTACTGTGTCTGTCCCCCAATATTGTATAAATCTATCAGAAACCCAAGTACCCAAAGACCCAAAGTACTTGAATGTTTGGGAACAGAACACCATCTTCCATTGCAGTAAAGGAACCATCAGAGGTGGAACCTGAGCGCTAGAAAGCAAGCAGTCTCCTTGTGTGGTGAAATCATCAGCCCCCCCCCCCCTCAGAGGAATACGCTAACAAGGGCAGCTGATAGGGAGGGGGAGATGCGGCTTTCCCTTCACTGGTGGAACTGATCAGAGAGAAGTAGACTCCTCTGCTGCCTCGACAAGTCCCCCTTTGTCCGCTGACAGCCGCTTCCGAGTAGTCTGCTGTAGGGATGTCTTCAGGGTCGTTCTCGTCCAGTCCACTGATGACAGCTTCCGAGTCGTCTGCTGTAGGGATGTCCTCAGGATCCTGCTCCTCCCGTCCACTGATGACAGCTTCCGAGTCGACCTCCTCTGCGAGGATCACGTCCATCCTGATGTCATCCCCGGTCCTAGCAGGTGGTTTCCTCGCCGCACACTGGCTCCCGTGGTACGAGCTGTCCCCCTTTCCTCCCACGCGGACGGCATGACAGATCCGCTGGGTCACTCGGTCGGGGCCGGAGAGCCTGGGGTTGAGCCACTTTGTCCTGATGACCTTCAGCCAGACGAACGAACGAAAACCCTCAAGCCTACGCTCAGGGCTCCGGGGCCCTCCGCTGTTTGACCCACCATTGCGTAAGCAGCTTGGAGCCTGTTGGTGGGGTCTCTTAAAAATAACAGACGTCTGTGAACAGGTTTTCTAAATTAATTGTAGACCTCCTATCTGCCAGTGCAGCTTCAGAATCTTAATACTTGGCCTGTGGCCACAAAACAAAACTCCAACATCTCTAGGTGAACCAAATAACATATTTCAATAGCTCTGAGTTTCTGACAAGCGTCTGTGTTATTCTTAATGAAATCCCTGAGATCCCATTTAAAATCTAAATATAATATGAACTACTAATGTTTCTGGTAAAGAAACACACTAATGTTATGGATTCAGAAACAACCAAAATCATGATACTGACAAAGTGAATGATTTCCTGGTGATACTGCTTCTACCTGTCAGTGCTTAGATATTATCAAGCTGAAAAAATGAATACAGAATTCCAACAAACTGTCATCAAATGTCTTTCCATTATGAATTTAGATGAAATGTATATCCCCATAATGACCTAAACAATAAAGTCTATGGCTTTTACTTCTTTACCAGGCTAATTACATGATGTTGTCTAAATTACATTTGGTCTCATTACATTACAATGTTTTAGCTTTAACTGTAATATGTTCTTTGTACATTTCAAACCTCAGTTACTTTAATACCTGTTGAAACATTACTCACCGGTCAACTTCCTCAGTATCCTCAGTATTCCATTCTGAAATTACCTCTCTCACAGTAGCCCCTTGGCCACTGATTCTGCATCTATGTTATCTGTTATAACTCAATCAATATTAGAAACATGTCAACCTTCATCAAACAGTATCTTATCCCCAGATATGGAGCAGGTCCATTCTAAAACTGTCAATCAATGGTCAGATTGAACATCCGAGTTGGGGCAGAAGGTTCCTTTCAGTCCCTAAATGAAAAATGTACATTGTAAAGTTTACACTCCCCCTTTTTACACATAACTCATGTGTAACCAAAATCCTGTATGGGAAGAAAACCTTCAGGTAATAAGGGATTATAAAAAATACCCAACATTTTTCCCAAATATACATCCATCATTTCCACAGTAAACACTTCAGTGAAATTAAGTGTTTCTCTCCATCCTTCAGTCCTAAAAGAAACAGAATCTTCATGTTTTAGTTTGAGTTTCACATTCTGCAAACTGCCACCTCCTGTGGGAGTGAAATATCAAGTAGATTAGAAACGGGTCACCTGTACAGTTTTCCAATTTTTGTGGACTTGTAGGAAAACCTCTCATTTCCCACGGAGCCCCAGAATAATGTGTTAGTCCAAAAGCATGCTTGATTAGTCATTGTTTTAAATCATGCAGTTGCACTGATCACATGCAGACATACACTCACACTGTCAGGTTGTAAAGTCAAGTTTGGTCAGTCACCCCAGAGTCAGTTCTTGACAGTGTCTTCTCAAGTTACACTGTCGGTCAGGGTCAAAGGTCAGTTGGTCTCAGTCTTTTTGGCCATGTGTGTGCTCTGCAGAGACTTTGATATTTCAGCATAGGCCAGTATCCTTTGTCTACAAAAATCTGTCTTATATGGAGCGCCATCATTAATTAATTCACGATTACAACTATAATTTTCAAGATATATCTAACTTTTCATCGGAACAGCTGTTCCCCACATTCCCTGAAAAGTGTTAGCCAAAAAATGTCACTTCCTTATAGTACTCTACTACAGTTTATTAACACCCAATCTATATTAAAATGTCTAATAGATCTACTTCAGAAACTTGTGTACTTAATTATTATCTTGTGTCAAAACATTACTAGGATCTGTGTAGCTCTGCATTTCATAGCTCATTAAACCCATTTATCTTCAATTCTGGTCTACTTAAAAACAATATTAAATTCTTTAGCAGTGTGTGGAACCCAGGGTGTCCGAACACGCAACAACTCATGGATCCAAAAACAGAAGTCCATCCTAAAGCCCTCCTATGGTAATAACCATGCCACAATGGTGGAATCAATACTCTATAGATTGGAATTATATTTGGCTTGGCACTAGCTCTCCCTCTAACATTATCCATTCAAATAAAGGTTTGTCTTATAGCGCGGTTCCTAAAACTATCCCTTTAATGGTGTTAATCAAAATCTCTTGAAGAATGATTTGTTAACATGATGAAAAGATTGAAGAATATGGTTCTATTTTGTCATATACCCCCTTTATCCCTCAGTGTGTTTTAGGATGATTCTCATTTTACTTTAATAGTTTCCTCTTTACTGCTATTTTTAAGTTACCAATTGATTAATTCATGGGTAATACAACTTTTTATCTTTACTTATTTATCAAGTCAATTCAATTTCTTTAAATTTGTTTCTTTAAAATACATTCGTAGATACCTTGTGGAGTATTCACAATAACTAATCCTCTCTAGGATATGAAATCCATTCATCTTTAACAAGATACTATTTCCCTATTTATTTTTAGTTCATGATAACAATGGTATAAAAACCACACGTTTTACTCATAGCTAGTTTCTATGTCAAGATTATTATGTGTGACATAATAATCAGATGTCTTGTTTGCTAAACAAGAATAATAAACTTTAATATTTTCAGCATTCCAGACCATCATTTAAACAAGCAGCCTCCCATCTAAAACACTAAACCTAATGTTGTACACCACCCTCTGGAAAACTCTTGCACAGTTATGCTGTCAAATCATTGCATAATTTCTTCAGAGTGTGACCAGTCTGAGACAAGCCTATCTCAAGATCTTGTCATAATGAGAACAGTCAGTGATTTGTTGTCCTCTGCAGCTGTAGTCAGTTGGATCAATGAAACTCTTGTTTGGCACTGGGATGTCCTGAGGGGGAAGGAACCTCTGGATCAATGTGCCACAATCAGCAGACACATGTTGTCCTCTGCACAGTAGAAATCCCCAAACACTTGCAGTTCCTCTTCACACCACTGTTGCCTTGACAATGAGGCCCAAGCAAAATGTCAAAATCTCCTCAGAGATGCGTTCTTTGCATAGTTCTTCTGTTTCTGTAGTGAGCAACCTTCCACTTAACACACTGATTCAGAGTACAACCCAAAGGTGGCACACAACTATCCAGTGCTGCTGTAATCACAGCAAATCAGCAACTGGAGAAAAACTCAATTTAAATCTCTCCCCCAAAGGGTTACAAAATAAGTGTCTATATGGTCAGGAATGCTGAAACATGTGAATGTTAAAACAAACTAATGGTAGTAGTCTACCCAGATTCTTTTACTTCATTAAAAGTGGTAAAACTACATTGTAAAATCTCTTTTAATCTAAGTTAAATCTATCTATGTTGTGTTACAAGCATGGTTAGATTTGTAACAGAATACAAAACTAACTGTATTTAGCGCTATATTTGAAAAACAAGTAATCTGATTACAGTTATGTAATTTGACCCAAGTGTCGGTCTATGTCGTTCCTAAAAATGTTAGCAAACACCAACTACAAATTAAAGATAAATTGATTTAGCAAAATGAACTCTTATGTAATTCAAAATGTGACAAAAGAACAATGATTTGTCATACACAAGATTGTGGTCTAACAGAATGACTCTTGACCTCATGGGGTCAAATAACTTGGATGACCGGGGGAAGGGAAGAGAAGACTCAACCATGTGCAGAGAGAAATCACACTGCTTGGAGACTGAGTTCAATAAAAATTAAACCATACGACTTGTAGTCTGGCTTCAATAAAAAATGTAACAAGACAAGGCCAGTTCATAACACACAAATTATCCTCTTTGTATGTCTAATCTAGGTAGAATAATCCACTATTATATTTAATTTGAATGTACTTCATATACTCAGTAAACCTCTTTTTACTTTCCCTCAACATTACTGTATGCAATTAAGTTCCTCTGAAATCTAATTAAGTACAATTCGCAGTTAATGAATATATTTTTTAACACTTAAAGGAAGTATTGGTGGAAAAGTTTCCTCACATGTAATCTTCATTACTAAAGCTAAAACCTAAAGAAATCATCACGGAACAGTTTTCTGTCCTTACCACTTAATTGTTTCAATAAAAACTAAAAAGCATTGTGAAAACTCCCACTCTTGAGAACATTTCAACACTTTATTCCATCTAAGCGCTAATGTTTATGACAGACACGCCCTATTAATCCAAAACGGTCTTTAATGGTATCAATTGTGAACTTTCTTAATATAAATTGTAAATGCAACGTATGTTCTCTTTAGAACACAGATAGGATAGTTGCAGCTGAAACTGGTTAACAGCAGCTTTCTGTCAACCTAGATAAGCATGTAGGTCTTATATCTAGTAATATATTTTATTTCATGTTTTTACTCATAAAACAATATGACATTGTCCAGAATAGTAGTTAATTTTATATAACTTTTACTCTTTCTAATCTTTTCAAACATCTTAATTCTCTTGTCTCTCTCTCTTTCCTCACTGTGCCCTGGAGCTGCCTGCCCACAAGCTTCTCTCATAAATCACCTCTGTGTTTATCCAACCGTGTGAGATGGCATTCCAGGAGAAGGGGGCTTTCTTGAAACAAGAATGACTTCGTATTTCTTTATCTGACTAAGGCTTTCCTGTGTTCAATAATATATATATATATGCACCTAAATATATATATATACACATGCACCTAAATAATATAACAGAACAAGAGAAATCCGTTAATTTCAATGGCTTTTGAAGTTCGCGTTTCTACTCTTAGATTTAAACATATAATGCACTGCAAGTTCCTATGAAAACTGGAAAGCACTATTCTGTTTTGTTCTGGATGGAATCTTTTTTTAAAGAACCACTGAACTTCCCCGTGAGTTAGCCGTCTCGATTTCTGAAAAAACCCACTCCCCTCATCGCTTCACGTGCAGCTAACGAGTTTTAGCCGTATGATTCTGAAAAATCTACGGGGCCTTTCACCGTACTCTTAACACCTCGTTGCTTTATTTATTTATAACTTACCTATCTATGCTAAAAATATGTATTGCATTATACCGTCAATGACACCTGGAAATATCCTCGACAACTCTAACTTTTAGCTTAGCCAATTTACAGACCTTTGATAGAAACAGGCGTCCGTTTTACCTTTTAGTTTTAGGATCCTTAGTTGTCAGAAATTATTTCGAGGTATCCCCCTCCATCCGCTGGCTGCTCGTACTCTCCTCTAAAAAACCCCACTCCTGAGGTCATCACGTCGGGCGGGTCACCAAATTGTTGGAGCAGACATCTCTGCTCTGCGCCAATCCTATAGGAGTGTGCTTTAAAAGAGGGAAAACTCAAAACAGCCAGGATGAGGGTTAAACAATAATCTGTTTTAATGATAAAAGGTAATAATACAATACACTTTCAAAGGGGTGGGGCGGGCCCCCACTCCCTGCTCTGGTTCTGATGCCGGGAGATCCTCTCATCTTGTCGGCAGGAGTAAAAGAGAGCGAACACACAAACAGGAGATATAGAGGAACCACGGGGAGGAGTCGGGTGAGATTCTCCTCCCACAGGGCCCATCTTGCAGCATTCCAGAGACTTGTTCACAAAGATATACTTATTAATACTCTCATATTTCCAGCTTTTGTTTACACACTGCTATTACTAATACAAAGTAATTAAACACATATATACCATTCAAGATATGTAGACTTCCCTGAAACATGACATACTGAAGACCTTAAGCAGAAGAACTCTCATCCACACAGCCTGCTTAACTTCCCCTCCCCCAGAGTAATAAAACCTGTTTAGCACCCAGGCATGTTTGAAGCAAGTTTAGTCCTCACATTTATGAAAGGATAAAACAGAGAAATCAATACAAAACACAAACACAGGTATTGTTTGAACAGTATTCACTTAACTGCTACTATTGATAATTACCAGAGAAACTCCAGGGCCTCTTTCAATATCTGGAAATTGCAACAAGACTTTCTGCCATTTCTACTGTAACACTCTTCCCAAATATCAGATGATATAATCTTTATCGTTAATGCCAGATATGTACTAAGTAAATACATTTGTTCCTGCTCAAGATTAGATTCAACTTTATTGTTATTGCACATATTACAGGTACTGAGACAACAAAATGCAGTTTAGCTTCTAACCAGGTGCAACAAGCAGTGAAGTGAAAAGTAATGTACACAATCTACAGAATAAAATATAGAATGAATAAAATTATGAATAAACAGTGAGGGTATGAATACACTAGATATAAGCCTGTGAGCAGTATGAACAGTGTGTATGAATATGCTAAGATCAGGGCCGGCCCTAGACTTTTGGGGGCCCTAAGCGAGCTTTGGCTTGGGGGGCCCCCTCACGCGTTCTCACTACACACATGTTCTCACTACACACAACATGGAACCAACTTTTGTCTTATGATGTTAGCATAAGCACACATATTGTATAAATAAGCATGTAAACACTGTGGACCTAACCTCCTCTGGGGGGGGGGGTCCTCACCTCCTCTAGAGGGTTCCGGGGGCATGCTCCCCAGGGAAGATTTTTAAATATTGAAGTTAAAAGCATCAATCTGGTGCACTTTGAGAGCAAACGTAAGAGATCTATGGATACATCTCTCAACACCCATATGAAACAGAACTGTAAACAGATTTTTCTTTATGGATATTTTACAAATCACTTAAACTGTATTCTTGTTTTGTCATATAGTATTTCATAACTGTTTTTCATTTATTCTCTCTGGCTGTCCATCTCATAATGTTCACATAGAAACTAGCTGTCAATAGGAATATCATTCAGAAGCATTATAATTTCTTGCAAAAATCTGTCACAAAAAGAGGTTGCACATTTAAATTCAGGTGTTGTTATGGCAACGTCAGTGGCCAAACAGCCACATTTACTGCTGCAAATACGTTCAAACATGCTGTTGACACGTAAAGCAGTGGCAACTATGCCACCATTTCAGCTGACTTTCTCAGAAATACTGTCACATAACGTGTGTCGTTTTTCTCATACTGATATTCTAAACAATCTGTGCTGTTGTATTTGCTGTAAAGTGTCTCTACTGTAGGCTATTTTTATTATATGAACAGCACTTTGGCTCGACCAAAAATCGTTTATAAATGTGCTATATAAATAAAACTTGATTTGATTTAACATCCATATATTTCAGTGCTAGCTTGATGCTTAGCTAAGCTAACTATGAAACACTTTAACTGACAGGACTCCGGATCAACTGTGTACTGTAAGGTAGATTCTAGCTTCATGTCGAACAGTAAATCAACATTTCCCAGAGAGCTTTCTTTGAAATCACCAGGTAACGCTAAAAAACATTACATTTAGATTGTATGACAAAGTGTTTATTTAATATATCTGGCTAGCTATAGCTACTTGCCAACGGTTTAGCTTACCCCCGCGATTCAAAGTAACGTCAACGTAGCTGTAATTTATGCTTTGCTTACATGTTCGCATAACTTGGAAGTTTACTGACATTTACATACCTTGTTTACCTGGCTCAAGTGGTGGCTCTGGGGTTGTTGTGTGAGCCACCACTTGAGAATTGTCGTCTTTTTTAAGAAAATGTTTTCTTATGTCCATCTTCAAAAACTCTGAGTCCGACTGACAGTTTATTTTAAACATTGTCACAGCTCACAGGATAGGTACCCGTCAGCCAATAAGACAGATGTTTATTTCCATTCAACTCTCTGGTTGGTCTGCTGTCTTGCCTCGGTTGCATTCACTGAACACGGGAAATTACAATCCTGCCGTCCTCTCTTGTGTCATGATGAGGTTCAGGTAAAGCACGGTTAATGTATTATATTATTGACTCTAATATAATACATGACTTTGAGAGTAGGCAATCTAGGCATATTAAGACAATTAATTAAACATACTTATCACGGCGACCGTGTACTGAGATTTTTTCTTTTAAATAAAAAATTAATTAATTTTTTCTTTTTTTTGGCTAGGGGGCCCCAAGCGGCCGCTTAATGGGTCGGGCCGGCTCTGGCCAAGATATATAAAGTATGAAAACGGTAAGCAGTCCAAGAGAAAGCACGTTCCCCTCTGCGCTTAGTGTTTGTTTTTGGCACCCTCAGGAGCAACTGATCAGCTGACCTGAGAGTGCGAGTGGGCGTGTAGCAGCTCAGAGAGGTAGGGCGGGGCCAGGCCATTGAGGGCTTTAAAAGTAAATAAAAGAGTTTTAAAATGAATCCTCGAATGAACGGGCAGCCGGTGGAGGTAAAAATGGGGATAAAATGGGGGAAATGTGCTCGTATTTGCGTGTGCCAGCTACTAACTAAAATGTTCAATCAATAAAGTAACATCTTATCTTCATATTAATAATAAATCATACAGTATGTGTCCGAAAGGGAGCAGGAGGAAGCAAACACAAAAATATACAAAAAATATACTGCATATTAAAGCAAACGATTGTAAAGGTAAAAGTATGAGCATAACAAATAAAGAAGTGTAATGCTAACTTTTATACGTTCTGCCTTGGCTCCAAAAACCATTACCTCAGTTTTATCTTTGTTTAATTGGAGAACGTTCTGACACATCCTGTCATTGATTTGTTCAATGCACTTACTCAGTGTTTTAACTAGAGAATAGTCTCCTCGTGAAATGGTTATGCAAATTTGTGTGTGATCCGCATAGCTATGGTAACTTATTTTGTTGTTTTTCATTATCTGAGCCAGTGGTAGCATGTAGATGTTAAAGAGAAGAGGCCCCAAGATGGAGCCTTGAGGAACCCCACATGTCATATTTGTCGACTCAGATTTGTTTTTACCTATAGAAACAAAGTTGTTTCTGTCCTTTAAGTAGGATTCAAACCAATTTAGAACAGTTTCCGAAAGTCCCACCCAGTTTTCTAGTCGTTCTAGTAATATGTTGTGGTCAACAGTGTCAAACGCAGCACTGAGATCTAATAATACTAACACTGAAGTTCTGCCACTGTCTGTGTTTAAGTGGATGTCATTGAAGACCTTTACAAGAGCAGTCTCAGTGCTGTGGTTTGGACGAAAGCCTGACTGGAACACATCGAAACAGTTATTTAAATGCAAGAAATTACTCAACTGTTGAAAGACTACTTTTTCAGTGATTTTACCTAGAAATGGGAGGTTTGATATGGGCCTGTAATTGTTCATTACTGAAGCGTCTAGATTATGCTTTTTTAAGAGCGGTTTAATGACTGCAGTTTTCAGGGCCTGTGGAAAAACACCTGAGTGAAGAGACTTGTTTACTATATGAAGTAGATCTGAGGCCATGCAAGGAAAAATATTTTTGAAAAACCCTGTTGGAATAATATCAAGGCAGCAAGAGGTGGATTTCAGAAGTTGTATAATGTCCTCTAGGTTTTTATCATTAATCTGATGGAATTGTGTCATGATGTCTGAATTGATATTAGGTGGACACAGAGACAACACATTTGCTGTTCCTGATGCAGAGGCACTGACTGCTTGTCTGATTTTCTGAATTTTGTCAGTGAAGAAGGAGGCAAATTCATTGCACGCCGTGGTGGATAGAAATTCAGAGGCTACTGACACTGGGGGTTACTTAGTCTGTCGACGGTAGCGAACAAGGCACGTGCGTTGTTTTTGGCAATGATATCGGAGAAGAAAGACTGTCGGGCAAATTTAAATTCCAAATTATAAAGGCCAAGTCTCTCTTTATAGATTTCAAAGTGCACCTGGAGATTTGTTTTTCGCCACCTGCGTTCAGCTTTTCGACACTCTTTTTTCTCTGTTCTCACGGTCATGGCCTTTCTCCATGGAGATATTTTCTTCCCAGTCACTTCCTTTACCCTAGTTGGAGCAATGGCATCTATAACATTTTTAATTTTTGAATTAAAATGATCTACTAGCTCATTTACTGAGATGTTAGCAGGGGCAAGTGTGGAAGAAAAATTCTGAGTAACCATTTCCCTAGTGTTTTCAGTTAAATATTGCTTTGTGGTTACCTCTTTTTGAACATTCTTGTGAACAGAAATAGAGCTCTAAAAGAAAACACAGGAATGATCAGAGAGTGCAACATCAGTCACCACAACCTCAGAGATATTCAGACCCTTTGAGATAATTAAGTCCAGAGTGTGCCCCTTATTGTGCGTGGGCTCCGTCACATGCTGAGTCAGTCCATAGTTATCAAGAACACAAAACAGTTCTTTAGCCCCTCTGTCCTGGGGGTTGTCAACATGGATGTTAAAATCACAAACAATGACTAGACGGTCAAAGTCAATACACCCTATAGACAGCAGTTCCGTAAAGTCATCAAAAAAGCTTGCACAGCATTTGGGTGGTCTATAGATATTTAGGAACAGAGCTCGAGAGGAGCATTTCAGCTGAAGGGCCACATATTCAAAAGTAGCAAAGTTCCCATAAGATGTCGTCCTGCATTGAAGGGAATCATTGTACAAAATAGCAACTCCACCTCCTCTCTTATGCATTCTTTCCTGACTCATAAAACTAAAGTTGGGAGGGGTTGATTCGATAAGAACAGCTGCACTGTTATTTTGTTCAATCCATGTTTCCGTAAAATGGAGATTGTGCTCAGTGATAAAATCATTGATTAAAAATGTTTTACCTGCCAAAGACCTGACATTTAATAAAGCTAGTTTAAGTTTGTTGAACACACTATCAGTCAGGTTTTTTGTAACAAGCTGTGGCTGACATGGAATCACTTCTAAATTTGATAAACTCACACAAACTTTTGAGCACTTCCTGTGTCTAAGCTGATTCACCGCTCTTAATCTATTACCTATCAACACAGATATCGGCAAGGCTACAGGCAAGCAGGGTCCCGGCATGTCCTGGAAAGAGTTGAGTGTGCCATACGCCCTTGAGCCTGGACCCAGCATATATCAGTCAGTGTTTGTGTTTTTTACACACACATCCTTATCAGGCTTCGGAGACAGCAGTCTAGAAGTCTTTTAAACTCTATTCTTGTTATTTTTAACAACTTTTTTTGTTACTGTCATATAGTATTTTATACCTGTTTTTCATTTAGTCTCATTAATAACTATATTGATCATATCAAGGTGTGCCTTAACCTCACTGAGCTGAGGTTATTTGAGCCTCTCAGCAGAAAGCTCTCTTCCACCTGGTTGTAGAAAAGCTCTTTAAATTCGTTAGCATAGCTAGCTAATCAGATGCTAATAACAGCAGATTGCCACTGTGCTTACAACTAAAGACACAGCCACACACACACTGCGGCATGTGTAAGGCTCCTTATGGGTATCGCAATATTTGAAGGGCTGGAGCGGCGTTCCGGTGCTCTCTGTCAGCACTCCTTTCAGACGAGACCTATACCACGTTACGCTTGTGTTGTGTTCAAGGAACCTGTCCTTGGCCAGGAAAAACAGGTACTCGCTTGTTTAATTATTTTTGCGGTCTAGATTTCTTCTTCTTTTTTGAAGTGAGAAGTTGTCCGTCAGTCGGACTGACGGACGGACTCCCTCACCCCCAAAACGACACAAGTCACCCAAATCAGCGTTAAAAAAGTGGGAGGCGCAGAAAAAATCCCCTATTAATATATTGATTATAGGTCCGGATCCGGACGGCGGTCCGCCTGTTGCCGACCCCTGGTTTAGGTCATATCTGACTGGTAGGACTTTCTGTGTCAACCTTGGGGACTCTGAGTCCTCGTCTGCTCCTCTCCTTTGTGGGGTTCCACAGGGCTCAGTGTTAGGCCCCCTGTTGTTCTCCCTGTATTTGCTCCATCTTGGGTCCATTCTTAGGAAGCACGGTATCGCTTTCCATTGCTATGCAGACGATTGCCAAATATATGTGCCACTTAAAAATAACTACTCATATTCAATTAAACCGCTGTTAAACTGCCTTGAAGACATTCATTCCTGGATGTCATGCAACTTTTTAAAATTAAATGATGACAAAACTGAAGTGATGGTTTTTGGTGCCCCTCGGACCACTCCTATAGACCTAGGACCCCTGGGCCACTCCACCACGCCTACCATCACAAATCTTGGGATAAAGATGGACCCTGAACTCAAGCTTGACAGCCAGATCAAGGCAGTTGTTAAAAACAGCTTCTTCCACCTCAGGCAGCTAGCCAAAATAAAGCCTTTTTTAAATAGTGCCCTCTTTGAAACGGTAATCCATGCCTTAGTCACCTCCCGCTTGGATTATTGTAATGCACTATATATGGGGATAAGTGCATCCTCCCTTGCTCGCCTGCAGATGGTGCAAAATGCAGCAGCACGGCTACTAATGACAGTAACAAAAAAAGTTGTTAAAAAATAACAAGAATAGAGTTTAAAAGACTTCTAGACTGCTGTCTCCGAAGCCTGATAAGGATGTGTGTGTAAAAAACACAAACACTGACTGATATATGCTGGGTCCAGGCTCAAGGGCATATGGCACACTCAACTCTTTCCAGGACATGCCGGGGCCCTGCTTGCCTGTAGCCTTGCCGATATCTGTGTTGATAGGTAATAGATTAAGAGCGATGAATCAGCTTAGACACAGGAAGTGCTCAAAAGTTTGTGTGAGTTTATCAAATTTAGAAGTGATTCCATGTCAGCCACAGCTTGTTACAAAAAACCTGACTGATAGTGTGTTCAACAAACTTAAACTAGCTTTATTAAATGTCAGGTCTTTGGCATGTAAAACATTTTTAATCAATGATTTTATCACTGAGCACAATCTCCATTTTACGGAAACATGGATTGAACAAAATAACAGTGCAGCTGTTCTTATCGAATCAACCCCTCCCAACTTTAGTTTTATGAGTCAGGAAAGAATGCATAAGAGAGGAGGTGGAGTTGCTATTTTGTACAATGATTCCCTTCAATGCAGGACGACATCTTATGGGAACTTTGCTACTTTTGAATATGTGGCCCTTCAGCTGAAATGCTCCTCTCGAGCTCTGTTCCTAAATATCTATAGACCACCCAAATACTGTGCAAGCTTTTTTGATGACTTTACTGAACTGCTGTCTATAGGGTGTATTGACTTTGACCGTCTAGTCATTGTTTGTGATTTTAACATCCATGTTGACAACCCCCAGGACAGAGGGGCTAAAGAACTGTTTTGTGTTCTTGATAACTATGGACTGACTCAGCATGTGACGGAGCCCACGCACAATAAGGGGCACACTCTGGACTTAATTATCTCAAAGGGTCTGAATATCTCTGAGGTTGTGGTGACTGATGTTGCACTCTCTGATCATTCCTGTGTTTTCTTTTAGAGCTCTATTTCTGTTCACAAGAATGTTCAAAAAGAGGTAACCACAAAGCGATATTTAACTGAAAACACTAACGAGTAATGGTTACTCAGAATTTTTCTTCCACACTTGCCCCTGCTAACATCTCAGTAAATGGGCTAGTAGATCATTTTAATTCAAAAATTAAAAATGTTATAGATGCCATTGCTCCAACTAGGGTAAAGGAAGTGACTGGGAAGAAAATATCTCCATGGAGAAAGGCCATGACCGTGAGAACAGAGAAAAAAGAGTGTTGAAAAGCTGAACGCAGGTGGCGAAAAACAAAACTCCAGGTGCACTTTGAAATCTATAAAGAGAGACTTAGCCTTTATAATTTGGAATTTAAATTTGCCCGACAGTCTTTCTTCTCCGATATCATTGCCAAAAACAACGCACGTGCCTTGTTCGCTACCGTCGACAGACTAACTAACCCCCCAGTGTCAGTAGCCTCTGAATTTCTATCCACCACGGCGTGCAATGAATTTGCCTCCTTCTTCACTGACAAAATTCAGACAAGCAGTCAGTGCCTCTGCATCAGGAACAGCAAATGTTTTGTCTCTGTGTCCACCTAATATCAATTCAGACATCATGACACAATTCCATCAGATTAATGATAAAAACCTAGAGGACATTATACAACTTCTGAAATCCACCTCTTGCTGCCTTGATATTATTCCAACAGGGTTTTTCAAAAATATTTTTCCTTGCATGGCCTCAGATCTACTTCATATAGTAAACAAGTCTCTTCACTCAGGTGTTTTTCCACAGGCCCTGAAAACTGCAGTCATTAAACCGCTCTTAAAAAAGCATAATCTAGACGCTTCAGTAATGAACAATTACAGGCCCATATCAAACCTCCCATTTCTAGGTAAAATCATTGAAAAAGTAGTCTTTCAACAGTTGAGTAATTTCTTGCATTTAAATAACTGTTTCGATGTGTTCCAGTCAGGCTTTCGTCCAAACCACAGCACTGAGACTGCTCTTGTAAAGGTCTTCAATGACATCCACTTAAACACAGACAGTGGCAGAACTTCAGTGTTAGTATTATTAGATCTCAGTGCTGCGTTTGACACTGTTGACCACAACATATTACTAGACCGACTAGAAAACTGGGTGGGACTTTCGGAAACTGTTCTAAATTGGTTTGAATCCTACTTAAAGGACAGAAACAACTTTGTTTCTATAGGTAAAAACAAATCTGAGTCGACAAATATGACATGTGGGGTTCCTCAAGGCTCCATCTTGGGGCCTCTTCTCTTTAACATCTACATGCTACCACTGGCTCAGATAATGAAAAACAACAAAATAAGTTACCATAGCTATGCGGATCACACACAAATTTGCATAACCATTTCACGAGGAGACTATTCTCTAGTTAAAACACTGAGTAAGTGCATTGAACAAATCAATGACTGGATGTGTCAGAACGTTCTCCAATTAAACAAAGATAAAACTGAGGTCATGGTTTTTGGAGCCAAGGCAGAACGTATAAAAGTTAGCATTACACTTCTTTATTTGTTATGCTCATACTTTTACAATCGTTTGCTTTAATATGCAGTATATTTTTTGTGTTTGCTTCCTCCTGCTCCCTTTCGGACACATACTGTATGATTTATTATTAATATGAAGATAAGATGTTACTTTATTGATTGAACATTTTAGTTTAGAATGTGCTGTCCAACGGTATTCAGAAGGCTCACAGGTCACATTCCGACCATTATTTAAAACAGTAGGTGCTTTCACACCGTCTACAGTTTGATTTGTATAGAGGGAGCTGTGTGGCTGAATGGCCAGCGATTAGGTGTGGCACATTTATCATACTGTAGGTGATCAGAGCTAACTGCCTGCCGTCAGATTTCATTTAAAAAACAGGTCTGATTTTAAGACTATTTCTGTGCTCATAAAGAATGATAAGAATAATGCGTATTGAACTGGTTTCATTCATTAGTGAGTTTATTTAACACTAGAACCGCAAATCGGGTCAATTTGTGTGATGTGTGTTGTGTGTGTGCAATGTAACTTTTTTCAATAAAATATTAAAGTAGCCCAGTCCATGACTTTTCCTGAAAGTGTATTATGTAGCACCCTATGTTAAAAATTGCATTCTAATAGCGGGATTTGACGGTGTTAGGTAGGCCTATACAATAACCTCTGGCGGTTCTAGTGTTAAGGTAATTAGGTACAGTAGAAGCCCCTTTTTATCAGTAACGAATTTAGCAGTTGAACATAAAAGTCAACTAACTGAGGGTCACTTGCAATGACAGTGTTGTGTCTAACTGTAAGCTTGTCACTCAGAGGAACCAACAGTTAATTTAGCTGCTGGAGAAGAAAGATCAGGGGGGGAGGGGGGGAGAGAGAGCTGTGGTTGATGGGCCAATAGTTGTGTAAATACACAGCTGAGAGCTGCCGTTTCATTCAGACCGTTTAAAAAACGGTAACAGACTATTTTTCTTAGCGGATGCATGTCAATTTAAATCAATACATACAACTATTTTTTAAATCAATAAAAACATTTTCTAAATCCATAAAAGCATTTCAATTAATATTGGGAGTCATGTCGTTACTTTGTTGAGAATGTGGCCATGTAATAAGCGGGGTAATTTGCAGCGACTTGTTCCTTATGGGGAAAATAACACCCTTCATGCAGCTCAAGATCCCTCCGCTACGCGTTGGGATCCTGATCTGCCGATGAGGCTCCAGTAAAATATAAATATTTTTAGTGAATTACTGAGTTTAGGCACGTTAATAACGTTTTAATGAAGTTGAATACAGCATATTCATATGTGTCAGTGATTTGTCAATTCGGCAAACATAAACATAAATGATCGTGGTGAAGATGATTAAATTAGGATTAAAAATCAAGAGCCGGGCTGCATTTCCTCCCGTTCGTTTTTTTCGACTAAACAACATTATTTTGTTAAATAACATGGTGATGTTTTGTAAATGATTACATGTCTCTTATTTAGCACAGAGTATGATATCCGTGACATATATGGATCTTAACAAAGTTCCGCTGTACATACAGCATACTGTATCTGACTTTATTTCACATGAGCTCCAGTGTGGAACCCCACTGCACCCCCTGGTGGATCAATGATCCATTGCAGCTGGCTTCAGCATCGAACATGAGCATCGACCTGATGCAGTCCGCCGTTGTTGTTGTGAGCAGTGATGCCAAGAAAATCCGCGATGTCATGACATAGCACCAGTCGGGCTGTGAGTGGTGGAAACACAACTGGTTCCAGAAAGGCAAGCCAGAGACGCAAAGAGCTTTCAACTGATTGCAATGGATTCCCATCTGCGGCGGTATTTGACACTCAGGGAAGCACCGCATCGGTCCATGTCGGCGGCAGTTAAAGGCAATATGAGCCTACCTCAAAAAAACGTGCGCGTGTGCGGTGGGGGCGTATGCGGTGGGGGCGTAGGCCAACTCACAATCTTGTGGTAATGTCACATCCCAAATAAATCCGGTCTCTTTTCTTTTAGAACTTTCTCAGCTTCCTTGGGTTCTTTGAATATGAAAGACTCCTCGTTGATGGTTACGATGAGTCTGGCAGGGTACAGGATGCCGTCCCGTAAGTTTTCTTTGCGCAGTATGCTACGGAGCTCTCTGTATGAATCCCGCTGGCGCTGTATCTCCATTGGGAAATCCTGAAACATGCGAAGATCATGTCCGTCCCATGTCAGCTTTCCTTTAGCAGACGCCAGCGAAAACGTATGATGATATACCGCGGAGGGTGCCCAGGGTCCGGGATGGGACGCAGAGCGCGGTGGGCACGCTCTATCTCAGGTGCGGGGATTGTGTCACTCAGCTTCAGGAAGTGTCGGATAATTTCATCCAGTAGTGGCGAGATGCCACCGGCTTCTTTACCCTCGGGGAGGCCGGCTAGGATGAGATTATTTCTCCGACTTCTAGCTTCCAGATCCAGCATTTTACCCTGGAGGGCTTTGACATCTTTGGACAGATCACCCATTGTCTTCCCTTGGGAATTGGCTTGATCTCTATCTCGCTAATGCGCTTCTCTGCATTGCTTCTCTGCATTGTTTATTCTTTGAGAAGTGGCCTTAGAGTCTTTCTTCAACTGAACAATAGCCTTGTCCAGATTGTCAAACCTTACAGGTTTCTTTAACGCTTTGTATTTCAGAAAGCAATTGACAAGCCCACTTGGGGACGTGTTCCTCTTCACCAAACATTTCCGCCATGAGGCCGCTGTCTTTCTTTGCTCTAGCTCTGGTAAAACTACTGCCGGGCATTTAGACACAGATGTTTTTACACACTAATAGAACTGACTGCGCATTACACTTTGAGACTTTCAGTTTTGGTTAAATTTGATTACCGCCTGCACCCGACTACTCCGCTCAACTCGCCGGTGTCATCACGTGATCGACTTGCCGAATTGTACATCAACTTGCCGAATTGTACTTTACTCTTTGAAAGTCATCACATGAATGCATTGTAATAAATGGTTTGGCTGCATTAAATATTACACATCCGTCGTAGTTCTTTATTTATCTACAGAGATCGGGCTCAGAATAGACCGGAAACTATTCTTTTACCGTTCTGTTTTAATTTAACAATAAAGTTAGCAGTAATATTTTGTTATTATTATTATTTGTATTAACTACTAGACCGCTGGGTCATGTTAAAACCATCTTTTCAGTGTTGCTGTGGGTTTTTTCCATCGCTTTTGTGTTACAAATATCAAAACAATAACTAAATATATCCGTCGTAAACTAAACCGGAAACAGCAGTATATGTTATTGTGTTAACACTGTAAACTTGACAGCTTTTTAACCCAAACCACCTACTGGTTAAAGCACATTATTACACGTTTAATAATAATAATAATAATAATAATAGATTTAATTTGTTAGCGCTTTTACAGGTGCTCAAAGACGCTTTACAGATATAGTGAAGGGAAAAGGAAGGAACAACAAATAAATATATAGTAAACAATCACACATTAAAAGCCAGATTGAAGAGGTGAGTTTTTGTAAGTTTTTTGAAGGTGGTGAGGTCAGTGCAGTCTCTGATGGGTTGGGGGAGTGAGTTCCAGAGGGAGGGGGCAGCGACGGAGAAGGCTCTGTCCCCCCAGGTCCGGTGATTGGTGCGGGTGGGGATGGATAGGAGGTTGGCTTCTGATGAGCGGAGGCAGCGGGAAGGGGCGTGGTGGTGCAGCAGGTCTGTGAGGTAGGGGGGGGCCTGATTGTTGAGGGCTTTGTGGGTAATGAGGAGGACTTTGAAGTTGATTCTTTGACGGACGGGGAGCCAGTGGAGGTTCTGGAGGACGGGAGTGATGTGGTCTCGGGAGCGGGTGTGGGTGAGGAGGCGGGCAGCAGAGTTCTGGATATGTTGGAGTTTATTGATTAGGTTGGATGGTATGCCGTAGAGGATGCTATTGCAGTAGTCGTGAAGTGATGAATGCATGAATCAGGGTTTCAGCAGCAGAGGAGGAGAGTGATGGGCGGAGACGGGCAATGTTTTTCAGGTGGAAAAAGGCTGTCCTGGTGATGTGATTTATGTGGTGGTTGAATTTGAGCTGACTGTCGAAGATGACTCCGAGGTTGCGGATGTGAGGGGGGGGAGATAGAGTGTGGCTGTCAATGGTGAAGTTGAAATCCTGGATGTCTTTGATACGGGATGGGGGGCCAATGATGATGATGTCTGATTTGGCACTGTTCAGTTGGAGATAGTTTGTTTGCATCCATGCTTTTATTTCTGAGAGACAGTTGGTGAGAGTGGAGTGTGTTGTGGGGGTGATGGTTTTTGTTGAGATATAAAGTTGGATGTCATCGGCGTAGCAGTGAAATTGAAGGTTGTGGCGACGAATTATTTTGCCAAGGGGGAGCATGTAGAGGATGAAGAGGAGGGGGCCAAGCACCGAACCCTGGGGGACACCTTGGGACAGAGGAGCAGTGGAGGAGGTGCAGTTGTTGATGTTGATAAACTGATGTCTGTCGGTGAGGTAGGATTTCAGCCAGGAGAGTGCAGTGTCGGTGATGTTGAGTGATGATTCGAGGAGGGACAGCAGGATGGCGTGGTTGATGGTGTCGAATGCTGCGGTGAGGTCGAGGAGGATGAGGATGTTAAGGTTGCCGGAGTCAGAGGAGAGGAGGAGGTCGTTTGTGATTTTGAGAAGAGAGCTGTTTCGGTGCTGTGTTTTGATCGGAAACCGGATTGAAATGGCTCAAAGAGATCATTGGAGCTGAGGTGGGCTTTAAGTTGTGAGGCAACGACACGTTCAAGTATTTTTGACAGAAAGGGGAGATTTGAGATGGGCCGGAAGCTGGACATTTAGAGTTTAGAGTAATTGCAATGCAGGTAGTGTTACGATGTGTGTAGGAAGCAGGACCCAAATGCAGATTCAAGTGACAAAAATTACTCCTTTATTTCAAGGCTAAACGATTTAACAAAGACTGAACAGAACACTCACCGCAGACCAAGTCATTACACAAGACGAACCGACAAAGACAGACTGAAAAACCAGAACTAAAATACACACAAGACTAATCATACAAACAAGACACAGGTGAGGAGGGAGGAGAAAACACAGGGACACCAGGTGAACACAATCGGGTAAATTAGACACACCAGGGAAACTAACGACAGGGAACCACAGACAGATCTAAACCAGACAAAACACAACGCAGACAGAAAACCAAAGACAGATCTAGACAAGACACAACGCAGACAGAAAACCAAAGACAGATCTAGACAAGACAAAACACAACACAGACAGATCGTGACAGGTAGATTGTGTTGCTTTTTAATGACTCTTTTTAAATGCCTTTTTCTTAATGTCTTTCATTTTTGGAAAGCACTTTGAATTGCCTTGTGTTGAAAGGGGCTATATAAATAAACTTGCCTTGCCTAAGGTCTGCTGCATGTTTTGTTGCATGAGTACATACAGGGGGAAAGTAGAAGGTCAATGATAGAAATATAGAATAGAAAATATCAAGAAGATACTGTAAAGTATATCTAGAATAAAACAGTTTAGTGCCGGATGTACAAAGATATTAATAGGAGGATGTGCAAATCAGAAACTGATTGGGCTTTATTAAAACATTAAATAATACTTTAGGTTAAGGTCTTCTTTTAAATACATGTAAGCAAAAAGCTTTGGGGGTATCTACCGATAAATATTAAGCCTGACAAAGTACTTAAAGTCTAATATATTGCATGGTTTGTTTTGGAACTTGACAATCAACTTTCCTGCAATGTTAACTATGTTGAAGCACTTATTTTAACCAATATTATACATAATATTATACTCTTATAAGATGTATGTAGATAGTATAAGAAATGTGCAGAATACGACAGTTTAATGGTGGAGGTATACACACGTTATGCTGTCATTCAATGTTATGCTATCATTCATTGAGACAGCACTGTCATTGGAGGCAGTCACAATTTCTGCAGGCTCGCACTACCTGTTAGCATCTGGCATCTGTTAGCATCTAGATCTCCTGCTTACAAACTTTTAGCCATCCCTGCTTATACAAGTAGTAGTTTTAGTTGTCTGCGATCTACGGAGGCCTACTCCCACCTGTAGAATACGGCTGTACTGGAGAGGTTTTTACCCCGGAGTCGTCGCGGAGAGACGGAGTGGATCCACGCTTCGGGCTTGGCTTGCTTCCACCGGGCGTGTGCTGCTGTGCGGAGGAGGATTTTACCACGGCTGGGGCCTGCTTTCCACCTGTCCTGGTTCTGCTGTTGCAGAGGCCTGCTTTCACCCCGGGGATACCACGGAGGGACCGGAGCGCTTCCACGCTGCTGTTTTCGCCTGTCCTTTGCTGCTGTGCTGATTTTGCTCCAGGAACATCGCGGATACTGTGTGCTGGTCTGGGAAAATGGCCCATATCGGGATTCTGCTGTGCCTGTTAACTGTTTTGGACTATGAGAAGATCTCTAGTCATTCTGAGAAGTCTACTGGATTCAGGTCTGTTCTGCCACCCGCAGTGGGCATCCCCTGTGTTGCACAAACAATTGTAACAGACAATCTGCTCGACAAAATATGTTTGTCTTTTTTGTTTTCCTGCGATGATGGTTCTTCAGGACTGCTTCTTAAGCTCAAATCACACTCTCGCAGACTTTTCCGGTGATTCTAAAGTAGATGACAATGTATGCGTGTCGTTTAAGAGGAAAAGATGCCTGGTTTTTTTGTTGTTATTACTGTCAGGAAATGTACAACCTAACCCTGGTCCACCCAGTAGTAGTAGTCAAATCGGTACTCCTGCTGATTTTAAAGCTAGGACTGGGTTGGGTTACATCCACTTGTTGTGTCCGCATCTGGGCGAGGTCGACTGACGCTGACGTCATTGTTTTATCAGAAACATGGCTAAATAAATCTATTTTGGCCTCTGACATTGCCTTAAATGGTTATAATGTGTATCGTACCGACCGGCCTAATAAAGGTGGTGGCGTTGCCATTTATGTTAAGAATAAGTTCAGTGTAACCACATTAGTTTCCAAATCTATCAGTAAGCAATTCAAATGTTTAGCCTTAAATATAGAAGTGGCAAAGGGGCAACAGGTCATGGTGGTGGGCTGTTACAGACCCCCCTCAGCTGGCAAGGACTCCTTGTCTTCGCTAGCAAATCTTTATGAGGTCAGGATATCCAGATTAACAAAAGCCTTTGTGACCGACAGGGAGAATAACAAGACTGGTTTCATGGGAAAAAGAACATTTATAAACAATGTTTCAAATCAGCAAGGTCAAACTTAATGGAGAGAACAGGCGTGACACAGGAGCAGGTGGGTGAATGACTGGGTGGAAATAAACCACTGAAGTATTTATTGGCCCCTTGATGAAAAGGGGAGATCCAGGGGACATGGATTAAGACAGCAATGTATATGTATGTCCTTCAACAGGATCACATTGGTTCAATGATGATTTCGGTCAGACAGCTTTAAAACAAATCCTGCGGTCAAAAGAGAATCCAAACTGATCCCACCAGTGTGCGGGACAAGTGTGGAGCCTAGCAAGAACTGACGCTAGCAAGCTTACATTTCTCAGCTACTGCTATGTATTATAATGACACTGTTTCTGTCACATATGTTTATATTTTCAAACAGTTTTGAAAATATAAACAGTATTTTCAAAATTGTTTATATCAGTTGGCATTAATTGACTAATAAAGCAGATGTTCAGGTGTTTACGACTGACTTATCGTGTTGAGATGGGCAACAGACATACACACATACAGTCAATTCATTGCAGAGGACTTTAGCTGATGTTTTGGAAGGTGGTTTGTTTCCTACAAAAAGACAAGCTAGCAAGGCATCTTCATCACCCTACTGGTTTACTCTGAGTTGTTTTCCTGTGCAATTAGTCATTATTAAGTGTCTCTTCTTGGTGACATAGTTAGATGTCATAAACTCTGTAAATAAATACCAAAATTAAAGCAAAACTGGCTCATGAGAAGTACTGGAGTGGAGCCATGTGAAGTCGCATTTCTCAAGCTCCTCGCCAGAATCAGAATATTTATTTTAAAGAACTACCCTCTAGTCTACACTATATGCAAGTAACTTTAATCCAAGCTGTTCTTCCTTGCCTCCGCCCAACAGTTTATTTGAAATATGTTGTTTTCCTCTCGCAAAAAGGCGTCTGCTGCGCCAGATCCGAAAGCTAATAGTGCTAGCCCGGCTAACGGTGCTGGGGCAGGGCCCCTAGCCGATAGCGCAGCACGAGGTGATGAGACCGCCATTCAATCTCTCAGAGAGGACTTGCTGAGGAAAATTGATGACAACGCTGTTACGACCCTGGGTCATTAGGTCATTTGTGTGTACATTTTTCCCTCCTCCTGTGTTGATGTGTGTGTGTGAGCAAGCAGGTGGTGCCCGTTAGCTGATTAGCTACCTTCTGCATGCTGATTGGTCCACCTGGGGAGACGGGAGGATATTAAGCTGCAGCCGTGCAGTTCCTCGGCCGCTCTCTCTGACTTGACTTCTCCTACTCCCAACACAAATGTGCGTTACGAAATCTGTCCTGTTGTGCTAATACTTATTTATACCATATACCGGTCCTTCTCTTGTGTCGTGAGACTGTTGAAAGAAAAGCTACTGAACCTGTCTTTGTAGACACGCTTTACTTTTTTGTTAGGAGTGCAAAACCCTTTTCTTTTGAATATTCGTTTTTACAGTAGAGTAGGTAAGAAGCCTGTATGTTTATTTTCTCTTTCGTTAGGTAAGATTTTTGTGTTTAAAGGTTTGTATGTTTTATGGTTTTGTTACTCCTGTTTGTAATAATTTTTTGGTAAATACATTTACCAAACGGCATTCTCTGACTCGGTGTCTGTGTTCTTGTGAGTGGGAAGAGTGGGGAGAGTGCAAATGTTGTGCTGCGCCTAAGTTCCCCTAGACCTGGGCGTAACATAAATTGGGGGCTCGTCCATCCGGTCTTTCCGTTCTTTTCATCGTGTCGGGTAAGCATGGCTATTTCCTCTTCTCATACATTCTAGGTCTCTGGTTGACAGTTTTTCTGTTTGGAATTCACAATGGAGAATCAATTAGAATGGTTTACTACGGACCCTTCCATTGAGAGATGACTGCACAGTAGCAGATTTAGTGTTAATTGCACAGTTTTATGATGTGTTTGTGCCTACAAAAACAAAAAAACAAGAGTTAAAATACCTCAGAGAACTAGTGCAGAACTAGTCGAGAAGGGTGTATTTGAGGAAAAACATGAAGTGGTTGATCTCGCAGGTTTGTCCGCCCCACTCCAAGGCCTGCCTTCCCGAGCTGGGATGTCTGCAGAGGAGCTACAGCTGACTCTGCGCATCAGGGAGGTAGAGCTGAGACACAAGGAGTTGGAGGTAGAAGCCATGCACCTAAGGGTAAAAGTTCTGGAGATAGAGCGGGGAGCCGCTCTACCATCCAGTCCAACACCTACCCATAGACCACACACAAATCCCCATGACAGTTTTGATGTGAGTAGGCACATAGCATTAGTCCCACCTTTCAGGGAGTCAGAGGTAGACTCATATTTTTAATGCTTTTGAACGCATCGCTGTTATGTTGCTCTGGCCAAAGAGAGTGTGGCCTCTGTTAATACATTGTAAATTGGTGGGAAAAGCTCAGGAGGTCTGCAATGCGCTGACTATTGAGGACAGCCTCGATTATGATGTTGTGAAAGCCACAGTCCTTCGAGCGTATGAGTTGGTACCAGAGGCATACAGACAAAAATGTAGGAGTGGTGGAAAAAATGTCAACCAGACCTACGTGGAGTTTGCTAGAGGAAAAGGTGCCCTTTTCGATCGGTGGTGTCAAGCCAGCAAAATCACATCCATAGAGGACATGGACAGCGTGAGCTCATTCTTTTGGAAGAATTTAAAAATCAGCTGTCAGATCAAATTGTCACCTATCTGAATGAGCAGAAAGTTGTGTCACTTGCTGCTGCCGCGGTACTGGCAGATGAATTTGTAATAACTCATAGAAATGATTTTTTATCTTCCAGTTCACCGTGATCCTGTGGCAGGTGACGGAAGGGTAAAATCTCCTCCCCGTGGTAACGCCAAAACAGCTGAGAACAGGGAGTGCTATTACTGCTGTGAGCAAGGACACCTCATCGTCACCTGTCCTAGTCTGAAAAGGAAGGAGCAAAAGACGGGTAGAGAAACATCGTCCCCTATAGATTGTATCCAAACCAAGCCACGCTCCTTAAGAAACGTTGCAACGAACGTGGAGGATAGCGCAATTGATGCAACACGTTCTCACTCCCAACCCGTCACATATTGACGGACGGTCAGGGCCCCTCCCCGTCACTCTATTACGGACAGGGTACCCCTTGAGTCAGTTTTTAACGGGCAGGGCGTCCCATAGACCTTCATAGACCTCCCATAGTGTTGATAATAGACGCCATGAGAACGCTCCCCGGCAAATGCTACCCCGACGGTCGGTTGTTATTGTCAATATTAATATAATAATTATTTATTTTTTAATAGTCACACTCGATTTTGCCGATGTTCTTGTTGCCCCAGCTGGTCGACACCTCTTTTAGCAGAAACAAAGGCTACATTAATGTATTAAATCGATGTTAATCCATGTGTGTGGTTGTGGAATTAATGGACGTGCCGTTGTGCGATTGCGCAACGCAATAATTTACAAACTCTTCAACTACAACCCTAATTATATTTAAAAACATTTTAGAAGGCCTCACGAAATACTTTAATGCAAATAAAAATTTAAATGTGAAGGGATGTGTGTAATGTGGTGATTATTATTCACCCGCGGATCTATGGGTTGGGGTATTGTTGTGCACGGACATTTTAGTTAACCGGACTTCCTGTTCATGTGAAATCCGAAAACATTTTTAAAAATAAAATACTTTATTCCGAGTTTGCTTGCTTTTCTCTTTGGAGGTCATCACATAACGGCATTGTAATACACGGTTCGGCTGCATTAAATATTACATATCTGCCGTAGTTCTCTATTTATAGAGCCCTGATGAGAAGACTTCTAGACAAACATGAGGAACTGCCGCCGAAACTGAATATGTGACGTGGATCATAAATACATCAGCAATCAAACAAAATCTTCAATTTCTCTTCACAATATAAGTTTCCTTGCAGTATCGATACTAATTCGGCTGACTTTTATAGTTGATCCAATCGTATATTTACACCATAATGGTGCACAGCTGATAGAAAGGGACACCTGGTGGTTAAAGCACGTTATTGAAATGTATTATTAGATATTAATAGGAGACAGACAGAAAAACTAATAAGGCTTTATTTAAACATTAAAGAATACTTTAGGTTAAGGTCTTATTTTGAATAAGAAAAAAGCTTTGGGGGTCTAAATATTAAGCCTGACAAAGTACTAATATATTGCTTTCCTGCAATGTTAACCACTGTATGTTTAAGCACTTATTTTAACTGATATTATACATATGTATTATACTCTTATCAGATGTAGATAGTATAAGAAATGTGCAGAATACGACAGTTTAAAGGTGGAGGTATACACATATTGATAGATGTCTTTTACATTATATTTAGCTGACGCTTTTATCCAAAGCGACTTGCAATAAGTACATTCGACCAGGAAGACACAACCTTGAAGAAAACAGAATCATATAAGTACATCAGGTTTCATAGAGCCAAACATTTCAAGTGCTACTCAACTGGCTTTAGATAAGCCAGTCCTTTATTAGTATATAAGTGCTTTGTTAGTAATTCTATCGCTCGAAGTGGAGTCGAAAGAGATGAGTTTTCAGTCTGTGCCGGAAGATGTGCAGGCTTTCTGCTGTCCTGATGTCAATGGGGAGCTCTTTCCACCATTTTGGAGCCAGGATAGCAAACCCACGTGTTTTTGCTGATGGGAACTTGGGTCCCCCTCGCAGCGAGGGTGCAGTGAGTCGTTTGGCTGATGCAGAGCGTAGTGCACGCGCTGGGGTGTACAGTTTTACCATGTCCTGGATGTAGGAAGGGCCAGATCCATTCGCAGCATGGTACGCAAGTACCAGTGTCTTGAAGTGGATTCTAGCAGTTACCGGGAGCCAGTGAAGGGAGCGGAGGAGCGGAGTGGTGTGGGAAAATGTTGGAAGACCAGACGAGCCGCTGCATTCTGGATGAGCTGCAGAGGTCTGATGGCACATGCAGCTAGACCAGCCAGGAGGGAGTTGCAGTAGTCTAGGCGTGAGGTGACGAGAGCCTGGACCAGAACCTGTGTGGCTTTCTGGGTCAGCTGGGGACGAATCTTCCTGATGTTGTACAGCGTATATCTGCAGCAACGGGTTGTAGCAGCAATGTTTGCAGTGAAGGACAGGTTGTTATCTAGGATTACTCCCAGATTCCTTGCAGTCTGAGTCGGGGAAACAACAGAGGTGCCGATGTTGATCGTCAGGTCAAGAGTGGGACAATCTTTTCCCGGAAGGAAAAGCAGTTCAGTCTTGTCAAGGTTGAGCTTGAGGTGATGAGCAGACATCCTCTGAGAGATGTCAGCTAGACAAGCAGAGATGCGTGCGACGACCTGGGTCTCTGAGCGGGGAAAGGACAGAATTAATTGGGTGTCGTCAGCATAGCAGTGGTATGAAAAACCATGCGGGCTAATGACTGATCCGAGCGAGTTTGTGTACAGGGAGAAGAGGAGGGTACCAAGAACAGAGTCCTGAGGGACCCCTGTAGTTAATTGACAAGGGTCGGACTCGGACCCTCTCCAAGTTACCCTGTAGGTACGGTCTTTGAGGTATGAGTTGAGGAGGGAAAGTGCAGAGCCTGAAACTCCAAGTTCTTGGAGAGTGCGAAGGAGGATCTGATGGTTCACCGTGTCGAATGCAGCTGACAGGTCCAACAGGATGATGACAGAGGAGAGGGATGCTGCTTTGGCAGTGTGCAGTTCCTCAGTGACAGCAATGAGAGCAGTTTCTGTGGAGTGACCTGCCTTGAAACCAGACTGGTGCGGATCCAGAAGGTTGTTCTGATGGAGATAACAGGAGAGTTGTTTAAAGACCGCGCGTTCAAGTGTTTTAGACAGGAACGGGAGGAGAGAGACAGGCCTGTAGTTTATAACATCAGACGGGTTGAGAGTGGGTTTCTTTAGGAGAGGGTTTACTTTTGCCTCCTTAAGACTATTTGGAAAGTGACCAGAAGTTAGAGAAGTGTTGATGAAATGGGTGAGAAACGGTAGAATATCAGGAGCGATAGTCTGAAGGAGGTTTGAAGGGATAGGGTCTGTTAGTGTATTCTGAACCCTGAAGGCAGGAGAGACTGAAAAGAGTCAAGGGAAGCTTATAAAAGTTAACAGCATTTAATTACACAAAAGATGCGATGGTGTACAAAAAGAAATGTGCGAGTGGAGGCGCTCTCCTCATCCGACCGGTCAGTCCAGGTCAGCAGGTAGAAGGGGGCCGATTCTTGGCTTGCTCTTCCTGTTGTCATCTGAGGTCTTCTCCTATTGGCCGGCGTCGTCGGGGGGGGCGGGTCCAATGCAATTCCTGTCTTTTTCTGTTGTTAAATTATATCATTCTGGCGTCTGTGGTTATTTAAACATTCCCTAATAAACGTTATTCAGCGGTAATAAATGAGTGCTAAACCCAGTGTGCTCAGTGAACAACATCACATGTCATTTCACCTTTGATTCACGGTTTGAAAATGCAGCATTTCGCTACATGCTAATGCTAACCGGAAGTGAATAATTTTCAGAATAAAAGTATTAAGTTAATAGTTAGTGAACTTCCGGTTTTTCAGAATACAACTGATTTAAATTAAATAGTGTATTTAATTCAAATTAGGCCATATCAACATTGATTTTAATTTCTAACAGGTCCAGAGGACAGGTGGTAGGGCGGGCAGAGGTAATGAGGGTAAGAACCTCACTTGGAGAGAGAGGGGAAAAGGAGGTTAGTGTGTGGGTGAAAGGAGGGTCTGGTGACCCAGCGGTCAGTAAAGGTGAGTCAGAAAAAGAAGAGCGAATATCATCAACCTTTTTTTCAAAATGGTTAACAAAGTCGCTTGACAGAAGTGAGGAGGGGGGAGGGGCTTTGGGAGGGTCCAAGAGGGTGGAGAAGATGTTAAATAGTTTTTGGGGATTGGAATAGGAAGATTGGATCTTATCTTGAAAGAAAGTGCTTTTTGCCTGAGAGATCGAAGCAGAGAAAGAGGAGAGGAGAGCCTGATAGGTTAGGAGGTCGTCACGGTGTTTGGATTTCCACCGTTTCCGCTCTGCTGCCCGAAGGACGGTTATATTAGCACGCAGTGCGTCATTTAGCCAGGGAGCAGGAGGGGACTGACGAGCCTGCCGAGATCTGAGAGGACAGAGAGAGTCCAGAGAGGATGAGAGAGTAGAGAGGAGAGTTTCTGCAGCAGAGTTTGGAGGCAGGCGTTGGAACGAGTCAGAGGAAGGGAGGGCTGAGAGCACCGATGAGGCAATGGTAGAGGGGGAGAGTGAACGAAGGTTACGGCGGACAGGTGCAGGATGAGAAGAGATTAGTTTGTTATGTTTGGAAAGGGGTAGAGAGAATGAAAGGAAGAAGTGATCGGATGTGTGGAGCGGGTTTACAGAGAGGTTAGAAGTAGTGCAGTTCCTTGAGAATATGAGATCAAGGACATTGCCAGCTTTATGAGTTGGTGGGGATGGAGACAGTGAGAAGCAAAGGCGGTTAACAGAGATGTTAGTTCGTCTATCTTCCCCGTCTGGAGGTTGAAGTCTCCGAGAAGTACAGCCGGAGGGCCAGTTTCAGGGATGTGTGAGAGGAGATGATCTAATTCCTCCAAGAAGTCCCCCAAGGCGCCTGGCGGACGGTAGAGAACAACAATGGTTCATTGTATAGGATGGGTTACTGTGACGGCATGGAATTCAAAGGTGGAAGGAGTGAAGTTAGGTAGCTTGAAGAGGGAAAAGCTCCATTTGGGAGAGAGCAGGAGACCAGTGCCACCTCCTCTGCCAGTGGGTCTGGGTGTATGGGAGAAGGAATATGCTGTGGAGAGAGCTGCTGGGGTGGATGTGTTGGATGGAGTAATCCACGTCTCAGTGAGAGCAAGGAAATCCAGAGACTGAAGGGAAGCGTAGCCAGAGATGAAGTCAGCCTTAGGAACAGCTGACTGGCAGTTCCACAGGCCACCTGAAACTAGATGTTGGATGTCAGTGGAGCATGTGGGATAGACGAGAGCAGGCCGGTTATATCGATTACGAGATACCAGTGATAATTGCGAGAGGACACATGAACAGGAATTGAGAAAATACACATGATTATAGCATGAGGGGCTAAACAACCAAATGAAATAAAACACCAGCGATCATCAGCGATCATCACTTACAGCGCCCATCGTACAGGGCAAATGAAAAGTGTAACCGGGATGAAAAGGGTGTTACATTTACTTAATTATGAATGTTGTTACATCAAGGCCGAAAATTAGGATGAGCACCAACGGTCAAAACATTTTTTTTCGGCGTCGGATGGGCCGGCCCTGGTCTCAGGTTACGCTGTAGGAATAGGATAGGATAGCGCAGCTACATTCCTCTGCACTATCCTATCCAATGTTTGCTCAAACATCTGTGGCATCAACATCCCTCCACTTTGCCACAGAACGTCCCCCATGCAGGTGTGTCATGTCGACAATACTGCTGATGATCTCAGGCGTAAGAATAATTCAAAGAAGGATTCCACATCATGAATTCTTATTTATGCCACTCGTAATGGCATAACGCGTGGGCCCTGAAACCAAACCGGTGGCAGCAGGAATGTAGCGCGGTGTTTCCTCGTGAGAGGGAAACCAGATTTGAAAATGTTTTGATGTCCACCCACTGCCATGACGCACACGATCCTCCAGATAGGATAGTGCAAAAAAAAAAAATTCCCTTCCAGAGCTGTCAGCGCGGCGCCGGATGGGCCGGCCCTGGTCTCAGGTTACGCTGTAGGAAGTGTAGGTACAACGCTACATTTCCCGCCCCGCCGCAGTCATACAGTAGGCTACGGAGAGCGGCGAGAAACATTTCCTCAGGCATCGAAAAGCGGAACCGAAATTCACATTTCTAAATGATGCCGTTGGAATCGAAATGTTGGAACCGGTTCCGAACCGGAACCGGTTCTCGGTACCCAACCCTACCTGCAACCCAGGTTTTTCATCTCCGACCTTGTCAGGTATTGTACAATCAATAAATAAAGAACACAGAATTATTAAATATAAAACACAGAATTTGTGTGATTATACTAAATGATTTACAAATAAACACCACTGCATATTTACAACTGTTACACATGCTGACGCAACGGAAATGTTTCCAACTTGGGATCAATAAAGTATATCTTATCTTAAGATGATCGATGGCTACTGCCATATTTGCAAAATTTGCCTCTGAACCTTGACAAGTGCATGTTTCAGGCTTATCAATTAACAACAGGAGGGCTCACAGACATAAGACCAGCTGTTAAATAAAGCTCTTCTGACCTTAGCTGTCATATATTAATGCTGCCCATTATGGGCACAAGCAATTTTCACCCATTTATTAATTATATGTTTTAAATTTGAGTGTTTCCTATCCCCTAAACCTCCAGGGATGTACACAGTTTAATGCTGGCAACTTCTTATTATGGGAAATACGAAAAACATCTTTTAAAACTACAATTCCCAATAGAGACGTGCCATAGAGCATGTTGCAAAACACACAATAGCCAGCATGTGTAGTTCTGGGGACGGGGTGGGGGAGGGGGAAACGGGGTGGACTCGTTCAAATCCAGTTTTGGACAGTCTGCCGTGGCTCCATCCCATTTCAAGTGCCGTTTGACGCTCGGCGTAACCCTCGGCGCACACTCAAACATCCAATCACAGAGCTTGAGGACTATCACAGGGTTTGTCCATGGATGTTTGTCAAGCGAAGCGGAGAGAATACTTACTTCCGGGTGTAAAGTTCTCTAAGGCAACTACTATGAGCTGCTCCGACCCTCGGTCCTGACGGACTCCAACTTGTGTTTATTATTCAAACAAATAAACACAAGGATAATTATGTGGTATTGTTGAGTAAATAACCGTGTGTGGTTTAGAAAAGAATACAAAATTAGAAGGAAAAAACAATGAAACAATACAGATTTCAGTATTCTGAGCCCCTACTCTCCCCATAACTGACGGCAACAAAAGTCCTACATTATTCAATTAAAATAAAGAAGTAAAAACAATGGCTTGATATTGAGTAAGAAAAAGGTTGATAAACGCTGTGAGAATGGATCTGCGGAGAGCATTTCGCCGCGATCCCAACTCCTCTATTACCAACGTTCAGGGAGCTCTATGCAAGTCAATGGGACGCCCTGCCCGTGGAAAACTGACTTCCATGGGGTACCCTGTATGTAATAGAATGACGGGGATGGGCCCTGAACGTCTGTCAATATGTGACGGGTTGGGAGTGAGAACGTGTTGATTGATGAGGCGTTCAGGCCACCATGCCTTCATTGTCCGTCATAGTCCTTCGGAGTCCTTCAGTGTCCGTTAGGGTCCTTTGAGTCCATTAGTCCTTAAAGAGTCAGAAATGTTTGATTTTTAGTTGGGGGGGGGGGGGGGGGGGGGGGGGGGGTGTTACAACCCTGGGTCGTTATGTCATTTGTGTGTACATTTTTCCCTCCTCCTGTGTCGATGTGTGTGTGTGAGCAAGCAGGTGGTGCCCGTTAGCTGATTAGCTACCTTCTGCATGCTGATTGGTCCACCTGGGGAGACGGGAGGATAATAAGCTGCAGCCGTGCAGTTCCTCGGCCGCTCTCTCTGACTTGACTTCTCCTACTCCCAACACAAATTTGCGTTACGATATCTGTCCTGTTGTGCTAATACTTATTTATACTGTATACCGGTCCTTCTCTTGTGTCGTGAGACTG
Source organism: Harpagifer antarcticus (assembly GCA_902827135.1). Classification (NCBI taxonomy): domain Eukaryota; kingdom Metazoa; phylum Chordata; class Actinopteri; order Perciformes; family Harpagiferidae; genus Harpagifer; species Harpagifer antarcticus. The sequence continues at coordinate 863,362 of CADEHL010000356.1, forward strand.
TTGAAAGAAAAGCTACTGAACCTGTCTTTGTAGACACGCTTTACTTTTTTCTGAGTAGTGCAAAACCCTTTTCTTTTGAATATTCGTTTTCTCCTGTTTTTACAGTAGAGTAGGTAAGAAGCCTGTATGTTTATTTTCTATTTCGTTAGGTAAGATTTTTGTGTTTTAAAGGTTTGTTTGTTTTATGGTTTTGTTACTCCCGTTTGTAATAATTTTTTGGTAATTCAATTTACCAAACGGCATTCTCTGACTCGGTGTCCACTACTAGACAGATGCCATCGCACCCTACGGAAACGGCCCCAGGAGAACCAGCCACCCCATGCCTTTGTGGTGAGATTTCACTATTACCGGGAGAAGGAAGCGATCCACCGCAAGGCAGCCACGGCCACAGATCCGACAACGTCACACGGAGACAGGATCAGAGTATTCCCCGACTACAGTCGAAGCAGAGAGCCGCCTCTCGCCAGGTAAGCTGTCCACGTTGAGGTGCAAGTGTTATTGGGGGCGGGTAGCAGTCCCTCAGTTGGGGAGGGACCAGCTCTTTATTGTGAATGTTGTTTCAATCACTTCAATTACATATGGACCTTCTATTTTAGGTTCTCAATGGTGTTTATGTTCTTATTGCTGTGTTTTATTTCAGTTTTTTTAAGGTGACCCATCCCCCCTTTCCCTCCCTTCCTCTCCCTCACCCTTCTGACAGGGGGCTAGATTACTGTCTAAGGTCCCACAATGACCCAGGCAAACAGGGCACTGAGTGTGGGTAAGGCGGCAACTACTTTTGTTAGCTGGATTGTTAGAGGTCTCAATCATCCTTCACCCACATGCCCCACCCCGGAACCTGCGGTCCTCAGACTCTGGCCTGCTTACCACCCCCCGCACCAAACTGCGAACCTTCGGGGACAGAGCCTTCAGTGTGGCAGCCCCCACCCTCTGGAACGCTCTCCCTGCGGAGATTCGCAACATCCCCACACTCGACGCCTTCAAAAGGGCCCTCAAGTCCCATCTGTTTGCCAAGGCTTTCGGCTCCTAATCGATCTGTTGTTTTGTCTGTCTGACTTTTGTTTTGTTATGTTTGTTTTTGCCCTATTACTTGTAAACCGACCTTGGGTCCCTTGAAAGGCGCTATATAAATCCAAGCTATTATTATTATTAGTAAAGCGCAGCAAGGTGTTTTCCTACCTCCAGAAGCTAAAAGGCAGACATTGTTTATCTCCAGGAAACTCATTTACGTACTTCTGATCACTCTAGACTCAAGCGGGGTGGTTTCTCTCACATTTTCCACTCCAAATTCAACACCAAATATAGGGGTGCAGCGATCCTGATACGTAGGCATGTGCAGTTTGTGGAATCTAAAGTAATTGCAGATACAAATGGCTGCTATATCATAGTGCAAGCTCAATTGTACAACACACCTATTGTGCTTACATGTCTCTATGCTCCCAACTCAGATGATGCCGATTTCTTTAGCAATTTCTTCTCTCTGCTCCCGGATTTGAACTCCCATCACCTAATTTTGGGGGCAGACTTTAACTGTGCCCTCAATCACACTCTGGACCGCTCCACGGTCTCCTCTAGACCACTGTCAAACTCAGCTCGAGTGGTGAACTCCTTTGTTGAAGAATACAGGATGGTGGACCCATGGCGATTTAAGAACCCAACGTCTAAACAATTTTCATTTTTTTCTGCAGCCCAGCAGTCATTCTCCAGAATAGATTACTTCATTTTAGATAAAAAGTTACTTTCTGTTTTGAGTCCAGTGACTATGAGAGCATTGTTATTTCTGACCACAGCCCAGTGACCATGAAACTTTGTTTTCCAAACCATGTACCACCACAAAGGATCTGGCGTCTAAACCCATGCTTATTATTAGATGAAGATTTTATTAAGTATATTTCCACGCACATCGATACCTTTCTTGAAACAAACCGTCAACCAGAGATGAGTATAGGCATTGTATGGGAGGCCATGAAGGCTTATCTTCGTGGACAAATAATATCACATTCAATCAGTATTAGCAGGAAAAAGACAAAGCGAATGACAGAACTTGCTAATCGGATCAGAGACATTGATAGAATACACTCAACAAAGCCCTGTGCTGAACTGTATAAGGAACGCATTGCAGTGCAGGTGGAATATGACTCTCTGGCATCCACCTACATAGAGGACCTTCATCTGAGATCTCGGCAGACCCATTATGAACATGGGGAGCGGGCCAGTAAATTACTCTCCCATCAACTAAGGCAGTCGGTTGCAGACAGTTTAATTGCGTAAATTGTAACGGTAAATGGGGACACCATTTCAGATCAAAGGGGCATTAATGATCAATTTAAGAGTTTCTATGAAGATCTTTATTCATCAGAAGTCTCGGATGACTCTCTGACAACTAACTTTCTAAAGGACCTTAAGCTTCCAACACTAGATCCTGACGGTGTCTCAACTTTAGAGGGGGACATTTCTAATGAGGAGATAAATCGCGCTATTAAAAGTATGAAAAGTGGTAAAGCCTCGGGACCGGACGGCTTCCCTATTGAATTCTATAAAAAAAGTTGCCGGCAAACTGACGCCTGTGCTGCACGAAGTATATGCAGAGGCACTCCAGCAGGGTTCACTGCCCCCCACATTAGCTCAGGCGGTGATAACAGTCATCCTTAAAAAGGGCAAAGATCCAGCGAAATGCGACTCCTACAGACCAGTAAGTCTAGTCTGTTGTGATAACAAAATTCTCTCCAAAGCTTTAGCTCTGCGCCTTGAAACTGTTCTACATAGAATCATCGACCCGGACCAAACAGGGTTTGTAAAAGGCCGACAGTCTTTTGGGAATCTTCGGTGCCTATATAATAGACTCAAATCCAGGACTCTCTCCAGAGGCCCCCATCTCTCTAGACGCACACAAAGCCTTTGATCGCATTGTATTTCACTACCTATTTGCAACTCTTGCTAAATTTGGCTTCGGCCCATGCTTTATCTCCTGAATAAAGGTCCTCTACTCTGCACCTCAGGCAGCAGTTCGCACTAATAATATAATTTCGAAATACTTCCGGCTTCAACGGGGCACAAGGCAGGGATGCCCCCTGTCCCCCCTCTTGTTTGATATAGCCATAGAACCGTTAGCAGCTGCTCTCAGGAATCGGTCAAATTTTACAGGCATTCAGCGGGGAGGCTGTACGCATAAGCTGTCTTTGTATGCGGACGATGTTTTACTGTACTGCTCCGATCCGCTTAGGTCCATTCCGGCTGCACTCGATGTAATCGCCTCTTTCGGCAAGGCTTCTGGGTATAAGATCAACATGACCAAGAGTATATTCTTCCCCATCAATGAGACTGCGGCCAAGCTTTCATTTAGCGAACTTCCCTTTTAAGGTGGCCATTGACTCTTTCATCTACCTGGGAGTGTGTGTGACACAGGACTTTAAAAGGAATTTACAACCCTGTGGTCAATAGCTCTCTTATGATATGGTCACAGTTCAGGAGGCATTTTGGATATAGACAAACTATCTCCTTCATCCCCATAGTTCGCAATCCGGCTTTCAAACCAGCCCTGATAGACTCCGCTTTCTACCTGTGGTCCCGGAAGGAACTTAAGTGTGTTGCTGATCTGTTCTACGAACATTTAGTTAAAGAATATGACATCCCAAGGAATCATTATTTTAGATATTTACAAATTCCCGATTTTACAAGAAAACAATTTCCCTCCTTCCCGGCCTCCCGACCTGGTGGATGGATGGAGGCTGCCTAGGCCTTAAACCTTGTCAGGGAGGCTATATCTCAAAGCTATATAATATTATTCAAGAAACCTCTAGCCCTTCCCTTAACCACCTTAAGGGTGCCTGGGAAGAAGAAATGGGCATAGAACTAACCGATGAGACCTGGCGGTCTGCAACTGAGAACATACATAAATCCTCCATCTGTGTGAGGCATGGAGTACTTCAATTTAAAGTGTTCCATCGATTACATCTGTGCAGGAGCAGGCTTGCCAGGCTGTACCCTGATGTTGATCCCACATGCCAGAGGTGTCATTGTGCCACGGCTACCCTATTGCACATGTTTTTCTCCTGTCAGTCCATTGTCCCATTTTGGTGTTCTATATTTGAAACGTTTTCATTGATGTATGGCCAGAACATACAACCAAATCCCATAATAGCTGTGTTTGGAGTAGCCCCTGAGGGGGTCTCCCCCTCTAATTGCCAGTCACACTTACTTGCATTTGCAACCCTCCTTGCCCGCTATCTAATCCTCCTCAAATGGAAAGACCGGACTCCACCATCTCATGCCCACTGGGTGAGGGATGTGATGGCACATTTGCAGCTGGAGGAGCTGAGGTATCGTAGCCAGGGATGTGGTAACAAATACTACAAGCTCTGGCAGCCTTTCCTTGACTATTTTAACAAACTTCCCTATGCCAACCTGACTGCATGAAGTGCCCCCCCCCCCCCCTTTTAATTTACTGTTTATTTTATTGGATTGTATTATTTATTTTATTTCTTTAAGTGCATCTGTGGGTGTGTATGAATATGTGTATATATAGACACATATTCATACACACCCACAGATGCACTTAAAGATATATATATTATGTGTATGTGCTTGCACAGTATATGTAGGCCTACTGCTATGACATTTTTATTTGTGGTACAAATGTAATTCAATTCAGCTGTATGATTACACATCTGCATTTTCATGTGCCCTGTTCTGTTTTGATATAAGTGAAAATCAATAAAGAAAGATTAAATAAAGCAAAACTGGCTCATAACACTGGATTTAAAATGATTTAAATTGATGAATGACGAGCATTAGCCAGACACAGAGTGCTCCGTCACCGAGCTTTACAGTCTGTGAAACCTCAGTTGGACGTCTTATGCGACCTGCTGTACATGTTGGGTTAACTGAGACATGTTCTGGAGGGTAGCAAGGGGCGGGGAAAAAATAAATATCATGCTGGATATGTAGTTTAATTTTTGGGTGAAGCTTCGTCAGCTCCTCCTGCCGTCCAACTGTTACTTCAGTAGTGGATTCTTATTTTATTACCTTCAAGTTATTGCTGTTTTTCCTTCTCTGAACTTAACACAGGAGCAGCTGTAATGAAGGCTAGAGAAGATAAGCCCTGCCTAAAATATTGGTCCCTTTAGTATGGTGTACACCAATGTTCTCCAAAGGTCTCATATAGGCTCCTGCTACAATATATTTTATTCAGCCTGCAGTATAAGGTTACCATTTTTATAATCAACAAATTCAGTTAATGAGATTAATATCTTGAATTTAGCCCTATCAGAGCACTTTGTTTTTTATTCTGTCGGAATGAGCTGAGGGAGGCTGGTAGAAACATCGTGTGTGGCACATTAATCTCATGTTACCATCTTTATGTCTTTATTAGGATCCCCATTAGCACTAGCATGAGCATTGGCTATTCTTCCTGGGGTCCTCACACACTCAAAACTTACATAAAACAAAATTAAAACGGCTCATAATTTCATGCAATTTACAGTGAAATGAAGTGAAAACTAAAATGGTCATCCAATTATCGCCATCCTAAGGCCAAACAAAAGTAAATACAAATAAGTGTACCGAATAATATATGCATACATAGCCACAGGCACAGTTCAAATTTACTTTGTAATACTTTATTTTTCTAGCAACCTTTTGAAATGTAATTTTCCTGAATGATGTGAACCGGTAAAGAGTTCCAGCTGATCATGGCTCTGTACATGACTGTTTTCTGTCCCTTATTTGATTTAGATTTGGGTAATACAAACCTTCCTTCTATTGTATGTCGTGTTTGATAGTTATGTTGTGCATATTGCGCTATAAACCTTTGTGATAATATATCTGGTGTCTCCAGCATTTCAGTGACTCTGGTTCTGTAGGAGCACTGCAGTGCACATCGTGCTGCCTTATTTTGTGCTACTTGTAGTTTGTTTAAATCTTTTTCAGCAGCACTCGACCATATAACCAAACAATAATCAAGCTGCGACTTTACCAAAGCATCCAAAACTTGTCTACTGACATCCATAGGCAAATATTTTACAATTATTTTTACAAGTGACACACCCCTTCCCATTTTACATACAACATTATCAATTAGTTTAGACCAAGATAATTTATGATCCAGGGTTATACCTAGCAATTTTGTCTCCTTGACCTGTTCAATTTCAATATGGTTTAAATGTAGTTGCAATTTTGGTTCACCTTTTAACTGATGATTTGATCCTATTAATGATAGGACGATTTTGTTTTTCCCACATTAAGTACCAACTTATTATTTATGACCCACTCTGATATCAGTAGTAGATCTTTATTCATAACATTTGTCAACTCTCTTGTAGTTGATGCTGCATAATATATTGTTGAGTCATCTGCATACATTACAATTTTAGCTTTTTCTAACACTAATGGTAGGTCATTTGTAAAAATAGAAAATAAAAGTGGTCCCAAACAACTACCCTGAGGTACTCCACGAGTGACTGTTTTCATCTTTGAGAGACTTCCATTTAAAAAACAGTTTGACTTCGATTTGTCAGGTAACTTTCTAACCACTTCAGCATTTCAAAATGAAAACCATATTGTTCCAGCTTGTGTAACAACAAAGAATGGTCAATGACATCAAAAGCAGAACTAAAATTGAGTAGTACTGCACCCACTAACTTCCTATTATCTAGTTCGCCCTTCCAGTCATCTGTGTTAAAGCGGTGCATGTGGAATGGCCAGGTCTGTAAGCATGTTGAAACACAGTATTAAGTTTGTTACCTTCAAAGTATTTTTGTATTTGATTGAAAATTATTCTCTCCATTATCTTTGCTAATGCTGGTAATAAACTTATTGGATGGCTATTTGTACCAGAAAATGGTCCAGCTGGATTTTTTGCAAGTGGAATAATTTTTTCTATTTTCCATGCCTGTGGGCAAATACATTTATCAATACTCAAATTTATAATATGACAGATAGGCTCTGCAACAAAATTAGCAACATATCTAAGAAATGTACCGACTAAATTATCCACTCCTGGTGGTTTCTCATTACATTTACCTAGTAGACATTCAACATCTGTAATTGTCACTTTTTCTATTTTAAATGTACACTTTTTATTTTTCATAATTAAATCCTTTATTAGAGATGTGGAGTTACTATTTATAGTTTGATTCATATTTCTCCTCAAATGTTTTACTTTATCAAGAAAATAATCATTCAGATGATTCGCAATTTGTACTGGTTTTGTCAAAAATGTCCCTTCCACCTGAAGATATGTTGAGGTGGATTTCGGCTTACGGCCCGTCATGCCATTCACTAAACTCCAGTTTTTTCTTGTCATCCTTTATCTCTTTCATTTTATTTCCATAATAAAACAGTTTTTTCTTTTTATTTAATGCTGTAACATAATTCCTTAAAGGTGACCTATCATGCAAAATGCACCTTTGTACGTCTTTTATACATGATTATGTGTCCCCGGTGTTCCAGGGAACTCACCAAGTGTCAGAAAACACAACCCTCTCTATTTTCCTCCTTCGCCAAATCTCTAAAAAAGGGGCTGCAACGGATCTGAAAAAAATGGATCCACATTCCGACACTTTTCTACGTCACAAAGACGTACTCCGCTTATTGGTCAACTCTCCACCTATCAGGGGAATGAGCCACGGCCACGTGCATTGCCAAACCTCTCATTCGCATATAGGCTATCGGCAGGCTACCCCAGTCACATCTGTGTGTTTGCCTGCTCTTGGCAGGATGTCTAAGCCAGTTAAACCACGGACATGTTTATGAACTTCTCTCAAGTCCAACACGGATATGCCTCCAAACTAATGCTACACCCGGGATCAATACCAACCATCCGGGACCAGGCCAGTGAGGACACATCCAATTCTGAAGCTGTAAGTTTTTATTTAGCGGTGTTTTTCCTGATAAAGCTATATCTAGCTTGTAGTATGTAGCATGTAGCATGTAGCATGTAGCTTCGCCGTATCAATGTCGCCTCAACCCCAACTAGTAATCGGTTAGGTGTTTATATGTTCTTGTAACATTTTATTTTGTACACTCTGCAGTCTTTGCTTTGTCTTTTATTTTAATTATCAGGCATTTGCGAACATGTTCAGACTGCCGTAATGGCGATCTGTGTGAAGGCTGTAAAGCCACGCCTAGCCTAGCCGATAACACAAGTATTTATTCTCCTATGTATTAGTATTTTGTATCCTCTAAAAAATCATATTGAGTAAGTTATAATAACAAACGTAATCTTCTGGAGGTAAGTGCCGTTTTTTCCAGCGTTATGTAAAAGCTTTTGTGATTGTAGTCTGTAAGAACGATCATATATCATCGATCTGTAAGCTACGCTAAGCTAATGAGACATGCCGTTTTTTGCATGTTTAATTGTTTGCGCACATGAATATAAATGGGGGTGTGTTAGGATACAACACTGTATGTATGTATGCGAGGGGACACACACCACGAGTAAAACGGAGCTAAAGCCCTGGTATGTTGTTGTTGACAACATGCATATACTAATCTAAACCACTTTTTTTGTTGTGCTTTTTTTAACATTGCACAGGCTACGTGGCCAACTTCATGGACCTCATCTTCGACCAAGTCTTTGTGGACCCTGCACCATTATGAGCAACCTGACAGGGAGGAGGTCATCGCCGGGTATGCTACACGGTTCAATTTGGCTGCTGTCTGAACCTAACATAGACATTTCACGGATCAGAGGACAACGCAGGCCGGAATCACCACTCTGATCCTGTATCCAAGGAAGCCCCAGCACCAGCTCACAAAGCTCCTGTTTTTTATGGGTTCAAATAACCGTTGATTTTGACAATAAAGTTCTGAGTTGATATCAAGTGTGTCGTGATTATTCATGTTGGGATGGGTAAAGAATATTCTGATTTCAAAAGCATAAGGTTGTGTGTGGACTTTTTTTGTCGTACACATGGGTGTGTTATGCCATTGCTGTGTAGTATATAATAGTACATGTACAATGACAGAATGAAAGATTGCATAAAGCCATATACACCAGTATTTATTTCCATGAACAATATTAGCATTCGTTTTACAATTTCAGTCAAAACAAACAAACCACTCAGTGCTCTATTTGCTTCAATCAACTGTAGTCCACCATGTTGAGCTCTGTAAATATTCAATGCATTCTGCAGGGAGAACACATTTAGGCTCACAGGCTCCAATCCAGGATGGTCCACCATACAGGTTACAGAGTCCTCATGTTCCTGCATCCGTCTTTACACCTAGTGTGATAAACATATTGAATGACATGTGAAAAATGTATTCTCTAAACGGACAACTTAGTGAAGCTAATGTTACGTGTGGTATCTCCATGCAGCACATGCTCCGGTTCAGAAGGCATCGTGGCGCAAGTTGCACATGTACCCCTTTAGAAAGAAGTCAATAACTGAGCTTTTAAAACACATGAAACTACACACATTGCTGACAACTGAGGTGTTGGAGTTATACTTTTTATCACCCTAAGTTATTGAACTTTCCAACGGTTGTTGCACGATGTTGGAAGAAAAGGACTGTAAACTATTAAACGCAATGAGGCCATTGTATATATGCTGAAAATATGAATGTCTCCCTTTATAAATATATATATGTATCGCTGTTTTTGCGTTACAAACTCTAAGTTACAAACTGTACACATTGCATTCTTGCTAATTAGCCAAAATATGAACGGAATAAGTAGCAAGCATCAGAACAGAGTAAAAATAAATAGGGACAACAGCTTGTCAACTAACCATTCAGAAACGTCCTGCTGCAACCGAGATGTTTGCACCTCCACCAAAACCTCCGCTGCTTCAGTTTCTGGATCAAATTGATAATATGCTTGAACACATGCATTGCTCTGAGATGACATGTTTATTCCACACTCGTAATCACAGCAAGCATGGTAACGTGACTCTCGCCGGCTCTTCTGCAGGGGGGCGTGGTCAGCTGCTGCTCAGAATTTTCATAGGCAGGTTTGGAATAAAGCGAAAATGAGCGAAACGAGGCATGGCTAAAAAATGATCTGTTTGGTATTTTGAAAAATAAAATGTATAAATATACCTTATATAGGTATGGTCATACACTATATCATTTAAATATAGCATGATAGGTCACCTTTAACCTTCTATAAATGTGCCCATCTGACTCATAACTTGATGAGAGATGAGATTTTTTGCATCATCTCTTTGTTTCATTAGATCCCTTAATTCCTCATCTAACCAGGGTGCTCTAAAGTCCCTTACAGTCTGCTTTCTAAGTTCCTCATCTACCCAGGGTGCTCTAAAGTCCCTTACAGTCTGCTTTCTAAGTTCCTCATCTACCCAGGGTGCTCTAAAGTCCCTTACAGTCTGCTTTCTAAGTTCCTCATCTAACCAGGGTGCTCTAAAGTCCCTTACAGTCTGCTTTCTAAGTTCCTCATCTACCCAGGGTGCTCTAAAGTCCCTTACAGTCTGCTTTCTAAGTTCCTCATCTACCCAGGGTGCTCTAAAGTCCCTTACAGTCTGCTTTCTAAGTTCCTCATCTACCCAGGGTGCTCTAAAGTCCCTTACAGTCTGCTTTCTAAGTTCCTCATCTACCCAGGGTGCTCTAAAGTCCCTTACAGTCTGCTTTCTAAGTTCCTCATCTAACCAGGGTGCTCTAAAGTCCCTTACAGTCTGCTTTCTAAGTTCCTCATCTAACCAGGGTGCTCTAAAGTCCCTTACAGTCTGCTTTCTAAGTTCCTCATCTAACCAGGGTGCTCTAAAGTCCCTTACAGTCTGCTTTCTAAGTTCCTCATCTAACCAGGGTGCTCTAAAGTCCCTTACAGTCTGTTTTCTAAGTGGAGCATGTTTATCAATCACCTGCATGAATAACAAATTAAAGACATCAAGAGCATCATCTGGATCGACTTTCTCAAAAACATGTTTCCAACATATCTTTTGAACATCCTGTATAAATGACTCTTCACTAAAATATTTCATTACTTTTGGTCCAGCTTTTGGCACCTTTGTCTTTCTCACGATAATTATTAAATTATGATCAGAACACCCTACTGGAATTGATATTGTCTGAGAACATACATGGCTAAAATTAGTAAATATATGATCAATACAAGTTGCACCTTTTGACCCATCTTTCTTTATGCATACCCTAGTAGGTTTAGTCACCATTTGTACCAAGTTACATGTATTAATTATTGTCTGCAGCTTGTTTTTAAGGGCACAGTGCAACATATTCCAGTCAATATTTAAATCTCCGATAAAATAAATCTGTCAAGATCACAAACTTTGTCTAACATTTCACATCATTTGTCTAAATAAATGAAGTTTGCATTTGGAGGTCTGTAACAACATCCTACCAACAAAGGTTTCAAGTGAGGTAAATTAATTTGCAACCAAAGTACTTCAATATCAGCAGACATCAAATCATATCTCACTTTAGCTGGTATTTGCTTTTGAATGTATACTGCCACCCCACCTCCATATGCATTCCTGCCCTTTCTAAATATTCTATATCCATCAATGTCCACAGCAGCGTCATTAAATGTGTCATCTAAGTGAGTTTCAGATATTGCTAACAAATGAATACCACATGATAATATTTCCTCTATCTCAGACACTTTATTTCTTAGACTACATATATTTATGTGAGCCAATTTAAACCCTTTACTTGGTAACTTATTCAACATTAAGATGGCAATTTAAATGTTATGTCTTTTTCACTTCCTATCAAAATGAGAGCTGAACTAAAACATACATGTAACACAGTTTCAACCACACACACCATCACATACATAACCCAACATTTATCTGCACATAGATTGCTATAAATGTGCATACTCACTCGCTCAATTAGACGAGCCTCCCGGTAGCTCCCAAACACTTTTAAATAATAGTATGAAATAGATTCATGGAAATGTCTCACAACACTAGATCTAATCAATACATCAAAATTATATTTTAGGAGGAATAAACAACAATAGAGACAAGTTGAAATGTATCTCTATTCAAAATCTAATAAACATAAATTCATACTCGCAGATGATGAAGTAAATAACTTCAAATACATGAGTATATAACTCATAGACCAGTGAATATTGGCCTACAAGAAAATAAAACAATTGTGGAGATCACCAAAACTGCAACAATTCCCGTTTTCATAATACAATTAATTTCTTCTCCTATATGTATAGTCATACCATCTATCAGGTCATATCAATCAGTCATTTCCCACCTTCATTTCTGGTTTGAACTGAAACCGGGCTTATCACTGTTTTATAGAAATGCTCAGCTTCACTACAGTCCCGATAAAGTTTGGTGTGTCCATTGAAGGTTACGATGAGCGTTGCGGGGAACAATAGTATCTACAAACGCTACCTCGTCTTTGTCTCGCAAGCTGCATTTAACCTCTCAGTAAGCGCCGCCAGCTCAATGTATACTCCTGAAGTTCTGTCACGTGCTGTGGGCCTCGGGATGAGCAGGTAGTATGAGCAGGACATACAGTATATAAGTCCATAGACTGTTTGTCCAGTAACGGTTGGTGGTGTTTAAAACAAGTATGATAGATGGTCAAATATTAGCCTTCCCTATTCTGAGCCTATGGCTTAACACCCAAAACAAATAGAAAACTATCCACTCAATTTAGGAGCTATGGAAGATTTAGAAAGTTTGGTTACAACAAAACGGTTATCTTCGTCCAAATAATCCCCGTGCGCTGTACAATAGCTGCCCACTGCTCCTAGTACTAGACTCCTGGTGCTAGCATGGGTTAAAAGCAGAGAACACATTTCACTGTGTGCTGTGTGCTCTGCACGTGTGACCATTAAAGAGGGTTTCATCCCTCCCAATTCTATCTATAACTGGATACAAAATGACCCTGAGGCAGAGGAAACATTGCAACCTTTTAAAATAGATGTCATCAATTATAATTGTTATTCTATTATTTGATGCAGCTCTTCCTCAATCTGCATCACACTGCACCTCAAATTGAATGAAAGCTTGCTGGCCTATATAATAACATCCGTGATGTCTTTGTAATGTATCTATGGCGGCCCGTCCACACAGCGGTGTGCGTTGAAGCTTGCGGGCGTGTCTGAAACTCGACCAACAACCAATCACATGAATCTCCCGCCCCGGACACACAAGCACGTTCAAAAGTTGAACATTACTCAACTTTTGCAGCGAGCAAAGCTACGCTCCCACAATGCAGTTCGGTGAAGTATGACGTCACCCCATTCAAAGTGAATGGGCAGAAGCGTTGAAGCTTTAGCGCACGCCGCTGTGTGGACGGGCCGTAAAGGTGACCTTATTATTGTTCATGCTTTATGTTTCTTTAAGGGGGGAAATACAAATAAGGCAGAAAAGAACCCTGTCCATGTATGCTGCAAAATCAAAAGCACATTGCAGAGCTGCCTCTCTCCGCTGCATGTGGCATGCCAGTTGCTGAACTGCACAGTCTGCTAAACGGAGCGAGGTGGTGGGAGGCACAGAGAACCCTTTGTTCTGCTGGGCAAGTCAAGAAGATTTTTAAGCAAAACCAATTTCTTGTGGTTGTAATGTTCAGAGGACAAGCAACGTGAGGCTTGCTCTGATGGGAAATAATGGCTGCTGCATTCCTCAGCTCCATGTTCCTCGTGGAGCTGTTCGGGCATACGTTAAGCCCATGACTGCACTCACATTCCTAACAAGCCCTAATTGACAGAGTGAGGCCCAGCAAAAAAAAATCCTCTCTCAACAACACTGCTGCTAGGACAAGGTCAGCATGTGAAAAGAGATGGGATGTCTATAAGATGTGATCAAAGCATGATGTATTCTAGATGACTACAACATAAGACTGCTGCGATCTTGTTCTCACTTTACCCAATCAAATCAATGCAGTGTTTAGATATTAGCATTGCTTGTTCACATCCATGTGAAAAAGACTCTGCTGGCACAGTGTGTGTGCCTGATCAGGTCAAATGTTGAACCTGGCTCAACTTTGCTGCAATGTTATGTGATTTCATTCATGGACTCCCTGCATTGGCTAATTAGAAACATGTAAACCTATATTCACAGTTTACTTCACTATCTTGTGATTGCCACAGTGATAACTTTCAAGAAAGCTGGAAGAGCTGACATGTTTCTGTCCACTACTGTACTGGGCAGTAGCAGATATCAGGTCAACAACTATTATTTCTTAGCATTCAGTGTTTGTTTTTAAAGAGCAAAGATGCCCCAGCAGGGCTTCTGTGTGCTCGCCCCAGGAGAGACTTCATGGGTTTGAACGCCACGACTAAACACATCCCATCTTATTTTCTGTTTCCATGCAGAGCAGATACCAAAAGCACTTTTCCATCATCAGAGGTAAGGTCTGCGCTTTGAGACCTAAAGCAAATCAAAGGTCTGAGGGTAGCAGCACAACACTAAAGGCCTGTGACCCTGCCATCCAATATCTATCACATGGAAGTGAAAACCAAAGTGCAACATATTTCAATTTAACCATCGGGATGGTATTATCAATGTAAACAATAAATGGGAAAATGCACTATCCTGCAGTATACCAATAGCAGATTGGGAACACATGTGCAAAAACATTCATAACACAACCAACTCAAACTACTGTTAAGAATACACATTTTAATTTGTTACTTCAATACACCCTAAATTCAAAGTCAATATAAACAAAACCTCACTTCAATATGCTGAAGGTCTTATATTTAGGTCCTGTAATGTTTTGTGTGGCTTCTGGGAAACAGCTATAAGAGAAATGTGAAATATGTTTGGCACCTCTCTAAACAAGAACCCACTAACCCTATTACTTGGAAAAACAATTAAAAAAAGATTTCTAGTGATAAGAATAGCAATTACTTAAGATATTTCAAGGAATTTGTTAAAAGATAGTAACTTAATCAACTCACAATGGAAGAATCTAGTGAATGAAATTCCTGGAACCATTTAGAATGAACAGGAGGTAAGATCTGACAATGGATGTACACCTGAGTATTATTATTGTATCCATTATGTGTAAGCTAGACCTTACATCAGGCATCCTCAAAGTCCGGACTCCGGTCCGGGACCGAACCACAACTGTCTCTGGACTCTTAGCAAATTATTCTTTTCATATGTATTATCTGTGTTATCTGCGAGACATCGCCACAACGCAACGAGTAAAAATGATCCGCTATGTCCACTGCAAACAACGCTCTGCATGTACGACTGTTCCACTGTCTGTGTGTGTCTGTCAACACTTTGGTCCAATCACATTCAGCATCCCGTCAGCGTTTTATTGCCCCACCAACAGTCTGCGAATCAGAGGCACAGTAGGGCGGGTCTTCGCGGAATGCGTGTGTGTTTTTTTTTAAAGTCAGAGCGAGAGTTAACGGCTCATCTAGTTACATCTGTACTGTAGCTAGTAGCCTACTAGTAGCCTAGTTTCACCTTCCGGGGTGGCAGCTGGGGTGAACAAATAGGCCTTGCCACCCCAGCTGGCAGCTTTGTTTTGAAAGAAAAGTTGTGGCTCATCGGACATTTATGAGAGAAAGTCTCTAATGTCGGAGTGCAAGTGAATGCAGTACAAGACGCACGTCTTGTAACCCCTCCCCCGGCCCTGGCGCGAGCGTGGAAATATGATTGGCGGCGATTTCATTTGAATGGCGCAAAACGAGAAGCATTCGGACCCAAGTACTGAAGGAATGAGGTATTTGCGGTCTACACTGACTATAATTTTGTGAGGAGTTTTGCTGAACAAGATGATAATCGCCGCATTCAGCTGTAATAGACATGTCAACTTGATGCTCTGCTCACGGATGAGCATACACAACTGTTAAGATGATGACCTTACGTGTGTAAATATATTTTTTTCTTTGTGGGGGTCTGCCACCAAAAAACAGTTTGAAGTCCTGAGAAAGTCAAATAAGACGGTGTGTAAAACTACACTGCCCAGCCAAAAAAAAGTAACCACTTTGATTGAACTAGGCCAGTAGGTAAGGACTTTCCACTGGATCATAACTGCAGTATAAAAGAATGCATGACTGAAGTGATGGAGACCATGATGAAGGCAAACAAAAAGAGGAAATAACAGGTCAAATCAAGCAAACCCCCCTCTCAGATTCCACAGCAACCAGAAGAACATAAATACTGGCTGGTGATTTGATTCATCAGCTTTGTGATGGAATAAAAAATGCACAGTGCATGTCCTTAGCTGTGGGTGAGTCCACTGACACCACTGACAATGCTCAGTTGCTGGTGTTTGTGAGTTTTTATGATGAGGCAAAGGGGGAGTTTGTTGAAGATGTGTTGGGCCTGACGAACCTCAGTGGACACACAAGGGGGCAAGACATTTATAAAGCAATAATGGGAATGCTGAATGAAAGAGGGTGCAGCTGCCTTTATTCCTAACTGTGCAGCTCTTACACTGCGACTCTGAGGGGTCAAGCACAGACACAACAACAATGAAAACTGCTGCATACAGATTTTGGTTTTTGCAACCTCGTGTTAAGAATCTTGTTGCAATTGTTTAAAAGTTTGAATGACCGTAATAAGCGGACCTTTGTCTTATTGGAAAAAAAATGTTGGACCTTTTAAGATTTGTATTTGAGTACCCCTGCCTTATATCTGTGTTTATGTATGCTTTGCAAATCATTTCTTATAATGTAAATCACATTCATAATGTGGCAGTGAAAACAATTCGATTGCTCACGGAAAAAGAACGAGTTGAAAACAAAATGAAGGCCTCGTGTTTCCTGTATGCATTTTTGAGCTGGCCTGAGGCGAGGAAATGAGCCAGAATGTTTCTGTATGTAGGCTAACGGGAAGCTAACACACCAACAGCACACTGAGGGGGCACAGTGTGGACATACCTAGTCTCACCGTCACCACAAAGCAATAGATACAGAATGATACAGAACCAAAGCCTGTCAGACATCTGTTTTACAGAGTGAAATATCATGAGAGCATCTGATATATGAAAAGTTTGTGAGTGCTTAGTTAGTTAAAACAAATTAACAAAGGCATCTTAACTGCTCATTAACATAGCTTTATTTAATCTGGGATCAGTTTATTTGTCCTGCTGCTCTCTACGCTCTGCAAGCCTTAGCACATCCACTGACAGGTGTGTATACTTCAGAACAGAGCTGGGAAGAAACTAAGTACATTTACTTAAGTACTGTAGTACAATTTTGAGATACTTGTACTTAACTTGAGTATTTCCCTTTTATGCTACTACGTACTCCACTACAATTCAGAGGTAAATGGTGTACTTTTACTCCAAATACAATGCATTAAAGTAAAGTAGCTTGTGGAGTAAATCCACAAGCTACCCTGCAGTATACAAAGTCATTCAAACTAGCTGCACCTTCACCAGCTTTGAGAACACTTTCATGATCAATCATTATAAAACATATCATATATATTATTCTGAAATGGACCAATCTGCACAATGACTACTTTTACTTCTTTAACTATATGTTGATGCTAATACTTTTACTTGAATAACCTTTTAAAATGCAGGACTTTTACTATAACTGTCAGGGTTGAGTGAAGCAGGCAGGACCCAAATGCAGATTTCAACGAAAAACCTTTATTCCAAAGAACGAAAAATACTTTTCTTTCAAGGCCAAAGTGTAAGAAACAGAACCCTACCCCATGACACAGTCAAAGACAAACAATGAACCAACAACAGCTGGAACCATAGCTGCTGGGGCCAGAACTGGGGTCCCAGCACAGCTGCTGGGATCAGACCTGGGGCTGGAACCATGGCTGTGTGGGCCGGTTCTGGAGCCGGAACCATGGCTGTGTGGGCCGGTACTGGAGCAGGCACCATGGCTGCTGGGCACGGAACCAGGCTGTGTGGGATGGTACTGGAGCACCATGGCTGCTGGGGCCTGAACTGGGGCTGGAACCATGGCTGCTGGGGCTGGAACCATGGCTGCTGGGGCCTGCACTGGAGCCCAAAGCATGGCTTCTGGGGCTCGGGCTGCTAGCCTGGACCTGCGACTCCTTCTCTTAGGAGCCTTTTGGAGGCTCAGTGGACCTCCAAAAGCCAGACGAGTACCCGAGAACGGCTCCTGGACAGGAGCAGGAAATGGGGAAGAAGCAGGGGTTGACTCCAGACGGAACACACCGATACGTATGGCGTCAGGTTGGGAAAAAATACCTTTCTTTCAAGGCCAAGGTGTAAGAAACAGAACCCTACCCCATGACACAGTCAAAGACTAACAATGAACCAACAATGACAGACAGAAAAACCAGAACTTAAATACACACAAGACTAATCACATAAACAACACACAGGTGAGGAGGGAGGAGAAAACACAGGGGCACCAGGTGAACACAATTGGGTAATTAGGTAGGAGGGAAAACAGACAGACAGCAACAGGCAAGACAGGAGGTGAACACTTTTCAAAATAAAACATGAAACCAAAGACAGAAAAAGACAAGACAAAACACAACACAGACAGATCATGACAATCACTGAGTAATCCTACACTCTGGTACTTCTACTTTTACTCAAGTAGATCCAAGTACTTCTCCACCTCTGCTTTTGAAAATGGCTTTACTTATTGCTAGGCATACCATTGTGTTTCCAGGAATTTTGGTGGCAAAAAGAGAAAATGTAAATATGCAACATGTTGCTGAACTGTTGAATGTGTGACTGTTTGCTTAGTGTCACACAGTGTTTGCACATTATGGCTCAGAGCACGCCTCTGCCTCCTACACCTGGAACCAGAGACCATTACAGAAAATACAAACTACATAGTCCCAACCTCAATATGAAAGTCTTGAACATGTTCATTATAAAAGTTGACCTTGAATTGTTCTTTTAACCATCAGAATCAAAAACAGAATCAGGTTTACTGCAAAGCAGGTTCACACATACAGGAAATGTGCTTCTATAATCAGGCCTGCACATAACTGGTGCGGAGGCGCTGCGCTGGCAGCTCTGGGAGGGAAAAAAACATTTTTGACCGTTGGGGCTCATCCTATTTTTCGCCTTGATGTAACTGTTATGGTTATCTGAGAGGACCCAAACGCAGGACACGGCAGTGTGGTTACAAAGGTTTTATTTGGAGGAGAAGGAGCGTGGAGAGTAATCCGGCTGGAGAGTATCCACTGGAGAGTAATCCACTGGAGAGTAGTCCTGGAGCACAAGAAGAACAGGTAAGAATAATATTCAGGTGTAGCAGAAATCGTAACTATTTATAGGAAGGCTGAGAAGGCTGAGAGTTTTACCACTGGGGTTAAACAACGATCTGGCGCTGACAGGTTGTGGAGCCTCTGCTGATATGCCATTCGTAATGGCTGATGGAAATCAGGTGTGTCGCAGAGGAGGGTGCTCAACTGATTGCAGCAGGTGGAGATTTGAGCCGGGAGCCAGGAGTGACAGGCACCACGCCCACACAGACAGGGAAAGGGAAAACACACACAAGGGAGGTGGCTGGAGAATACAACCACCACAGTACCCCCCCCCTTAAGGGACGCCTCCAGGCGGTCTACCAGGTCTACCAGGTCTTCCAGGGTTATCCCGGTGGAAGTCCCGTATCAGAGATGCGCCCACAATGTCTCGCCGGGGAACCCAACACCTCTTCTCTAGACCATAGCCCTCCCAATCCACCAGATATTGGAATCCCCTTCCACGGCAACGAACGTCCAACAATCGCCTGACGGTGTAGGTTGGGTGATTATTAATGATGCGGGGGGGGTGGGGGAACACTCACTGGAGGAGACAAAGGACTGCTGGCTACAGGTTTCAACAGAGAGACATGAAATGTCGGATGAACCTTCATGTGTGAGGGAAGTTTGAGTTTGACTGCAGATGGATTAATAATGGAGTCGATGATGAAGGGGCCGACATACCGTGGAGTACGTTTTTTTGACTCTGTCTTGAGTGGGAGATCTTTGGAAGAAAGCCAAACACTCTGACCTGGTAAGTAGTTGGGGGCCGGGGTCCTGTGGCGGTCTGCGATGAGGCGGTTGCGGGCAGCGGAGCAGAGCAGGGCTGCTCGGGTGTTTCTCCACACCTTACGACAGCGACGAAGGGGGGCCTGAACGGAGGGAACAGCAACTTCCTCTTCCTGGGCTGGAAACAGAGGTGGTTGGAAACCCATGGCACAATGAAAAGGTGAAATACCTGTGGCTGCACTTGGCAGGGAGTTGTGGGCATACTCGATCCATGGCAGATGTGGGACCCATGACGAAGGGTTCCTGAAAGCCACACAACGAAGAGCCGACCCCAGATCCTGGTTGGCCCGTTCCGTTTGCCTGTTCGTCTGAGGATGATAGCCAGATGACAGGCTCACCGATGCTCCCAGAGCCTGACAGAAGGCCTTCCAAACGTGGGAAATGAACTGGGGGCCCCGGTCAGAGACGATGTCGGTGGGGATCCCATGAAGTCGAACTACATGGTTGACCAGAAGATCTGCAGTCTCTCGGGCAGTGGGAAGCTTGGAAAGAGCTACAAAGTGTACCATCTTTGAGAATCTGTCCACAATAGTTAGGATGATGGTATTTCCTTGTGAAAGTGGAAGTCTAGTAACAAAATCCAATGCCACATGCGACCAAGGGCGACTAGGTACCGGCAGTGGGCGAAGCAGGCCAGAGAGAGGCTGGTGGGAGGACTTGGCGCGGGCACATACTGTACAGGCAGCAACAAAGGCCCTGGTGTCTTGAGCCATGGAAGGCCACCAGAACCGTTGTTTGAGAATGAACAGTGTGTGATGGGCACCAGGATGACATGAGAAACGAGAGGCGTGTGCCCACTGCAGGACCTTGGAGCGAACAGGGGTAGGCACAAAAAGACTATTAGCTGGGCAGTTACCTGGGTTAGGCTGTGTTCGCTGGGCCTCCCTGATCAATGACTCAATCTCCAAGGTAACAGCCCCCACCACGCAGGAGGCAGGCAGGATAATGTCTGGACTGGCAGCTGGTCCATCGGAAGCGAACTGGCGAGAGAGGGCGTCAGGCTTGAGGTTCCGTGACCCTGGACGGTAGGTGAGGGTGAATGAGAAGCGGCCGAAATACAGGGCCCATCGAGCCTGACGGGAGTTAAGGCGCTTGGCAGATTGGATGTACGCCAGGTTCTTGTGGTCCGTCCATACAATAAAAGGGAGTTCAGCTCCCTCCAGACAGTGCCTCCACTCCTCTAGGGCAAGTTTGACAGCCAGCAGCTCTCTGTTACCCACGTCATAGTTCTTCTCAGCTGGGGTGAGGCGGCCAGAGAAAAATGCACAAGGATGCAATTTTTGGTCTCGTTCCGAGCGCTGGGAAAGAACTGCTCCTACCCCGGTGTTGGAGGCATCGACCTCCACAACGAACTGGCGAGAGGAATCAGGGTGGATGAGCACAGGGGCAGTGGTGAAGAGTCTCTTTAGCTCTGAAAATGCTGCATCGCACTCTGGGGTCCAGGAAAAGCCAGTTGTGGGGGAAGTGAGTCTGGTTAAAGGACCCGCCACTCTGCTGTAGTCCCTGATGAAGCGCCGATAGAAATTGGCAAAATCCAGAAACTGTTGAAGCAGTTTGACTGAGGTTGGTTTGGGCCACCCCGCCACCGCTTGGATCTTCTCAGGGTCGGACCTAAGCCTTCCTTCCTCAACGATGTAGCCCAGGAATGAGACTGTGTTTACATGGAATTCGCATTTCTCCGCCTTTACAAAGAGTCTGTTCTCCAGGAGTCTCTGCAGCACCTGCCTGACATGGATAATGTGCTCCTCCTTGTTACGAGAGAATATGAGGATGTCATCCAGGTAGACAAAGACTGACCGGTTGAGGAGGTCACGTAGCACATCGTTCACCATCGACTGAAAGACTGCAGGGGCATTCGTCAGTCCAAAAGGCATCACCAGATACTCGAAGTGACCGAGTGGTGTGTTAAAGGCCGTCTTCCAATCGTCCCCTTCTCGGATTCTGACGAGGTGGTAGGCATTGCGGAGGTCCAGTTTGGAAAAAATTGTGGCTTCCTGGAGGGGTTCAAAGGCGGAGTTAATGAGGGGTAGTGGGTATTTGTTTTTTACAGTAATGGCATTGAGACCCCTGTAATCAATGCAGGGCCGCAGTGAGCGGTCCTTCTTGGAGACGAATAAAAACCCAGCACCGACCGGGGAGGAGGATGGCCGAATGACACCGGCAGCCAGGGAGTCATGGATGTAATTCTCCATGGATTTTCTCTCAGGGCGAGACAGGTTGAACAGACGTGAGGAAGGCAGAGGGGCCCCGGGAAGGAGGTCAATGGGACAGTCGTAGGGTCGATGAGGAGGAAGAGAAAGAGCTCGCTGTTTACTGAACACCTCTCCTAGGTGATGATATTCAGTGGGAACAGATGACAGGTCAGGCGGCTCGATCTTGAGTGGTGGAGAGGCGGCCTCTGCTGGCGGTAGGGCAGACTGCAGGCATGAGGATAAGCAAAAAGAACTCCAACTAATGATCTTGCCAGTTACCCAATCAATCTGGGGGTTGTGTGTTTTTAACCAGGGATGGCCCAACACTATGGGGGCCTGAGGTGAGGAAATTAGGTGAAACTGAATAAACTCACGATGGTTTCCAGACAGAATGAGGTTTACTGGAAATTCCTGCCTGAGCTGCAATGTCAATGTCCAAAAAATTCTCATCCGCCCCCGAGTCCACTAAGGCGAGCAGGGGTAGGGACTGTTGGTTGCAGCAAAGCATGGCTTCTAGCTGCGTTCTGGGTCGGGGGTTGAGAGAGGAGGAAGGGCTCGCCAGAATCCCCACAGCTACTGACGAGCCTGACCTTTTGGCAGACTAGGACAGGAGGAAACGAGATGACTGGTTTGGCTGCAATAAACACATTCCCCAGCATGGATCCTTCTAGCACGCTCAGATGGTGAGAGGCGGGCCCTTCTCACTTGCATGGGCTCATCTCCATGGGATGAGACTGAGTAAGGAGTCGGGAAAGATCGGGGGATTGGGGTAGTGGCAGTGCCAATTTGGGGATCAAGTGAGAAGTCGCTGGGATTGGAGTGACGGCTAGTCCTATCCCTACGTCTCTCTCTGAGGCGATTATCAATCTTAATGGCTGTGGCAATTAAATTATCCAAGCTACCTGGATCATCCCTAGCCGCTAGCTCGTCTTTAATTGCTTCGTTCAGCCCCTGAAGAAAAGCATCCTGTAGTGACTCGTTATTCCAGCGTGAGTCGGAAGCCACTGTTCTAAACTCGACTGAAAATTTGGCTACACTACGGGAGCCCTGCCGGAGAGAAAGAAGGCGCCTAGCAGCGTCCCTCCCCCGTACCGGGTGATCAAAAACTTTTTTCAATTCGGAAATGAAAGTATCATATGACCAGCAAATGTGTGGCTGGCTCTCCCTAACAGCTGTAGCCCAATCTAAAGCCCTCCCCCTCAACAGACTCATTACATATGCTACCCTAGCCCCATCTGTGTGATAAGTACTAGGCTGCTGCTCAAAAACTAACGTACACTGGAACAAAAAGGCTCTACAAATACCCAAATCTCCAGCGTATCGCTCAGGTGTGGGAATGACAGCCTCTCGTAGCTGATGGAGGAATGCGGCAGGAGGGGGGGAGGGGCTGTCGGCTGTGCCGTGGGCTGCGGAGGAAAAGCCTGTGAGGTGAGCAGTTCTACCTGCGTGCCGATCCTTTGCACATTAACGGAGAGGTTCTGGAGAGTCTCCATTGCCTCACGGAGAACTGTATCATGATGCCCCACGAGAGCGCCTTGACTGGCCAGGGCTTGGCAGAGTTCGTCCGTAGTTTTGGCCTGGTAGCCGGTGTCCGCTGGGTCCATACTGGCCAGATCGTTCTGTTATGGTTATCTGAGAGGACCCAAACGCAGGACACGGCAGTGTGGTTACAAAGGTTTTATTTGGAGGAGAAGGAGCGTGGAGAGTAATCCGGCTGGAGAGTATCCACTGGAGAGTAATCCACTGGAGAGTAATCCACCGGAGAGTAATCCACTGGAGAGTAATCCACTGGAGAGTAGTCCTGGAGCACAAGAAGAACAGGTAAGAATAATATTCAGGTGTAGCGGAAATCGTAACCATTTATAGGAAGGCTGAGAAGGCTGAGAGTTTTACCACTGGGGTTAAACAACGATCTGGCGCTGACAGGTTGTGGAGCCTCCGCTGATATGCCATTCGTAATGGCTGATGGAAATCAGGTGTGTCGCAGAGGAGGGTGCTCAACTGATTGCAGCAGGTGGAGATTTGAGCCGGGAGTCAGGAGTGACAGGCACCACGCCCACACAGACAGGGAAAGGGAAAACACACACAAGGGAGGTGGCTGGAGAATACAACCACCACAGTAACAACATTCATAATTAAGTAAATGTAACACCCTTTTCACCCCGGTTACATGTTTCATTTGCCCTGTACAATGGGCGCTGTAAGTGAGGAAAATGGGGGATGTTGGCTTATCTGGCACCCGCAGCTCACAGCCAAAGTGTGAGTGAGCGTGGGAGAGAGGGAGGGTGCACCGGTTCCGGCGCTGTTGTTATTAGAATCTGGTGCTAGCTGCTCTAACGGATATAAGAAGAAGATGTTTCTACAATGATGTGGAGGGAGAGTCCTCTCCAGTCAGACTGAGAGGCTGATGACTACAGCTCAGTGAGGTAAAGGACTCTGAGTGTTTAGATAGTTCACTTTATTCTAAGTTATCTCAGTGGGTCTCAAACGTTTTGATCACAATTTATGTAAACACATATTTCCAAGGCACTCTGTTAAGTATTACTTTGTAATAGCACCCTTACTCCATGTTTAATGTTATGTCCCATTGTGACGTCATAAGCAAGCGTGGAGCACTATATCTCTTGTTGTTGATTACGCAGCACTGCCATGCTGCTGGTTCATGTCCCGGAATAAATGGAGGAGAGAAGAACAATGACTGCGCATACTTTATTAGTTTAACAGGTTATGGGCCCAGGCAAAGTTGGACTCATGTTAGTTTTCCGGAAGAAGTTTAACGCGAAGTATTACACGGGACTTCTACAAACTATGTGGACCAATAAGTAAAGAAGTGGAGATATTACACGCGACGTATTACGTGAGAACCCAATGCTAACAAGCTAGTTTAGCAAGCTAATCGCTGTGCTAACAAGATGGCAAGCAGAGCAACGGGAGTTTTCGCGCCACAGCTTTTGTTCGATGGAACCAACGATAAGTATGACATTTGGGAAACAAGATTCTTAGGCTGCCTACATATCTTGAAATTAAAAGAAACTATTCTCCATGAACCCACTGGAAATAGTCCTGAACAGCTAGCAGAAGACAGGAGAAAGAATCCTGATTGCTATCCTGAGCTAATAAGACTGATAGATGATAAAAGCCTATCACTGATAAGACACGATGCCGCTGATGATGGCAGGAAGGCTCTAAGAATATTGAAAGAACATTATTCTGGAAAAAGTAAATCACGGATAATAAACCTCTACACGTCGTTGACCAAGCTACACATGACAAACAGCGAAAGTGTAACCGACTACATTATACGGGCGGAGAACATTATCACGGCTTTGAGGGAAACAGGTGAGACCATGAGCGACGGACTCATAATCACCATGATAATAGGAGGACTACCAGACACCTTTAAGCCACTGGCTGTTCATGTAACGCAGAATGAAGATAACGTTACATTCATAGACTTTAAAAGGAGACTGCGTGTATACGAAGAGGCAGAACAATTGAAGATAAAGGAAACCACAGATAACGTGATGAAAACTAATGTTAGACAAGGCAGAGGCACCGGCAGGATGTCTGCTAACAATAGAAAAGAAGAAGATGCTAACGTTACATGCTACAAATGTGGAATAAGAGGGCATAAGGCAAGAACATGTTACAGAAAAGTGTGGTGTGGTTACTGCCAAAATAACACACGAAGAATCCCTGTGCAAGAAAAAAGGGGGACAAGATGGTGTCAGAAAAGTGAAAGAGGAGGAAAACAGCAAACAAGACCAATTCTTCAAGGCAAAGCACACGAAGAGCGGGAGACCTCCAGACAACGTAGAGATGAGAGGCATCATGGTGGACGCTGGAGCAACATCCCACATCGTGAACGATATTGAAAGGTTTGACAGCTTTGATGACTCATTCCTTTCAGGAACACATTCAGTGGAGTTAGCTGACGGGACCAAATGCAGCGGAATAGCACAACGCAGAGGAACAGCGATCGTGATCTGCTAGACGACACTGGACGACAGCACAGAGCACAGCTAAGGGATGCACTGTACATACCTTCATACCGACATCACATCTTCTCTGTGGCAAGAGCTGCAAATGGAGGAGCGACAATCACCTTCAAGAAAGGAGAAAGCCACATGGTTACCAAGGACAGTAGCAGGTTTGACCTCCACGAGAGTGGACATTTGTATTACTTGCCAACTGTTAAAGAAAATGTTGAAAAATGTAAAGGGAAGCTAGACTCTAGATGTGAGCAAGGGGTTTTCATTGGCTATGATAAAAACAGCCCAGCTTATCTGGTGTATTACCCAGAAACAGAGAGGGTGCAAGAGCACAGGTTGGTGAAATTCACAACCAAAAGCGCAAAAGAAAAGGAAACACAAACATCTGAATCACACATAGAATGTGGTCATGAGGATGCACACTCCAGAGCCGTAGGCAATGATATAAATGTAGAAAATGTATCAAGTCATGGTATTCAGATTTGTGTGCCTGATACTTTACTTGAAGAGACTGAATGTACACAGCCGAGTAAAGCCACAGAGACTGTAACCAAAAGGTATCCACAGAGAAACAAAAGGAGACCAACTCATCTACGGGATTTTGAGACTGAGGATGCAGAGGACAAAGCACAAACAAGCATGGACTTTTGCTACAGAGCAGTCTGTGATATCCCTCAAACCTACAATGATGCCATAGTGTCAGCAAAGTCAAGGCAGTGGAAGAATGCCATGGACGAGGAGATGCGATCTCTGGAGGAAAACGAGACCTTCCACCTCACCCAGTTGCCACCAGGTAAAAAGGCAGTGGGGGGAAGATGGGTCTATGCACTCAAAAGTGACATTGATGGATCAGATAAATACAAGGCAAGATTTGTAGCAAAAGGCTACAGTCAAAAACCAGGAACAGACTACAAAGAGACATTTTCTCCCACAGCTGATATGACGAGTGTAAGAGTACTCATGCAGAAAGCAGCACAAGAGGGACTCATTTGACACCAGATGGATGTTAAGACAGCCTATTTGCATGCACCCATTGATTGTGAAATCTATTTGGAGCAACCAGAAGGCTATGAAGAAAAGTCAATAACTGGAGAAAACCTAGTTTGTAAGTTGCAAAAGTCTCTCTATGGCCTTAAGCAATCAGGTAGAAACTGGAATGCTATGTTACACACATGTCTGAGCGAGAACGGTTTCATACAGAATCCAGCTGATCAGTGTGTGAATACAAGAGAGAAACATGATGAAAAGGTAATCATGATTGTATGGGTGGACGATCTGATCATAGCAGCAAGCAACACAAATGTACTGGAAGGTGTAAAGATTATGCTTTCTGACAGGTTTAAAATGAAGGACCTGGGAAAGTTGAAACATTTCCCATTGATTGTGAAATCTATTTGGAGCAACCAGAAGGCTATGAAGAAAAGTCAATAACTGGAGAAAACCTAGTTTGTAAGTTGCAAAAGTCTCTCTATGGCCTTAAGCAATCAGGTAGAAACTGGAATGCTATGTTACACACATGTCTGAGCGAGAACGGTTTCATACAGAATCCAGCTGATCAGTGTGTGAATACAAGAGAGAAACATGATGAAAAGGTAATCATGATTGTATGGGTGGACGATCTGATCATAGCAGCAAGCAACACAAATGTACTGGAAGGTGTAAAGATTATGCTTTCTGACAGGTTTAAAATGAAGGACCTGGGAAAGTTGAAACATTTCCTGGGAATTGATTTTTACCAAACAGAAGGTGAAGTTAAAATGTCCCAAAAGAAATATATAGGCAAAATCCTAGAGAGATTTGAAATGCAGGATTGCAAGGCCAGGGGGACCCCATGTGAGCCAACACATGGACAAACAGTTGATTCTGAAAAATGGACAGACCCAACTAAATACAGAGAGGCAGTGGGAAGTTTAATTTACTTGTCCACATGTACTAGACCAGATATAGGTTTTGTGGTCAGTAAACTATCTCAGCACTTGGCTGAACCAACAGAGGAACATTGGAACACAGTAAAACATGTGTTCAGATATCTAAAAGGCACAACAGAACAGGAGTTATGCTTTAAGAGAAATGACAGAGAGGCACTAGGTCTAAAAGTGTACTGTGATGCTGACTGGGCATCAGATGCAACAGACAGGCGTAGCACATCAGGATATTGTGTCAGTCTAAGTAAAGGAAGCTCTCTGATCTCATAGAAAACAAAGAAACAACCAACAGTGGCATTATCCACCTGTGAGGCAGAATACTTTAGCATCAGCTATACAAGAATGTATCTATTTAGATCAGCTACTCAAAGGTATAGACCAAGCGGCAAACTGTGGGGTAGAGCCGTGAAGCCAATACGGAAGTGCCACACACTGCAGTTCATATATTGGCCGATAGGCGATGGCTGCAGAAAGGAGCAATTTCCATAGACCCCCATGTTAAAATGCCCAACTTTACAGCAGAAAAAAACATGTTTCTACCCTAATGTCGTGCTGTGCGCTTGAATGTACTAACAGAACTTCCAAGAAGTCTACTTTCAGCTTTTTTCGGTGAGTAAAATGATAATATTATACATGTTAACCCCGTTAGCAGGTGTTTGTGTGCTTGATAGCTTAGCTTGTTATGTAGCTTATTAGTCAGCTAAGGACGTAACCCTTTATACATATATACAGTTTAGTTTATGATTCAGCCTTGGGTCAGACTTTTATACTATATGGCTATGACGCCCATAATGCTAAACGGGAGCAAATGTGAAAAGGGGACCCAATTATCCCAGTGGGGCCGCCGGAGTCCACGCCGCCGAAGCTAACGGGGCTGCAGGGGGCTAGCTGGCTAGCGCGTCCCGGCCATAGGTCCCGGCGGCCGTAGCTAGCCCCCTGGGGCTCCGTTAGCTTCGGCCAGCGGCGGAGTCCGGCGTTATAACTGGAGATCAAGGAATGCATCGAAACGCGGACTTGGTTCGCCTGTAGCCCGCTGTAGTATTAGCTAAATAAATGATGTTGAGCAAGGTTTATTAAGCTGAACACCGCCACAATTATTCTGCTATGTATCGGTACTTATTTTATTTTATTAACGTGTGAATGACAAGCGTTAAGAATAATACCAAATAGCTAATTATCTTGCAGATTGTCTCTTTTGATTATGAATGTAACGTTTATATAGTGGAACTACACTGTTTTATCAAAAACCAAAGTGCCACGCAGTGACTTGGTATGCTTGTATTTCAGCAGGAAATGTGCAACCTAGATGACATTTACCAACACAGACTATATAGAAATATTTGTAAAAGTTGTTCGTTACTAAGTGAATATGGCATTAACCCTCCTGTTGTCTTCGGGTCAAATCTGACCCATTTACTACTTTCATCAATCATGTTTTACATTCGATTGCATTAAGGCTTTATGATATCCTTCACAGTACACATTTGAACAATCCAATTATGGATGATCTAGTCAACGTTGTAACACCCACGGTGTTCCCGGTCACCGCCATAAAGAAAAGGAATTACTAACCATCCAGATCAGATAAAAGGCACACACAAAAACCCACACACACACTAGATGTGTTTCCCCCATAGACTGTATATAAAGCATATAAAGTCCCCCCCCCCCCCCCCCCCCCCCCCCCATTATGTGCCCATCCCCCCATGTGAATCACACCTGCCACACACAAACAAACACACAGAACAATTTGATATATTTCCCGCTCTTATGTGCCCATCCCCCCACAGTTAGAAAGAGTATTAAGTGAAATGTGGTGATGGTTTTTGTGTTAATGTCATCGCAGTTAAAACAGGACCGGTCAGATTTGACCGCGAACACCAAACTAAGGGGGAAAACACTTTTTGAATGTCACATTTTTACATTTCAGCATTGCATCACTAATTTAAGTTCTATGTTTTGCTTGTTAAGCAGTCTGTAACCCTACACACCTAACATATAACTTCTCATGTATCTATGTATAAAGGTTTCCTTTAGATCAGTGTTTCTCAAACTTTTTCATACCAAGGACCACTTAACCAATAAAAAAACACTCGCGAACCACCTAACTCCACAAATATCCAAAAACACATCGTTTTTTACATATCGCCTGAAAATGGTACAAACAAGTGGCAACATGTGTGATGAAGGACTGTTAAGGGAAGTTGCAACGCCTCGGCCAATGTGATGTCTTCTCCATGTGAAAGAGATTGAAGGCATAACTTATAACTTGAGACAATTTTATGACTTTTATTGGCTTAGGCAGTAATGGATTACATCTAACACGAATCAAGATCGTATAGAAAAAGGCATGTGGCGCAGTGGGTAGAGCCTTGGTGTTGGGAGCAGGAGGTCACAGGTTCAAACCCCGCTGCAGTCAGCATGTCGTTGTGTCCCTGGGCAAGACACTTCACCACAAATTGCTCCTGTGGGGATTGTCCACAGTATTGAGTATGTAAGTCGCTTTGGATAAAAGCGTCTAACAAGTAACATGCAATGTAAAAAAAAGGAAAGTGTAATCCTTAGTTACATAGGAAAAGATGTAATCAGATTAGTTTTACTTTTTTTAATAATAGGGAAACTCAGGATTACAATCTTATTCAAAACCTAAAAAGAGCATATAGTGTTTGTTGTAAAATGATCAAATTGTATCTCTTCTCTGGAAGCGGTACTGTTCTGTAGGCTAATACTTTAATTGTGAATCTATACACCTACTGCCTGAATCTGCTTTATGGTATTATATTATACATTTAAGTAAAACAATCATATTAATATTTCTTCTCTCCTGTGTTTATTTGCATTGCATTTGATATTGAGGTAATCCAAAAGAAAAAGAAAGTCATCACGTTACATTACTTGTATATCTTGATACTCACATTAAGTTACTGGTTGTGTTTTTGGCAAGTAGGCGTCCCAACCCTGTACATAAGTTATATCATTTTAATTACTGATACAGTTGTTGCACATCTTTCATTTATTTTCTAGTGTACTTAAGTCATAAAATGATTCGTAACCTTTACTTCTCATAAAATGCAAGATGTAACTTTCAATGTGGCTTGTGTATTTATCACAATGTGAAATAGATCTGATTAAATAAAGAGTAAAAGCACAATCTTAAATGTTGCCATTTATCATTTTCCTATGCTTATTGTTAATGTAGTGGTGTTATAAACAAAATGTTGTCGTAAAGGAAATTAAGATGTTTTTTATTTGTTGACAAAAGATTTAAAGTTGATGCTCACAACATGTGGGAACATTTATGGAGAAAAATGTTTCTATTGTAAAACAAATATTTATCTGCATATTGAACAATTTGGAAACTCTCTAAAAGGTATTATCTTGTGACGTTACGACCCTGTAGGGATTGTGGGTATTGCACTTCATAATTACATTCTATGGTATGCTTATGACATAGTTCCAGAATACATGGGATTAGGGGAGACCTTCTTGGTGTTTGCATTGTCACTGATAAATGACAGCGTAGTATTCATTGTGTTTTTAAACTTGGGACTCTTTTCAGACGGCTACGGCTTGGGAAAAGATTTGAACCTTAATGTGTAATGTTTTCTGTATTGTATGGTAAGCTTATCCTTTCATTTGATAGTCCCATTTGGATATGATAGCTAACATTTTCAGTAAGCAGTAGACAAAAGAAGTGAAAATATGAATGTAATTTATTTTCAATATTTACATAAATACAGAATTATTTTAACAAATAAAATAACAAAAAACATCATAACAAATACAAAATAAAAGGTTTGACAGACAGCCATGCCCAGCATGGGCCTGGAGAGCTACAGAGTCCATTGGGGGAAGAGGGGGGGGGGGTGGGATGTGGGGAAGAGGAAGAGCAGCCATGTTAACAGTGTTATGGCTACAGATGTAATATCTAACTCAACATTAGCCATGACAGTCTGGGCTTAGCAAGGGCCTTAGAATACATACTCTAAAGGCCAAATCCAAAAACAGTGATACTGACATTTTAGCAGTTCACAGTCTTTGGAGGTG
The DNA here is from genome assembly GCA_902827135.1 of Harpagifer antarcticus. NCBI lineage: Eukaryota > Metazoa > Chordata > Actinopteri > Perciformes > Harpagiferidae > Harpagifer > Harpagifer antarcticus. The sequence goes on from CADEHL010000356.1 coordinate 895,413, forward strand.
GTCTTTCAGGCAATTGGCTAGTGACTTTAAACAAATATCATTTCCCCTATGGGTGAAATTAACTCTATCTCGCAAAAAAAGCCCAGGACTGTCATGTCTAATGTTGGAGTGGTCAACAATGACACCATTTAGGCTATGAACAAAAGTAGCCATAACACTGTTAACAAACTTCTGGGCCTTGTCAATCTTGACAGGATTTGAACCAGCCCTCCACCGGCGCCTCTGGTTGATCTGGGAGAGCATGATCTTCATGCCAGGGTGCCGATGGTGAAGCTGGTGCAGGTCCTCCTTCATCTGGTTCAGCAACTGAACACTGGGCACTAGGGCTGTGCATCTTCACTGGTCTCACGATTCAATTCGGTTCGATATCCCGATGCATTACGGTGCATCCCGATGCATAACAATGAGTTGCATCCTCAATTTTCAATATTACTGTATGGATACTTTTTCATCAATGAATACAATCAGTCAGATAAATATGAACTTTTTTTATTCTATAGAAAGTGCATTACAAATCGATCAAACCACTTCTTTGTCTTCTGCTCTATAACATGGCACATCCTAAAAGTGCCAAACATCATTATGAGTGTGACAACAGGTAGCATTGAACTACCATGTGTGTCATATCAACATGTTTATTAAATTAAAATGAAATAAATAGTATAGGCCTGGCCTACCTATAGTGTAAAAAAAGGTAAATCCTCAAAAACAAAACATTCTGCAGTGCTGTATTCTACAACAATGTTTTCAAATAGCAGCACTGGGCACTTCCTGAATGTGCCAAACAACAAAAACATGACTCACTGCTCAGCATTTGGGAATGTGTAGGTTCTTCTGCAAGAACACTAGTTGATCCACATGTTCTGGTTTGAGAGTGCTTCTTTTTGCAGTGACCACATCTCCTGCAGTGGAGAAAACTCGCTCTGCAGACACACTTGTGCCTGGGATACACAAGTATCGCTTTGACACCCGTGAGAGGAAGGGAAATGTGATCTCATGGACACGCCACCAGTTCAAAGGGTCCTCAGTCAGAGGGAGAGATGATGCTTTACAGTATCTCTCTATTTCCTCCTCAGCAATGGCATAGGGGGTCTTGGGTTCTGCTGTACCTTCAGTGTCAGTGAAAGACCGTCCCAGCAAACTCACGAGCAGTGATGATGATGAGGCCTTTCTTTTGGGAGCAGAAGGGCCATCAATCACTTCTGTCCTCCTGAGTGTCCTCTCATTCTATGTTTGAACAAAAGAATAGAAAATAGCATTAAAATAGCAGTTAGCACTTTCTCAGTCAATGCAACAGCTCACATCTATTCTATTCTTCAGTCTTATAGACTGCTCAACCACCACACATAATGCAATAACTGTAACCATTCTCACACATACACACACTTTTAAATGCACTTTATATACTCTTTTTTATATCAATATTTCTAACTATTTATTCCCCGTATGATTGTATGTTGTCCGTCCTATTGCCGTGTTTTTTAGTGTTATGTATTTGTCTGTATTTTTTGCACACCGGGACAGAATTGCACTCTCGTTATACTCTGTGTATAATGACAATAAAAGGCTTTAACTTAACTTTAACTTAACTTTAACTATAGAACGTTTTCACTCATTGTAGCTACTATTATTAATATTGTAAAGTTTGTTTTTATTTTATAAGTTTACATGCAACATGGTGAAAATACCTCCAAGGATGCAGCCTCCTCAGTCACTCCTCTGTAGATCTCCAATCTCTCCTCCACTGTTAGAAAAGGCAGTCCCTTAAAACGGGGATCCAGGGCAGAGGCTGTATGAAGGATCTTCTTTTCTGCCTCACTGTTGTACCTCTTCAGGAGATCTGTTGTGATGGCATTCTTGATCGCGTGGATCATCGGTGAGTCTCCAATGGTGCCTGTCATGTTCTGGAGGAGTTGTGCATTTATTGGAGCAATGAGAGACACTGTTGGATTGCTCTCTTCTGACATCAGAGTGGTTGCATCCTTCATTGGCTTTAATGCACTCACAGCGTCCTCTGCATTTGACACATCTGTTTCGTTAAGAGTGCAGAGGTCTGACTGTCCTTTCATCACCTCTGGAGACAGCAAGGTGGCACATATTGCAGGTTGTTGTTCCAAGAACCTCTCGACCATGTCGTATGCACTGTTCCACCTTGTGGCAACATCAGTTATCAGCTTATGATTTTTCAGGCCCAGACATTTCTGTTTCTCTTTCAGATAGTGGTTCGCTGTAGTGCTGCGGTGGAAGAATGTTGCAATCCGTCGGACTCGACCCAGAAGCCTGGAGAGGGTGGCCACTTTAAGCGCCCGCTGGGACGCAAGATTCAGTGTATGGGCGAAGCATTTTACATGAGGGAATTTTCCTAATTCAGCTGCAACGATCATATTAGACGCGTTGTCTGTCACCAGCATTACATCTTTGTCTGATAGCTGCCATTCTTCCACTACACGAGACAGTAGCTCCGCAACATGCGCACCTGTGTGAGACTCGTAAACAGCTCTAGTTTGCAGCACATGCGACAAAAACTGCCAGTCCTCGCTGATGTAATGTGCCGTTACTGTTAAATAAGACTCCGTTGCGACAGAAGTCCAGGCATCACATGTTATGGCAACTCTTTTAGCTTGGATCATTGATGCCATTACCTGTGCTTTGGTTCCGTTATAGAGTGCAGGTATGACATTTTCTGTAAAGTGGCTACGTGATGGGAGCTTATACCGTGGCTCCAGCGTCTTTAACAGGTGGCGAAAACCGGCGTTTTCCACGACCGAATAAGGACGTAGGTCCTTCGCTATGAAAGCTGCCACCGACTGGGTGATTGTCTTCGCTTTCTCAGAGTTGGGCGAAAAAGTTGACAGCACCTCATCAATTCTTCGCTGGGCTGGGTACGCTGTTCTCTTGGTGGCAGACGTTAGCTTCTCACAGTGAAAACGGCTAAGGTGGTTCCTCAAGTTAGTGGTATTTCCACCAAGGTATTTTATTTTTGTGTGACACACTTTACACACAGCGTGCGACTTGTCCAGTTCATTTTTCCCTTTTAGTTGATAAAACCCATAATGGGTCCAGATGTCTGCTTTCAGAACACTAGGAGCGTTTTTTATTATTTGCGCACTGCTTTCGCCTGCCTCCATTATTGCACTAGCTCGGTAACCCACAATGCAATGCTACGTTGCTACCGTGACGTTTTAATTTTTTAAAAACTTTATTGTTCAGCTGCTGCCGGAAAATCTACCACGTGAATAATCGGTTATCTTCCGTCACTGCATCGAGACCGAATCGTCCACGTCTGCATCGCAATGCATCGTAGAAACGATTATTTTCAACACCCCTACTGGGCACATCCCCCAAGTCATTGCCACCACAGAGGATGAGGAGGACATCCGGGACTGCTCTTCCTCTCAGGGAGTTGGAAAAGAAAGGGAGGACACCTCTCCAGCGCAGTCCACCCCAACCGAACCAGCACACCCTCAGGTCGAGGCCAAGGTTGCTGCCGATGGTCTCTGTAGCTCTCTGGGCTCCACGCCGGACATAGCTGTCTCCGATTATCCATACAGTCACTATGGGAGGAAAATAAATGAGAAACCTCAAAAAACAGATTAACAGCACACAGTTTATATATATATATATATATATATATATATATATATATATCAGTGTGAGAAAAAGTTTTTAGAGAGTACTTGTCCATGGACAAGTGAGTTTGGCAATTTACTTGTCCGAATACATTTTTCACTTGTCCGGAATGGACAAAAATTGGGGCCACTGGAATCTTCTTCTCTGTCATCGTATTTTACATTTTCCCACGGTTTTTACGACACCGCTAACGTAAGTGAGCGGTAACATTTTACTGCATCACACATAGGGTTGGGTATCGTTTGGATTTTAACGATTCCGATTCTGCTTTTCGATTCCGGTTATTTTTGGTTCTCGATTCCGGTTCTATGAGAGGGTAAAAATAAGTCCCATGACAAACTGGGAGAAAAATATATTTATGAAAACATTAAGTCAAATCTGTATTCCTATTTACAAATCACTTCATACTGTTGAATTTCTTACGGTTATTGAATACAATTATATAAAAAAATAATCTCTGCATCGTTTAGTTAGTTCTAAGTGGTGCAGTTTGAGAATGTACAATTGGCCCAGTCTCCTCTGATGTTACACTGCAACCTGACTGTGAGACAGAGTCCAACCACACATGTCCAACACATAGGACATAACCTAATAATAATAATGACACATTAGATGTATAGCCTATAGGCCTAGCGCTTTTCTACAACTCAAAGACGCTTGCAGCTTACATGTCCTGCAATACACATGCTGCAGCTGCCCAGCTGCTCACTGTTTGTAAAAGTAAATAAATAGTATTTTCATTTCAATAATGTACTTTCTATACCCTGCTTCATAAACAATACTGACATCCCTGTGCTCCTCCGAGTCTGGGGCTCCGGGGATGTGAGGACAGCGCGAGGACACAGACTGGCTGCTTCACTACATAAAGGAGATGGCGGTCAATATTAACAACATAGGAGCTAAAACGCTTAATAACATTCATTACGTGTTAGAGAAAGAACATAAGAAAGTTTGACAAAGATGAGGCTGTTAAAAGGACAGCGGATCTGCTGTGAGTAGAGAGAGAGAGAGACGCTGAGCTGCACCGTGCAGCGATCAGCTGATACGGAGCATATGAGAGAGCTGCAGTCCGCGGGGCTCGGCCTCGCCTCCTGTCCTCACAACTCTTATTAATCCCGGTACCTGACAATTGTTATTTGTTCCTACTCGGAACCGAGTTTTGCTTCCCAACCCTGCCACTGTGCTACACTTCCCACCCCGCCCCGCCCCCGGCTGCGCCGAGATGCATTTCCTTAGGAATCGACAAGCAGAACCGAAACTAACACTTCTAAACCAACAATGGCGGACACGTACAATTTGCGAATGAGTTCTGCCTTTTGTAAAGTGAATGTATCAATAATTTGTCAATAAATCAGGCCGAAAAACGTCACTTGTCCGCCGGACAAGTCAATTGAAAGATCTACTTGTCCGATATTGTAAATAACACGTCCCGGACGGTGGGACGTGTACTTTTTCGCACACTGTATATATATATATATATATATATATTTATATACTGTGTGCTGTTATTCTACAAGTGTGCACACATGTATATATAAACATATGTATAGTATATTTGTGCGTAATGTCAACCATCTGAAGTCATGTAAAGTAAGCCAGGACCATCAACTTACAGGTTGTGCAGTTTGGCGTGGAGGAGGTTGCCATCTATTTTTTCTTAATGCTGAAAGAAATAAAAATGGTTTAATCAATATAAAAGCACCTTTCTTTTTCTACAGTCATATTTCATTAATTACATTTAATTCACGCAACACTGGCCATATCTCTGCTAGTTTCCAAAGTTTAGTTACAAATGACATTTATATTTGAAAAACGGTGAAGCACTTAAAAAACAATTGTATAGTGTAGGTTCAAGAACATTTAAATCAAAAGGACAAGTTTTGTAAAGTTACAGGGTATCTTACCTTCAGAATATGCCGGGAACGAGGAGCAGTGACTGCCAGCTGGGTTGTTAGCATAGACTGTGTTGTTAGCATAGGTTGTTAGCTTAATACTGAGAGCATGTTAGCTTAGCTTCTTAGCCTGAGCTAGGTCTGGAACGTCACGCTCGTTGGCAGCAGGTCCCGCCCTGTCCCTGTCAGGCTGGAGAAGGCGGGAGTTAGACTCTGACGTCACTGTCGAGCCGTTAGTAGCCGACTCCGCCTACTTAGAGCTTCACGGCAACTCTGCAGAATCCTATGGGTGACGTCACGGACCCTACGTCCATTTATACAGTCTATGGCAGTGGTTCTCAACTGGTCAGGCCTCGGGACCCACTTTTTACTTGGTCAGTAAATCGCGACCCAACATTTTGAAGCACTCAAATCTATTCAACAAAAAAATCGTGCTGTAATATATACGCTTTTCAGCATACAATATTAATAAAAGTGAAGTACAGTGCATATATCCCTTATATCCCTTCACAGAACTAAAGTATGCTTTTAAAAAGGTTTAATGAGATGATGGAATCAAAGCTGAACTGTATAAAAAGGCACACATCCTGAAAACCCAACCCCAGCAGGGGGTCTGGGGGGGATTATCCCCAGGAGATGTTTAGAAATACTAACATAAACTATGCATTCTGGTACACTGAGAAGAAAATAAATAAATCTATTACTACCCGACATGTTAATAATATTTTATGCCATTGTTTGTTTTTCACTTTGTTCTGACATCTTGCTGCGAGAAGAGCAAAGAGGAGAGAGTCTGTGACTTTAAATTGTGGGTAAGGGTAGATAGCTCCCATTGTTCTGTGACCTGTCAGTCATCAAACCGGGGGTCATATTTCATTATGTGTTCATTTCTATCTGAAGTTGTAACCATGGATGTATAAAGAAGAGTTCTACCGCAAAGTTATTCTCCGTGTGGACTTCCGGCAACAATCTTGATTCTGATTGGCCAGAAGACTCGAAAAAACATCAGCAAAGATATTTTATTGGGAAGATGATCACTATGTGACAGAAGTTTTCAAAACCGTTTATGGTCTCCGGTACTTCCAGTCCAACGCCGACTGCATCCACAGCGTAAGAAAATCGGGCCTTCAAAATAAAAGTTTGACTTTTTCTCAAAAAAAGAAAAAAAAATTCCAATTTTTTTTTTTCCCAATTTTTTTTTCTTCACTCACACATCCGCGACCCACTCGAAACGGGTCCGCGACCCACTTTGGGTCGCGACCCACCAGTTGAGAACCACTGGTCTATGGTATACCAGTATGCACAAACAAAGGTGTACGAGGACAACCAAGGTACTATAGCCCTTGCCAAAAACCCAGTAAACAGGCAAAGGAGCAAACACATTGATATTAAGTACCATTTCATTAGTGAAACTGTAAATAACGGAAAGTTAACTTTGGAGTACTGCCCTACTGAGTTAATGATTGCTGATGTCATGACCAAGCCAGCTACAAAGCTACAACTAAAGAGGTTTGCTCAAGACATGTTTGGCACTTAAAAGTGCACGAGTGTATTCACATTGTTAAGGCAAAAGAGAAGCCTTATTATATTGTTGTTTTGTTTTCATGTAACCAATAGAGTTAAGGTTGAGTGGGAGTGTTAAGTATTACTTTGTAATAGCACCCTTACTCCATGTTTAATGGTATGTCCCATTGTGCACCCTTACTCCATGTTTAATGGTATGTCCCATTGTGACGTCATAAGCAATAATATCTCTTGTTGTTGATTACGCAGCACTGCCATGCTGCTGGTTCATGTACCTGAATAAATGGATGAGAGAAGAACAATGACTGTGCATACTTTATTAGTTTAACACACTCCTTTATAATTATTGGGATAAACAGGTTTGAAATCATTCCAATGTATACTATAGGACAGTAACCAAAAATATCCTTTAAACCTGGAAAGATAAAAAAAAAAAAAAATGTTAAGGTAAGATATGAACAACAAAAATAAAATAATTTACATTAATTTGTTATTGGCTATGGTAGGTTATTGGTTATGTTCACATACTTATTTGATTACATCCACTTGTCTAATGGCGCGTTTCCACTGCAGCGGGTAGCTCCCCTTAAGCGTGCCGAGCCGTGCGGGGCCCGTTTTTGGTTGCGTTTCCACTTGGCCTTGTTTTGGCCCGGGGCTACTTTTCCACCTTTTTTCTGGCCCGACTAAATCGTGGTTCTAGGGCCAGGAACAACCAGGCTGAGTCGGGCTGAGTATGCTAAACTAGAGAGAGAATCGCTGGCAAGGGGGCTACAACTACAACAAGATGAACATATTTGACCGTGATTTAATTGTAATACACGTTTCAAAAAGATGCCGAAGTAACAACATACTGATACCGGTTAGTAAACACCATGAATTAATGCTTTGACAAGTCTGCAGACAGACGGCAGGCGAAAAACCCTTTTAAAATGCGTGCTTTCTAAATGGAGCTTGGCTAAGCTAACGTTATATATGCTCCGACCGTCCACACTCACAACAACGGCCTACAGACATAAATAAACCAGCGACTGTATTCGCCATGACACAGACAGTCTGTGGTTTGTACTTGTTTCACTTTTGTCTAGTTTCTGAATAGATATGAGTGCTAAGAGCTAGCGGCTGTGTTGTTTTTTGGGGCGCACATTGAAAATGACGTCACGGCTCCGCCTACACTGCGTTACTATAGTAACTACCCCAGTTCCTACACTGTAATGGAAGCGCAGCATTAAAGTGAGCCGGGCCTAATAAGGCCTAGCCAAACCGAGCGAGGCCGAGCGAGGCCTGCAGTGGAAACGCGCCATAAGATGACAACAGAGACTTTCGACCCAAAACCAGCTGTTGACTTGTGGATGCAAGCAGCTAATCGCAGACTCAACCAGAGAGAAAGTAGTAGGCCTACATCGTCAGCTACCATGTCTGACAGAGAGGAAGACAGTGAGGAGAACAGTCAGGAGGGTAGTGATGACAGCTTGTAGGATTACTGGTCGTGCTAATGTTGTCTTGTGTTCACCTCTGCATGTGTGTTCTGTGTTCACCTCTGCATTTGTGTTCAGCGCGTGTGTGTGGCAAATAAAGTCAAGACCCACTCAAAAGTTACGGTTTATTTCATTTTAAGGATGAGCACCAAGCAACATCTCCATGTGCTCCTTTGAGAACCAGGGCAAAAAAGTTATGTGCACCCCTGTCTATAATGGTGTTTATATTTCAAAGGCTTTACTGTCATATACACAGCAGCTACAGTGTACATATGGCAATGACAATCCGAAGCTCCTCCAACAATGCAACATAGTATATAAGACATTAAACAATAAAAAACATTTGAAAAAGAATACATATTGTGCAAGAAGAAACAGAGTAGAATAGAGTAGAATAAAACAGTGCAGATGATGTTACGTGACCAGTGTGCAGATGCATACATGTTGGAACAAAGAAATACAATAAGCTGTCAATAAACACAGTAAGAGGAATTCAGTTGTAAAATAAGAGCAAATATAGAGCTATTATAAAAAGATATGTTTACAAGAAATATACATATTTGTTGTGTAGTATTGTGAAACATTGTCAGAGTAATGTGCCCTGTATGGAGTATGAGAAACAGTCAAACAAAAAAAGTACTCAAATCTAAATATACTCTAAGTACCAAAACTAAGTACCCCTTCTGCAGAACGGCCCATTCAAGCAGCTTATATTTGACATTATTGTATTATAAATGTTGATGCATTAATGTGTTCAGTGGCTTAACCTTTAATAATATATGATAATGTATTAGTTGATTTATATTCTGTATTAATAATCAAAATCTGCAAAGTAGCTAGTAGCTAAATACGCAAAATAAATGTAGTGGAGTAAAAGTACAACATTTGCCTACAAAATGCTAAGTCACAGACCCATTGTTAAGCTCCTCGTAAAGAGACACAAAACTTGAACCCGCTATGCAAGAACACTGGGACGGAGACTTAGGTGAAGTGTCAAAAAGACTGGATTTAATAAGTCCACAAAAACCAGGCAGGGGACAAAGCAAACTCTGAACAGAGTGGGGAGAACGTGGAGCAGGGCTGAGACGGAGGTTGGGCTGGACGTGGCAAGCAGGACGGAATGGAATGTGGAGTTTCTGGAACAGGCAAAAAACAGGATTAGTATACGAAAAAATCCAACAGGAAGAGTATACAAAAGAACTAGAAAATCTAGTCAGCCGGAACTGGAGTTTACCACTGTGAGTATACGAAGAACTGGCGGAAAACGGAAAGTAGGTCAACCACGCCCAGCCAGGAAGACAGACAAACAGATAGACAAACAAACAGAAAAAAGGAGAAGGAGATACCGCAATTCCTCACAGTACCCCCCCCCCCCCCCCCCCCTCAATGGGAGCCACCTGGCGACCACCAGGCTTGTTTGGATGAGCCCTGTGAAAGGCCCTCACCATGATTGGGTCCAGGACACGGGAACGAGGAACCCAGCATCGCTCCTCGAGGCCATAACCCTCCCAGTCCACCAGATATTGGAAACCCCTGCACCGACGTCTGACGTCCAAAAGACGGTGCACAGTATAAGCAGGGTGATTGTCGATAATACGAGCGGGAGGAGGGGTAAGGCCGGAGGGCTCAATTCACTGGTGTGAACCGGCTTAATCTGAGACACGTGGAAAGTGGGGTGAATTCTCAGAGCTCTGGGAAGCTTCAACCGGACTGCGGAAGGGTTAATGATCATTAGGATGGGAAAAGGACCAATGAAACGTGGGGAAAGCTACTTGGACTCAGAGATGAGAGGAATGTTTTGCGGGAGGACAACCAGACTGACTGGCCTGGGACGTATGGAGGAGCTGCCTTTCTGTGACGGTTGGCTGATCGCTGGTTCCGTGCAGAAGTCTGGAGAAGGGCAAATCATGTATCTCTCCAGATCTTCTGACAGCGACGCACATGCTGCTGGACTGAGAGAACTGCTAAGTCTCGCTCCTCTTCGGGGAACAGGGGCGGCTGGTACCCTAATGAAGCCTCAAAGGGGGAGAGACCAGTAGCGGAGCAGGTGAGTGCGTTGTGGGAGTACTCAACCCTGGAGAGATGAGAGCTCCAAGTAGAGGGGTTTCGGTCGGTGACGCAGCGGAGAGCTGACTCCAGGTCCTGATTTGTTCGTTCTGTTTGGCCGTTTGATTGGGGGTGATATCCAGAAGTCAGGCTGACTGAGGCTCCCAGGGATTGACAAAACTCCTTCCAAACTCGAGAGATGAACTGGGGACCGCGGTCTGAGACAATGTCGGAAGGGATACCATGTAACCGGAAAACATGTTCTGTGAGGAGTTGGGAGGTCTCCAGGGCTGACGGGAGTTTTGGAAGAGCAACGAAGTGAGCCGACTTGGAAAACCGGTCTACTACAGTGAGGATAGTGGTGTTGCCCTGGGAGGGGGGCAGGCCGGTAACAAAATCCAGTGCGATGTGTGACCAGGGACGATTAGGGATAGGTAGGGGCTGGAGCAACCCTGCAAGAGACTGGTGGGAGGACTTATTCCTAGCACACGTGGGACAGGCAGAGTGCGGTTTACTCCGGGATGGATTGAAAACCGGGAATTGTGGACCCACTGTAGAACCTTGGAGCTAGCAGCATCAGGAACAAACCGACGGTTCGGAGGACCATTGCCTGGGTCTGGTTGCTCTCTCAATGCCTCCAGGATGGTGTTATTAATCTCCCAAGAGAGGGCGCCTACGACACAACTCTTGGGAAGGATTGAAGCATCTGGGGGCTCGGGAGAGTCAGGAGAGTATAGTCTAGACAGAGCATCGGGCTTTACAAAACTGCTCCTACTCCAGTGTCAGACGCGTCCACCTCCACAACAAACTGCTTCTCTGTGTCTGGCTGAATAAGGATGGGAGCTGAGGTGAACAAGGACTTGAGTTTGATGAAAGCTCTGTTACCCTCTGAAGTCCAACAGAACGTGATGTTGACGGAGGTGAGTCTGGAGAGAGGTGCAGCTACCTTACTGAAGTTCCGGATGAAGCGACGGTAAAAGTTGGCAAATCCCAGAAACCTCTGGAGCTCCCTCCTTGTAGTTGGGACTGGCCACTCCACCACTGCCTTGATCTTTCCAGGGTCTGCCTCCACCTTGCCCTGGCTGATGATAGAACCCAGGAAGCTGATCCGGTTCTGGTGGAACTCACACTTCTCCGCCTTAACATAGAGCTTGTTCTCCAGCAGTCTCTGTAGGACCCTGCGGACATGGTTCTCGTGTTCCTCCTGATTCCTGGAGAAAATCAGGATGTCGTCTATGTAGACAAAGACAAAGCGGTTAAGGAAGTCAGGCAAGACATCATTGACCATAGCCTGAAAAACTGCTGCGGCGTTAGCGAGACCAAAAGGCATGACCAGATATTCAAAATGGCCCAATGGAGTGTTAAACGCTGTCTTCCATTCATCGCCCTGGAGGATGCGGATCAGATGATAGGCGTTTCGAAGGTCAAGCTTGGTGAACAGGGTTGTCTCTTGGAGAGGTTCAAAAGCTGAGGTGAGAAGGGGTAATGGGTACTTGTTCTTGACCGTGATATTGTTTAACCCCCGAAAGTCTATGCAAGGTCGTAGCGACTTATCCTTCTTGCCTACAAAGAAGAACCCGGCACCCACAGGAGAAGAGGAGGGACGAATAATACCAGCAGCCACAGAGTCCGTGATATAACGTTCCATAGCCTCCCTCTCAGGACGGGACAGATTGTAGAGTCGGCTGGAGGGTAGAGGAGCTCCAGGGAGCAGATCAATTGGGCAGTCGTAGGGTCGGTGGGGAGGAAGAGAGAGAGCCCTCTCTTTGCTGAAGACCAAACGCAGGTCGTGGTAAGTAGCAGGAACACAGTCACAGTCAACAGTCAAATCTACAGATGCATCAGAGCAGACAACAGGATTTGGGGAAACAGAATTTGAAGATATGGCAGAACACAGGCAGTTAGCGAGACAGTGCTGATCCCATTCAATAATCCTTCCCTTAGCCAATCAATGTGTGGGTTGTGAGTACGTAACCACGGGTAACCCAAAACCAGAGGTGTGGAAGGAGAGGATATTACCTTTAACTGGATAAGTTCACGGTGGTTTCCGGAGGTGATTAAAGTCACAAGGGGTGACTGTGCTGTGACTGAGGAGATGATTTGTCCATTTAGAGCATAGGCAGTTAACGGTTCCTAGAGGCTCCATGCAGAGTCCTAGCTGTTCAGCTAGGTCCCGGTCCAAAAAGCTATCCTCCGCACCAGAATCAATGAGAGCCTGGAGAGGCAATGTCATAGAACTAACACAGAGCTTGGCGGGAATTAGAAAACGATTCAAGGATGGGGTTAGAGATGATTGCTGTGGACTCGTCAGGAACCCCAATCTCACTGACGAGCCTCCCAGTTTGGACGTACTGGGCAGTTGGGAATGATATGCCCAGTCTTTCCACAATACAGGCATTGGTCTGCACCTATCCGGCGCTGACGCTCCTCCGGAGAAAGTCTCGCACGACCCAGTTGCATGGGCTCCTCCTGAGAAGAGGTGCGCACGCTGGACGACGGGGGGAAAGAGGGAGGTCTAGACACCGAGTGAGCAGAGTAGGAGGAAAAACTGGGCTTACTGAGTGAGGCTGGTGAATCCCTCCGTGTCCGCTCAGCTCGGCGCTCCCGCAGACGACCGTGCAAACGAGACACTAAGGAAATCAGCTCTGAGAGATCCGCTGGAACGTCTCGTGCTGCCAATTCGTCCCGAAGCTGGTCCCTGAATCCTCTCAAAAACACCGCCTTGAGAGCCACCTCGTCCCATCGAGCCTCTGCAGCGAGTGTGTGAAACTCAATGGAGTAATCAGCCACTGTCCGGCTTCCTTGTTGCAGGTTAAGCAGCTTATTCTCGGCGGAGCCAGAGGAGTTGGGATGATCAAAAACAGCTGAGAACCGATCAGAAAAGCTCTCAAAACGTAGAGTGTCAAAATCCACCGAAGAGTTTAAAGCCTCTGCCCAGGTTAAAGCTCTCCCGCGGAGCAAACCCAAAACAAAATTGATCCTCGTTGCTTCAATGCAACAGGACGCTGGCGAAAAACCTTGTTACATTGAAACAAAAAACCTCTGCATTTCTCCACTTCTCCGTGAAATGGCTCAGGATCGGTGATAGGAAAATCCTGGTGAGGAGAGGGCAAAGGAGCTGGACTGGGAGTGGCTTGAGATGCTACCGTCGAGGTAGTGAGAGCGGAGATCTGGCACGCCAACTCGGAGACATTATGATCCATGGACCGGTTACTATCAACCAACGCTCGGATGAGCTTTTCGTGTTCACCCAGGAGGGAACCCTGACTTGACAGGGCATGAAGAATTGGGGTAGAATCCGCTCCGGATCCTGCGGGGTTCATTCTGGGCCAGTTCGTCTGTTAAGCTCCTCGTAAAGAGACACAAAACTTGAACCCGCTATGCAAGAACACTGGGACGGAGACTTAGGTGAAGTGTCAAAAAGACTGGATTTAATAAGTCCCCAAAAACCAGGCAGGGGACAAAGCAAACTCTGAACAGAGTGGGGAGAACGTGGAGCAGGGCTGAGACGGAGGTTGGGCTGGACGTGGCAGGCAGGACGGAATGGAATGTGGAGTTTCTGGAACAGGCCAAAAACAGAACAGGATTAGCATACGAAAAAAATCCAACAGGAAGAGTATACAAAAGAACTAGAAAATCTAGTCAGCCGGAACTGGAGTTTACCACTGTGAGTATACGAAGAACTGGCAAAGTCTGATGATCGAACCGGAGTTTTAAGCAGCAGCAGGTGAGTGGTGGTAATCAGTGATGATGAGAAACAGGAGCGGAGGTGAGTTGGCGGAAAACGGAAAGTAGGTCAACCACGCCCAGCCAGGAAGACAGACAAACAAACAGAAAAAAGGAGAAGGAGATACCGCAATTCCTCACACCCATCACTATGACGTCACAAGGTGCATGTCTGAAAGAAGCTAGTTGTATAAAGGCTCCGTTCAGAACTGAATGGTTTCCAGTATAAAGTATTTGTTTTCTTTAAAAAAAATCATGCCAGATAAACATTTTTTTTATTTTATTTATCCTTTATTTATCCAGGAATGTCCCATTGAGATACAAGATCTCTTCTTCCAGGGAGTCCTGACCAACACGGCACACAACAAGTTTCAACATAAAACAAGGGCATTAAACAAAAAAACATACAATTCAAATATAAATACAGAAGGCCATGTGTGCAGTGGCAAGAAGCATAATCACATCAGCAATAGCATCAGGTAAAACAGTTACATGTTTCACGAAGGGCTAATCGTAGCATACCTTTAAAAGCATTTACAGTAGGAAGTGCCTCGAGACAAAGTTTTACTTGCAGCGTATTCCATAAAAAGGGAGCATAGTGGGAGAATGCAGCTTTACCAAGCTCTGACTGCATCAAAGGAACATTTAAAAGCATCGCATTTGCTGCTCGTCTGGTATTAAAAAAGCAAGTATAAAAGGACAGAAGTCTGGAGATATATAAGGGCAGCTTACCTAGTAATGACTTAAGGATAAAAATCAACATGTGTGATTGTCTTCTTTGGTACAGAGAGGACCATCCTAAGGACTGATACAAAGTGCAGTGGTGGGTGCGAGAGCCTGCACCCGTTACAAAACGTATAGCAGTATGGTACGCAGAATCCAGCTTTTTAAGCAGGGAGGAAGGAGCATGCATATAGATCACATCGCCATAGTCTAATACAGACAGAAAGGAACTCTGCACAATTCTCTTCCTGGCTTCAGACGGGAAACATTTCTTTAAACGGAAGAAAAAGCCCAGTTTAGGTCTAAGTTTTCTCAGTAGGTTCCCAATATGAACATCAAAGGCCATCTTTTCATCAATCCATATGTCCAGATATTTGTAGGATGCTACTTTGTCAAGGCATGTCCCTTCCAGTGTCAGAATCGGAGGGACAGCTGTATTAGCTCGAGAGCGAGAGAAGGTCATGTACTTGGTCTTTTTTGCGTTAAGAACCAGTCTTAGACTTAGCAAGGAGTGTTGCAGTGTATTAAAAGCATCCTGTAGAAGCTCTATGGCCTGAGTTAAAGAGGAAGCCACTGTGTAAACAACAGGATCATCGGCGTATAAATGAAACCGTGCTGGGTTTATCCCATTTCCTAATTCATTTATAAAGATGGAGAATAAGACAGGGGCCAAAATAGAACCTTGTGGAACACCTTTGTTTACAGTAAGAGCAGCTGAGGTATAATCTTCTACTGAGACACACTGAGGTCTTTCAGATAGATAGTTTTTAAACCAGCTCAAGGCCATTTTGCTAAGACCTATGCAGCCAAGCCTCTGCAGTAGCAATGCATGATCCACAGAATCAAAAGCTTTAGACAGATCAACAAACAATGCTGCACAGTGTTTTTTCTTGTCTAGGGCGTCAATTATGTCATTTGAGACTAGCATAGCCGCTGAAGTAGTGCTATGGCCTGATCTGAAGCCTGACTGAGACTCGTTAAGAATATTATGGTCAGTTAAAAACTTTTTCAGTTGTTCGTTTACAAGAGATTCAAAGACTTTGGCCATTACAGACAGTCTGGAAATAGGGCGATAATTATTTAGGTCAGAGGGGTCTCCGCCCTTTAACAAGGGGAGAACCATGGCCGACTTCCATGAGCTAGGTAATTCACCAGCACAAAGACTGAGATTCAAAATAGAGGTTATGGGTTCTGCAATCAGACCTGCAGCAACTTTGAAGAAGAACGGCTCTATCTTGTCTGGGCCTGAAGATTTCTTTACATCTAGGCTCATTAAAGCTTTGTGAACCTGAGAGGTCAAGATGGGGGCAAAGGTGAACAGTTGATCCGGGTCAAGTGGTGGAGGACCTAGCTCTCCTTCTGCAGCGATCATCCCTGAGTTGCTAGAATCAAAGATTGAGCCAGCAGAAATAAAATGATTATTAAAGCTGTCTGCAATATCCATTTTGCCCTTGATTTCACTCTGATTTACCCTTAAGAGATCAGGAAGGCTTTTTGGAGCGATAGAACCTGAGGAGGATTTAATAAGTTTCCAAAACTTTGCAGGGTTATTCAAATTGTCATGTATTGCATTAAGATAGTAGGCACATTTAGAGTCTTTAATCAGCTTAGTGCATTTGTTTCTTAATGTCCTATACAGATTCCAATCTAATGGAATATTCGATTTCTTTGCTTTAGCCCAGGCAGTGTCTCTCTGTCGAATGAGAGAGGATATAGAATCATTAAACCAGGGGTTGTCTTTACCGCTTATCCTAGATGTCCTAAAAGGAGCATGTTTGTCACATATAGCCAAGAAGGTGGATTTAAAATAATTCCATGCTAACTCAACATCGGTCATAAGTGAAACAATGTGTAAATCACTATTAAAAACATCATGTAGAAACGCTTGCTCATCGAAATGTTTGAATCGCCTCTTGTGAATGAAACGTGGCTTTCCTTTAGGGACCTTACAGGTTCTCACACAAGCAATTGCGCAGTGGTCGCTTATATCATTACAAAACGTGCCTACTGCGGAGAAACGGTGAGGTGCGTTTGTAAGAATAACATCAATCAAAGTGGACTTCTCTAAATCTTTTTGGTTTAACCGAGTTGGCGAGTTAACTAGTTGCACCAAACAGAGAGAGTCACAAGTGTCCTTGAAAGAGTTTTGTAAATCCGTTTGCCAGTCCCAGTTTAGGTCTCCGAGTAAAACCATCTCGGATTTAGTCCAGTTATGGAGAAGATTGGAGAGTATATTTGTGGCTTCGCTTGAGGCAGCGGGCGGGCGGTAGCATCCGACCACTATAATGTCTGAACCACTTGGGAGCGATAGTTTAATTACAGAGTTCAAAGCATTTTGGTTTTGTTAGGGATTCGATGCAGGTGCAGTCTAAATGGTTTTTAACATAAATCGCAACCCCGCCCCCTTTTCCCACACGGTCTGTTCTAAAGACATTGTAATCTTTTATATTTATCATATAATTTGTAATCGACTTTTTGAGCCACGTCTCAGAAAGGACAATGATATCAGAGTCAGTCGAATCGGCCCATATTCTGATGGAGTCCATCTTATTAATCATGCTGCGAACATTAAGGTGAAAAAGACGTAATCCGTCTTTCGTTCTAAACTCCTCTGGCGTTTGCAGCTGAGACAGTTCTGGGCCTGGATTCGGTTTTACGTTACCCGACATCAGGAGTAGGAGAATTAGAAGCCAGGTCCTCCTCGCTGGGCTGGTCGGCTTGCCGTCGCAAGTGCGCGCTGCGTAGGGGGAAAGTCTCCCATTTCCCTGGGCCCATAGACAGCGTAGTCCTCGCAGCAGAACCCCGGGTAGATGAGACGTCCATGAGAGAAGGTCCTCCGCGAGCAGCGGGGTTGTCATCATGGCAAAAACTCTTACTGAATCCGGGGAAGCCATGGTGCCTGGGGTAGGCCACACATCAAGCGCAGGTGTGTCTTGTGGGTGATCAGCGTCGGGAGCGACACCGGTCCCGGAGATCCCCAGCACCAGGTAGCCGACCAGGTAGAATAGCAGGGGAGGTAGCCACATCATCTCACAATGAATGCACTGTCTCAGCGTTCTCTTCTCGCTCTGCAGGGGGCCCGCGAGTAACTTTAATTGTATTATATTTAGACAAGCCAACAGTCCTATGCTTATTCTAAAATTCTCCAGTAGGGTTTCATCCCATGTCGACACATTATATGATTTGAAACATATCTAATGTTGCTCTGTCTGTGTGTGTGTGTAGATTTACTAAAAAGCATTTCAAAAAGAAAGAGTTCCCTCTTCTCTTTTACGCCTTCTTGTAAGACATCTCCTTATCCCTAAAACAGGACGTAGAGATCATTTAATATAAAGCTATAGCAGTCTTTATTTCATTACAGCACAAAGCATCTTGATCTACACGACCTCTATGTGCAGACAGTTCATGACGAGTCAAACTATTAACATTCCTTTACACAGTACTTGACATGTAAGAATTATAATGAAAGAAATAGCAGGTTCAGCAGACATTGAAAGATACTACACCATTTGTTTGTTGGTATGTTTGCCTCTGTGTGAGTATAGAATAAGAAAGGACAGGACTGCAGTCCTTAAGCTAAGCTAACATTAGTAGGCATGAAATACATTTCTATCAGCTCAAATCAATATAAATAAAAAAGCAGTAGAAGTAAAGTAGAATATTCCACACAAAGTTTACGACACAACTTTTCCTTTAAAAATAAACCGGGACCTAAGGTCTTGGAAAAAAACAGACTCGTCAAAAGTTGTAACTTATAGCGATTTCTCTGCAATACATTACATGTTACTTGTTAGACGCTTTTATCCAAAGCGACTTACATACTCAATACTGTGGACTTCCCCCACAGGAGCAATTTGGGGTGAAGTGTCTCAGGGACACAACTACATGCTGACTGCAGTGGGGTTTGAACCTGTGACCCCCTGATCCCAACACCAAGGCTCTAGCCACTGCGCCACACACCTCCCACCTGCAGGCAGACATTGATATTCCAGTGCCTTCTATTTGTTTCAGTGCATACTTTCTCTCATCAGAGAAAAGGGAAGTCATGTTAGTAGAGGGCTCAGTGGCCTGGACCCCCTCTCTGCATCAAGATATTCATTTGCCCAAGTGAATCATATGTGCATAAAGTCGAGTAAGTGAATGAAATGTGTCATCAACCTTAACTACATTATAACTTGTTCAAAGCCTTGCTCTCAGTCTGTGGCACTCAGCCTGGAAACACTGCAGCACACTTCAATTCTCACAGTGTACCCCGCTCCGGGTCCTTATTCTGAATTTCTATCAATTCTCAAAGTATTTATCAACTTTTGTTCCTAAAACAGTAATTATTTTTGAGTGACTTTAATATTCATTTTGACATTACTATTGCATTTACCTCATTATTATATTGGGATGAATCAAAGTGAACATGCACCAACATACTATTTTAATCACTTGCTCTACCTTGTTCTGAACATTGAGCGTTTTTCAGTCTGTCCCCATAATCCAGCGGTGTCCAAACTACGGCTCGGGGGCCAACTGTGGCCCCAAATTCTAAAAGTATACACTATATATGTAAACATATATTACACAGTAGTATGCATGTGTTAATAAGCACAATTTTCTAATAAATTCAGCCAATTAAAGTTGAAAACTTTTTCAAACAAATATTAGTTAAAAAAAGCTAATAAGTTATTTGCTTAACCAGCTTGAAATAGACCCTTCCTATTTCCCCTTAGTATAAGCAATCTGAGGCTTCTGCTTTAAGGAATGAGCTGCAGCTCTTTCTGTGACAACATAAAGTCAACCCTCTGGAGAGCTGTGATGGAGGCGCTTTTTACTTAACCCTCCTGTCCTGTTTTAACTGCTATTACATTAACACTAAAACCACATTTCATTTAACACCCTTTCAAACTGTACATATTGTATCAGACTACTGGTATACATAGACAACTGCTGTAAATGTACAAAGAATAGACACTGAACATGTATTGCGTGTGTCAGGTGTGATCCATATGGGGGGATGGGCCCATAAGAGCGGGAAATGTATACAATTGTTGTGTGTGTGTGTGTGTGTGTGTGTGTGTGTGTGTGTGTGTGTGTTTTATCTGATCCAGATGGTTACTAATTCCTTTTCTTTATGGCGGTCATTTTTTACCCGGGAACACCATGGGTGTTACAAAGTTGACTAAATCATCCAAAATTCAATGAAAGTGGTGATCAGCAATTTGACATGTTCAAATGTCTACTGTGAAGGATATCATAAATCAAATCAAATCAAGTTTTATTTATATAGCACATTTATAAACGATTTTTGGTCGAGCCAAAGTGCTGTACATAAGCCTATATAAAGCCTTAATGCGATCGAATGTAAAACTAAAAAGTTATGATTGATGAAAGTAGTAAATCGGTCAGATTTGACCCGAACACAACAGGAGGGGAGCATATTTAAGTATCAGGAATACTTTACTTACATTTGATTGATTTTGATAACTTATAACTGAACTTATGAGGCAATATACCTCACCTCTAGTGAAGTAAGTGGCCCTCAGTGAAAGAGTTTGGACCCCCCTGCCATAATCCTTCTGAAGTCCTGTTATGGACTACTCCTGCAGTAGAAGTCTATCTGCTGCAGGCGCGCTGTCAATAACATTATACGCTGTCATTCCGCAAAAAAAAGAAAGAAAACTATTTTTTTAGATCTGAGAACATCTACTTTTACTCAAGTACAAGATCTGAGTACTTGTCCGACCTCTGTCCAGAAGCAACAAATAGAGACTCTGCAGACATGTGAGAGCATGTTTGTCAGCTTCCTGTTGTTGTATGTACACAACCACATGGGCACTGTCACATGCTTGACAGTAACATTGTAAGAAATAAAATAGAATACGGAACAGACGACATTCGACTGTGGGAGTGAGATAAAATTTGGCTGTGCAGTTTTTGTATGGGAAGCATGACAGAAAGCTGAATGTCACTATCGCGATGAACGACGATAGCAGGGCATTTAAATATTGTGCATGAAGCAGGCTGCTGTCTCCATCAACACCGCGAAGAAGACAAGTACCTGGGAGTGCACTTACAATGGGCTGAACTGGAGGATCAACACTGACGCTGTGCACAAGAAGGGGATGAGCAGACTCTATTTTCTGAGGAAGCTGAGATCCTTCCACGTGTGCAGCAAGATGCTGGAGATCAAATCAAATCAAATCAAATCAAGTTTTATTTATAAAGCACATTTAAAAGCGATTTTTGGTCGAGCCAAAGTGCTGTACATGCATTAAAAACACTTATAATCACAATAAAAGACAATAATTTACAACAGATATAAAACAAACACAGGGAATAGTCAGGAGTCGTGCTCCGCTCTGACTAGAAGGCCTGAGAGAAGAAGTGAGTCTTAAGTGTGGATTTAAAAACCCCTAGGGTCTGGGCCGACCTCACGTGGAGGGGCAGAGTGTTCCAGAGCCTGGGGCCAGCTGCTGCGAAGGCTCGGTGCCCTCGGGTTTTGAGCCTGGTCTTGGGCACTACCAGCAGCAGATGGTCAGCAGACCTTAAAGCTCTGGCTGGGGTGTAGCGCTGGAGGAGTTCAGCTATATAGGCCGGAGCCAGCCCATTTAGTGCTTTAAAAACAAATAAAAGGATTTTAAAATCAATTCTGTACCGAACTGGAAGCCAGTGCAGTGAGGCCAGAATTGGGGTGATGTGGTCACGCTTTTTATGGCCAGTCAGCAAACGTGCAGCTGCGTTCTGGACTAGCTGCAGGCGTTTAATTGATGCCTGGTCCATACCCATATACAGAGCGTTGCAGTAGTCCAGTCTCGAGGTCACAAAGGCGTTAATAACCCTTTCCAGGTCTTTAAAAGATAAATACGACTTGGTTTTGGCCAAAAGTCTTATTTTAAAAAAGCAGGATTTGACTACGCTGCTGACCTGCTTGTCGAATTTAAAAGTACTGGAGAAGGTCACCCCAAGGTTCGTGACTGAGGGGAGGATGTTTTGTTGGAGGGAGCCTAGAATATCAACCTGGGAGGCTGGAGGTTGGGGTCCAAAAAAGATGACCTCAGTCTTGCTTTCGTTGAGGTTTAGAAAGTTTTTGCTCAGCCAGGATTTTATCTCAGTTAAGCAGTCCATCAACTGTTGTAATGAGTGTGTGACACTTGCTTCGAGAGGGAGATATATCTGTACATCGTCGGCGTAGCAGTGGAAGGGAATATTATGTTTTGTGAGAATTGAGCCTAGGGGTAGTAAGTACAGTAAGAAAAGGATGGGGCCCAGAATCGAGCCTTGGGGAACCCCACAGGTAAGAGGGGCTTTTGCAGAGGAGAAGGCACCTAGCTGCACAGCGAAGCTACGGTCTGTCAGGTAGGACCTGAACCATGCAAGGGCAGAGCCTGTGATGCCAGCGGACTGTTCAAGCCGTGACAACAGGATGCTATGGTCCACAGTGTCAAAAGCAGCTGTCAGGTCTAACAGCACCAAGACAGCTGGGCTACCTGAGTCGGCGGCTAGGAGCAGATCATTAAAAACTCTTAAAAGGGCTGTTTCAGTGCTGTGCATGGGTTTGAAGCCAGACTGAAACTTTTCGTGGATTCCATGCGTGGTTAAAAAAGACTGCAGCTGGGCGTAGACCACTCTCTCCAGGGCTTTTGATAAAAAAGGTAGCTGGGAAATGGGCCTAAAATTTTCGAGAAAGGAGGGGTCGAGATGTTTCTTTTTAAGTAATGGCTTAACCACGGCATGTTTGAAGGCAGCAGGGACACATCCTGAGCTAAGGGAGGTGTTTACAATTAATAAAATACTTGCTCCAACTGAATCTAAAACGTCTCTGAGAAGGCAAGAGGGAATGCTATCTGAGGTGCAGTTTGTCGGCCGCAGGTGCTTGACCACATCCGAGAGAGAAGAGAAGGATACAGGCTCAAAGTGGTCGAGGACAGCAGGGCACAGAAAGGGAGCAGGATCTGGGGTAGCACTAGTGTGAGCTAGCCTAAGAGCAGATACCTTTTCAATAAAACATTTAAGAAACTTATCACAGAGAGTAGTCGATGGCACAATAGAAGAAACATCACAGGGATTAATGATCGAGTTGAGGACATTAAAAAGAACCTGAGGTCTATGGCTGTTTTTGGAGATTAACAGAGAGATGTGCTCTGTTTTGGCTGCTTTGACTGCCGTCTGGTAGTCAGACAGGGAAGCACGAAGGATTTCTAGGGAGACATGGAGTTTATCCTTTTTCCATTTTCTCTCTGCACGCCTGCAAGCGCGTCTGAGAGCACGAGTACAGTCATTGAGCCACGGCTCTGAGAGCACTTTTGTGCGTCTAAGCGTAAAAGGAGCAACAGAATCCAGTGTTAGTGTGCATGTAGAGTCAAACATGGAGATAAGCTCATCAGCATTAAAAGCACAGTTCACATCTAATTTACAGATCGGAGAAGCATTAAAAGCATCAGAGAACTGTGAGGCAGTCAAGGGGTTAATCGAACGCACACGACGCGCAGGGGCACGTGATTCGACTCCTGCGGAAGGGATGGAGGTTGTAAACAGAACCGGTAAATGGTCTGAGATACGCGTTGCTGCACATATTTCATCCACAGATACAGACAGTCCAAACGATAATACTAAGTCCAAAGTGTGTCCTTTTTCGTGTGTTGGGCCAGCCACGGACTGAACGAGACCAAAAGAATCAAGGAGATTTAAAAAGTCCCTAACCAGAGGTTTGGACTCACAACACACATGGACATTGAAGTCTCCGGAGATCAAAACACGATCATATTTCACCATGATCCCGGACAGAAAGTCAGAAAAGTCATTTATGAAATCCTTATTGCACTTTGGCGGACGATACACAACTGCGCAGAGTATAGGCGAGGCCGGATTCAGTTCAAAAAGCTGCAGCTCAAAGCTAGCATAGGTAGTTACAGGGTGAAGCAATCGGCATTGGAGGCTAGCTCTAAACACTGAAGCTATGCCCCCGCCATGGCCGGTGGCACGGGGGGAGCTGAAGAATGTACAATCAGGAGGAAGAAGTTCAGAGAACGGTGTATACTCGCCAGCGTGGACCCAGGTCTCCGTCAGGAACATAAAATCCAGCTCACGGGAGGTGAAGAAGTCATTTAGCAGGAACGTTTTGTTTGCTATCGACCTAGCATTTAGCAAAGCCATACAAAGTTTTTGCTCCGGGCTTGCCGACGGTGGAGTGCGTCTCAGCTGACGAAGAAGTGCGTGTTGAACGCAGATCTTCTAGTCTGTTGTGGCCAGTGCACTCTTCTTTGCTGCGGTCTGCTGGGGGGGGCAGCATCAGAGCCGGTGACACTAGCAGAATCAATAAACTGATCAGGAAAGCTGGGTCTGTCATCGGCATCAAGCTGGACCCCTTTGAAGCTGTGGTGGAGAGGAGGACACTGAACAGGATGTTGTCCATCATGGATAACCCCACCCATCCTCTCCACCTGCAGCTGGACAGTCAGCGGAGCTCCTTCTCCAACAGACTGCTGCAGCTCCGCTGTCACATGGACCGATACAGGAACACATTCCTGCCCTCTGCAATAACTCTGTACAACAAATCACCTGTGGCTGGAAGAGAACTCTCTGCTCCATAGTTTCTCTTGGAATACAACCTCGCTGTACATTTTACACATAATCTGTTCAATATTTAATATTCCATATGTCATATATTTATGTATATATATATATATATATATATATATATATATATATATATATATATATATACATCTTTGTATATGTGATGCCCCTGTGGGTGCATCAGTAGAGAGGAGGTGGCTGTGGTGATTGGTGTTTGCATTGATTGCAGTAACTCAGGGCACCTGGGTCTGGTGTCCTGCAGCTATTTAGAGCCTCTCTGCTCCTCTCTGTGCCCTCTCTGCTTTCCCGTACAGTGCCCCGGTTTTGTTGAGTATATGTTGTGGTTACTCTATTTGCTTTACTTTGTGCACTTCAACACTCTCACACATACATATTCATACAACCCTCACCCTGCATTTATACTACTGATACCACTGACGTCCACACCTCATGCCTTACTTATTGTTGCACTTCAATTAATTTGGCTAATTTCAATTGTTTCCTTTAAATAAACATATTTTGATAACCGTTGACATGGTGTGTCTCCTCTTTGTTGTGGCCTTTTGAGCCAGGTCATAACAAATGGGGGCTCGTCCTACGGGTTATTTGGTTAAAAGTTTGTGTAGTGCTCAGAGCACATGGTGTCATTTGAGCAGCTAATTAGTTGATGTGGTCCAGCTGTGTGCTGGCTCGGTGCTGCTATTTTGGGGACACATCATGTTTTTTGGGTTTCAGGAAGCTTTAGTGTTTGACATGGCGTCAGGTTTTGTGTGCCAATCGGAAGGTAAGATGTTGCTGCTTGTTACGCTTTTGTAAAGAGTTTTCCCCGCTAGGCTTAAGTGGCGTTTCCCTTTGGGTTGCGTCTGTATGTTTTTTTCATAGTGTTGTGGCAACGTGGTTAGTGTCAGCTGTTTTTGGACAGCTGTCTCGGGGGCACGTCCGCGTGAGTTCTTGGTGTTACCTGTGTGCAGGTCGCTCCATAACTCCGCCGGGTTGCAGTGCGTAATTACCCACCGCAAGCCACATGAAGACTAGGTGAGATTAGGAAGATTTTGTTTAGGCAGTTAGGGGGAAATTCTCTATTGGGTTAATCTTATGCCCATGCGTGTTGGCAGTTTGGTACTTTGCTTTCTGATTGGCTATTATGACTTCTTTGTCAGCGTTTGTGGATGCGCCCTCAGTGTCGTTCTTAGATAATTGCCAGAAGGCGCAGTTAGTCGAAATAGCAGAGCACTATGACATTGCTGTTGTGGGGAGCAAGCGGAAACATGACATTAAAACTGTCATTGTGTCATCTTTGTTTGAGCAGGGGGTGTTGCAGAAGAGTGAGTCTGGTGAGGCAGGGTTCGTGCCGGTAGTGGTTCAGACAGCTGGTTTGACGTTCGAGCAGCAAAAGGAGCTTTTGGCCATGCAGTTTGAGCAGGAGAAGTTGAGGTTGGAGCAGGAGAAGTTGGAGCAGGAGAAGTTGAGGTTGGAGATGAGGGGTCAGCAGCAGGAGGTAGAGAAGCGTTTAGAGGTGGAGAAGGTGCTGGAGGTGGAAAAGATGAAATGTGAGGTGGAACATGCTAGATTACGGCTGATGGGAGAGGGCAAGTTGTCTCCAAGGGAGGATGGTGGTGATAGGTCGGCATCAGGCAGTGGCGATATCATTTCTTACTTGCGATTAGTGCCAAAGTTCAATGAGCGTGACCCGGACATTTTCTTCACTCTATTTGAACGCATAGCAGAGGCAAGAAACTGGTCAGATTCGGACAGAGTGCTGTTACTTCAGTGTGTACTCACTGGGCGAGCACAGGAAGCCTATTCAGCAGTTTGTGGCGAAAATGCTTTGGACTATGATAGAGTAAAATCAGCGGTGTTGAAGTCTTACGAACTGGTTCCTGAGGCGTATCGTCAAAGGTTCAGAAGTTGGGTCAAGGGAGATAAGCAGACACATATGGAGTTTATCCGTGATTTAACTTCTCATTTTCAGCGGTGGTGCGCGGCAGCAAAGGTTGCAAGTTTTGACGGCCTTTGTGAGCTCATTGTCTTGGAACAATTTAAAAACAGTCTCCCTCAGCGTGTGGCCACTTATGTGAATGAACAGAAACCTTCCACCGCGTTTAGAGCTGCTGAATTAGCAGACGAGTTTGTGTTGACACATAAGGGAAGTTTTACTGAGAAGTATTCTAGGGGTGATTGGAAACGGGGAGAAGACAATGGCTATGCCCGCGGTGGTGCAAAGTTTTCACCAGGCTCCTCCCGTAGACTTGTAGGTACAGGGCGACCCGAGGGGGCCAAAGTGGACCTATGTCATTATTGTCGAGAAGAGGGTCATTGGAAGGGGCAGTGTCCGTTGCTGGAACCTGGGGGGAAGCCTCGTTCTTCACCACATGCTCCAGCCATGTGTTGTTCTGCCGTTTTGGTTAAAAAGCCGCATGGTGTAGGATCGGGCATGGTGCCTGATAAGAAGCTGGTTTGTGCCGACTTGGATGTGGGTTCTGTTTTTGAGCCGTTCATAACGGAAGCCGTTGTGTCAGTAGTTGGTAGTGACAAGTATGTTCCGATTAAGGTGTTGCGTGACACAGCAGCTAGATACTCATTTATTGCTGAGTCAGTATTGCCTTTTTCATCAGAGACAGAGACTGGGGATGTTGTGCTGATGAGGGGCATGGAGATGGGCTTGATCCCTGTGCCACGGCATACAATAGTGCTGGATTGCGAGCTGGTGCGGGGAGTTGTGTCTATTGGCGTGCGTCCCGCGTTGCCACTTGATGGGATACAGATGATTTTGGGCAACGATCTCGCTGGTAGTGCTGTGTGGGCTGGTGTGCCACCGCCTGTGGTGGTTTCCAGGCCGTTGGCATCTGTGGAGCCAGAGGAGAGCGGTTTGCAAGTTCCAAGTGTGTCGCCAATTTATACTGTTACGCGTTTGCAGAGCCGTAGGATGTCTACTGACCTACCTGTTTCGGAGTCTGGAGAATGTGGTCCAGCACGGTACTTTGAGATCGGGACAAAGAAGAAGGAGAGGACAGTCAAAGAGCTGAAGGAGAAGAAGAGGAGGCAGAAGAAGAGGAGGCAGAAGAAGAGGAGGCCGAAGAAGAGGAGGCCGAAGGAGGTCGGCGCGCCCAAGAGACCGATGAGCGCCTACATGCTGTGGCTCAACGCCAGCCAACCCAAGGAGGAGTGGGACATAAAGGCAGTGGAGGCGAGGAAGCGGTGCGGGGTCGCGGGGCAGGAGTTCGGAGACAGCGGAGGAGGAGCGTCCTCCAGTCCTAAGAAAGAAAGTAAAAAAGCTGGAGTTAAGAAGGAGGATATTGGGTTGTCGTGGATCCCTTTGGGGCCCTGTCTTAAGGGGGGGGGCTGTGATGCCCCTGTGGGTGCATCAGTAGAGAGGAGGTGGCTGTGGTGATTGGTGTTTGCTGTTTGCATTGATTGCAGTAACTCAGGGCACCTGGGTCTGGTGTCCTGCAGCTATTTAGAGCCTCTCTGCTCCTCTCTGTGCTCTCTCTGCTTTCCCGTACAGGGCCCGGTTTTGTTGAGTATATGTTGTGGTTACTCTATTTGCTTTACTTTGTGCACTTCAACACTCTCACACATACATATTCATACAACCCTCACCCTGCATTTATACTACTGATACCACTGACGTCCACACCTCATGCCTTACTTATTGTTGCACTTCAATTAATTTGGCTAATTTCAATTGTTTCCTTTAAATAAACATATTTTGATAACCGTTGACATGGTGTGTCTCCTTTTTGTTGTGGCCTTTTGAGCCAGGTCATAACAGTATATATAATATCAACATGTATGTTTTCTATTTTATTTATATTCTTGTTTATTTCTAGTTTTATTTTATTGTAAAATGCCTTGTCTTTTATGCTGCTGCAACAAAAACAATTTCCCAAATTGGGATCAATAAAGTACCATCTTATCTTACCCGTCTTTGCGCTTAGCTTTATAAATGTGCTCGACCCACTTTGCAACCTTCATATTCGAACAGATCTTCTACTCTCTCTCGCTCGGCCGCCAGCTTTGTTTTGAAGTCGTAATCCATTTTAACACATAAATACGTCATAATTTACAATAAAATAAAATATGAATTATTACATACATTAATTATATAATCTGGTCGTTTTATTCCCCCACCATTTCCTTGTTTGGGATTTTGGTCTGCTCCGCCTAATGTTCACTGGTTCGTTGACGTTTCTAATTGTCGCACAGGGGTCCCTGGGAACCGTAGTTATTTAGAGCAGGCACCGTGGTTTGCCAGCTCGTAAACGGGGAAAAGGAAACTACAAATCGTGTTGCTCTTTGCAGAGCCCACTCACTCATGAAATACTGTTCGGATTTCATGGTGTACAAACAGGGCTGCTCATTTAAAGTACTATACTTTATAGTCTTAATACTTAGAACAAAATATGTTTAGGATCCCTGAAAGTTAAAGGCATAATTTAATAACACATATACCAACTTGTATCAAGATAATACAACAAATACATTAGATGTTTATAGAAAATATAATCAAATTATCTGAAATGTTGTTTTGTAAAAATGGACACTAAATTGCTAACACCCTATTGGCACCTCATTTAATAATTGTATGTGTTGTCCTCATTGTCATGCATGGACATTATCAAAGCAGGGTCTAACATCATTTATTGTTGGTTGCTTAATAACGTATGCAATGGTTGTATATCTTTCTGATAAAAGACACATTGGCCTATTTTCTTCAAACTGCAATCGGCTTTACATACACATTTTTACAACACATATTCATGTTCAATGTAGACATATTTCATGTATAAAACCACTACATTATATATGTATTTACTTCATCATGGATTACTATTATTTATTTGTACTCCATTTATATTTGTGAAGGGCTATGGCCACTCGGAGGAGGCTATAAACACAATATAACGTCACGTGAGGAAACCCCTGTTCTTTTCGATGAGTGATTGGAACCTAAACCTATCATATTAACACAAACCAGAGCACGGAAATCTGATTGGAGTACTGCAAAAATTACGTCAGAGTGTCAGGCAGATAAATTCACCGCGCCGTCTCCATTCAGTGCTTTACACAGTATGGCCGGCGATATTAGCTAGCACTCGCTAACGGTATTCTCTGAAAAAGGGAAGACGGTAACTCAAGAAAATCAACACCTGGATTGTTTAAAGGACTGTACCTCAATAAATTATAACGGACCGAGGAAGGATTAACCAAGTTGTAAACGTTACAACCGAAGTTTAATATTTGTTGTTGGGTGTCGGTTGTCTCATGATGGAGGACAACGGTGCACATTTCTTCGAGGGGACTGAGAAGCTGTTGGAAGTGTGGTTCTCTCGGCAGGATGAGAGCAAAGGAACCGGCGACCTCCGTACCATCCCAAGGTTTGTGTCAGTCCGTAGCAGAGGCAGCATACAACTGAAGCGTAGGCTGAGACACCGGCCACATGCTTGGCTTCACTTGACATGTAACCAATTTAACCTGATAAGATTTAGTTTCCCCGAGGTGATTACTTAACTGTACTCATTAGTTAATCCTCAATTCGCTGAATTTACAAGAACAGGACCATATTGAGACACCAGAGCATAGCACCAGGGAACAGCTAACACCGTCACTGGAAAATGGCCACCTCCCCCTTTAACAGCGACTTCTAAGCTGAGTCATTCATTCTTCACCGAGGAATTATTGACACATGTATTTGCAATTAATCGATATCATGATGATGAGCCTGTTATAGTGAGCGACTGATTAACTGGTGTATATTTTAAGGTTCGTCTTGGCAGAATTGGCACCTCGTTTAGAGCTAACAGCTAGCTCTCTCTAGCTAGTTCTCAGCCTCGGTGTGCTGCTCACTCCTGAGACTGCTTCTTGTCACGAGGCCCTGCTTTCACACGCTTTATTTAACAGCTTACCTTGCTAAACAACATTAGGCGGGCTGGATGCTTTTTACCTCCTGTCATTACGCACGTGTATTATTGCCCCCTCAGTGTTGTTGGGACATCGTTTGATTACGAGAGTGCTACCATATACTAGATACTTATTTTATATTGCACATCGGATTTCATTTGAGTTTGTTTTTCTGTAAATGGCGAGGTTATTTTTTCTGCGTCATTGAACAATGACTAAGCCCCCCCCCCTCTTTGAGTAGGCTATGTCAAGCATGTGGTCGCTGTCTTCAATGCGTGCTGCGTCCTCGGTGCAGCGATACTGGCCCACGACAGGACACTTAGCCACAGATCATTTAAATGTGAGCTGGATCCCAAACTGCTCCCATCACAAAGTACAACACTATGCTGACCGGGACCCTGAGTCAGCAGAGGGTCTAGTCTGTCTGGATCCCAGGACTGGGGCTTGTATGATAGGGCTAAGAACACTCACTGCTTGGCAGCTTTTAGACCTACTGCATGCTGTCCCTGCTCCGGTCACGTTTCCAGACATGTAGGCACTCTCCTCCCAGTTCCTCTGATTGGTTACTGGCAGAGGTGGGAGTAAGTCCTACATGTGCAAGTCATGAGCAAGTCTCAAGTCTTGACCTACAAGTATCAAGCAAGTCCCAAGTCACTGTGGTGAGAGTCAAGCAAGTCAAGTCATACAACATTCTGATGAATAAGCCCAGTTTCCGCATTTAAATCAGTTAAAAGACAGTGGTTATGAAAATGGATTCAACCCACACTATGATCTTCATTACATACACAGTTAATCTAATTTAGACCGATGACAATCATATTAGATTCATATTAAGTCCTATGACTCGAGTCCCCACCTCTGGTTACTGGGTATCCCGTCTGTGATTTGCTTAGAGGCACTTTGCATTCAATGGAAAGGGAAAAGAATGTGAAATCTTGACCTCCATTTGTTACTATGTCTCGAACACTGAGAAGCTAAAGTAAATGAAGTTTGTCCAGGACGCCTGTTGTAGTTCAGTGTGAGAGCAGAGCAACAGGAGGGGAATTCAGTGTACACACAATCATTTATGATGACAGCTGGTAAGAAATTATCACCTTGAGCACATCCTCTTCCTGGTTTACAAAACATCTCCTCTAAATGATATATTAATCTGAAGTAGAATTCATTGTCCTCAAACTCTGTTCTTGCAGTACAGTAATACTAAGTGTTTATAAGGCTCAGTCTGCAAATTATGAATGTTTTGTAGTCATTAACCAGATCACAGAGGTCAGTTTAAGACAAGTGTGTGGCCGTCGGGTGAATGAGGACTGGCATTTATTTACAGCCAGGGGGCAGATTAACGGCTCAGTGGGACACTGTCAGTGGATCAGGCTCACTGGAAGTCAGCCAATGTCCAAATAAGTCCACAAGGGCATCTGATTCACAAATGTGGAGCTCGCTCACATTACCCCGCTGCCCTTCCTCAGGCTCTACAGCACTGTAGTCTGCTACTAGTGATTGACAAGCAACTACTCCTGAGGATATTTAATGTCATCACACTCCTTTACAGTCTGCAGTAGGGCTGCTCGGTTATGGCAAAAATCATAATCTCGATTATTTGGGTCAATAATTGATATCACGATTATTAAAATCGATTATCCATTTACTTTGAAAACATCCATTTATTGAAAAAAAATTGAACAGTATGTTTTTAACAGTTGATTACCCTGAACTTTAAAGGTGGGGTAGGTAAGTTTGAGAAACCGGCTCGAGATACACTTTTTGTTATATTCCATGGAATGCTCTTAAGATATTCATTGCTATCGGGATGTTAAGTGCTTTGACAAAAAATCCATAAAAAATGTATCTGTGGAAGCAGTAGTACTGTAAAAAGCACGACCAATCATCTGAGCCGGCCCGGCTAAAGTAACTGGATGGCCTACCTGCCTGTCAGCCTTCCATCTGTGCACACACTTATCTCGTGCCCTCATTGGTCATGTGCGAGTTCGTGTGTGTTGAAGGAGAGGCTCTGTAAGCAAGTGGCAGATTTTTTCCGGCTGTGTATTTTCAAATTCTAGCACACTCTAACTGGTTTATCCAAAATGACCTACCCCACCTTTAAATATAATCAACTGAAAAACCAAAACATTACCTTGTTTTCGTAATCGCTGCAAGCCAAAATCGTAATAGCGATTCAAATATGATTAATTGAGCAGCCCTAGTCTGCTGCAGCCAAGTGTTTGTCAGTACACCTTGATCTACTGATTTTATTTTATTTCACCAGAGATGGTTTAGAGTGGAGACAAAAAAAATGTGTGTCATGCAGGTAGGGGTGCAACAACTAATCGATTAAAATCGATTACCAAATTAGTTGCCAACTAATTCAGTCGTCGATTCGTTGGTGACGTCATCACGTGTGTTTTACGAGCCGTTAAGCTCCAACGTTATTGGTCTTTTTATCGATACTGGAGACATTTCAAAAATATATGTCATGTATTATTGCTACAAAAACATTATATCGCAGTTTTAGTGTCACCAACTCGTTTCTAATATGCAAAAAGACAAACAAATGAGTCTGATATACTTTCGATCAGACGAGATCTCTCTCCCCGTCTGTGTGCGAGGGGGCCGGGCAGTTTACACACACACGCGGCTGCTACATGCAGCAACACACTGCGGAGATGGCGGAGAGAACGCGCTCCGAGCATACTTGCCAACCTTGAGACCTTAGAAATCGGGAGCATTTCAAAACCACCGCGGGGGGGGGGGGGGGTTGCTAGTGGATCATCATCTTCCTCGCCCTCTCAGACTTTGAGTTGCGCGCGCTGCTAAAGAGACGCACTACCATGGAAACAAACAATGGTGTAGCTGTCCGAGTGTAGACAGTCCTGAGTAAATCTGATTTTGTCAGAAATCGGGAGAAATGCGGGAGAAATATGACCCCGGGAGGAAACCGGCAATGAAATCGGGAGGAAACCGCGAAAATCGGGAGGGTTGGCAAGTATGGCTCCGAGGTGTGGTTAAACTTTACCCGTCTCGATGCTCGTTGCCAAAAGTGCAATAAGAGTTTAGCATGTAAGGGCAATTTGTCTAAACATTTATCAAAAGTGCTCCACATTCAGACG
This sequence comes from Harpagifer antarcticus, assembly GCA_902827135.1. Lineage (NCBI taxonomy): Eukaryota > Metazoa > Chordata > Actinopteri > Perciformes > Harpagiferidae > Harpagifer > Harpagifer antarcticus. Next base: position 928,998 of record CADEHL010000356.1, read on the forward strand.
GAGGAATGCACCGGGTTCCACTGTCTCTCTAGTAGCCTGTAGCCCCATCCACGAGTAACGTTTCCACGTCAGGTGTTCTGTATGCTAGCAGCAACACACGGCGTTAACTACATTATACAAACATGGGTTAATGATTAGAGGAAACTGAGTTACTCTTTATTTTGTTAAAGTTTCAGCTATTCTGTTTACAGTTCTGTCATCACATTATTTAATACCATTTGTTAAAACACTGTCGTTTCTTTTGATGTGAAATATTATTTATTTAATTTAAATTAAAAGCTATGTTAATTTTGTTCAAAATGTGTTTAGTTAATTTAATAATATATGTATTTTTGAATCAAGTATTCATCTTTATTGTCTTCATTGTTAGTTTCCACATGCCTAAAACAACCTCAAGCTAAATCTAAAAGTTGATGGCTAAATAAGAGCGTTTGAGAAATTGTGCAAGGCTACAGTAATAGTCCGAATAGTCGATTAATCGTTTCATTAATCGATAGATTAATCGATTATCAAATTAGTTGTTTGTTGCAGCCCTACACGCAGGTTTCTTTACTGCCCCCCTTTTTAGGAGGGTAGTGCAGGGCTGCCAACCTTTGAGTTAAGCTTGGAGTGAGTAAGGGGGGGTGTACAGTGTTGCAAATGTATTGAACATATACAAAATTATTCAGTACGGACCCCGAACCGTACCGAACGAATATAACGTAAAAATTGAGAACGTGAACAACTTCTTGGAAGTAATCTCAGGTGCTGCGTCGCAGCGTTCAGAGTACTTTGCTCACATTGGGTTCAACGCGTCATCGGTCGATCAATTCATTGGACGAGAGGCATACTATGAGAGCTGGTCACAGGGATGCGTTCAAATGTAGTCAGTAATTTGAGGAACTGTCGAAATGGCGAACGCAGATAAAGTTGAGCTCGAAAATCCTCCAGCATCATTGAAGTCTCCGGGATGGGAACATTTTGGTTTCGCAGTTATGTACAAGGATGACGGACAAAGACAGGTAGACCAAACCAAGGCTGTCATTTTTCAACTAACATTGGTTACGCGGCTGGCAATACATCAAACGTGCACTAATTTGAAAAGGCATCACTCGAACGTGAATATCACCAGTACCAAAAGACTAAAGTGCAAACCCAACTCCCACTAGCATTTAAGCCTCCACCACTCGCAGAAAGTTCAGACCGACGCAAAGCCATTACAAACGCCAAATATTCTTATGTTAGCAAAGCGCTACCTGGCTGTATCTGCTACCTCTGTCCCTAGCGAGAGGGTGTTCTCCACAGCAGGAGACATCGTTAGTGCCAGCAGATCTGCCCTTTCGGCAAGCAATGTGGACAAGTTCATCTTTCTTTAAAAAAACATGAAAATACAATTACAAGCAAGTCCTAATGTCAAACTGGCTGCTTAGGTACTAGTACAGTTCAAATACAGATTATTTCAGTTCAACGAAATGCTGCACCTTAATGTTTATTTTATATTTTGTATTTATTTGAGTGAATACATTATTCACAGTATAATAATAAAAAAATATATTTTATGTTTTTTTGCCGAACCGTGACCTAAAAACCGAGGTACGTAACGAACCGAAATGTTTGAACCGTTACACCCCTAATGGATACATCTCTCAGCACCCATTTGAAACAGAACTGTAAACTGATTTTCTTTTTCTTTATGGATATTTTACAAATCACTCTCCTTCTAAACTGTATTCTTGTTTTACTGTCTTATAGTATTTCATAACTGTTTTTCCTTTATTCTCTTATTGTTTTATAATGATCATATGAAGGTGTGCCTCGGAAATTGTTCACATAAATCGTGACCAAACCGTTTGAAACCCAATGAGATAACTTAGACTACAGTTAACTATCTAAACACTCAAGAGTCCTTTAGCTCACCTGAGCCTCTCAGTCTGACAGGAGAGGACTTTCCCTTCACCTTGTTGTAGAAACAGCTTCTTATATCCGTTAGCGCAGCTAGCTAACCAGATGCTAACAACAACAATGCCAGGTACCGCTGCGCTCTCTCGCTCGGAGCGGCGTTAAGGTGCAATCCGGCGCAGTGCAGGCATATTGTCATAACGTCTCGAACCCTGGTGGAGAGTCTATCAAACCGGCACACACCTGTCACCTGTAAAACATGAACAACAGGGTGTCGCTGTCCAGTGCTACAGACCGCGGGTGTCGGGTGACGCAAACTGGAAGTTTCATTTCGTAGACCGCTCGGTTTGCTGTTCCTTCACTTTATTTTTATATTCATATACATTTATTTTCGGACGAAAACTTAGCATGAGGAAAGGCATATGTGGCGTGAGTGCGTGAGATATGGGTTGGTTGCGTGACTCTCACGCTCAATGCATGAGGGTTGGCAGCCCTGGGGTAGTGGCAGGTTAAATCCATCACAGAAGAAGAGTGAACACGGATTATGATTCCTTCACACTATATTCACTAAAGTAAACATTGGGCTCATTCCTCACGAGCCACATTTCCGACACTAAAATGCATTTGAGAAAATAAACTAATTTGTCCATCTCAACTAACTGATATTCATTTTGCTTAATATGTTTAGCTGTGTAAATATGTAATGTGCCTAAATAAGATAATAATACTTCTCCAACTTAGAGGTGAATTCTATTTTATACTCTTGTCACACCTGTAATGCGATTTTAGTGATGGAGCATTTTCGATGTTACGGTCTCCGTTTTTTGAATTTTTGGGGATTTTTCAACTAAAATAGCTTTCATGAATCTGTCCACTTGGTAACCAGGTGTCACTATCTTTGGTTTGCAGAAACTCTTCCAGTGTTCCAGTTTAATGTAGTCCTTTCCTGGAGGAACTGTGTTGGTGCTGAGAGACCAGAAATAGCACGTGGTGTACATTTCACACTGAAACGGGAGCTGACCCAGGTCTCCAGTAACGCTGTCCCTCTGGTATGAACCCGGGAAGACGACATGTTGCAACAGCGCTGGTTTAGCACTGAATAATAGGCCTTGTGTTTTGTTATTCTCACCAGTTGCCATGAATGATCAGGGCTAAAAAAGTCAATTTAAAAAGAACTCCCTACCCTAGGGTTTAGGCTTGTAAACACGTTCTGACTAGTAGAGGTCTGAATTCTGATCATTCCGACTCGGGTTTCATTGTACTGAAGTTGGTGTAACTTTGTGAGTGACTGGTAAACATGTTACCAGATACCCCCATGGTTCTGTAATGTTTTATTTGCGTTTTCCTATGACTTGGCTCAACAATAAAAACATGATATCATGCTAATGCCACATTCTGATATTTAGGTAAATGGTTGCTAATTGTGTGCTCTCCCTTATCATGAGATCACTCTGTCATTGAGTGTTATGCAAATGTATTCAAATAATGTCTCAAGAGTTTTCAAATTGAATGACTCGAAATACTTTATAAATCCCAGGGGGGAATTAGGTTTTGTGACAGTTTCAACATATTAGAATACAAATAAATATTCATATAAACATAAGTTGAAGTGAAAATCAATTATTGTTACTTCGATAATTTCACTGGTGCTTCCCATCTTTTAAGAGGCTATACGAGTTATGGCAATGAAGCAGGACTTGAAGTGAGGATATTAATAAGATATGTTAGTTGTGTCAGGTCCTAGATCACCTGGTTACCTGCCAGAAAGTTAATTTGTTTTATTTATTGTATTTTGATAACTGATGGAGTGAATACTCCAATACTGGGTTGGAGGTGGTCAGATCTGGCAATAATAATTGATTTAGCTACATGCAAAGATGTCCTCTAGTAGCCAAGTGTAAAACAAATGTGATATTTAGCTCCCTCACCCGAGATTTTTGCAATTTCCTCTCGGTCATTGGTTTTCTTATATCGTTATAACGCGATGGAGCGAGCAGCCCTTGAACGAACCCGAAGTCCTTCCTGCGTGGCTTCTCTTCCCCGGGTAGATGAAGAGTTACCCAGTAAGTGATGACATGAGTCTGCCTGTTCTTGAAGTACACCCGTCTAACAGGTTCCCAGAGAGGCTGTCTGTCTCAGGGGGGGGGGGGGGGGGGAACTATGCTAGGTTGGTACATTCTGGTGACTTTGGCTGTGTTGTCTTATACATAATACCAGAAACAGACCCCCCCCCCCCCCCCCCCTTCCTCTTCCTGTAGCAGGCGATGGCTGTTGAGGAGGGGGTGCTTTCCTTATTAAAACATAGGGTCAGCACTAGTCTGGTAACTGTTGAGTGTGAGGGGGACCGTACTGGGGTTCACTTCTACATTGGAGTCCAGTTGATACAATCTGATAAATGTATGGCAATAACTGCTAACTGTTGCTTTTCTGCTTTCTGTTTTCTAGGTTTGAGTGGGACAAACTTTTGGAGACTGTGCATTGTTTGATCATAAGTGTGACAAAGTCTGACAAGCAGGAAGCTTATATACTCAGGTGAGTGCAGCTCTTGACCCGGTCTTCCTCCCATCAGGAGGCAGGTCGGATTAGACAGCGGTCATCTGTAAACCGCTTTCCACTGACGCTGCAGTCTGAGCTTCACACGCTGCTTCGAGTTCTAGAGATGTGACCGGTGTAGATTATGAAGGAAACCCTGCTGTAGCCCAATGTAAAGATGCTGCCCTCAGTTATCAGTGGCACCACAGGATTCTGCAGACTTTTCAAGAATCAAACAAATCTGATAGATATGTTATTTATCCCAAGTTGGGACATGATTTTGTCACAGCAGCATTTTACAGTCAATCTACAAGATTTACCAAATTACCTAAAACATAGAATGAAATAAAGATAAATGTACATTTAAAAAATATACATATTCTCAGTAACAACAAATCCTATTTTCGGAGGAGTATCTAAACTTTATAAATTATACAGAATAAAATGGACTATACTTTCTAAAATACCAAATTAATCTGGCAGGTAAAAGCAATTGTCATGGCATCCAGGAAGTCATTTAATAACTGCAGTATGACATTCTAATACAGACTGCAGGCAGATGGCGCATAACCAAGTATTTGCAAATATAAATAATTGTATCATTTCTTTTAACCTACTTTGATATCTCCAAAGGTTTGAGAAGTTGCTCCTGTGTACCTGCCCTATAATTACTGCTGCCATGTCTGGGGAAGTTGAACTAGTTTACTCTGTCAACTGACCCAATATAGTAAAGTATTGTATTCGTCACATGTGTTTATCATGTAGTTGATATTGCAATGTCGATTTAAAAAATGAAAGCTAATGTAATCTTGTGAAGTAAGCACTGTCTGATAATTTAAGTTGCAGATTTAGCAGTCTTGGATTAGACGTGTTCTGTAGGCTGGTGGACCAGTACGCTGAGAAACACAGTATGCGAGTGAAACCAGAACCCCAGGAATCACTTGTGTAATAAACAATGCTCTGCTTTTCCTCCACAGTGAGAGTAGCATGTTTGTCTCCAAGAGACGTTTCATTTTGAAAACGTGCGGAACCACCCTCTTACTGCAAGCACTGGTGCCTCTGCTGGAACTCGCCAGGGAGTACTGCGGGTTTGATGCCATCGAGGTAGGACGCTCAGCTTTCTCAGACACAAGAAAGGAAATGTAACTCCTGAAGCTCTTACCTAATGCCTGGAGCCTTTTTGTATTTTCATATTGTTGTATACTTTTTGCAGAATTTCTTCTACTCCCGTAAGAACTTTATGAAGCCAACCCATCAAGAGTTCCCTCATCGGAACTTCCAGGAGGAAGTGGACTTTCTTAGCCAGATTTTCCCAAGTACGTAACATTTAAGGATCTTAGCACTGGCCTCTTTTTGTGTCCCATTTTCCCCTTTTTAAATATCCTCTGAAAAAATGTAGTTTGATGAAACCAAAATGATACAATACCTTGATCTGTGTAAAGGAAATGTGAAGAAGTTGCCTTGTGCTCTCTGCCTCTTCCAGATGGTGCAGCCTACTGTATGGGACGTTTGAACTCTGACTGCTGGTGAGCCGTTCTGCTTAGAACTCAATCTATTGTCCATTGTTGCACATCGGTGCATATTTAGCTTGAGATTGGTGCTGAATGTGCTCTCCACTGACTATCCCTGAAAGATCTTATAGGAACTACTAGAGATTAAAATAGTGTTTCAGCCACAGCAAGATATTACTTAATGACAATTGGATGTTAGCACAGATGATGGCATCTCGTAGAATGATAACACAAAAGGAAAAAGAAGTATAAAATGGCTGCTTCGTTGACACATGTAATGAGCTCTCCCTGCCCGTTACACAGGTACCTGTTTACCCTGGACTTACCAGAGTACTGGGAGAACAAGCTTGCGGATCAGACGCTGGAAGTTCTGATGAGTGACCTCGATCCAGCCATTATGGACCAGTTCTATATGAAAGATGGTGTTTCTGCAAGTGATGTCACTCGTGTAAGTTCCCTCTTGATATCCCACGTGTTAATTTGAGCCACCAGTGTTTGGGTGGTTCAGAGCGTATGAGCTGAGCTGGCGTCAGTGATGCTTCATCTGATGTTGACGTAGTTCTGTGCTTTGTTGCAGATGAGTGGAATTCGTGACCTGATACCAGGTTCTGTGATTGACGCCACAATGTTCAACCCTTGTGGATACTCAATGAATGGAATGAAAACTGATGTGAGTCTCTCTTTCTGATTGGCCTACTCTGTGGTGCTCAACATGTGAGTAATATGGCTCTACTTCTTGTCCTCTCTAGGGAGCATACTGGACCATCCACATCACCCCGGAGCCAGAGTTCTCCTACGTCAGCTTCGAAACCAATCTCTCCCAGACATCGTACGATGATCTAATCAGTAAGGTGGTGGATGTGTTCAAGCCAGGGAAGTTCGTGACCACGCTTTTTGTCAATCAGGTAGGTATAAATAAGGAGCGCACTTCATTCAGAGGGATCTGAAATAGATTTGTCACTGAGTTTGTGTCTCCTGTTTTCCCCGCAGAGCTCCAAATGTCGCAGTGTCTTTTCTCCGGCCCAGAAGGTGGAGGGCTACAAGCGCCTCGACCGCCAGCTGGCTCAATTCAACGATTACAATTTTGTTTTCACCAGCTACGCCAAGAGCCGCGGGCAGAGCCAGCAGAGCTGAGGGTTGAGGATGAAGAAGCGTAAAAAAAAAGGCGGTTGCGTGGGGCGCCCCCCCTGCGGCTGTCTTCATCCCCCAGTAGAGAGCTTGTCCTCCTCCCTCTTCCTCTCCCCCCCCTTCTGCTGCTGTCGTGGTTCAGGATCTCGGAGTGCTGACGCGGTGGCAGGCCCTAGTTTAACCTCCAATTTGAGTTGTTTGCATTGTTGTACCTGTGACTTAGATCTCTTGCATGAAAGCTCTTTTCTCTGTTTCGATATTCTAGCTCACTCTTGCTGTGATCTTGAAGTGCATGTAGAGGAATTAAACACGCTCTGTTTGGGGCCGTCCACCTGTGCCCTGTCCAACAGACCCTTCCTGAAGGTCTCCCCCCTCATACCCCACAGACAAGGCTTCCGCCCGCACTAGGCCGGAGCCCTGACATGCTCAGACCTGTCTGCCTCTAAGCACTGTCCCTCCAACACGACCATAGCTCTCCACTTCACCTATAGGTATTTTTTAACTTTGAGTGCACTTTAAAAAGCTGTTTGCTTGTGGTACAAAAAAGAAGGCCAACCTTTAGTCTGAATGTATAAGTCATAGTGAGCTTTTGGCCATTTAATGGTTGTCTGATAGTCAGGACATATAAGAAGTCTTTCAAAACAAATGCCATATTTGCTGTTTTAATGTTGCAATATACGTCCAAGGGTTTGCGATTGGTCAATGTACTTCACCGAAGCTAAAGACTTCCTGCTTTGCTGGAATTTGAAGCATTCAGTAAATTGTGCTTCCCCCACCCTGACAATCATGTAGTCAGTGTTTCCCAAAGAAGACTGGAAACGTTATGAATAATTTAGACATCACATACACACTTTAATCCAGGCTTCTTTATTTACAGAATACTGTATCTAGAGGTAGCCTTTGGGTCTTAAACCTCCCCCTCCCCCCCAGTGATATTCAGCACATTCACATGACGTGTTAAAAGGAAATGTTGAAACTGAATGTAGCACAGCTGTGTAAAACACGTTTGTCCCTGTCTTTTTGAATGTACACATCTAGAGAACAGCCCGGACCGGATTTGAGCGAAAGTACACACACACACACAGATCATAATGCCCTGCTGCAGGTCTCCCTGCCAGAGACGGCCGGTCAGCTGGCCCCGGAGCCCTGACAGCTCTCAAAGGGAAATAATGAATTGGATACTTTTTGCTTAGTTGCCCAGCAAAGCATTTTTCTTTTTCCCACATAATATCCTCTGTCTCTTTCCGCCCCATACAGAAATCTGTAAGCGCACAATAGAGGCCCACCAGTCTGAGCATGCCAGGGTGATCCCGGATCATTCCACATTTAACCGCTGCATAAACTGCCTTTTTATTACATTAATTGTGCCCAGACATTTTTTGCAGTGAATTGGTCAAAAACGTGTCTCCCCAGCAGTTTTTTTTTTTTGTTTGGATCAATGCCCTTTGTTTGTTGAGGGGGGAAATCCTGTGATACTATGGTGCATGTGACTATAGTGGCGTGTTGCTTGACAGTGTAGCACAGCGCCATCTCTTCCTCCTCTTTGTCAGTAGGTGTGGGCTTCACCTTTTTCTTATTTTACCAGCTGAAAGCATTTCCTCATGTGTTAGGATAGGTGGTGTCAGGTCAACTTGTATTGTTCTTATGTTAAGTGCTGAATGCAGGTTAGGTTGGTGTTCTTAATTATGACTAGTCTTCTCCACCTGCCGTTCTCTTCAGTGGTGTTCACAATGCTTCTCCTGCCAGAGAATGCAATTTGAGCTGGAGAAGACAAGCCCAGATCCTAACCTGCTTTCAGCTGCAATCCATCTGATCTTTGGGGGTTTGTCTGGTGATTGCATCAGCAGACAACAGCAGTCATCTCATGGATCCTCTGAGCCAGTTGGACCAGTTAACGTGAGGGCGAGCAGAGGGGTTGTCTCCTGGAATAGTTTCCCTCTGAGTTGTCCATCATGGCTTTTGAATTGGTTTCATTGTTTTGATGAGGACCAATCTCTGCTGTCTAATGACTGAGGTGATCTGCTATGATGTTCCAGGTCCTTTTTATGAAGTCACATATTTAGGGATTTAGACTGTTCATAAGTACTGAAGCGGTTTGATGCTAACTGTTCTTGGATTAAGTACATTTTAGCCTTGTTGGTGTGGATCAGTATGCTATTGTTTTATTTTTTTATACAGTGAACTCAAAATGCATTTTTGCAGTTGAATGGTTATAGAATTTTATACAAAAAATATTTTGTATTTTTGATGCGGACCAATCTTTTTTTTTCTCTTCCCCTTTTGTCCAAATGTTTGTTTTTTGTCGTGAAAGCAGTTTTTTTTCTGAAGTTATGGAGGAATAAACGATGATCTGTAATTTCCCCCTTCCCTTCCTCTGAATCTCTCTGTAGAGGGGGGGGGGGGGGTCCTCCACAGGGTCAGAGAGGGTGCAGTTGCAGGATGTACTGAAGGAGAAACTTGGCTGTTCTAATTCTTTCTTTTGCTTTTCTTTGGATGGTCAAGATGTGCTAAATATATCTGTGCTATGAGCTTGATGCTTCAATAAAAAGAAACCTATCTGTGCACTTGCTGTGTTCCTTATTTGAAGCATTTTTATCCTGAGCTGTTAAAGCATTATTAGAGGAAGCTAACAATACAGCATCAAAGATGTCTGCACCATCTCATTTTGCAGTGCATAGTCACATAGTCACAAACAATAGACACAATGAAATATGCCAAATAGCATGTTGATACAAACTACTTGTATTATGAAATATATATATATGCCAAACTTTTCTACTTTAACGTCCTGCATCAGGGTCAGTTCAGAAATGTTTCCACAGATTCAGTTTTGCACTTCCATAAAGTGGAGTGGGTTGGAGCTTCATTGTTTAAATATACATACAAAAAGCATGATAACCAAAGAAGCATCCATGCAGCTTGGTGCTGTTTCTGATTTAACATTTGGGATTCATCTCATGGCAGGCCTTTGATTCAAACTCAAATGGATGCACTCCCAAGTTAGTCCTGCAATGTTTAGAAACATGAACCTACTGAAATTATTTCCAGTCTTTCCCTATACATTTGAGATGCTTTAACTCTTGCACATCACATCTCAATTGCCCTATAGTTCATTTTTGAATACATTACCATAGTTCAAATAACTCCATGGACTTGTGCCCCGAAACTGTTCAGACATGTTGTGTGGTTGGAAGAGGCTGCTAACCAAGTGGTTGAGTGAATTGATCATCATGCTCTTGAGATTACCACAAAGAAAATACAGAAATAGTGTTTGGCTTACCATCGGACTCATAAAGTCCCGGTTGTGATCTATACTGAAACAATTAAGCAGGTGCTTTCATATAAATACTTAGGTGCATGGGCGTAGGAAGCATCCTGAATGTGGGGGGGGGGGGGCCCCACCACGAAAAAAAAATAGATTTCCTGTATTCTGGAGCATTTTAACAGGTGGTTTGATACTTTTATGTGGCTATACTAGCATGAGGGAAATGATGGGTACATTTTGTAATTTCATCCAGTAGTAAAGAAAGGAAACATATTTGATTATTAATTCAGAGCCGTCTTTGAATTAATAAAAAGCAGTTTAAATGCCCATTTGGTACATTTATATGCAACAATAAATATGTGTGAGTGCATTGAGAGATATTGTTGTGGAGAGTCATTTATATATAAATCGCAAAATACATTTGTGAATCCTTCTGTGAGCATTTATTAATATTGAGACTGATCTGACTCCATACAGATGTTAAGTTCACCTAGGAATGGTATCATTGACTTAAATGTTGCTCTTCTGTCTATATTGGTCATATGACGCCCCTTGCCTGAAATGTTTCCTGTTCAATATCCCCACTGATTTCCTTAACATTCTGGGATGAGAGTCCACATCACAATTGAATCTAAACTGTCATTTCCCTTTCATCACTCACCTCAGCAACGGACCTCTCTCCCCTGTCCCTGTGTTCTGCCTCGGACTCACTCTCAAGCGCCTAGATGTCAAGAGAGGTGGTGAAGTGATCATTATGTATTGAGCAGTATTCTCTTTCACATTAAATCATAACAAGTCATACTGAATGTAAATACAACTGACTCTAAAGTAAGTCCCAGTCTGTGACATTGGACATTTTGAAGACTCAAAGTCCCAAGCAGTAGGTAGAATATTAGCTGTCTATGTAATGTGCACAGAAAATAAATAGTTAACTGAATACTGAGATGGAAATTGCCTATAAGCACTCAGTAAAACAAACACACACAAAAAGCTTCTGAATGATAAGAAGCACAATTAAAACATAACGCACATTATCATTTTGAGAGAGAGTACCTAAGTTAAAGAACTCAGAAAATAATCGAACTGAGGCTCCAGTAAAACACACTGACTGCGTCTCTACATGGACATCATGGTGTTTACATGAGCACAGAGAGATGGGGTTATTCATGTTCCCTGTTTACATGATAAATACTAGTAACCTGGCATTTCGATGCCTTTTCTCATCTAAACTATTCAGTATTTGTATCTCTCTATCATGACATAAAGACGAAACTCCTCTCCAGAAGTGAGACGCTTTTGCCGCCGCTGCCATCACTGTTAACTGATTAACTGCTACCAGCTGATGACTTACTTTCCTCTTCCTCGAAAAACATGTTCTTATGTCCATGTTGTCTGGGGGAGAAAACATATCAAACCAAGAGATCGTCAGCTTTGATTTTCGCTGTATTAACCATTTCCTGAACACTTGGTGTGTGTGCCTTAACTCCGCTACCGGATCGCGATCGACCGGTTGATGCGAGTGTGGTGCGGGTAGATCGCGGACCGTTAAAAAAAAAGTAACAAAAGAAAGAAAAAGAAAATAAATATAATAATGTTTGAAAAATACGTTTTTAGATGTAAACCTATCATCCACCACCCCGTTAGCAGGTGCCACTTGATTGACGTATATTTGAGACACCTCAATAATATAATACATTAACCGTGCTTTACGTGAACCCATACAGTCTATGCGTGAACCTCATCATGACACAAGAGAGGACTGCAATTTCCCGTGTTCAGTGAATGCAACAGAGGCAAGTCACCAGACCAATCAGAGAGTTGCATGGAAATACACGTTCCATTTCGTATATGGCTTCGCCCTCTAAGGATATCGCTATTGGGTAATCCCCCTGCGCCCCGCGCAGCACTGAAAACTTGTAGTCCACGCCCACCCGCAAGGTGGGCCCCACCCTCGGGCCTCCTTCCGGTATAAATAGGAAGGAGGCCCGGCAATCTGCTCCCTCTTTTCTTCAGCAAACCAGCACAGTTACTGAAGCACAGCAATTGAGAATCGTCATGAGCAACAACTGCGTCTGCGATTGTCCCTCATGTGGCTCTGGGTTCATAATGAGTTATGACCAGCAGAGATAAAAGCAGTATGCTAATCCTGCCTGGGGTCAGAGCACGCGTACGCGGCTCTAAACGAGCAGGTAGCAGGCACACACTGCGCCCGTCTCCCTTGGGGCGACAGGAAGCGGAGAGCGGACGCTCTTGCTGCTGTGGCCGAGGAGGACGATTGGCCCGTCCAGGCTTACGAGCCGCGGACGGGGCCGAGTGTCCCTGGGGCCGAGTGTCGGGCAGGAGTCCGAAGAAAAGCAACTCCTGCCCTCCACGGTTCACCGTGCGGTTCTCCCCTCCCTCCTCTCCCCCGGACAGGGGAGACAGAGTCGGAGCAGGGTGCCAGCTTGGCGGCCGAACATGCTTTCCCCCTCTCCGTCACCACAGCGCAGCGGGGAATAACATCGCGCTGCTCTCCAACTCGGTGGTGACACTGGTAGAGCGGTCAACCACCAAGGCAGAGGAAATCAGCAAGGCGGCAAGCACGGCTCTCATTCTGTGCGCGTCCGTTGCTGTCTCCCAGGGAAGGATTTCCGCTTGGGTGACACAGATCCAGCGCCACCTCTGGCGGAAGCAGGCGTCTGTTACAGAGACGGCCAGAAAAGTGCTACTGGACACTCCAATCAGCCCGGACGGGTTGTTCGGACCCCAGTTCCACGCCATGGTGGAGTCCATGAAGACGGCCGCGGAACAGGCAGAAGGCATTCCCCAGCATGTACAGCTGGCTCCAGCCTGCTGAGCGCCCACAGCGGCACCAACGCCCGCAGCAGCTGCGGCGTCCACGCCGGCCACATGATGCCGCAAGCGGAGAGACGCCCACAGCAACCGCCTCGGCATCAGACTCGCCCTTCGGCGGCTGCAGGGGCCCCGTCCCACGTCTCCACTCCCCCACCACCCCAGAGACAGGGTCTCCCGGCGGCGAGTCAAAGAGGAGTGAGGCTCCCCCGTTCGTGGTCTGCTCCGCGAGAGCCTCCGAGGAAGCAGAGCCGGTAATTAAGCCAGCTGCCACTAATCTGTTGATTAAGTAGACAGCAGGGCTCCCTGCAGAAGCCTGCTGGTTTTAACCTATCGGTTAATAACCTGCAGAGCTCGCGGCATTCCTCTGTCCGAGATACGCCTCCTACACACGGTCATAATAACCCATGAGCGCCGTTATAACGCCTCATGTGGACAGCACTGCGCACACCTCCACTCATCCCCTGAGCGTGTACACGCCTCATGATGAGAGCCGGAGTGAGACGCAGTGTGTGGAGGCCCCCGTGCAGCCCTTTCGGTCCAAGCACACCTTGGGTTGGGCAGCGCAGGAATGCATACTTCCACGTACCCATCATCCCGAAACACAGGAAATAGCGTTTGGATATTTCCTGGCTCCTCGCATTTTTTGTGTAGAGAAGGCTGGAGCCACTACACAGATGAGGGATGAGAGTGTGTTTTCTCTGGACGACCTGCTATTTGCTGGCTCGCTCCAGGGAGGAAGTCGCTTTACAGACGTTATATTCGTATCGCATCTGTCAAAGTCTGGGTTTCATAATGAATTGGAAGAAGAGCTGTCCTCTTCCCTCTCAGACAATCGTTTATCTGGAGTGGAATTAAACTCAGCCAGCAGAGCGCGGCTCTCCCGGCAGTGAGTGGAGGAACTGACAGCGTTGGCGTCAGCTGGTTACGTGGGGATCCCCCTGGGTCTCCCCCACAGGTGGAGTTTCCAGAGGTGGTTACATTACATTACATTACATTGCATTTAGCTGACGCTTTTATCCAAAGCGACTTACAATAAGTACATTCGACCAGGAAGACACAACCTTGAAGAAAACAGAATCATATAAGTACATCAGGTATCATAGAGCCAAACATTTCAAGTGCTACTCAACTGGCTATAGATAAGCCAGTCCTTTATTAGTATATAAGTGCCTTGTTAGTAATTCTATCGCTCGAAGTGGAGTTGAAAGAGATGAGTTTTCAGTCTGCGCCGGAAGGTGTGTAAGCTTTCTGCTGTCCTGATGTCAATGGGGAGCTCATTCCATCATTTTGGAGCCAGGATAGCAAACCCACGTGTTTTTGCTGATGGGAACTTGGGTCCCCCTCGCAGTGCTGGTGCAGCGAGTCGTTTGGCTGATGCAGAGCGTAGTGCACGCGCTGGGGTGTACAGTTTAACCATGTCCTGGATGTAGGAAGGGCCAGATCCATTCGCGGCATGGTATGCAAGTACCAGTGTCTTGAAGTGGATTCTAGCAGTTACCGGGAGCCAGTGAAGGGAGCGGAGGAGCGGTGTGGTGTGGGAACATTTTGGAAGGTTGAAGACCAGACGAGCCGCTGCATTCTGGATGAGCTGCAGAGGTCGGATGGCACATGCAGGTAGACCAGCCAGGAGGGAGTTGCAGTAGTCTAGGCGTGAGGTGACGAGAGCCTGGACCAGAACCTGCGTGGCTTTCTGGGTCAGCTGGGGACGAATCTTCCTGATGTTGTAAAGCGTGTATCTGCAGCAACGGGTTGTAGCAGCGATGTTTGCAGTGAAGGACAGGTTGTTATCTAGGATCACACCCAGATTCCTTGCAGTCTGAGTCGGGGAAACAACAGAGGTGCCGATGTTGATTGTCAGGTCAAGAGTGGGAAAAGCAGTTCAGTCTTGTCAAGGTTGAGCTTGAGGTGATGAGCAGACATCCACTGGGAGATGTCAGCTAGACAAGCAGAGATGCGTGCGACGACCTGGGTCTCTGAGCGGGGAAAGGACAGAATTAATTGGGTGTCGTCAGCGTAGCAGTGGTATGAAAAACCATGCGGGCTAATGACTGATCCGAGCGAGTTTGTGTACAGGGAGAAGAGGAGGGGACCAAGAACAGAACCCTGAGGGACCCCTGTATGACACACGGTCATAATAAATCCACGAGCACCGTTATAACGCCTCGTGTGGACAGCATGCACACACCTCTCATCCTCTGGGCGTGTATGCGCCTCATGATGAGAGACGGAGTGAAATGCAGCGTGTGGAAACTCCCTCGCAGCCCTTTCGCCTCAAGAAGCGCGAGCGGCGATGGCGTGGCCCATCACCATGACGACCATTACGGCACATTACAGAGAAGCTTCTCTCCCCAGCAGTTCCATGGGATACAAGAAACACTCCTGTCATCCCAGGAACAGTGTCTTGCGTGGTTTTTACTCCCGCTATTTTTCTAAATCTCGGAAAAGAACGGGGGAGTCGCCCCGTTGCTGTACAATCAAACATGTGTTGATTTGCACAGACAACAGGCCACGGCTATGGAAGCAGCCTACCTCAATCGCCAGGGAGGAGTACGATCTGCGCAGCTTCTGAACGCAGCCAGGCGGCTGCTGTTCTGGGCGCGCACACATGTTGCTCTCCATCAGAGCAATGTATATTCCCGGCAGAATATAGGGAGGGGCTCGCAGAGCGCAGCAGCCGTTGTATGTGAGGAGTATGGAGACTCAGACCTGTGTCACGCACACTGGCGCTTCAGTGGGATTTGGCTTTGGTGTTACGCGCACTAAAGCAAAGCCCCATTTGAACCTGATCAGGTTCCCCTTAAACTGTTACCAGCCAAAGTAGTATTGTTTTTGTCTGCTCTCTCTGTGGCTCCGTCATGCCTCCGGATCCAAGGAGATGGCAGTTCAGTTGTTTTACGCCCTAACCCGGCTTCTTCATGCCTAAGGTCATCACAACTCTTTTAGGTCAAGAGTGATCAGCCTGGCTGGCTTATTCCCCCCTCCTTACAGGTCGGAGGAAGAAGCTCCTCTGTCCTGTGCGCGCGCAGTCTTGCAGGACAGCTGTCACACTGGCTGTGTGAGGCTGTGTCACAGGCATATGTCTCCTCTGGGGTGGAGCCCCCGGAGAACATCAATGCGCACTCCACCAGAGGAATTTCCTCCTCCACGGCTTTGCACGGAGGAATGTCAGTGGAAGATATTTGCACTGCTGCATCTTGGTCTTCCCCCTGTTCATTTATTCATTTTTATTTGAGGGATGTCTCCCATTCCTCTCTGACACACCCTATACTGGGTGTCCTGTCGGAGTGAGTGACGTCAGGGAGCCAGCTGTGCGCTCTCCTACCTGTCTGACATGCAGAGAGCTGCTGTTCCCTCTCTATGATCGCTGGACAAGGTGGGACCTTCGTCTCTACTTTCTCACAGCGGCCGGTATGTATTGTTCCCAGCCTTTGTCCCCTCATGGAAAATATTCATGTTGTGCTATATTCCAGGGACGGTAATGCGCTATTACCCATGGCACAACAGGCAGGGGGGTGTTATTGAGCAGGTGTGTCTGTGCTTCTAGTGCCGGGCGGACCCAGTGGGGCACAGACTACATCATGCTTCGCCCATAACCCAATAGCGATAGCCTTAGAGGGCGAAGCCATATACGAAATAGAACTGAGGTTACCTACTGTAACCCCAGTTTCTATGAGTAAATGGTGCAGCCCTCTAAGTGCGGGGCCCCACTGGCTCTACGAATAGCTGAAGAAAAGTTATTTTGTATAGGAGCAGATTGCCGGGCCTCCTTCCTATTTATACCGGAAGGAGGCCCGAGGGTGGGGCCCACCTTGCGGGTGGGCGTGGACTACAAGTTTTCAGTGCTGCGCGGGGCGCAGGGGGATTACCCAATAGCGATAGCCTTAGAGGGCTGCGCCATTTACTCATAGAAGCTGGGGTTACAGTAGGTAACCTCAGTGTGCTTGTGTCATTCAAGCTCTGCTCTGTGTGTGTGTGGCAATAGCGCATTTATGGCGTGTTTCTACTGCAGGCCTCGCTCGGTTTGGTTAGGCCTTATTAGGCCCGGCTCACTTTAATGCTGCGCTTCCATTACAGTTTAGTAACGCAGTGTAAGCGGAGCCGTGACGTCATCTTCAATGAGCGCCCGAGAAAAACAACACAGCCGTTAGCTCTTAGCACTCAGAGCTCACAGCTCCTCATATCTGTTCAGAAACTAGACAAAAGTGAAACAAGTACAAACCACAGACTGCCTGTGTCATGGTGAATACAGTCGCTGCTTTATTTATGTCTGTATAGGCTAGGGCAGGGGTCGGCAACCCCTGGCACAGAACGGACAATCGTCCTTATTATTATGCCGTTTAAACCAATTATTTAAATGTGTTTGTTAAATTCGACATCATGTCAGTTGCGCTGACAGGTCCACACACTGCTTCCCCGCAGCGAGGCTCCCCCGCCCTCCTGCTGATAGTTGACGAGCGTCAAGCTCTTCAACCCCGCCCCCCCCCCTTGATAATTCTCGTTCGTTGGCACGCTGATAACAATTTTTTTTTTAAATGGCACTTCATATCAAAAAGGTTGCCGACCCCTGGGCTAGGGTGACCATATTTTGATTTCCAAAAAAGAGGACATGCTGCCAATGCTGGCACGCGGCACCGTAACCAGTGGCACACTAGGAATAAGTGGAATAAGTGTGCAAAAAAAATATTTAAATTGTATTTTCGGATCCTGAACAAGGCCGCCGCCAGAGCGCGTCTCCCCGTTACCTGCAGAAGGAAGCCATGCACGCAACGCAGCCCCCCTCTCTTTAACTCCAGGTGACTTTCTGCCGCTTTCCTCCGTGGTGCTGATCGTTTCACCACAGAGAGGAAAGCACTTCACTAACTGCAGTACCCATAAGGAGCTGTACAAATGCCGCAGTTTTTGCGTGGCTGTGTCTTTAGTTGAAAGCCCAGTGGCGATCTGCTCATCTCTCATTGAAATAATATGCTACAAAGGGGCGGACTGGCCATCTGTGTGTTGAACTTTCCTGTCGGCTCCCAGACCGTGGTCGAGGAGGGCAGAAGCAACAAGCTTCAGGTTCAATACCCCACTTTAGCTTCAATGACTGGAGAGAGGCGAGCTCTTCTTGGGAGGCCGTTGCATTTATTTAGCTGTTCTTCTGTTTCACAAAATACATACCAGACCTGTTTTTCTGCTTCCTCGTTTCACTTCCAGAAACATACACACGTTCCCTCACTGTTGCTCTACCATCCACACATGCACAAGCCACACCCCTCTCTCTCTCTCTTAAAGGGACAGCGATCTCATCTCACTCTGCGTGACCCTAATATCATAACATGTGAGTTCTGGAGAATCACAGAACGGACGATCGTCCTTATTATTATGCCGTTTAAACCAATTATTTAAATGTGTTTGTTAAATTCGACATCATGTCAGTTGCTCTGACAGGTCCACACACTGCTTCCCCGCAGAGAGGCTCCCCGCCCTCCTGTTGATAGTTGACGAGCGTCAAGCTCTTCAACCCCGCCCCCCCCCCTTGATAATTCTCGTTTGTTGGCACGCTGATAACAATTTTTTTTTAAAATGGCACTTCATATCAAAAAGGTTGCCGACCCCTGGGCTAGGGTGACCATATTTTGATTTCCAAAAAAGAGGACATGCTGCCCCCAGCCTCGAGATACTTAATGATACTCAACGTTTACTCAAAGATGCCTTATTGTTTTAAAGTATGCCTCCTCTGTATGGATATAACATTATTATTTATATTATTTTACTGTATATAACACAATAATATCTCTCTATAACCAAAGACACACCAAACCAAGGTTACTCAACAATCAACATGCTTTATTATGCCTAGAATTATCTCTGACAAATCTCAAATGCACAAGAATAACTTAAACATCAACCTGTAACAAAATAATAGCTCTCTTTTCAAGTCTTACAAAAATAAATAACAAAATATATGAAATAGTAGAAAATAGAAAGACCAGCTTTAACAAATAATCTCTTTGTATCTTGTCAATGTAAACAATAAAACAGTAACCTCACAAAGATACTAATATAATTATTTTAAAAGTGCACTATGCAGTTTTGGCTTTTACATTTGCATAATTGCCATTAGTGAACATAACATAACACATTTTGAGGCACCATGAACCAAATATAAGCCTACTTTAAATGTTTGTAAACACAATTCCAGGCCCTGTCATTGTAAACAACCACAGTGAAACGACAACTTCTCACATATTTCTAGCTTCAAACAGTTTTCTAGGGTCCCAATTTAAAATTAAAAGTTTAAAGTTTCTCTCCCACAGCTACATAGCTTTCTCTCTCTGCATAGCTGCATACTTCAATCTTCTTCATCCTGCTTTTCTTCTTCATCCTCCTTGTCTGCCCATCGATATTTAGCTGTGGAGCTGATCTTTCCCAGCAGTTTTCGGTTGCTCAACAAATAAGCATGAAAGTCTTTGCAACACATGTCTTTCAAATTGTATTGCACAAATAGAATCCCCTTCAGTGACTCAACAGACAGCCGGTTCCTCTCCTTGGTCCACTGGCTCTGCATCAGTGAGAAAACCCTCTCAACATGTGCATTGTGAGAGGAAAGTGCAAAGACAAACTGTGCAATCTTCAGTAGTTCTGAGTAACATGCAATGCTTTTGGCCTTCTCAAAACATTTGGTCCACTTCTGGTGCACCTGCAGGCCACTGGACTCCTCAGCACCTTTCTGTGAATCTCTTCAGATTGGTGACCTGGTCAAAACACTTGACATCATCAATTACCACGCCCTTCTCTCCTAGGAACTTGATGCAGGCCTCCACATCATTCCACTCTGGTGGCTCACTCAGATCCATCCACGTGAATGTGGAGAACTCTTCCATGGGAGTCATCCACTTCTCCAGATACTCCAGACATGTACTGTACAGGCCTTGCACATCAGCACAGAACTGGTCATATTCCTTACCAAGTCCATCACTACGCTTTTGTGCCAGTAGTCCCTTAACTTTAAGGGACATGAAGTTGTTGCTCTTGCGTTCAAGAAGAATGGTGTGGATGCTGTTCATTATTTTCTTTACCTCCATAATGGAGTTCTTCTCCTTTTCCATGTCTTGAATGTGGGTGTGGAACGCAGACATGAGTGAGTGCATGTGCCAGAGGTAGATCTCACTGAATTCGTTTTCAAAAAACTTCTTGATCACTGTGGGTGGTTTTTGCTGAGACAGAAAGAATGCCTTTAAGGCTGGAAACATCTGTATCGTCCTCTCAATGCCTGGGAACAAGGACAGCCACCTTGTCTTGCTGTGAGAAAGCATCCTTCTGTATTCAATGTCAACAAGATCACAGTACTCCTTCAGGCTCTCAGTGCGCACAGTGTAAATGTGGAAGTACTGGTAGATTTTGAACATGATATTCTCAAGGTCAATATCTATTGTGTCTGCCCCATGATGAACACAATTATTCACTATGTGTGCTGGGCAACCCACACCGACCAGAGTGTTCTTCTGCAGCAACCTCTTCAAATGTGCAAACACATTCTTTCCCCCTTCATCACGTCGGATTCCTCCAAAGTTTGTGTTGCAACTGTCTCCAGTAAATGCAATGCATTTTTCAGACAAATTGTTTTTTGCCAATGTTTCAATGAGATATTGTGCAATGGTTTCTGCTGTCTCATTTGGTGTGTCTTTAACCTCGATTAATTTAGTTTGCATGCCACCCCTCTTCCAGTCAAAGTACTGGATTATGATTGGGAATATTTTCACTGCTCCGTGGTTCCTCCCGTCTGTAGAAACACCACAGTACTGGATTTCTTTGAGTGCTTCATGTGCGACATCAATCGAGTGGGGCGCTATAACACCATTGACAATGGCTTCGCACTACTGAATATTTTGGCAGTGTCAGAGTCTGGAAATGCTTTTTTTAGCAAGGCACTTGTGCAATCCATAGATCTGTAGCTGTTTTGATTGTTCACAGTGTGAAATGCAAACGCACCCTCCGCGGGATTTACAGCATCCTCTGTTTTGCCTGGTCTAACAAAGAAGTCTGTTAACTTTGCCGACAAACTCTCACCTTGCACAGCTTTCCTATGTTTGTCTGTGTCCATGTGCACTTTAAGATCGCCTGCACCTTTATTGGACACACACACGTATGTGCAAGCGTTGCACACGGTGCACTCCGCCTCCCATTTGTTCTGACTGGGTTGGTACATTTGGAATTTCTTCTGCAATTCATCTGTAAAAGTACATTTGCGCTTTGGCATTGTGAATGTGAGCTGCGGTCCGCTCTGTCCCCTTCCTCTGTTTGTGTGTCAGCGTAGTTGTAGAGCCGCCCACAAAGCTTCAGACTCAGGGATTACGTCACACAAGCAACAGAGTACCGTAGTATTCTGTGCAATGCGCCAGTCAATTTAAGTACATGCAAACGGTCCGCGAAACCCGGACATTTTCATGAATTTATAAACCTCCCCCGGACGACCCGGACAGGGCGTGAAAAGAGGACATGTCCGGGCAAAAGAGGACGTTTGGTCACCCTAGTATAGGCCGTTGTTGTGAGTGTGGACGGTCGGAGCATATATAACGTTAGCTTAGCCAAGCTCCATTTAGAGAACACGCATTTTAAAAGGTTTTTCGCCTGCCGTCTGTCTGCAGACTTGTCAAAGCGTTAATTCATGGTTTTTACTAACCGGTATCAGTATGTTGTTACTTCGGCATCATTTTGAAACGTGTATTACAATTAAATCACGGTCAAATATGTTCATCTTGTTGTAGTTGTAGCCCCCTTGCCAACGATTCTCTCTCTAGTTTAGCATACTCGGCCCGACTCAGCCTGGTTGTTCCTGGCCCTAGAACCACGATTTTATGGGGCCAGAAAAACTGTGAATTAGGACCCGCTAGCCGGTACTATGCCAAGTGGAAACGCAACCAAAAACGGGCCCAGCACGGCTCAGCACGCTTAAAGCGCGCCACCCGCTGCAGTGGAAACGCGCCATTAGTGTGATAGAGAGAGAGGGAGAGAGGGAGAGAGAGGGACCGGTGCTAGCGGGGACGGTGATGTTAGCATCTGGTTAGCTAGCTGCACTAACGGACATAAGGAGCTGTTTCCACAACAAGCTGGAGGAGAGTCCTCCCCTGTCAGACTGAGGGGCTCAGGTGAGCTAAAGGACTCTCTGAGTGTTTAGAACAGTTTTGTCACAAATTATTCAAAAGATTATTTCCACGGCACACCTTTATATGATCATTATAGTTATACAAACAATAAGAGAATAAATGATAAACAGGTATGAAATACTATATGGCAGTAAAACAAGAATACAGTTTGAAAGGGGAGTGATTTGTAAAATACCCATAAAGAAAAAGAAAATCTGTTTAAAGTTCTGTTTCATCTGGGTGTTGAGGGATGTATCCATAGATCTCGTAAAAAATAGCACTTGCCTATATGCCGTGAGCTGATTATGGAGCCTTCATTGTAACAGTAATTCAGATGCAATTAGCCTATATAAAAGGCCTCAAATTGGAAACACTGTCTGCCTACCACTGGGCTTTTTCACTCAATTCTGCAATAGGTAGATCTCGCCTTTCACCTAGGCCGAGGTCGGTGATCTTGGGCTTAAAATGGTTGGTGACCACTGGTCTAAACTAATCATTTGAAAAAGTGGGGGGGACTTGTCCCACCCTCATATAATGGCTGCGATGCCCATGCTTAGGTGTAATGCTAGGCCATCTTCTACCCTGGAAAGACCACACTGAATACATTGGTAGAAGGAATGTATGGTGTTCTACAGTACTGCCATACTACATGCCAGTAGGCCTACATGCTACATGTGTTTGTCCCATGCTTTTAAGTCAAAATTGCTCCACCAGTTAAAATCTGCTCAAAGACTTTATGTCCTCAATTTGAGACTCTATTGTGCATCATTCAAAACTCGAATGGAGTTTAATCCCAGATCACCTGTAGGCTACTTTAAGGGGTTAAAGTAATAATGAGTTAAAGGGATGTTTCTTTGTACCTTTATCCTTTTTGATGTTGCAAATGGAGCTGCTGCTTTGCAAGAAAAATGTCCACTCCATCCGACAATAAAGTAGGCTAGTATCCTCTCGCATCGTAAGTGAAGCAAAAGGCTATTCCTTCTGTTATAAAGCTATCATACTGAATAAATGAAATACATTTACTGTGAATGTATGCAAAAATGTATGGCATATGGCTGTCTAACAGAAGTTAAATTCATTTCTCACTTATTCTGACAAAGTACTTAACGCCAAATAAAAGGACCCGATAAAAAGAGTTGTTAAATAATAGTGAAGTCACGTTGTAATAACAATAACTCATCTCTCTCGAGTTTTCCTTTTGAGCTTTGCCAAAAGCCACTGTGTCAAGTGTCCATCTTGGGTTGCCGTCCGGAGTTGTCCAATATGGCGGACCATCTCGCACATGCGCAGTACAGATCAGGGAGGTAGACAGATCGGGTAGTGACCAAGCCCCCAGGAAGTGCGCCGGACTCTGATGACAATATTCGTGGTGGCCAAACGGCGGTACTACACTTCCGTTTGGTTGCCAGGCCCGGAAACACTATTTCCCGTTGACTTACATTGGGAAAGAGTGGTCTGTAACTCGTTGGATAATTTTTTTTAAACTAAATAAACTAACCAGTATGAACGTTTGTATAGCCCTTATTAAAAACATTCGTTCCTCAAGTTGTAAAAATGTGCTAATAACGTTATTCTGAGAGTTATTTCCCTCGGCTTTATGAACGCGCATCTAACCCACGGGACCACGCCGCCCGGCACGTTCATGTTACGTGTTCAGCACTACATGAGTTTCTCTTTACCCATGGATGCACAATAACAACGGACCATATCGCCTCACTGCCACGGAGCTGTAATAATGGATATATTGCACATGTTAATTAATCATTTGTAAAATATTATACTACATGGGCTGTATGATTAAATCTTGTACCGTAAATGTTGTATTAAATAAAGTTAATATTACCGACGTTAGATTAACGTCCCTGTAGCTTATTATTGCACTAAGAAGCTTATTGCATTATTGCAATAATTCTTTCATGCTAAATGAAGCTCTGTTGGATATCACTAGATCCTGTTACAGCGTAATATAAGTACATAACGATTGATGTGGACATTAGCATAATGACTAGCTAGCCGCTAGCTGCTAACTGCCGCCTCGTTAATACGAAATCCATCATAATAACAAATCATTACCATGCTGTCATGAACACACGGTGCTGTTACGTGTACGCAAATTGACGTGCTTGATGTGAACGAGCATTTTGGTTAAAGTTGCGCATGCGCTATGAGCGCACATACGGGTACTTCTCAGGCATGCTGGGTAATCTGTGACGTTTCATTCTCTCAAAAGTTGGGCCATTTTATCATCATGCGCCAATGAGCAACTCTCATAGGAATGAATGAGGCCCGCCTCCCAGGCTGTATCCAGTTCTTATTATACATCCATGGTAGTGACAGGCCGTGCAGTTATGGGCCCTTTCTCATTTCATCAAATCCCCCTCCTCGACTCCTCGACTCCCCGGTCCTCCGGTAGTGACCCGGAAATGAATTTCAGCGCGCCATGTTGAAGGACATCTCATTTCTCTAAATGCACATCGAGGACCGAGGATCGAGCGTCGAGGAGGCTCTCTGGAGGAGCTCTAACCGAGGATACACTGATGGGTCCTCCACGGTCCTCCACGGCTCCTTCGTGGATGCATTTCCGGGAACAGAGATGTTTCAAAGAGGCGTGACGCACGGCCGGACTTATCTCAGCCAATGACAGCTCTGCATGCATCCCCTGGATATTATTGTATTAACTGCTTTCATCGTGACCAGTGGCGGAGCTGGGGGGTGGCTGGGAGTGGCCACGGCCACCCCCAGCTGAATCCTGGCCACCCTATTGGCCACTCCAAACACCCTCACCACGGGGGCCCAAACTATTTTAGAACATTAAGAAAATATTTGTTAGTAACCTTTCATCATTCATCAAGAATTAACACCAATAGGACGTTATATTGATAATGTAATCACTAAACTTACAATTCATTTAACTTATTTTCTTCCAAAAGTTAATTATCCAAAGCCTCTGTACACCCACTTCTATTTACATGTAATGTTCCTGGCCCCAAACGCGGTGCAGCACCGCCGGCACTTTCTAGCAGAGAGTGAGAGCATGTTAGGAGCAGGGATGCTAGTACTTACGTGTGTGCCATGTCTCAACGACTCACAAAGTCAGGCTTTCAAAAGAGAAAAGAAAGGAGAGAAAGACAAGAGAGAGGGACTAAAGGGCGACACAGTTTTTCAAAGAAAAGGTGGGCGTGGTCCATGAGTGGTGGAAATGTGTCTATTAGCTACGCGTAGTTCATTGTAAATAATAATAATTGTTATGTTTTTTTTTTAGAAAACTGACATTAAGTACTGTTAATATCTATACAGGTTTTTAATTTCACTGCTCTTTCAGCTGACATTTAGTAAATGCAGGTACATTTTTAGCAGCTATTCATACTAAATCAGTTGTCCCTCCCCCTGGTGCCAGGACCAACAGATCCATCTCTAGGCTCAGCAGCCCTGTCCCCCCATAAGTGTTATATTTTCACCGCTCAGTGTCAGTAAATAGTGTGCAGTTAGTATTGGACTACAAGATAGATGCAAGCCTGTACAGGTAGAGTTATTTAAAGCATAAATGAGTGAGTTGGGTTCTGGAGGTGTGGTTACAGCAATTGTGCTTGGTTGGCGTGGCCTGGGCCTGGTGGTGGGGCCCAATGTGATATATTTTCATGGGGCCCAAAATCCCTGGCGTGTATGGCCAGAGGGCGGGACCTATAACACATTTACTACCCAACAGCATTGTGAGGCTGAACAAAAGAACCGTTTGACTATGTAAATGTAATAATAATAAATAATAATAATAGATTTAATTTGTTAGCGCTTTTACAGGTGCTCAAAGACGCTTTACAGATATAGTGAAGGGAAAAGGAAGGAACAACAAATAAATATATAGTAAACAATCACACATTAAAAGCCAGATTGAAGAGGTGAGTTTTTGTAAGTTTTTTGAAGGTGGTGAGGTCAGTGCAGTCTCTGATGGGTTGGGGGAGTGAGTTCCAGAGGGAGGGGGCAGCGACGGAGAAGGCTCTGTCCCCCCAGGTCCGGTGATTGGTGCGGGTGGGGATGGATAGGAGGTTGGCTTCTGATGAGCGGAGGCAGCGGGAAGGGGCGTGGTGGTGCAGCAAGTCTGTGAGGTAGGGGGGGGCCTGATTGTTGAGGGCTTTGTGGGTAATGAGGAGGACTTTGAAGTTGATTCTTTGACGGACGGGGAGCCAGTGGAGGTTCTGGAGGACGGGAGTGATGTGGTCTCGGGAGCGGGTGTGGGTGAGGAGGCGGGCAGCAGAGTTCTGGATATGTTGGAGTTTATTGATTAGGTTGGATGGTATGCCGTAGAGGATGCTATTGCAGTAGTCGAGTCGTGAAGTGATGAATGCATGAATCAGGGTTTCAGCAGGAGGAGAGTGATGGGCGGAGACGGGCAATGTTTTTGAGGTGGAAAAAGGCGGTCCTGGTGATGTGATTTATGTGGTGGTTGAATTTGAGCTGACTGTCGAAGATGACTCCGAGGTTGCGGATGTGAGGGGGGGGAGATAGAGTGTGGCTGTCAATGGTGAAGTTGAAATTCTGGATGTCTTTGATACGGGATGGGGGGCCAATGATGATGATGTCTGATTTGGCACTGTTCAGTTGGAGATAGTTTGTTTGCATCCATGCTTTTATTTCTGAGAGACAGATTTGAGATGGGCCGGAAGTTGGACATGATGTCAGGTGTGAGTCCAGGTCTTTTGAGAATGGGTGTGACAGCAGCCAGTTTGAGAGAGGGGGGAACTGATCCAGATCTGAGGGAGGAGTTAATGATGGTGGCGATGAGTTGGGAGATGGCAGGGAGGCTCTCTTTAACAAATTTGGAGGGCATTGGGTCAAGTGTGCAGGTGGAGTTAATTCCAGTCATGAAGTCGGACAGTTGCATGGGGGTCACAGGGGAGAAGTGGGACAGGGGCTGTGAGGTGAAGGGGGGGGAGCCAGGAGGGAAGGTGGGGGGTGCTGATGAGGGTGTCAGATTGCTGTAAATGTTGCTGATTTTGGTTTGGAAAAACGAGAGGAAGGAGTTGCACTGTTCGGTGGTGAAGGATGAGGTGGCGTTGTCACAGGGTTTGAGAAGTTTGCTGATGGTGGAGAACAGACGCTTGGGGTTGCTGGAGCCAGACTGAATGAGTTGTGAGTAGTAATTAGACCGGGCTGCTTTGAGTGCGTTACTGTACTGCTGGAGATAGTCTTTGTAGATTTGAAGATGGACTGTTAGTGTGGTTTTCTTGTGTTGGCGTTCAAGTTGACGTTTCCTTGATTTCATTTGGCGGAGTTCGGGGGTATACCAGGGGGCGGAGTGTATGAAAGAGACATTTTTTGTTTTTGTGGGGGCCAGTTCATTGAGACAGAAGGAGAGGGTGCTGTTATAATAGTCCATAAGTTCAGATGGGTTTTCAGAAAGTGGGGAGGGGGAGACAGACATCTTGCAGGTAATGGAGGCAGTGATTGCTGAAGGTGAGATGGATTTGAGATTGTAAATGATGTGTGTGTGTCTCTGTATTCCTGATGACACACTGAGAGAATGAGCTCATAGGGCTGCTGATCACCATAAGCTAAACAGTTTGTATATTGCATTACATTTGTCTAATGTAAGCTTTGATACTTTGAATACGAAAAAAATAGTTAGATATACTGAATATTATTTGATCTATTCCACCACTTAATCCCAAATAATGTAGAGGTGTGTTGTAGGCAGAGGTTGCGCTAGACCTTTTTGCTGCCCGTCAATTTGACGGACAGGATCGTAACATTTCCATCAAAATCCATTATTACCCGTCGGTCTGTACAC
This sequence comes from Harpagifer antarcticus, assembly GCA_902827135.1. NCBI lineage: Eukaryota > Metazoa > Chordata > Actinopteri > Perciformes > Harpagiferidae > Harpagifer > Harpagifer antarcticus. The sequence goes on from CADEHL010000356.1 coordinate 957,057, forward strand.
AACTGACGGGGGGGAGAGCACGCTCGTGAACTGTCAACGGGGGGGGGGGGGGTGCTCGTGAACTGTTAGCGCCGGTGTTATGCATGCCCACTGCACCTCGCGGGAGCGCGCCACAGCGTAAAGCATAAACTCCCAGACATTTCAATGATTTGTACGTCAAAGTTAGGTCTGGAAACGATATCATTTCCTTTTTGGCGGCCATCCATAACAAAGCATATCACCGGAGCCCTGCTGCGGGGTAACTTTGGCGCTGTTCTGAGTTTGTTCTAATCCGTCAAAATGACGGACTGCTTTCAGATTTTTCCGTCATTGTTAAAAAAAATCCGTCATAGACGGAATATATTCGGTTAACGCGACCTCTGGTTGTAGGTGCCTTACAGATGTAGCACCTCATTTCAGACTCCAGCTTACAGCTTCCTGCCTACGACCTGCCTAAGACCAGTATCGAGGAATGTTAAGCCCTCCCACTATTTTCCAAGAGGGCGTTGCCAGATTTTCAATTTCAGGTTTTAACCAGGAGATGGCGCTTCATTCACAAATACAGAAAGACAAGTTTCATGGACTTGCAGTTGTGTTTTGAAGAGCATTTGAACAATCAATATTTTAGATCAACTAAAGTATATATTGTAATTCAATAATATATAGTCTTTATATATTAAATAATCATAATAATAATGTAAATGTTTACATTACACTTCTTTATGTGTTATGCTCATACTTTTACCTTTACACTCGTTTGCTTTAATATGCAGTATATTTGTTGTATATTTTGTGTTTGCTTCCTCCTGCTCCCTTTCGGACACATACTGTATGATTTATTATTATTATTAATATGAAGATATTATTAAGATAAGATAAGATGTTACTTTATTGATTGAACATTTTAGTTTAGAATGTGCTGTCCCAAGGTAATTCAGAAGGCTCACAGGTCACATTCCAACCATTATTTAAAACAATAGGTGCTTTCACACCGTCTACAGTTTGAATTGTATAGAGGGAGCTGTGTGGCTGAATGGCCAGCGATTAGGTGTGGCACATTTATCATACTGTAGGTGATCAGAGCTAACTGCCTGCCGTCAGATTTCATTTAAAAAACAGGTCTGATTTTAAGACTATTTCTGCGCTCATAAAGAATGATAAGAATAAGAATAATGCGTATTGAACTGGTTTCATTCATTAGTGAGTTTATTTAACACTAGAACCGCCAATCGGGTCAATTTGTGTGATGTGTGTTGTGTGTGTGCAATGTAACTTTTTTTCAATAAAATATTAAAGTCTCCCAGTCCGTGACTTTTCTTGAAAGTGTGTTATGTAGCACCCTATGTTTAAAAAAAAAAAGCAAAATCTGCAACTATTTCAAAAATCTGTAACTTCTTATTGAAAAGTTGTAGACCATTGATGTCACCTACCATTCGACTCAGCGTCATCCAATTAGTGGGGGGGAGGCATACAAAAAATGTGAATATTCGCTTCGCTCTAAACTATGAGGGGCCGTACAGGCCGTAATTCATACTGGTCCTCTCACGCACATACATTCTCCTTTTACATACATATATTTTCACTCTTAAATACATACATTCTCCTTTTACATACATATATTTTCACTCTTACATACATACATTCTCCTTTTACATACATATATATATTATAATATATGCATGTCTGAAGAGAATGTATGTATGCAAGAGAAGAATGTGTGTATGTGTGAAGACAATATATGTATGCAAGTGAAGAATGTGTGTATGTGAGAGAGAAAGTATAGTGGAAACGGAAGGAGTATGGTTGAAACAGAAGGCAGGTCATTCTTGCGCTGTGATTGGCTCAGAAGGTCGAGCGGGGCGGGCTCATGTTCAGAACTTCTGATTTCAATCAACTTGATGGAGGGAGATGAATCGTGTAGATTGCAGCAAGCATTAGGGGTTTTAAGGAACATTTAGTCAACCCCTGAAACTGTCACATCCCTGTCATCGTCCCTTGAGCGGCAGAGGACAGGCTCACAGGCACAGGAGCAGCACGTTACTAATAACGTTTCTCACAACGCGGTGGAGAGTGAGCTGAGAGAACGTTTCAGACCTGCCAACTCCCAAGTGGCTTCGGCAGGCCAAGCAGATGAAGGAGGACAAACTGGAGGATCTTTGAGATACCAAACTCAGCTCCACTTTGGGAAGTGGAACTCGCGACCAAGGAAAAGGTGAGAACAACGTACATTCTAACTTAAATGGAAGTTGTCAATCTACTCGAAATGTATGTTTGCTTATTTAGCAACACACTTTAGCATGCTAAGTGGCCGTACACATGCTGCATCTTTTACCGCCTGGTAAACGTGAGGCGTGTCGCTCGGGCGCGTCGGCGGGTGCCAAAGTTCAAGGCCGCTGAGGCAGGTTTTTTTAGGTGTTTATAAAAATATTGTCCGTGGAACAGCAGTGTTTTCTCTTGAAAACGACGTGTCTGTCTCTACCCACATAATCACACCAATGTGTGTGTGACCACCAGACTCTGGGACAGTTTCATCCGACAGGCCATAAGACTGTTAAACACCTGAACTAAGAACATCCATAACATTCACCTGTGTGTAAATGACTAATTATGTATCACTTGTATACTCTTATGGCACTATTGTATTGTGTTTAGTTGCTCTATTGTATCTGTGTTATTGTGTTGCTCTGTTGGAGGAGCCTGTGACCTAAGATGTTCACCCTGTAGCTATGTACGCATGACAATAAAAGCCTTGAATCTTGAATAGACCTTAAAGGCTTTTATTTCCGATTAATACAATGACAACTAATGTAACTGTGTAACACTTGTAGACATGTCAATCGAGATGTGTAGAAAATTGAAGTATTTTTTTCTTCACACGCTTTTAAATTCCATGGACAATGACAAGTATGCTACTGTAATATTGAGCTACAACTTGATGAACTAACGTTACTAAATGTTGGATGAATGTTTAAGTTTACTTATTTCTAACTATCAAGCTAATGTTTTTAGCTATGCTGTTGATTAGTCCCCAATCTGTTTAAGGTGGGGAATGTGAAATCATTTCCCTTGCTAGCGGACAGCTAGTCAGGCATACATATTGATGAACTTAATCTTGCTAGAAGAGCTTAATCAAAGTCTATGTTGAGTATGGGTCAATATCTAAAGCATTACAGAGCAGGTGAGGACACATGGCTGACACACTTCTGTATTGTAAGTTAAGAAGATAATTAATGTATTACTTCCAGCTCCGTCTAGCGATATATTTATGATATATCGCTTTGAGCACCAGGAAAAGCGCTTTATAAATGTAATGTATTATTATTATTATTATCTTTTAATGAACATAAAATAAAATATCTGCTTTGTTTTGTTGGGCTGTTATGACCTGGCTCAAAAGGCCACAACAAAAAGGAGACACACCATGTCAACGGTTATCAAAATATGTTTATTTAAAGGAAACAATTGAAATTAGCCAAATTAATTGAAGTGCAACAATAAGTAAGGCATGAGGTGTGGACGTCAGTGGTATCAGTAGTATAAATGCAGGGTGAGGGTTGTATGAATATGTATGTGTGAGAGTGTTGAAGTGCACAAAGTAAAGCAAATAGAGTAACCACAACATATACTCAACAAAACCGGGCCCTGTACGGGAAAGCAGAGAGAGCACAGAGAGGAGCAGAGAGGCTCTAAATAGCTGCAGGACACCAGACCCAGGTGCCCTGAGTTACTGCAATCACCAATCACCACAGCACAGACAGGACAGCCACCTCCTCTCTACTGATGCACCCACAGGGGCATCACAGCCCCCCCCTTAAGACGGGGCCCCAAAGGGATCCACGACAACCCAATATCCTCCTTCTTAACTCCAGCTTTTTTATTTTCCTTCTTAGGACTGGAGGACGCTCCTCCTCCGCTGTCTCCGAACTCCTGCCCCGCGACCCCGCGACCCCTCACCGCTTCCTCGCCTCCACTGCCTTTATGTCCCACTCCTCCTTGGGTTGGCTGGCGTTGAGCCACAGCATGTAGGCGCTCATCGGTCTCTTGGGCGCGCCGACCTCCTTCGGCCTCCTCTTCTTCTGCCTCCTCTTGTTCGGCCTCCTCTTCTTCTCCTTCACCTCTTTGACTGTCCTCTCCTTCTTCTTTGTCAGTTTTTCCCTCATCCAAGAAGAAGCGTCCAAGAAGAAGGTTAACTTGTTACGTTAAGTAATTTAGATCAATAAAATGCAGTACGTATACCAATGACCATTGATTCATTTATTTACTCATTCATCATATAATAATTTGATGAATTACACTATTATTATTATAGATTATTATTATAGATATATATATATAGATTATTATTATAGATATATATATACATATAATATATATATATATTATTATAATTATTGTAATATGATAATATTGTATTTGTAACTTCAAAATCAATGCCACTGTGTAACTGCCATGGAGGGTGTACAGTCTGTTGATGTTGTTGAAGACCTGCAGTGTGATCATGAGGAATGTGACACACGGGTGTTTCTACATGCCCAACATGCTGCACAGGAGCACAAAGCTGTCGTCATCAAGAGCTCTGCCACTGATGTGGCATCCTTGGGTTGTACCCTGTACACGTTAAATGCACTCTTAAAATAAACATGACTTGATTTCATACATAGCTGCGTCCAAGAAGAAGGTTAACTTGTTACGTTAAGTAATTTAGATCAATAAAATGCAGTACTTATACCAGGGGTCGGCAACCCCTGGCACGCGTGCCAGCCTTGGCACGCGGCACCGTAACCAGTGGCACGCTAGGAATAAGTGGAATAATTGTGCAAAAATATTTAAATTGTATTTCGGATCCTGAACGAGGCCGCCGCCAGAGCGCGTCTCCCCGTTCCCCGCAGCAGGAAGCCATGCACGCAGCCCCGCTCTCTTTAACTCCAGGTGACTTTCTGCCGCTTTCCTCCGTGGTGCTGATCGTTTCACCACGGAGGAAAGCACTTCACTAATTGCAGTAGCCTACCCATAAGGAGCTGTACAAATGCCGCAGTTTTTGCGTGGCTGTGTATTTAGTTGAAAGCCCAGTGGCGATCTGCTCATCTCTCATCGAAATAATATGCTACAAAGGGGCGGACTGGCCATCTGTGTGTTGAACTTTCCTGTCGGCTCCCAGACCGTAGGCGAGGAGGGCAGAAGCAACAAGCTTCAGGTTCAATACCCCACTTTAGCTTCAATGACTGGAGAGAGGCGAGCTCTTCTTGGGAGGCCGTTGCATTTATTTAGCTGTTCTTCTGTTTGACAAAATACAGACCTCTGTTTTTCTGCTGCCTCGTTTCACTTCCAGAAACATACACACGCTCCCTCAGTGTCGCTCTACCATCCACACACACACACACAAGCCACACCCCTCTCTCTCTCTCTCTTAAAGAGACAGCGATCTCATCTCACTCTGCGTGACCCTAATACCTAATATAACATGTGTGCTCTGGAGAATCACAGAACGGACAATCGTCCTTATTATTATGCCGTTTAAACCAATTATTTAAATGTGTTTGTTAAATTCGACATCATGTAAGTTGCTCTGACAGGTCCACACACTGCTTCCCCCCGCTTCCCTTGCCCTCCTGCTGATAGTTGACGAGCGTCAAGCTCCTCAACACCCCCCCCCCCCCCCGTTGATAATTCTCGATCGTTGGCACGCCGATAACAATTTTTTTTTAAAATGGCACTTCATATCAAAAAGGTTGCCGACCCCTGACTTATACCAATGACCATTGATTCATTTATTTACTCATTCATCCCTCCACAAATTAAAACAACACTGATGAACCATAAAAACGAGATTTATTACAAATATAAAAGGTATGACATAGAAAACAGTACAAAACAGAATAAGGACACTCCTATTCCTCACCGTCAGTGTCAAGGCAGTCATCGTTCTCTTCCTCTGTTTCTTTTTTATTTGCACAATTTGAGCAACGACATAAGTCTGTGCAAGTCCTGCAGAGCAGCTTGAACACCTGCCTTTCTCACAGGCAGACTCTTTGCAGCTGCAGTGTATCACATTCAACACACTGTCAGGGGCAGGATTTCTTGTCATCCAGGTGACGTGTAAGTTCCCATCCTCTATTTCCCAACCATATCCAGCAGGTGATGGAGCATTTATTTCTCTTTTGAGACAGGACCTCATTATTGCTGCCTGGTCATTTGCCCTTTTGCAGTGCTGATGGAGGGCATCAGGAGTAGGGGGAATGCTTCATTCTGGCAAGGCCGATGATGCCATACAGAAAGCCTTGTACCTAGCATCATTTACATTTTCGGCTGCTGGCTGATCATATAGGTGACATACATACCGGCAAAGAAGTGCAAATGTTGATTGCTCCAAGTTAAAGTTAGTACTTAAACTTCTAAAAGCCTTAAGGTAGTCATCTTTCTCACATGCAACAGCAAATGACTTTCTTTTACCTCTCACAAATACCGCGTATATAACGCAAATACCTCGGACTTAGTGATGTATTAAGACATATGACAAAACATGACATAAAACAAGCATACAGCACTGTTTAGAATCCATTTGGTCTGGTTTAGCGTAACCATGTAGGCGGCCATCTTTCACTTCTGTTGACAATATGCAGCACGCAATATGCATTGCGTGCTACACCCAATTGGTGTAGCACGATCACGTGATGAACCGTGGCACTACTTTTGACCAAGATATTATTACGCTTTGAAGGGACTAGTTCAGCCAATAATTACGTGCCTAGAAGAATTGACAGGAATTTTAGCGACAAACTTTTTTTTGGTGGATAAGCATAACTTGTTCTTTTTTATGAACTAAAGATTGTGTAGTTCCACTTCTGTGGAGCGGGATGAAACGATAACAGGGTTCACCTTATGGCCTACTTGCCTTGCCTTGGCTAAGTAATGTAATGCTAACTAACGTGCTCGCTACTAGCTAGATAGCTACCTTGACTATGTTCCATGCAAAACATGTATATTACCTGATATGTTTGGTCCAACGACTCCTGGTCCTTTCATCAGACGGGAAGCGATAGAACGAGCAAGTGGTATGATCACTTTTGTGATTCCAACCTGGTACAAAGCACACAGGCATCTTGTAAAAGTTCATTTATTGGAGCAATCTCTTATATTTATTGGAGGGAATAAATCAGTTATGAGATCTTCTTCTTTGCTTTAATTGTGAGTCGCAACCACTTGGAGCATTATCGCCTATGACATCACTTACGCGACCCAGAATGGGATTTGTAGTCTTTCTAGTTGCATATTTTTCATATTTTTTCTTATATTTCAACAGTTTTACGACAAACTGTGACTTTTTTTACATGGAAATGATTATTTAAGATTGACAAATATCATATGTGTCATTCGTGGCACAATTCAAACGGGATCTCCTTGACTTCAATGTATAATTTTCCGCTTCCGGGGTCCCATGGACCGGAAGTAGACTGGGCGTGACTTCGCCACTCTATTTAGATGATGGTTGAATCAACATTGATAGTGTCAGTTATGGTTGAAAGTCCAACGTTTATTCAACATTAAAACAATTTGCGCTTTCTGTTTAATTTCAATGTCCAGGTTTCAACATGGATTCAATATTTCTGCCTAACATATTTCAACATTGATTCACTCATATTTTGCTATCTGGGAAGTCAAGCTGGAGGTTTTCCCTTGAGGGAGGGCAGATCACGTTTCAAACTGTCTGAAATGAAGCGCTACATCTGTAAATAACCCCTTATTTTATAGTGAGATGTATTTTTATGTTCATATAATAGTGATGTCAATGCCACCCCAAAATGATCACTGTTTCCATCATGGCCACCCCACTGAAAATGTCCTGGCTCCGCCACTGATCGTGACACGATGTTTACAGTGAGAACAGCTGTGATGTCCGAAAGCAGAGCAGTGTGTATAAAATATATATCACTCAGTAAGTATAACAGGCCTACTCTTTTTATTTGCTTTAGTTTAGTAGATATCTACCAACAAAGAGTCGACATTTTTCAAAAACCATTAGTGCTTCACATAATAAAATACACAACGGCTGTAGCCTGATTATGCTTTAGGAGCTGAAGGTGCGTGTGTGTGGTACAGTGTGTCAGTGGCGGCGCCAGAGATTTCTCTAGGGGGTACTGTGGGGTAGCTTGACGTTTCATAGAGGGTGCTCAAACATTAAGGGTTTCCCATTAATGCACCAGCGCTACAGTTGAATTTTCTACTGCAACACTCCCCACACACACACACACACACACACACAATGTACCTGCGACTGTTACAATGAAGGCTCGATAATCAGCTCACGTCATATAGGTGTAAGCAGGGGTAAAGTGCTATTTTTACAAGTGGGGAGTGGACCTCACCTCCTCTAGGAGGGTCCTAACCTCCTCTAGTGGGGAAGATTTTTTTTTAAATATTGAAGTTAAAAGCATCAATCTGGTGCACTTTGAGAGCAACATTAAGAGATATGGATACATCTCTCAACATACATATGAAACAGAACTGTAAACAGATTTTCTATTTCTTTATAGATATTTTACAAATCACTCCCCTTTTAAAACAAACCGTTTGAGACCCACTGAGATAACTAGACTAAAGTTAACTATCTAAACACTGAGAGTCCTTTACTTCACCTGAGGTTGAGGCTGAGGTTACCTGAGACTCTCCGTCTGACAGGAGAGAGTTCTCCCTCCACCTTGTTGTTGAAAAAGCTCCTTATATCCGTTAGCTTGGCTAGCTAGCACCAGATGCTAACCACAACGATCTCCGGAAGATACCCACCGGTGCGATAGCTCTCTCTCTCTCGCTCGCTTGCGCACGCACACAAAATGGCTCGTGCCACACACACACAGAGCAGAGCTTGAATGAAACACAGAGACCCAGAAGTAAGCTACTTGTACTCACGAGGCCTATTATGTGCAGAATCCCTCTCGCTTTCAGTTGGTTTTGATTGAGTGTCCACACGTGGACGTTTAAGGACTAAAAAACTATCCATTTGTCACTTTGCTGTTAGCAAATCATTTGGTGCTCTAGCTAACAGAAAGTCACTCAAGTGTCACAAAGTAATTTAGCCTATGGGTAGGTCAAAAATCTAATGGGTGCTGGCCATTGGCCTAATCATATAACCTGTGTTGGCTTTATGTTTTTGGTCAAACATTTGTTTGTTTCACATTTGCATTGATGTAATCAGTAATTTTTCTGATTTAATTTAATAAAAATAATAATAATAATTAAAAAAAAACTAAAAAAAACACTTATTTCTTGGGGGTGCTTAGGGGGTGCTTTGGCAATCCTGGGGGGTGCTCCCCCCTGGCGCCGCCCCTGCAGTGTGTGCGTATACATGCAGCGGACACAGGTCTCAGTTGGTTTGGTGTCCTCTGCTTACTTGTAAATACAACTTTTGGCCAGTAATTTATTTTCCTCACTGTAGCGACCAGGGGGGGGGGGGGGGTCTCTGATATCCAGTCTCTGATAGTGTTACGTTATTATGAGAGTGCTCTGTTTGATTCTGAAATTGTATATATTTATATATAAATAAATACCTATATATGTGTGTGTCCGCATCTGTAGCCTGTTATTGTCTCATTATACCGCACTGTGAATGAATCAAAGTAAATATAGAAGTCATCATGAACACATCTGTCCATCAGACAGAGGGCTGCTGTGCCTCCTGTCATCATTAGTGGACGTCTCTTTAAAAAGACCGCTCAGAGGAGAGGAGTTCTCATTTCTCTAACCGCCTGCTGCTTCCCCTCCTCTCTCCTCGGTTCCCCTCCTCAGTCCTCCGCTCGCATCTCCTGTGGGCGGCACCAAGTCTCGAGGAGGGGAGTCGAAGATAGGAGTCGAGGAGGAGAAAGTTGAGTATTGAGAAACCTCTAGTGAGTCTTTAGATTGCTGACACCACTGCAGAGATGCTGCCACCTGCTGGACAGGGAAACCAAAGTGCATGCAAATCATAAGATCACAAGTCTCTCAGTTTGTATCAGACACAGAGGCAAAGACATACATCCCACATCTCATCAATGTTTCAGTTCTGTAGTACGTCTAATATAAATATCCATCATTCATTTTACTGCAGATCCTTCGTGGAATTCTGTCATATATATCTACAATGATTCCTGTGGTATGACGGATACTACTGTCACTTAATCCTAAACAGAAGGACACAGATTTACAATATAACTCAATCCAATCTTCCATTCATCCAAAAGTCTGTGAGAAATACACAACACATTAGAGTTTCTTCTAAAGGAACACCACCTACAATCTTACACAGTTAGTCCATTGCAAATAATATCTATTTTGTATTTGTTTTATTTAAGTATTGTCAGTTCTGCACAACCCTCTGGATATGTTTGCACATTTGTATCTACACAGTTTTCCCCAACAATATCGCAAATATTTGTATTTGATTATTTTGAGTAATTTGTCATAGTAAACTCTACGTTTTTTGGTATATCCAGATTTCATGTTAATGATGTTCTATATCTTAACATATATAACAAATGTTGTTATTTTTCTTACTTTTTATCTTCTTTGACCTGTGTTTATGTATGCACAATATACACCAAGGCAATTTCCTTGTAGCCTATGTGCAAACCTACTTGGCAATAAACCTGTTTCTGACTCTGATTAAGGAACTACCCTCCCCAACATGTTAGACTCATATGACATATTGGGGGTTAAATAAGCTTTTAGGGAATTACATTTTTTTGTATTCAATCAATTCAGTCAGAATTCACCATTTTGCCCAACTTACCCCTTTCTGCAGGGCCAATAGCGAGCAGATAAAACCTGACATATCTAAAGAGCATTTTGGAAGGTATAACAATTAGAGAATTGCATAAACACACTCAAATCTATACAGACTGCTTTCATGCTGCTCAGCATTGCCCTTGTGTAAAGTCGGTAAAAACTAGGTGGCGCTAATTCACGTGAAGCAGGAAACCAGCCGCTGTTCCATCAACGAAGAAGAAAACTCACAATGTTGTCTTCCTGTTTTCACTCACGTGGAAGAAGAGCCCCAGTGTAAGAGCTCGGGAAGCGTGTGTTCGGCAGAAACACGAGCAAAGACCGAAAATGACTCAGTTAGACGGTGTAATGTAAGTATGACACTCTGAAATAACTCACCGTGTTCAGGTCTGTACTCTCTTCTTGCCCAGCAATCGAAAAAACTCACTTTGTTAAGACTGCTAACGCTAGCCTAGCATAGCTAGCACGTTGTTGCTAAACACGCACTGTAAAGCTGTAGTTACAGTCTGTCATAAACATGTGCTAACTATATGGCTAACAGAACGCAGTCCAGGTGCATCACTGAACTGTTATATATTTAGACTTTCAGCAACCACCATGGTCAGACTGAAACACAGTGCAAAGAAAGATATTATTTGTATTCTATTATAACAAATGTGTTTTTCGTCTCTATATTACGGTGGCCCTGGCCCCTGAAGTGCAAGACACCACAGCATTTCACAAAATACAACAGCATTTCAGAAAACACCACAGCATTTCACATTGGACGGAAAGGGTATTCCTTAGGGAGAACACTTTTTGTTTGTGATTGGACAGCCAGCCAGAGAAGCACTGCTGTGATGGGACTAAGGGGGGATGGCACATATTTGTTTCTAAATCCTGTGGCATCTTCCCCTTCCTCAGAAAACCTAAAACAAAGCGCTCCAAGCGCTTCCTAGACAGAAGAGCGCCCAAGCTGACTGAGGATGTAAAGACCACCATGATTATGAAAGGAGGCAACGCCAGTCAGACCGTCACCCAGGCCCTCAAGGACATAGTGAGTAACCTGATGATGAAAGACATGTATTTCACACAGTTGATGCGCTTTTCTCAGTGTCCATTTCCAGATTATTGTACACATGACAAAATCACACTGTGTTCTCCTTCTGTTACACTTTTGAAAGTAGCCCAATGTTTTTTTTAACATTTTAAAGTAAAATGCTTCAATCTGGTGCACTTTGAGCAGAATTACTAGAGACTAGATCTAGGGGATACAACTCTAACACCCATATGAAAAAGATCGGTTTAAAGATTGGGGTGAAAAGGGTGTTACATTTACTTAATTATGAATGTTGTTACATCAAGGCCGAAAATTGGGATGAGCGCCAACGGTCAAAAATGTTTTCCCCCTCCCAGAGCTGCCAGCGCAGCGCCCCCCAGACCTAGCGCCCTAGGCAACCGCCTATGCTAAAAATCGGCCCTGCCAGTACATACAGTGGCAATGTCTCAAGATTTAGCAAAAATACACCTTTATTGAACATACAGTAACACAAATACTACAAATCCACAAAACAAACAATCAAAAATGAAAAAGGGTCGCCACTTATTATTATTTTAATAATAAAATAAGATGTGGCGCGCATCTTTCAGCAGCGGCGCTGCACCGTCACTATTTGTATATAGGGGAAACACTGGGGACTTATTCCAGTGTGAACGCGATTTACTAGATAGTTCCAGGAAATATAAGTTCCGGGAACTATTCCTGGGAAAGGTACTTGGTGTGTAAGCGCCTATTGGATTTGTTATGTGAGTAAGAACTACCCCACGGCTGTGAAGTAAAGACATTTGATTATAGAGGAAGGTTCACCTGGACAGGGTGAAAGCTGCTGCCTCACTAGCAGGATTATAAATTCACCATGTTTCTTCCTGCAGTACTCTCTGAAGAAGCCCAATGCTGTGCTGTACAAGAAGTAAGTGAAATTACCACTATAACAGTATATCATTATATTTGTATTTTCAAGTAACCTACCAGTTAAATTATCACGATCAACGAGCATTTAAAGATCAAATGCAAAGATTTTTTTATAATTGCCAGTAAAATCGAAATCATATAGCTACAACACTATCTAAGATATTGCAGTATTAAAATCGGAGATAAATGCGTAATATTTATTTTGTTCAACCCCCAACACCAAGTCCGACGATTTATTTCTCAGCCGCTCGTCTCCGCAAGATGGCGCTGGGCGTGACGTCAGAGTGTACAAACATATTTCCACCTGGCTTATCACTCACAGCTGCTTCCGCCAATAGTACAACTTAGTTTTGTTATTATGTCTGATAAACCACCCTTGAATGATGGGTTAGTAGACTAAAAGCTTTAGGAATCCAAACTATAACATATAATAAGTACCCTGTATCAAGATTGATGCAAAACAAGTGACATTTGACCTTTTTAGAAAAATAAAGTACAGGCGGACTCACCTCTGGGTAATTTGGGAACCATCAGTTCCATTTGAACTTTTTCACTGTAGGTATTCATTCCGTCCAAATACAACTGTTGTTCAAATACAACTGTTGTGAAAAAAGAAAACATTAAAATAAAACATACTCTGTTATCCTCTTAGGCCCCACGGACCTGTGGCCGAAACAACGTCTAAGGAACCTTAATATTTAATAAACTATGAATATTTCATATCCATATAATGGGGAAAAACTAATGTAACTGATCTTTTTCATTTTTTATTTTTTTTTAAACACACAATGCTAACAGTGAGCCTCTGAATTAGCCCCGAGCGAAAAATGCTAACCTATTACTGCACCGAAAATCACTCCTAGCTCCCTTATTACTTATCCTAGCTGCACATCCAACACATCGTTTATGATCGTAAAGACACAGAATCTAACAGTGCCCACCTCAACACTGAAAGATACAAACTCGCGAGGTTATCAACAAAAACGTACATCAAAACAAGTGGCGCTAGGTACTAACATGCGCTAGGCTAATGGCTTACCTTCCTCTTTGTCTGGTCTTCAATGGCATTACAAGGATAACAACGATGATGTAGTTAATCCATAGGTTAATATCCAATGTGACTGTGTCCCCTTTGAAATGTTCTGATAATCTATAAGCAATAAAACTGCAATTCCGTTATCTGCTGTCCGCTCTGTGCTCCGTGCGCTTTGAAATCAAATCAAAATTTGTTTACCTCAATTCTTTGGCGTTCCTGCATTGCCCGGCTCTTTCGTTCTTTCGGTTGTTTTTTGTGCTCAAATATGGAGGGGACGGCTCCGGGTTTCAGCCTCCGATGTACTTTAAATGCTTCTCCACCAACAGACTTGACGATGGCAGGATCAACATCGTATGCATCAGACGCGAAGTGGTCAGAGCACAACTTGCTCCATGTTGTCGGCTGCCAGCCAACACGATTCACTAAGATAATCCAGTTTCGGCGGATGATTTTGTCTTGAAGAAATGAATGAAAACTTCTCCCAGATCCCGCACCGTTCGTACATCCGAAGGCACATTAATAACCCATGTTTTGCGTGATTTCGCGGATATAATTCAGAGTTTTCTGCAGCAGTCATGAGCGAAAAACACCGCTGACATGTGAACAGAGCACGAGACTGCCGAGTCGGGATATTTGGCCCAGAGACTGTTTGTACAAATTGACGTCACACGCGCGGAGGCTGCTGGGAATGACATGTCAGAAATTCAGACGGCTTTGGGTCGAGTTTTGTATCAATAAAAAGCTTTTTTTTCGGGTGTATTATCTCGATTTAAATTAAATAAAAAATACAGGCCGCCTTAAAAACAACATTTCTATAAAAATGTAGCATATTTGGAAGCTTTGTATTTGATCTTAACGGTGTCTATTTGCTGTAGTGATTACATTATACAGCAGAATCACTGCTGAATTGAACATAAAACAAAGCTGAATTTGAAATACATTTACACTAAATTGTCTTTAGTGAAAAGAAAAGTGTTTAAATCAATACAATAATGTTCTATGGCAAAGAGGAATAAAGCCTCTAAATCAGTGGTTCTCAACTGGTCAGGCCTCGGGACCCACTTTCACTAGTCAATAGATCGCGACCCAACATTTTGAACCACTCAAATCTATTCAACAAAAAATCGTGCTGTAATATAAGCTTTTCAGCATACAATATTAATTAAAGTGAAGTACAGTGCATATATCCCTTATATCCCTTCACAGAACAAAATAATGCTTTTACATAAGGTTTAATGAGATGATGGAATCAAAGCTGAACTGTAAAACCCAACCCCAGAAGGGGGTCTGGGGGGATTCTCTCCCAGGAGATTTTTTAGAAATACTAACATATAAACTACCCATTCTGGTACACTCTGAGAAGAAAATATATAGATGTATTACTACTACCCGACATATTAATAATATTTTATGCCATTGTTTGTTTTTCACTTTTGCTGAACTTGCTGCTCCTCACAGAGAGAAGATCAAAGAGGAGATAGTCTGTGTGAATTACATTAAATTAGGTAGATAGCCCCCATTGTTCTGTGACCTGTCAATCATCAAACCGGGGGTCATATTTCATTATGTGTTCATTTGTATCTGAAGTTGTACCCATGGATGTATAAAGAATAGTTATACTGCAAAGTTATTCTCCGTGGGGACTTCCGACAACAATCTTGATTCTGTTGGCCAGAAGAATCGAAAAAAAATCAGCAAAGATCTTTTATTGTGAAGATGATCACTACGTGACAGAAGTTTTCAACACCGTTTATGGTCTCCCGTACTTCCAGTCCAATGCACGCCTACTGCATGCACTGCGTTAGAAAGTCGGGCCTTCAAAATAAAGGTTTGACTTTTTTTTTTCTTTCTATTTTTTTTTTCTTCACTCACACATCTGCGACCCACTCGAAACAGGTCCGCGACCCACTTTTGGGTCGCGACCCACCAGTTGAGAACCACTGCTCTAAATGATGCACACTAAGGAAGAATATCCGTCATCAGGCAGGTCAGACTGAACCTTTGATGACACACAGGCCGGTGAGGGTTAGGAAACATGTTAACTAACTGCCATCTATGAAAGCTGTATTTGCTTTTCAGGAAGAACATAACACGACCATTTGAGGACTCAACCTCGCTGGTAAGTATAAACAAAAGAGGGAACTCTCCCAATGCTTTATTACAATTAACATTCATGTTTTCCAGTGTATTTACTAATCATTATTATCATTTGAACTCCATCAGGAGTTTTTCTCTAAGAAGACAGACTGTTCTCTGTTTCTATTTGGCTCCCACAACAAGAAACGACCCAACAACCTTATATTTGGTAAACTCTCTCTTCCTATCTTCCTACATCACTCACACAAATCTTTGCTTTCACATGTCACATGTCTAAATGTATTTCTTTTCTGTAATATTGAAAAATGATCACATGCTGATTGTAAGGTACCAGCCTACTGTTAACATAATCTTATTATTAGGGCTGTCAGTCGATTAAAATATTTAATTGCGATTAATCGCAAATTAATCGCACATTTTTTATCTGTTCTAAATGTACCTTAGAGCAGCGGTTCTCAAACTGTGGTCCGTGGAAAAAAAGCTAAATAAAAGTCACTTTTTATTATCAAAGATTTTCGGAGACCACCTCATATGTGACTAGCTCTATCAAAATCAGAGAGAGAGAGAATAAATAGTGGTCCTCTCTGATACAATAATACAAAGTGTGTGTGTTCATTGGAGCTATGTGCAACTCAAGGCATATGCTCGAATGGGAGCTGCCTGGACGCTGCAATCATGTTGCACTATCCGTGCTGACTGTTTGTACAATGTCCCACTGTCTGACTCCCTGCATAAAGTCAAGTGCTCGGCGCAGTTGTCGGCGAAATGTCGCGTTAAAATAATTAGTGGCGTTCATTTTTTTTGTTGTGTTATTAACGCGTTCATTTGACAGCCCTACTTATTATACAAATATGTAACACAGGAGATGGATACCCATAAACTATTCACGCTTTCTTTCAGAATGTTCATCTTTGAAGCAGTGCATGCTGAATGATGTATGTGTCACTGTTTGCAGGTCGCATGTTTGACTTTCACGTGCTGGATATGGTTGAACTTGGAGTTGAGAAGTACGTTGCTCTGAGTGAGATCAAGGTAAGCTCGGTGTCAGTAACCTGTGTTTTCTGTCTGTCACACTGGGATGCAGGGTCAATGCAAGTGTATGCCCCGTTTAACCTTTCATTTTTAGCCTGTGATGTCGTTACCTACGGTTGATATACATTGAGCACGGCTTTGGTCATATGCAACTCTCAATGCCATATTCATAAAAGGTCACCTATGTTTTATACATAAATGTGTCGCCAGTGTGTTAAGAGTTGAAAATCTCTCATTAAAATAATGAGAGAACACGTTTTAGTGCGGTGGGTTTTCATCTGAACTCAATAAGAACAGTCCTTTCTTTCAAGGGGTGCTTTGCCCTCTGAAGATGAAGCTTTTGAAAACCCTTTACCCATAATGGTGGCTCAGTAATGGCATTATCTTATGTGACACATTTAGCCTTATATTTGGAAAATGATAACCAATATATAATTGAAAAAGCTAAGAATCACCCTTTTCCAATTAGTGTGAAAGGGCGCATCATGTAATGTGTGGTGACTATTGCCACTCAATATCACCGAGGGATTGCTGAACAAATGATTGCTTTTTTAATACCATTTAATCGACTTTGAGCATTAGGAAAAGCGCTATACAAAGCCCATGTATTATACTATGGAACTCACTGCCCAAACCCATCGGAGACTCTTCCTCCCTCACCGCATTCAAAAAGTCACTCAAAACCCACCTGTTCAACACTGTATTCAAACTGACCACCCCCCCTCTTTTCTTTCTCTTGTTTTTGTTGTTGATTTAGTCTCAGTCAAAGCGTCTTTGAGTTTGTAGAAAAGCGCCATAAGTATGTGATATTGTTATTATCTGTGTCGCTCAATTATTGACTAAAGACCGAACCTTTTTCCAGAGGTGTGATGACATGTCAGTCGCAGTCACATACCACAAATGTAATCATTATTTTCTGTGCAGTTGTTTTTATGTTTGAGAGTAAACTGGTGATTCCACACTGCATCTGTTTCTATTGCAGAACAGTAAATGTCCTGAGGGGACCAAACCGATGCTAGTGTTTGCAGGCGAGGCTTTTGATACAGACAACGAACACAAACGTTTGAAGAGTCTGCTCATAGGTAAACAATTCTAATACTCAGAGAATGCATCTCTTAGAAAAGGTTTTTTGTGCTAATATCAGTTATGTCCACCTGTCAGACTTCTTCAGAGGTCCCACTGCGTCCGCTGTGCGCCTGGCCGGGTTGGAACACGTCCTGCACTTCACAGCCCTGGATGGGAAGATCTATATGCGCAGCTACAGGTAAAATAGATGTGCTCAAAAGTTGTCAAGAAAATTCGGTCTGGGTGTCGACTGTATGATGTTCATTAGGGCTGCAACAAACGACTCTATCGATTAGGGATGTAACGATATACTGAATATCGCGGTAAATAAACGTTCCAATACCGTCGTGAGACTGACAAAATCTACCGCGATTCTAAAAAAAATATTAATTTATAAATAAATAAAAATGTAAACACTTTTTTTTTGTTTTAAACCTTTATTTAACCAGATGGTCCCATTGAGATCATCAATCTCTTTCTCAAGAGAGACCTGTCCAACATGGCAGCAAGTAGGTTACAACATGAACAGAAAACAACAGAACACATCATATTTACAGGGCTACATGTACATAGGCTACCTAGAGACATTGACAAGTCCTACCAACAGTATATTTATATCTCTGTCAGTAAGCCTCACCTTCTTGGCAACAACTGTATTGTTTTTGAAGTGGTGGAGAGACAATGCACAGTTTGACCCACTGCTGTCACCCATGGCCAAAGCATATCTCTCCGTCCCACTGAGGTGGCGTTAGACTTTTTCGCTGTCCGTCATTTTGACAGACAGGATCGGAAAATGTCCGTCATAATCCCTTATTACCCGTCGGGTCTGAACAGTTCACAAGAGAGCACGCTCGTGAACTATCAACGGGGGGGGGGTGGTTTTATGCCGTTACACCTCGCGGGAGCGCACACAGCGTAAAGCAAAACCTCCCAGACATGTATTGATCTGTACGGCAAAGTACGGTTTGGAAACTATATCATTTCCTTTTGGAGGGCATGCATAACACGGCATAACACCAGAGCCTCGCTGCGGGGAAACGTTGGCGCTGTTCCGAGTTTGTTCTAATCTGTCAAAATGACAGTCTGCTTTCAGATTTTTCCGTCATTGATAAATAAAATATTCGGTTAACGCGACCACTGCTGTCCCAGCAACATCAGTACCAGCAACATCAGTACCAGCAACACCAGTACCAGCAACACCAGTACCAGCAACACCAGTACCAGCAACATCAGTACCAGCAACACCAGTACCAGCAACATCAGTACCAGCAACACCAGTACCAGCAACACCAGTACCAGCAACACCAGTACCAGCAACACCAGTACCAGCAACACCAGTACCAGCAACATCAGTACCAGCAACATCAGTACCAAGCGAGAGAGTTCTTTCCAGAGCAGGGGATATTGTAAATACCCAAACATCCCAGTTTATAAATACCTGGAAATGTGGACATTCTCATATTCCTAAAACTCTGTCTGATGATGCTGAGTGAGTGACTCGTGAGTTTGAGTTGAGTTACTTGAACAACTAAAGTGAAACTTGATTTATTTTATTGCAGGGTCTGATTATTAAATGTCCTTGTTTATTTGTGAGATCCAGTGGCACGAAGAAAATGCCTACTTTGTTTGGTAGTACTATAGGTACAAAAACACTTTGTTTTTGACACTTTAAAATACTGCTATCTTACTAAAATGCTGTACAAATCAGATTTATTATGTAATAAAGAAACATTTTCCGAGTAGAAAAAAAAAAATTAATTCCCCCCCTTTATTATTCAATATCGCGATAAATACCGTACCGTGGACTTGTTATCGCGATATTATCGTACCGTGACTTTTTGGTATCGTTACATCCCTACTATCGATTAATGAAACGATTAATCCACTATTCAGACTATTACTGTATGCCTTGCACAATTTCTCAAACGCTCTTATTTAGCCATCAACTTTTAGATGTAGCTTGAGGTTGTTTTAGGCATGTGGAAACAATGAAGACAATAAAGATGAATACTTGATTTAAAAATACATATATTATTGAATTAACTAAACACATTGTGAACAGAATTAACAGCTTTTTATTTAAATGAAATGCATAATATTTCACATCAAAAGAAACTACAGTGTTTTAACAAATGGTATTAAATAATCTGATGACAGAACTGTAAACAGAATAGCTGAAACTTTAACAAAATAAATCTGTGACTTCTAATCTTTAACCCATGTTTGTATCATTTTGTTATCTCCGTGTGTTGCTGCTAGCATACATAATACCCATAGACGATAACACCTGACGTGGAAACGTTACTCGTGGATGGGGCTACAGGCTACTAGAGAGACAGTGGAACCCGGTGCATTCCTCCGTCTGAATGTGGAGCACTTTTGATAAATGTTTAGACAAATTGCTCGTGTTACCGCCCTCACATGCTAAACACTTATTGCACTTTTGGCAACGAGCATCGAGACGGGTAAAGTTTAACCACCTCGGAGCGCGTTCTCTCCGCCATCTCCGCAGTGTGTTGCTGCATGTAGCAGCTGCGTGTGTGTAAACTGCCCCGCCCCCTCGCACACAGACGGGGAGAGAGATCTCGTCTGATCGAAAATACATCATAGACGCATTTGTTTGTCTTTTTGCATATTAGAAACGAGTTGGTGACACTAAGACTGCGATATAAGGTTTTTGTAGCAATAATACATGACATATATTTTTTAAATGTCTCCAGTACCGATAAAAACACCAATAACGTTGGAGCTTAACGGCGCGTAAAACACACGTGATGACGTCACCAATGAATCGACGACTGAATTAGTTGACAACTAATTTGGTCGTCGATTTTAATCGATAAAGTCGATTAGTTGTTGCACCCCTAATGTTCATGTCTGATATTGAATAGATGGTTTATAAAATTAAAATAAAAAAGTTCTGGGTGAAAAATATATAATGGAGAATTGTCTGACCCTCCTTTAGATCATTCTGTATGAAAATCAAACCTTGGTAAAGCAGGCAGCGCCATGTTCCTTTCTGCAACACACCTCCTACGACGGAGATGTTAATGTTTGTCATTGCAGGTGTATGTTGAAGAAGTCTGGGTGCCGCACGCCGCGGATAGAGCTGGAGGAGATGGGGCCATCATTTGACCTGGTCTTAAGAAGAACACATCTGGCTTCAGATGACCTGTACAAGTTAGCTCACAGGAAGCCCAAAGCTCTGAAGGTAACAATCACCGTTCTCCAAGCTTTGACAGGAGATGGAAAGGAAAGCAGGGGCTTTTCTTGACTATGTTCATTTGCGTTTGCCTAATCATAGTCTATTATAGGCAAATGAATGGCCCCATGAGGCTGCTCGTTAGGGCTGCAACAAACGACTCATTTGATAATCGATTAATCTATCGATTAATGAAACGATTAATCGACTATTCGGACTATTACTGTATGCCATCAACTTTTAGATTTAGCTTGAGGTTGTTTTAGGCATGTGGAAACTAACAATGAAGACAATAAAGATGAATACTTGATTCAAAAATACATATATTATTAAATTAACTAAACACATTTTGAACAAAATTAACATAGCTTTTAATTTAAATGAAATAAATAATATTTCACATCAAAAGAAACGACAGTGTTTTAACAAATGGTATTAAATAATGAGATGACAGAACTGTAAACAGAATAGCTGAAACTTTAACAAACTAAATAACTCAGTTTCCTCTAATCATTAACCCATGTTTGTATCATAGAGTTAACTCCGTGTGTTGCTGCTAGCATACAGAACACCTGACGTGGAAACGTTACTCGTGGATGGAGCTACAGAGCTGCTAGAGAGACAGTGGAACCCGGTGCATTCCTCCGTCTGAATGTGGAGCACTTTTGATAAATGTTTAGACAAATTGCTCGTGTTACCGCCCTCACATGCTAAACACTTATTGCACTTTTGGCAACGAGCATCGAGACGGGTAAAGTTTAACCACCTCGGAGCGCGTTCTCTCCGCCATCTCCGCAGTGTGTTGCTGCATGTAGCAGCTGCGTGTGTGTGTAAACGGCCCCGCCCCCTCGCACACAGACGGGGAGAGAGATCTCGTCTCGATTGGAAAGATCGAAAATACATCATAGACGTATTTGTTTGTCTTTTTGCATATTAGAAACGAGTTGGCGACACTAAGACTGTGATATAATGTTTTTGTAGCAATAATACATGACATATATTTTAAATGTCTCCAGTACCGATAAAAAGACCAATAACGTTGGAGCTTAACGGCGCGTAAAACACATGTGATGATGTCACCAACGAATCGACGACTGAATTAGTTGGCAACTAATTTGGTAATCGATTAAGTCGATTAGTTGTTGCACCCCTACTGCTCATGTACTGCTTACTCTTCACTGCATGGTACCGCTGTGCTCCACTCAGCTAGCCTCCTGTACAAAGCACTTTTCAGAATGTAGTTTTCCAACACACTTTTTATGGTTAACATGGTTACAAATTGTAGCCAGCTATAAATATATATCTGGGTGAAATCATTTAAAAATATGTACCGTAATTTTCGGACTATAAGGCGCACCTGAATATAAGCCGCAGCAGCTAAATTGAATGATGTGTACATATATAAGCCGCACTGGACTATAAGCCGCAGGTGTTTTAATGTTTAATTACCATATGTAAGGGTTCGTGCACAGAGGGGATTGTCGGGAAAGATATGGCTGTTTGAGGAAGCTCCCATTTATTAACATTTCAACAAACAAGTTACATATTTGCATAACATATTCACAAAATATTTTTAATTGGGGGTCCGCGGCCAAATGTGTATCAATGTAGGGGTCCTTGGCATGAAAAAGGTTGAAAACCACTGATCTACATTATAGCCTACAGTAGTACCATAACAAAAAACAAAGCTTACAGCGCTTCACGAGGCAATATCAATGGCTAAATTAAATGTGTTTTTTTAAAAGTGCAAAATAAAGTGCCTGTAACACGACAGTAAGCGCGTAAATTGCAGTAACACGGCTGCTTAAAATATACGGTAATCAGCCTACCAGAAAAGTCATTAATCCCCGTCTTCTTCCTGCGTACTAAAACCACCAAAGTCCTCATCTTCAGTGTCGGAAAACGAACAGGCTCAGGGTGGCTTCGTCAGCCACTCTCCTTCGTTGTGGCTCTCAAAACCAACGAACTCCTCTTCGTCACTGTCGGAATCGAACAGCCTCTGAAGGGCCTCAGCTGTGGCGGCATCCTCCTCTTCATCACGCAGCAGTCCAGCCTTTCGGAACCCGTTGGTGATCGTGGATGTTTTGACACTCCTCCACGCTGTCAGGATCCACTCGCAAACTTGAGCGAAAGTTGCTTTTCGCATGCGACCAGTTTTGGTGAATGATTTATCGCCGCTAGTCATCCACGCCTCCCACTGAACGCGTAGTGCCACTTTGAACGCACGATTCACACTGATGTCAAGTGGCTGCAGATGCCTCGTTGTGCCCCCAGGAATCACAGCTGGAATTGAGTTTGTGCTCTTGATGGCTGCTTTCACAGAATCTGTTATATGGGCCCTCATGCTGTCCAAAACGAGCAAAGCTTTTTTTTGGCGAAAGAATCCTCCAGGGCGCTTGACGTAGCACTCATTCAGCCACTCCTTCATTATGCTTTCCATCATCCTCCCTTTCTTGCAGCAGCTCTATTTCCTTCTTTTACTGCCAGATGGACGGCCTTTAACTTAAAAGCTGCATCATATGCATTTCTACGTTTGTTTTCCATAATGAAAACTTCCTTTGTACTAACTGTCTCGCTCTCGTAATGTCTGTCTGTCTTGCTCTCGTTCTGTCTCTCGTACCACTCTCGGTTCCACTTTTACTTTTGCGCGCTACCGGTCTCACTCTTTTCCCGCCTCCAGCTTTTCCCGCTGGAGCCCGCCGCCTAAAGGTGGGGGGCGCGGACAGGTCATAGAGCCCATAGTGTTAAAGGTGGTGGACTGTAACCTGTAAAATCCATAGATTAGCCGCACCGTTATATAAGCCGCAGGGTCGAAAAATGGGAAAAAAGGCGCGGCTTATAGTCCGAAAATTACGGTAATCACAATTCATTATAGTTCGCTATGATTTACACATTTCCTGAAGTAAAACAAAATAAGAGCGAGTGGAATGGAGAAGGGACAACACAGCATTAGATCCTGACTCGGTGTGCATTGAAAATGATTGCCCTGATGATGGCACCAGAGGGAAGATCACATTGTTGCCAAGCTTTGTCGAACTGTTAACATTCTCACTTTAAATGAAAATAATAAAACTTAAGTGTTATTTTGAAAGACCTGACATATTGGATGTCTCTGTTGGTGTTCTCGGCCTTTACCTTCTCGCAGGTGATTTTTTTTCCTCAAGAATATGGGATAGTGGTGGTCTAACGCAGTGGTTCTCAACTGGTGGGACCCGTTTCGAGTGGGTCGCGGAAAAAGTCAAACTTTTACTTTGAAGGCCCGATTTTCTAACGCTGTGCATGCAGTAGGCGTTGGACAGGAAGTACCGGAGACCATAAACGGCTTTGGAAACGTCTGTCACGTAGTGATCATCTTCTCAATAAAACATCTTTGCTGATGTTTTTTCGAGTCTTCTGGCCTTTGATCAGAATCAATATTGTTGCCGGAAGTCCCCACGGAGAATAACTTTGCGGTAGAACTATTCTTTATACATCCATGGGTACAACTTCAGATACAAATGAACACGTAATGAAATATGACCCTCGGTTTGATGCTTGACAGGTCACAGAACAATGGGAGCTATCTACCCTAACCCACAATTTAAAGTAAGTCACACAGACTATCTCCTCTTTGCTCTTCTCTCTGTGAGGAGCAGCAAGTTCAGCTTCAGAACAAAGTGAAAAACAAACAATGGCATAAAATATTATTAATATGTCGGGTAGTAATAGATGTATTTATTTTCTTCTCAGTGTACCAGAATGCGTAGTTTGTTAGTATTTCTAAAAATCTCCTGGGGGAGAATCCCCCCAGACCCCCTTCTGGGGTTGGGTTTTCAGCATGCGTGCCTTTTTATACAGTTCAGCTTTGATTCCATCAACTCATTAAACTTTTTTAAAAGCATACTTTAGTTCTGTGAAGGGATATAAGGGATATATGCACTGTATTTCACTTTAATGAATATTGTATGCTGAAAAGCGTATATTACAGCACGATTTTTTGTTGAATAAATTTGAGTGCTTCAAAATGTTGGGTCGCGATGTATTGACCAAGTAAAAAGTGGGTCCTGAGGCCTGACCAGTTGAGAACCACTGACTTGAACAACCATAAAAGTAAAACAAACAAATAATTATACAATACAGCGACAATGTAGACAATGACAACAACACAACTAGTATTTCCTGCCGTCAGGACTAATAGCCACAGAATGCACCGTTCCATCACTGCTCATATCTCAGAGTGGAATTTATTAGCAATTTCAATGCTTCCTGTTTTCCAATATCACCACATTAGAAACAGTTGTTCAGAAACACAAGCAGTCCATTGCCCATCTGTGCTATTTCACAATCATTACACATTTGCAGCAAGCTGACGGGTCCGTTCTGTGGCTCACAGTGAAGCAACAGACTCTGTCTGAGCGGCATTCTAATGCCTCAGCTGACAGCTCCGACTGCACATCAACTCTCAGCTAATTTGTCAGTATTTTCTTTTTTTAGAAAAGTCTCTTATCACTTGATGAAGTGTTTCACATGCGCCACATGTGTGAGACGATAGCTCAGAATACCAGTATTCATCTTTTTTATTTCAAACTTTAATATATTCGGTTTGTAGTGCACAATGTAAAACAATTGAGTAAGGGGAGAATTCAAGTCTAATCCATGATTATTAAAAGGTTTATGCGTAAAGTTTATATTTAGTATAATAAGAGAAAAACAGCAACACTTTACCCATTGGTTTTATATATACAGTCCATGGTTTAAATGCTATTAAACTGCTACAGTCATACGTTATATAATATATATAATGTAACTGAATATCTTTTCAGTAAAATACATTAGACCAGTGGTTCTCAACTGGTGGGTCGCGACCCAAAAGTGGGCCGCGGACCCGTTTTGAGTGGGTCGCGGATGTGTGAGTGAATAAAAAGAAAATTGAAAAAAGAAAATTGAATTCTTTTTTTTTTTGGGGGAAAAGTCAAACTTTTATTTTTGAAGGCCCGATTTTCTAACGCTGTACATGCAGTAGGCGTTGCACTGGAAGTACCGGAGACCATAAACGTTTTGAAAACTTCTGTTGTAGTGATCATCTTCTCAAAAAAACATCTTTGCTGATGTCGACCCTTACCCACAATGTAAAGTATTTCACACAGACTATCTCCTCTTTACTCTTCTCTCTGTGTGGAGCAGCAAGTTCAGCATCAGAACAAAGTGAAAAACAAACAATGGCATAAAATATTATAAATATGTCGGGTAGTGATAGATTTATTTATTTTCTTCTCAGTGTACCAGAATGCGTAGTTTATATGTTAGTATTTCTAAAAATCTCCTGGTGGAGAATCCCCCCAGACCCCCTGCTGGGGTTGGGTTTTCAGCATGCGTGCCTTTTTATGTTACACAGTTCAGCTTTGATTCCATCATCTCATTAAACCTTTTTCTTAAAAGCATACTTTAGTTCTGGGAAGGGATATAAGGGATATATGCACTGTACTTCACTTTCATTAATAATGTATGCTGAAAAGCGTATATATTACACCACGATTTTTTGTTGAATAGGTTGTGGTTCGAAATATTGGGTCGTGATCTATTGACAAAGTAAAAAGTGGGTCCCGAGGCCTAACCAGTTGAGAACCACTGGTCTAACGGATAGTGAGGTGGGCTGAAGATCGGAAGGTTGTGA
Organism: Harpagifer antarcticus; assembly: GCA_902827135.1. NCBI lineage: Eukaryota > Metazoa > Chordata > Actinopteri > Perciformes > Harpagiferidae > Harpagifer > Harpagifer antarcticus. The sequence goes on from CADEHL010000356.1 coordinate 983,824, forward strand.
GTTCAAATCCCGCCAGGAACACCACCACTAGTGTGCCCTTGAGTAAGACACTTAGTCCTTAGTTACTCCAGGGAGAATGTCCCTGTAATTGGTCATTGTAAGTCGCTTTGGATAAAAGCGTCAGCTAAATGAAATGTAATGTAATAATAATAAAAGAATGTTTCCCAAGAATTTGAGATATTCATACCTTTATCGCCACAGTTGGTATGTGGGAGGTTTTCTCACTGGAAACAGAAAACGCAGGGTGTATTAGTCAAACTGACATGTTTATGCTTCTCTTTATCACTGTTACAGACCAAGAAGAAGAAGAACATTTCCCATAATGTCTTTGGCACCAAGTTTGGCCGGGTCCACATGCAGAAGCAGGATCTGGCCAAGCTGCAGACCCGTAAGATGAAAGGCCTGAGGAAGAGGAGGGGGGATGTGGTCGCTGAAGACCAGGACGCACAGGCACCCAAAGTGGTTAAAGTGGACAGCAGCGCTGCAGAAACTCCCCGTTCATCAGACTGACATGTGCTGATCCTTGACACCATCTTGTGAGCAGCCCCGAGGCAGAGGGGATACACATCTATTAAACCTGCCACTATTGTTTTACTCATTACATGTGATTTCTTTGTCTTGAGCATCAGGACTGTGTTGTCTCAGTTCTCTGGTCAAACTCATGAGCATCAGGACTTGGGTTATGTGGAAGTCGGCCTTAAACTGGCTGAAGTTCCTTCTGTAACTTGTAAAGAGTTTGTAAAATGGGATTTTACTAGCAGCCTTAAAACAAATAAAAGTCTCTAACCTGTCAAGTTGTTCCGTAAACATAAGTCTTGGTAAATATGAGAAGTGTATTATATTACTGCAGGTCCAGCGTTAGCCAGAGTCTCTAGGCCAATCAGTGATAAACCATGAGACGATACTATTGCTAAAAAAAAGTTGGAAAGAGGCAAAGATGGCCTTGGTAACCAAAAGTCCCCTTCATCCAAAAGCAGAATACGAAGCAATAACCAAGTAGTTCTGTGTGGCTGTACTGTCAGCCTGCTGTGGTTTTTATAGGTGACCTAAAGAAGGTGAGCACAGTGCTGCACGTCACGGCGCTCTGCAGCCCTACATCTGTGGAGGCAGTTCATGAAGTGATCAGTGAAGATCAGAGTATCTTTAATGTCATCATACAGACGTATAACGCAACTTCTTTGACATCTCACGCAGTAATACAAATAGACATAAATAAATTAAAGCAGCAATGCCAACACAACGAAATGTCAATATTTACACGTTACAGACTCTCATTTAAATGTGCAAAACTACAAAAAAGTTGATACATCTGTGTGTTCATAAATAGTTGTTAAAAGCAACCAAAGATGCTAACAAAATAGCCATACATATTTATAAATGTTAGCATTAGCGGTTACAGTCTTCGATGGGTGGAGGTCATGATCTGAGTGGGGGGGGCGGGACTTAAGGGGCAACTCAACTGCGCATGCTCTGAGCGTAAATACGACGTCACGTTCTCGTTGTAATCGGAGCGGCTCGTAAACACATCTACAGCAGTAACATGCAACATACACATTAATGCAGCAGCAATATTAATAGAAAAACGTCAGACATAATAGTAAAACACTGAAAGGGAACATTTTATTGCACCTGAAGTGCAAGAATTTGTATTTCAGGAAACGCCACAGCATTTCAGAAAAAAACACAACCGCATGTCAGAAAACACCACAGCATTTCACATTGGACGGAAAGGGTATTCCTTAGGGAGAACACTTCTTGTTTGTGATTGGACAGAGCCAGCCAGAGAAGCACTGCTCTGATTGGTTGTTTTTCCTGCCAGTCAAGAAATGACGCTTTGTGATTGGCCCAACACATCAGCTCACAGCGCCTCATATCTGTTCAGAAACTGGACAAAATGTAAACATACAAAACACAGACTGTCTGTCATGGCGAATACAGTCGCTGCTTTATTTATGTCTGTATGACGTGAGTGTGGACGGAGCATCTGTATCTTTCAGTTACTTTCTGAGAGAATTTAAGCTCAAAACAGCCTGTTTCACTGAAATAGCCTCAAAATCACAAACTGACATTAAGAGTCAGATGCTTGACGAAATCTTTAGTTTAGCCTGATCGATCCGATTCCGATAGGATTTACATGGAGATACGGCCCGCCCCCTCTCCAGCTTCTTGTTTGAATGACAGGAGTAAACACAGAATGAATGCTTTATTAATTCATGGTTTTTAAGGGGCTTATCTCAATGTAAATACTATGGTAGACCACCCAATATTCGCATCGCTCTAATCGCTAGAGTTTCACCAAGGCTGTCTGTCAGCTGTGTTTGTCATTCAAACAAGAGGCGCTGGAGAGGGAGCGGGGCGTATCTCCATGTAAATCCTATGGGAGAAACCAACTACAACAAAATGAACATATTTGACCGTGATTTAATTGTAATACACGTTTCAAAGTGATGCCGAAGAAACTACATACTGATAACGGTTAGTAAAAACCATGAATTAACGCTTTGACAAGTGACAAGACGGCAGGCGAAAAGCTTTTAAAATGCGTGTTTTTGAATGGAATCGGATCCATCAGGCTAAACTAACCTGTAGCTGCTCCGTCCACACTCACAACAACGTCATACAGACATAAATAAAGCAGCGACTGTATTCGCCATGACATAGACCAGGGGTCGGCAACCCCTGGCACGCGTGCCAGCATTGGCACGCGGCACCGTAACCAGTGGCACGCTAGGAATAAGTGGAATAAGTGTGCAAAAATATTTAAATTGTATTTTCGGATCCTGAACGAGGCCGCCGCCAGAGCGCGTCTCCCCGTTACCCGCAGAAGGAAGCCATGCACACAGCCCCCCTCTCTTTAACTCCAGGTGACTTTCTGCCGCTTTCCTCCGTGGTGCAGATCGTTTCACCACAGAGAGGAAAGCACTTCACTAATTGCAGTAGCCTACCCATAAGGAGCTGTACAAATGCCGCAGTTTTTGCGTGGCTGTGTCTTTGGTTGAAAGCCCAGTGGCGATCTGCTCATCTCTCATCGACATAATAGAGAACCGCAGTGACGCGTCGTAAAACCCGGAAGTAAGTTAGCATTTTTAGCACTTCCGGTTCCTTCGTCAAAAAGCAATGCATTTTCTCCATAGGGTTTTGGAAAATAGCTCCAAATAAGGTCTGTGGTTGACACAAATTTAAGAGATAAATCACGTTTTGTTCTACGACATTAAATACATCAGCAGTGACCCCGCTGGTGATTTTTGAAGAGTTTACGTGTCTGAAAAACGATGGTTGTTACCGAGTGGCTGAATAGGACTACAGAAATTGTCGAGGCCGTTGTACGTCATTACGCCGAACACATAAACACTCCTCTAAGTTTGTTTTCCCCTGTGTTCTGCTTGAAAGCAAGTACCTGCCTATCTTTAGTATCTGTATATCTATATCTGACCATTAGAATCTGTATTTTTGAAATTGTCGTTTTTAACACCGTAGTTTTATAAATTATAGAATAATTAATTACCAGTGTTTTCCAATTTTACTCGGCAGTTCGTTTCGTTAGCTAACGTTAGCTAAAGCTAGTGCTACTAGTTAGCTATGCAATGCTTTGTTGCTTTGCTCCGGGTTGCAGCCACAGGTCTTTGTATGAAACGTGCTCGTTCTATCGTTTCCCGGCCGATGTTTTCCAAAGGAGAGTCTGGATTCGTGCCATGAGGTAAGCTGACGTTACATTTTTGTCCATGTCACGGTGAAATGTAAATGATGGGTACTGACTGTATCGCCGTTTTAGAGATGGCGCTGCTGAAAAGACCGCAACATAAGTAAAGATAATGAATACATCCTATTAAAACCTGTGTGGCTTATATGATAAGTCTAATTAGTACAAGCAGCATAACGTTTCACCATGTAGCTAAAGATTGTAGTCAGGGAAATCAGTTTGACATATTGAACTAATAACAAATCACCTCTGGCTGTCAGAGAACTCTTTGCTCCATAGCTTCTCTTGGACGTAAAATCACATGTACATTTTACGTTTATATTCAATTTAATATTCCATCCCTCACATACTTTTGTATATATAATAACTTATATTTTGTTTTTCTTGTTATGCTGCTGCAACACAAACATTTCCCAAATTGGGATCAATACAGTAATATCTTATCTTAATTAAGAAATATAACTATTATAATTAGTGTAGCAGCTGACACCTATTTTCAATATGGATTAATCTACCATTTATTTATTTAGTTCCATTTTCATCTATAAAAATGTCAAAATAGTGAAAATGTTCACGAGACAAAGTGCAAGGTTATATCTTTAGATGTTTTGTTTTAGCCTATGTACTGTATGTCTTAATGCTCTTATATGTGACGGTGTGACTTCCATGAAATATAATATTTCACTGAATGCGTACGTTTAGCTGCCTTTGGCTTCTTCCACTGACAGGGGGTGTCAGTGCAGCTGAAACTGTAGATGGCAAAGACGGCTAATGCAGCCGCATGACTGCATTTCCATTCTCCACATGGGCATTCACATTTTGTGGAGAGAACTCCCTCTTCTCCTGTAGATACCTGTGGTGGTGGGATTGTTTTATTATTTAAAAATATATTTACATTTGTAATGCCTTCCCAATTATCCCTTTAATTGTTTATAGTCTACTGTATGTTTATTTCATGGATATTTCTGTGTTTTCTGGTTTGTAATATTTATAATCTTGGGGCCTTTTCTCTTTAACATCTACATGCTACCACTGGCTCAGATAATGAAAAACAACAAAATAAGTTACCATAGCTATGCTGATGACACACACATTTACGTAACAGTTTCACCAGGAGACTATGCTCCAATTCAAACACTGAGTAAGTGCATTGAACAAATCAATGACTGGATGTGTCAGAACTTTCTCCAATGAAACAAAGATAAAACTGAGGTAATGGTTTTTGGAGCCAAGGCAGAACGTATAAAAGTTAGCGCTGAGCTTCAGTCTGCAATGTTCAAAACAACAGATAAAGCCAGAAATCTAGGTGTAGTCATGGACTCTGACCTGAGTTTCAACAGTCACATTAAAACAGTTACTAAATCAGCCTACTATCACCTAAAGAACATATCTAGGATTAAAAGACTAATGTCGCAGCAGGATTTGGAAAAACTTGTCCATGCTTTTATCTTCAGTAGACTGGACTACTGCAATGGTGTCTTCACAGGTCTCACTAACACATCTATTCGGAAGCTGCAGCTGATTCAGATCGCCGCTGCTCGAGTCCTCACTGACACTAAGAAAGTGGATCACATCACTCCTGTTCTGAAGTCTTTACACTGGCTTCCTGTGTGTCAAAGAATCGATTTCAAAATACTGCTGCTGGTTTATAAAGCACTGAATGGTTTAGGCCCAAAATACATTTCTGATCTACTGCTAAATTATGAACCATCGAGATCTCTCAAGTCTTCAGGGACTGGTCAGCTTTCTGTCCCCAGAGTCAGAACTAAACATGGTAAAGCAGCGTTCAGTTATTATGCTCCAAATATCTGGAACAAACTCCCAGAAACCTGCAGGTCCGCTGCAACTCTGACTACTTTTAAATCCAGGCTGAAGATTTTTCTTTTTGTCGCTGCTTTTAATTGAACTATTCACATCTTAGACTGCACTGTAACTTTTATCCATGTATTTTTTCTTTTAATGTTTATTTTATTAGCTTTTCTTTTTAATGATTTTAAATGCCATTGTCTTAATGTCTTTCATTTTTTGTAAAGCACTTTAAATTGCCTTGTGTTGAAAAGTGCTATATAAATAAACTTGCCTTGCCTAATAAAGATTTCATGTGACACATAAAATGGATTTGTTGATGGGAATTAATGTGAATAAATTAACTCTAGGTTAACGGTACTCTTGCTATCACTACTCACCGACACTCTATAAACCTTGTCCCTCATGCTAGCCCTGACAACACCGGTAAGCACACCTTCATCTAGGCTGCACTGTTTTACGTGTCCTGACTTGTAGTGGTTCTCTCCTCTAGCTACACTCTTCTTGTCATCTTTGTAAAATGATATCAGACTGGTAATTGACACAGCCATGACTTCTAGTTACATTCAGTGTGGCTAAAATGAAAAGCTTTGTTAAAATATGCAAGCACGCGGAAGTCAAAGTCAGCTTTATTGTAAAACATTCTACATGTGTTATACATCCAGAAATATCGAAATATCGTTTCCCACAGTGTGACATGTATACATAAAACAAAACAAAAAGGGCCTAGATAAACGGGGTATAGATAAAACAAAACAAAAAGGGCCTAGATAAACGGGGTATAGAGTTTAAAATGTTAATATATTTAAAGTGTTCAAAGTGCAGTTTCAGTGCAAGTCAGTTGAAACGATCTTAAGTTGGCGTGACGTTGAAGTCGTGCGACCCTGCTGCTGTACTGGCTTGTAGTTCGTTTATAGCATAACGTTAGCATTTCGCTTTTGGCGACTAGATTTATGATTCAAAAATTATAAAAGTAGGGGAGACATGTGGAGATTATCCGGCTGAACAAAACGTGAGCTGTCTCTTAAATGTGTCTCAACCACAGACCTTATTTCAAGCTATTTTCCAAAACCCTATGGAGAAATTGCATTGCGTTTTTGACGAAGGAACCGGAAGGAGTTTACATCCGGGGTTTAGGACGCGTCACTACGGTTCTCTATATGCTACAAAGGGGCGGACTGGCCATCTGTGTGTTGAACTTTCCTGTCGGCTCCCAGACCGTAGTCGCGGAGGGCAGAAGCAGCTTCAGGTTCAATACCCCACTTTAGCTTCAATGACTGGAGAGAGGCGAGCTCTTCTTGGGAGGCCGTTGCATTTATTGAGCTGTTCTTCTGTTTCACAAAATACACCTAATCTCAACCTGTCGTACAATGGACAGCTTCCCCCCCCCCCCCCCCCATCTATACTCACATTTTAGACTCTGTTACTAACTGTATATCTGTAGACTTGGTTGGTCTTAAAAGTCCGGTTATTAGAACGAAATCTAAAATGAAAATTGTAAATAAGAAATCTGTATGTAAAAAACCACCTGTATGTAAATTGTAAATAAGCCATCTGTTTGTCAAATATGTCTTACATGTCTTAAATGATATGATGAATTGGAAATGGGGGACCCTGATGTAAACAAGACGAAAGTCTTTCTCTGGTCTGCATCCCCTTAACAATTGTATGTTTTGAGCTGTACTGTACTGTACCCAATATACAAGCTGTTAATAAACTTTTCAATCAATCAATCAATCAATCAATCAATCAATCATACATCACAGACCTCTGTTTTTCTGCTTCCTCGTTTCACTTCCAGAAACATACACACGTTCCCTCACTGTCGCTCTACCATCCACAAACACGTATGCACAAGCCACACCCCTCTCTCTCTCTCTCTTAAAGGGACAGCGATCTCATCTCACTCTGCGTGACCCTAATATCATAACATGTGAGTTCTGGAGAATCACAGAACAGACGATCGTCCTTATTATTATGCCGTTTAAACCAATTATTTAAATGTGTTTGTTAAATTCGACATCATGTAAGTTGCGCTGACAGGTTCACACACTGCCTCCCCGCAGAGAGGCTCCCCCGCCCTCCTGTTGATAGTTGACGAGCATCAAGCTCCTCACCCCCCCCCCCCCCCACACTTGATAATTCTCGATCGTTGGCACGCTGATAACAATTTTTTTTTAAAATGGCACTTCATATCAAAATGGTTGCCGACCCCTGACATAGACAGTCTGTGGTTTGTACTTGTTTAACTTTTGTCCAGTTTCTGACAGATATGAGGCGCTCTGAGTGTGTGCTGATGTGTTGGGACAGGCTCTGTCCAATCACAAACAAGAAGTGTTCTCCCTAAAGGAATACCCTTTCCGTCCAATGTGAAATGCTGTGGTCAGCGCCATATAGAGAGAATATGGCGCTGGCTGTGGTGTTTTGTGAAATGCTGTTAACACCCTATTTCAACAATCACACTCCCTGTAATTGACATAATTAATAGATAGTTTCGCTTCTCACCATCATTTGTTGTGGCCCACTGCTGTGCCAAACGTAAACATTCACCCACGTGACTTGCAAACTCTCGCGAGAGTTTACTGAACTAAGCCAGAAGACCGTCTCATTTCGTAGACCGCTCGGTTTGCTGTTCCTTCACTTTATTTTTATATTTATATACATTTATTTTGGACGAAAACTTAGCGTGAGGAAAGGCAAGTGTGGCGTGAATGCGTGAGATATGGGTTAATTGCGTGACTCTCACGCTCAATTCGTGAGTGTTGGCAGCCCTGGGGCCTCATTTATAAAGGGATATACGCTCAAAAGATGGCGTACGCCAGTTTCTACGCAATGTTTGCGATTTATAAAAGACTAACTTGACGGGAAAATGTGCGGTCCTCCACGCAAACTCTAACCCATGCGTACGCACCATAGACTGTATATATAAATGGACGTAGGGTCCGTGACGTCACCCATAGGATTCTGCAGAGTTGCCGTGAAGCCCTAAGTAGGCGGAGTCGGCTACTAACGGCTCGACAGTGACGTCAGAGTCTAACTCCCGCCTTCTCCAGCCTGCTCCAAATAAGGGCAAAGAGGCGGAGCTGAGCCTCAGCTGAGGCGGAGCTGAGGCGGAGCCGAGGCGGGACAGGGCGGGACCTGCTGCCAACGAGCGTGACGTTCCAGACCTAGCTCAGGCTAAGAAGCTAAGCTAACATGCTCTCAGTATTAAGCTAACAACCTATGCTAACAACACAGTCTATGCCAGTGACCACCAACTGGCGGCCCGCGGGCCACATCCGGCCCGCCAGACATTCTCATCCGGCCCGCACGACGGGGGTGACTGTGGCGTTGGCGGAGTGGTTACTGCGTTGCCCCCCACCCATTTTTTTTTTTTTACAACGTCTCGTGAGTAAGGTGCAGTACCGGAGTCCAACAGAGAGGCAGCAGCTGCGGGACAGTAGATTGCGTACTGCGAAACCTTCCCTTCCTTGAAGAAGAAGAAGTGATCCTTCGTTGTGAAGAGTCTGCTTTGTGCACTCCACACCACAGCAGCAGCCCCTCTGCGACAGAGTCCAACAGAGAGGCAGGAGCTGCGGGACAGTAGCCTAGAAGCAGGGTTGGGTTGTAACGGAATATATGTAACGGCGTTACGTAATCAGAATACAAAAATCAAATAGGCTAACTGTATTCAGCTGGCGTTACATTTGAAAAACGAGTAATCTGATTACAGTTACTTTCGTAAACCTGAAGTGAATACATTTTGGATTACTTATTGGAATTATTGGTGGAAAGGTTTCCTCACAAAATGTAATATTCATTACTGGCAGAACTGTGTGCACACTGCACAGCCCTGCAGCGTGTCTGTGAGAGAGAGAGAGATGCAGCGTGTCTGTGAGGCCCCGCCCCCGCACGCAGATGAGAGAGAGAGATCTCTTTTAAAATATATTGAAAGTTAGAAGAGGAGATGGTTAGATAAAATGTGCAAGATAACGTTGATGTAGCATTTCTTTATTGTCGAAATGATGACATTTATAACGGGATCAAATCAAAGTGAATGGCCTGCTGCTGCTGAATGCATGGGGCAAGTGACTGGAACAAGTTTTAAAAGTTATTACATCGTTTCAGATAATAATAATAATAAATAATAATGATAATTCATTCTATTTAGGGGCGCCTTTCAAAGCACCCAAAGACACCTTACAATTCATAACATATTCCAAGGAAAGGTTTACAGTAGGAGAATGCAGTCCGGGTGATGTTTGTTATGTGGGGTGCAGACGAGAGGGAGCTGTCCAGAATGACACCAAGATGTTGTGTTTGAGTTCTTGATAAGCCATTAAAACAGTAAAATACGTGTCTCCTGTTTAACAAAACATACCCATCTGTTATGGAAAAAGAAAGTATTTCAAAAGTATTCTAAAAGTAACCTGAACACGTTACCTTTTTAAGACACATAACTGTAACTGTATTCTGATTACTTTCAGAGCATGCATTCAGTAATCAGTAACTGATTACATTTACAAAGTAACCCTCCCAACCCTGCCTAGAAGTGATCCTTCGTTAGCGTGAAGAGTCTGCTAAGCTTTATGCAGTACCTGTAGCCCCCCTTCCCCCCCCCCCCGCTGGCCCGTGATAGTGTCTATTGGATACATTTTGGCCCTTGGACAAATGTAGTTGGTGATCCCTGGTCTATGCTAACAACCCAGCTGGCAGTCACTGCTCCTCGTTCCCGGCATATTCTGAAGGTAAGATACCCTGTAACTTTACAAAACTTGTCCTTTTGATTTAAATGTTCTTGAACCTACACTATACAATTGTTTTTAAAGTGCTTCACCGTTTTTCAAATATAAATGTCATTTGTAACTAAACTTTGGAAACTAGCAGAGATATGGCCAGTGTTGCATGAATTAAATGTAATTAATGAAATATGACTGTAGAAAAAGAAAGGTGCTTTTATATTGATTAAACCATTTTTATTTCTGTCAGCATTAAGAAAAAATAGATGGCAACCTCCTCCACGCCAAACTGCACAACCTGTAAGTTGATGGTCCTGGCTTACTTTACATGACTTCAGATGGTTGACATTACACACAAACATACTATACATATATGTATATATATATATATATATATATACATGTGTGCACAATTGTAGATTAACAGCACACAGTATATATATATATATATATATATATATATATATATATATATATAAACTGTGTGCTGTTAATCTGTTTTTTGAGGTTTCTCATTTATTTCCCTCCCATAGTGACTGTATGGATAATCGGAGACAGCTATGTCCGGCGTGGAGCCCAGAGAGCTACAGAGACCATCGGCAGCAACCTTGGCCTCGACCTGAGGGTGTGCTGGTTCGGTTGGGGTGGACTGCGCTGGAGAGGTGTCCTCCCTTTCTTTTCCAACTCCCTGAGAGGAAGAGCAGTCCCGGATGTCCTCCTCATCCTCTGTGGCGGCAATGACTTGGGGGATGTGCTGCCCAGTGTTCAGTTGCTGAACCAGATGAAGGAGGACCTGCACCAGCTTCACCATCGGCACCCTGGCATGAAGATCATGCTCTCCCAGATCAACCAGAGGCGCCGGTGGAGGGCTGGTTCAAATCCTGTCAAGATTGACAAGGCCCAGAAGTTTGTTAACAGTGTTATGGCTACTTTTGTTCATAGCCTAAATGGTGTCATTGTTGACCACTCCAACATTAGACATGACAGTCCTGGGCTTTTTTTGCGAGATAGAGTTAATTTCACCCCTAGGGGAAATGATATTTGTTTAAAGTCACTAGCCAATTGCCTGAAAGACCACCTCCAAAGACTGTGAACTGCTAAAATGTCAGTATCACTGTTTTTGGATTTGGCCTTTAGAGTATGTATTCTAAGGCCCTTGCTAAGCCCAGACTGTCATGGCTAATGTTGAGTTGGATATTACATCTGTATCAATAGGCGCATTCACACCGCAGTACTTTTCCCACAAAGGTTCATGCGTACTTAGTTCATGCGAACTCTTTAGTTCGCATGAACTAAGTACAGATCACGTTCACACCGGAAAAAGTCTCTGGGGGTGGATTAGGCAAATGAAGCCGCTGACGTCACTTCTTCTTCTTCTGCTTTGGGTTTACTGGCAGGCTACAAACAACTTCACGGCGTATACTGCCGCCCACAGTCCCCGGCCGGAAGTCCCCGGAGTTGGGGACTGGCTTCATTAGAAGTTGCTGGGACTCCCAGCAGCTTCTACTGAAGCCTTCCGAGTAAATCACCAGAACGCCGACACCTCCTCATCTCCACCGCTCCCATGTTTTATTTTGTGTTGCCATAAGTTAGTCTCTCTGCGTTTCTGCGCTGGGCTAATGCTAATGCTAATAATGCTAATGCGAGGATAATAAAATGGCGGCTTCACAAAACTTTTTGGAAGTTTTACGGGGCGTGGTTTGCAATCCGCCCAGCCAATCAGAAATATAGCTCTTTTCTCACAAAAGAGCCGCACGAAAGTCCCTGCTCTCTAGCAGGGACTTTCGAGGGGGTAAAAAGGTTCTCATGAACTAATTTTAGTACCGGCTCTTTTTGGTGTGAACGCGATAAAAGAGTTCTCATGAACTAAGTTCGCATGAACCTTTGTGGGAGAAGTACCGCAGTGTGAATGCGCCTCATAACACTGTTAACATGGCTGCTCTTCCTCTTCCCCACACCACCCCCCCCCCCCCCCCCCTTCCCCCAATGGACTCTGTAGCTCTCCAGGCCCATGCTGGGCATGGCTGTCTGTCAAACCCTTTATTTTGTATTTGTTATGATGTTTTTTGTTATTTTATTTGTTAAAATAATTCTGTATTTATGTAAATATTGAAATTAAATTACATTCATATTTTCACTTCTTTTGTCTACTGCTTACTGAAAATGTTAGCTATCATATCCAAATGGGACTATCAAATGAAAGGATAAGCTTACCATACAATACAGAAAACATTACACATTAAGGCTCAAATCTTTTCCCAAGCCGTAGCAGTCTGAAAAGAGTCCCGAGTTTAAAAACACAATGAATACTACGCTGTCATTTATCAGTGACAATGCAAACACCAAGAAGGTCTCCCCTAATCCCATGTATTCTGGAACTATGTCATAAGCATACCATAGAATGTAATTATGAAGTGCAATACCCACAATCCCTACAGGGTCGTAACGTCACAAGATAATACCTTTTAGAGAGTTTCCAAATTGTTCAATATGCAGATAAATATTTGTTTTACAATAGAAACATTTTTCTCCATAAATGTTCCCACATGTTGTGAGCATCAACTTTAAATCTTTTGTCAACAAATAAAAAACATCTTAATTTCCTTTACGACAACATTTTGTTTATAACACCACTACATTAACAATAAGCATAGGAAAATGATAAATGGCAACATTTAAGATTGTGCTTTTACTCTTTATTTAATCAGATCTATTTCACATTGAAAAAGTGATAAATACACAAGCCACATTGAAAGTTACATCTTGCATTTTATGAAAAGTAAAGGTTACAAATCATTTTATGACTTAAGTACACTAGAAAATAAATGAAAGATGTGCAACAACTGTATCAGTAATTAAAATGATATAACTTATGTACAGGGTTGGGACGGCTACTTGCCAAAAACACAACCAGTAACTTAATGTGAGTATCAAGATATACATGTAATGTAACCTGATGACTTTCTTTTTCTTTTGGATTACCTCAATATCAAATGCAATGCAAATAAACACAGGAGAGAAGAAATATTAATATGATTCTTTTACTTAAATGTATAATATAATACCATAAAGCAGATTCAGGCAGTAGGTGTATAGATTCACAATTAAAGTATTAGCCTACAGAACAGTACCGCTTCCAGAGAAGAGATACAATTTGATCATTTTACAACAAACACTATATGCTCTTTTTAGGTTTTGAATAAGATTGTAATCCTGAGTTTCCCTATTATTAAAAAAAGTAAAACTAATCTGATTACATCTTTTCCTATGTAACTAAGGATTACACTTTCCTTTTTTTCTATACGATCTTGATTTGTGTTAGATGTAATCCATTACTGCCTAAGCCAATAAAAGTCATAACTTTTGGAAAATTGTCTCAAGTTATAAATTATGCCTTCAATCTCTTTCACATGGAGAAGACATCACATTGGCCGAGGCGTTGCAACTTCCCTGAAGCGTCCTACATGAAAGAAAGATCACATGTTAAAAATGTGTGCACCCGTCTTAGTTTAAAGCCCACTCACCACGACAAGGTGCAGGTCAGGAATGGGAACATATAAGATGGGACAAAAATGCAAAATAAACTGAAAAGCATGGACACAGGACATGGACAAACAAAAAATAAAAATGAGACAAAAACACAAAGCATTGTGTGCAAAGTCTGCACACAATGCTAAACACTAGTGCAGAAAGGTCAAGAAGAAAACACAGGTTAAGGCAGTTGTCAAAGTCTTGAAAGATAGAGCTGAGATAAATGTTCGATAAAAATGGAATGGGAACGTGAATTTGATGAACAATCAAAAAGAGGTAAACAATGAACAAAAGAACACTGATACATTCCAAAAGTATGTTTTTACAGTTATAAACGACTTATATCAGAAAATATATAATACCACATGCCAAAAGTTACTTAGCCTTCGTCAAAACAGCAATCGAAGAAAGAAATATGTTTTTTATAAAAGTTTTACATTTTATAGATATATATATATATTTTTTTATTTGCATTGAACTGATCCTTAACTTGGACAAACACATCAAGAAACCATAGCATACAAATGAATATTTGAATAAGCATATGTTTAACAAATCAATATGAGATTAGGCCCGTTCATGCAGACTCTAAGACATATTGAACAGTTTTCCATATGCTTATTCGTTTGGCAATGAACAGTTGTTTAACTTTGACACACAACTTATGAAACTATCTGCAAAAACATGAATATGGAGGAGGTTGCAAATGTGGTTTATGGATCACAGATCAATATAAACTTAGGCCCCGTTCATGCAGACTCTAAGATATACTGAACAGTTGAGGTAGGCAATATGTTAAGGCTCTTTGAACAATTTAGTATGATACATTCCGATGGTTATGTCTTTGAGTAGCATCCCGGCTTGGATTTTTGAGAGTATTTTACAGTTGGGCCCCATTCATGCAGACTCCAACTGATAATCGCAATAAACACTGCAAACAACAAACCAATAATTTAATATATATTATATGGATGTATAATTATATTTACAGATATTTACAAATATGTACACACAAGTATAGACAAACACAGATAATAAACAGTTGGGCCCCGTTCATGCAGACTCCAACTGATAATCACAATAAACACTGCAAACAACAAACCAATAATTTAATATATATTATATAGATGTATAATTATATTTACAGATATTTACAAATATGTACACACAAGTATAGACAAACACAGATAATAAACAGTTGGGCCCCGTTCATGCAGACTCCAACTAATAATCAGGTTCACACAATACCCACACTGCAGTGCCACAAATACGTTGAAAATACCCAGAATATTTAACAGCAGACATTGAAAGTTACTCAGGCCCCTTTCATGCGGGCTCCAAGCAACATATACAATGTTTTCCAAAGAGAGTAAGGCTTGCCACTAGCCATGTTCCTTGTTCCTTGTTCTATGTCCGTAAATTACAAAAAAGGTATTAATTGGCCATGACACGTAAAACACAAACCAATAACTTAATATATATGATATAGATATGTAAATATATTTACAAATATGTATAAACAATTTTTGACAAACACAGATAATAAACGTACACCTGCAAAACACAGAAATGGCCAACAAAGTTTTTTTTAGTCTCTGTAAAAATGGATTAATTTGGTCAGTTTTCTACGGACTACTTTGTCTTCTTTAATCTTATCCGTCTGCCGCCTTGCTATATGATTTAATCTGACTTTGCAGTACAAGGCAGAAGCCATCTTTACCAGAACATGGACATGGTTAGCTTCAACACACATGTCAAACATGTGGTTGTGCAGCTGTGGGAAGAGATTTTTCTCAGAACACTCAGAAAGCACCTAGTGGACAATTGCCGCTGTTGTTCCTCTTCCCTGTGGAGCCCTTCCTTCATTGGCATTTAGAAGCCACGGAAAACATCTTTGGTAACTTGACACACTGAAGTGATGCCTGGTGATGGTTTCTGTAGGCCACCTCTGTTCTTCAAAGTAACAAATGGATGCACAGAGTCAGCTGATGTCAGTGCATGTGAGCAAGGCATGCAGGTGACCTTCTGTTCTATCTTTTTGACAATGAAGCCTGCGATGTATGAGATCGCTGCTTCTTTGTACTCAGATAGATGGTTAACATCAGGAAGGTTAGCAAGTGTGTCATCCTCAGTCACAATCTCTTCCACCGGCTCAATACCCAACCTGCGTGCCATGTTGATATTTGCCGGTGTTGAGTCAAGGATGATTGTGTTGTCACGAAGAAGACCTGTGCCTTTTTTCACCTGGTGCCTTACAAGGAGACGCTTGTATGCCCCTCGGAACTGCCTGACATTGGGGTTGTTGTTGTAACCTCCACGCACTCTGACTGCAGAGAAAAACAGCTCCAAATGATCCTGACTTAGCTTGTAGGTCAGAAGGTATCGACAGGGGGCAGCTGGCTGCTCTACCAGGTCTTCATAGATGCCAATAACACTTCTCCCACAAGCAATGAAACCACAGATGGGTGTTTTCTTCTGTGTGGCATGTAAAGGAACAAGTTTGTTGTCCTTTCCTTTCATTTTAAGCCCACGGAGAAGGGACTCAGCTTCTAATAAAATACCTATGGCATGGTGTTTAGTTGCTGGCTTGATGGGTGCTTTGTGTCCTCTTCCGAGTGGGTTTCGGCTGTTAAGGACGTCAAAGGCTGCATCAATTGTGCACAGGAACTGAACTGTGGCTGCACTTCCAGTAAACTGAGGATACTTAAGCTCCTTTTCTGAATATTCAAGGGCATCTGCCACACTGCTGCTAAATAGTTGGGCTGCAAGATTGACCTTCATTTTCTGATTTCTCCACTGGATGTGGGCCATTTTTAGTTTGTTGCCAAGACGCAAGCCCTCCTTCTCCTGCAGCTTGTGGAGCTTCTCGATGTACTTCCACATTATCTGCTGGCCATCTTCTCTTACCAGAACCCCAACTGTTGAGAAGACATTTCGAAGAAGCTTGAGCATATGACATGGATCCAGGATCACATAGATCCTCAGGATGGAGAAAAAATGATCTCATGTCAAAAATGTCCAATTTGGCACCAAGCTCCCTGATCATGGCAACGTTTTGGGAGGGTCCATCGCATGTCAAAGAGATAACCCTTACTCCAATTGCATGAAGCCTAACAAGGCTCTCTCGGATGAGGTTTGCTCTCTCGGTTCCAGTCATGCTGTTTATGAGGAAGTAAGCAATGGGGATCTTCCAAGACTCGTTGATTGCAACAACCATAAGGACCAATGCTTGGGTTGCAATCACATTTTCAATTTCTCCAGAGCCAATGTCAACATACCCATGACTTTGGTCCCCCCCAAACTCAGTTTGCTTATGGATGTACATTTCATCCATCATTAATGCAGCAAACTGTGTCTTTCCCGGCTTCTCTCCTTTCAGCAACATGACTTTTTAAAGCTGTGAATGCAGCAACAGTAAATCCAGGATCTGCCGAGATGCTACTGTACCATTTTCGAATGGTCTGATGATGAGGCAAAGACAAGTGAAACTTCTCTCTGACATAGTCATAGGCCTTTGGAGAGTAGAAGTGCAATGTGGTGGCAAATTGCTTCATGTTTTCAGAAAACACTGACTTCTTCTTTTTTTGTATTCTCTCAAAGACATCTCGGGGAACCTCATCAAGACCATCAAGAAGAGAGGCACAGTCAGTTGAAATAAGGAGTTTCTTCTGAAGTACTTTTACAACACCTGCCAAGGAAGAAACTTGTGCCGTCAGTCTCCTTGTCTGCTGGGCCTTCAACCTCAGTTTTTTGCGAGCTGCGCATAGCTTAACCTCAACGTGGGAATGTTTCCTTTTCAGTGTTTTTGGAGACTCAGAAATAACGTAGCAGTGATCACTCAGAGAGCTGCTAGCCAGCTGTGTTGTAATGGTGTAAGAGTGAACAGAGGCGGAGTCTGCCTGTTTTCCAATTTGTTTTGTTTGTTGGCTGCTGCTACCCAAACCAACATCCTCACAAGCATTGACTGTTGGAATGTCATTATGCTCGACATTTTGAACAACAAAGGCTTCTTCAGGTGTCTCTTGTATCATAATGATATTGCTCTGATCAGCAGCAAGACTGTTTTCACCACTACCATGGTCTACATCTGCAACCTCCTCCTCATTGCTGTTAACAGTCCAACTAGGTCACTTACCTCGTCATTGCTACTCACCCTGCTTTTCCGTCTAGGCTGTTGTTCTTTGCCATTGGTGAAATAGAAAATGGTGGGCACTGCAGTGTTTTTCAGGCATCTCCTTCCCTAATAATAAATTTAAGAGTGCATTATAAAAGACAATAGAGAGTCAACAACAATTGACACCTACAAATTGAACCATAAAAGTTATTTAATAAAAAAAAAGGATCTGTACCCATGAGTCCGTGCTGAAGTGATGACTCTCAAAGTGTTCACTGCACAGGCGAGAACAAACTTTGGGGGTCCATTTATTTCTCCGGATGTTCAGCACCCACTGGTCCAGCCTGTCTGGATCATCTAAAGGAAACCTTTATACAAAAATACATGAGAAGTTATATGTTAGGTGTGTAGGGTTACAGACTGCTTAACAAGCAAAACATAGAACTTAAATTAGTGATGCAATGCTGAAATGTAAAAATGTGACAGTCAAAAAGTGTTTTCCCCCTTAGTTTGGTGTTCGCGGTCAAATTTGACCGGTCCTGTTTTAACTGCGATGACATTAACACAAAAACCATCACCACATTTCATTTAACACTCTTTCTAACTGTGGGGGGATGGGCACAAAAGAGCGGGAAATATATCAAATTGTTCTGTGTGTGTGTTTGTGTGTGGCAGGTGTGATTCACATGGGGGGATGGGCACATAATGGGGGGGGGGGGGGGAACTTTATATGCTTTATATACAGTCTATGGGGGAAACACATCTAGTGTGTGTGTGGGTTTTTGTGTGTGCCTTTTATCTGATCTGGATGGTTAGTAATTCCTTTTCTTTATGGCGGTGACCGGGAACACCGTGGGTGTTACAACGTTGACTAGATCATCCATAATTGGATTGTAAAAATGTGTACTGTGAAGGATATCATAAAGCCTTAATGCAATCGAATGTAAAACATGATTGATGAAAGTAGTAAATCGGTCAGATTTGACCCGAAGACAACAGGAGGGTTAATGCCATATTCACTTAGTAAGGAACAACTTTTACAAATATTTCTATATAGTCTGTGTTGGTAAATGTCATCTAGGTTGCACATTTCCTGCTGAAATACATGCATACCAGGTCACTGCGTGGCACTTTGGTTTTTGATAAAACAGTGTAGTTCCACTATATAAACCAGGGGTCTGCAACCTTTTTGATACGAAGTGCCATTTAAAAAAAAAAAATTGTATCAGCGTGCCAACGACCGAGAATTATCAACGGTGGGGGGGGGGGGGTTGAGGAGCTTGACGATCGTCAACTATCAGCAGGAGGGCGGGGGAGCCTCGCTGCGGGGAAGCAGTGTGTGGACCTGTCAGAGCAACTTACATGATGCCGAATTTAACAAATACATTTAAATAATTGTTTTAACGGCATAATAATAAGGACGATCGTCCGTTCTGTGATTCTCCAGAATACACATGTTATGATATTAGGGTCATGCAGAGTGAGATGAGATCGCTGTCCCTTTAAGAGAGAGAGAGAGAGGGGTGTGGCTTGTGCATGTGTGTGTGTGGATGGTAGAGCGACAGTGAGAGAACCTATGGAGAGAACGTGTGTATGTTTCTGGAAGTGAAACGAGGAAGCAGAGAAACAGAGGTCTGTGATGTATTTTATGAAACAGAAGAACAGCTAAATAAATGCAACGGCCTCCCAAGAAGAGCTCGCCTCTCTCCAGTCATTGAAGCTAAAGTGGGGTATTGAACCTGAAGCTTGTTGCTTCTGCCCTCCTCGACTACGGTCTGGGAGCCGACAGGAAAGTTCAACACACAGATGGCCAGTCCGCCCCTTTGTAGCATATTATTTCAATGAGAGATGAGCAGATCGCCACTGGGCTTTCAACTAAAGACACTGCGGCATGTGTACAGCTCCTTATGGGTACTGCAATTTGTGAAGTGCTTTCCTCCGTGGTGAAACGATCACCACTGCACCACCTAGGAAAGCGGCAGAAAGTCACCTGGAGATAAAGAGAGCGGGGCTGCGCTGCATGCTCCTTCTGCAGGTAACGGGGAGACGCGCTCTGGCGGCGGTCTCGTTCAGGATCCGAAAATACAATTTAAATATTTTTGCACACTTATTCCTAGTGTGCCACTGGTTACGGTGCCGCGTGCCAGCATTGGCACGCGTGCCAGGGGTTGCCGACCCCTGATATAAACGTTACATTCATAATCAAACGAGACAATCTGCAAGATAATTAGCTATTTGGTATTATTCTTAATGCTTGTCATTCACACGTTAATAAAATAAGTACCGATACATAGCAGAATAATTGTGGCGGTGTTCAGCTTAATAAACCTTGCTCAACATCATTTATTTAGCTAATACTACAGCGGGCTACAGGCGAACCAAGTCCGCGTTTCGATGCATTCCTTGATCTCCAGTTATAACGCCGGACTCCGCCGCTGGCCGAAGCTAACGGAGCCCCAGGGGGCTAGCTACGGCCGCCGGGACCTATGGCCGGGACGCGCTAGCCAGCTAGCCCCCTGCAGCCCCGTTAGCTTCGGCGGCGTGGACTCCGGCGGCCCCACTGGGATAATTGGGTCCCCTTTTCACATTTGCTCCCGTTTAGCATTATGGGCGTCATAGCCATATAATATAAAAGTCTTACCCAAGGCTGAATCATAAACTAAACTGTATATATGTATAAAGGGTTACGTCCTTAGCTGACTAATAAGCTACATAACAAGCTAAGCTAACAAGCACACAAACACCTGCTAACGGGGTTAACATGTATAATATTATCATTTTACTCACCGAAAAAAGCTGAAAGTAGACTTATTGGAAGTTCTGTTAGTACATTCAAGCGCACAGCACGACATTTTAATTATCTGGTATTTGTAACAATATTCCCTAACAGGCACGATCACCACGAACACAGCTAAAGGGTCAAGTACAGTAACTACAACTAACTAACGTTGTAGCCTCTATGGTTTTAGGCTAGCAGAGTGGACAAGTTGCTGTTAGCTGACAGTGAGGCACGTATCTGTCAATCAACGTGACCACGCCCTAATGTGTGCACAAACGTTAAGACCTAATATAAATAAAAGGGTCGCGTTAGAAAACAATTCACTCACAGATCCATAATCATGAAGGTGGAATCTAACTATATCGATAATAAAAATGTGTGGAGCCAGGGGTAGAAACATGTTTTGTTCTGCTGTAAAGTTGGGCATTTTAACATGGGGGTCTATGGAAATTGCTCCTTTCTGCAGCCATCGCCTATCGGCCAATATATGAACTGCAGTGTGTGGCACTTCCGTATTGGCTTCACGGCTCTACCCCACAGTTTGCCGCTTGGTACGCACTAAGCACAAAAACGGGAGACACGAGAAACTGCGACACCGCGTTGGCAGAAGGGAGAATGGAGAGAAATATGTGGAAATAATACCATAAATAAATGTTACCTCTCATTTATCATATATGAAGAATTCATTTTCAAACATTGATTAAAGCCAATCTTAAAATGATTAAACAAACGCCTGTTTGCAACTCAGTGCTCACACAGACATAACTTGGAGAAATAAATAAATACAGATATGTTATTGAAAACCACCTCGAATATGTTGTGTTAATGTTATGAAATGTTTTCTCATAAATGATGCGGTAAGTCGAAGGACAGAATTACGTCTAAACTGACGTCGTTTTGCATTTCTATATGTTGTAGATACAAGCATGGTTTTATATACTATCATGTTTAATCGTGTTTTATGCCGTTTGCCGAATAAAAGAGCCATCCTTCCACCTTTCTTAAGCTCTTTTCTGTTCTTTGGTTTTAGCGCCTGGCCGACGCGCTCACACATCACTCAGAGATATGTTTGTTTTTAGTTCATTTATTTCCATGTTATCGTTTCCATTTCAACACTGGTCGTTCTCTTCTTTAAAACACACACATGAAGGTATCTTACCAGACGATGTTGAAACAGTGTTCGTCATTTAAATAAACGTATCTTCTCTGCAGTGCAATGCAGCGGTCAAAAAACCGTGTGGCTTCACAACCAAACTAGAACCCAGAGTATCAGGAGGGCTCCTTTAACCAGCCGAGGCAATCGCAGCACCAATCAGCCGCTCCGCCCCACCGTGGCTGCGGATCCCGATCAAATTACACCAATCAGTTATACTTCATTACATACATTAAATGATTAAATAATCAAAATAATAAATCAACGTTTTGGCTCCTACACCAAGACTTGATAAGTCGCTCGTAAAACACAGGAAGTATGGAAGCTAAGAACACCATATGTGGTAAATTGTACAGCTGATATAACACAACACATTGGTTGTATTTCCTTTAACTGGTGGATATAGAGTTGCTGCGGGGAGGGGGGGGGGGGTTGAGACGCTGTGCACAGCTGATCGACAGCTGGAACACAAACCACCAAATACAAAAACATAATTCAGATCCAGTCGTCATGACTCCACACCGGGGGGATTCCCCGTTCACTTCTTACAGTTTCTCATCAAGGGGGGGTCTCCTGTCCCCGGTACAAACACACTGCCTGAGGAAGGCTATGTGTATTGTTTTTGTCATGAACCTTTTTCGGGCCATTTATTTATTTATTTTGGTGACGATCTGACCTCCATGCTGCTCCTCTGTTCAAACTGCATCCACCAAACAACCAAAATAACCAAAATCTGACACGGTGTGAGATGTCTTTTTTAGCTGTTCTGTCGTCATTTCCTGTGATCTTCTTCATAAAAGCCCAATCCCAAACCACTCCCTCGACCCTACCCCTCCGTGACGGAGTGAACTCCGTCTGTAGCCACACTCGCAGCTCAACGAGGCTCCCTCCTGTCAGATGGAGGGAGTAAATACAGCAGCAAGCTTTGGGACGGCCTCCCCTCTCTCCGGCAGAAACAGGAAGTGCCGTAACTGTATGTAACAACGGTTTCAAATCAGCATCTCTTAGACAAAAAGTTTAAATGAATAACTCAAATAAAACTCCAAACATCTTTCATTGTGTTTCAAAGCTCTTTTAGTTTTAAACCTGATGTTTATAAGCTTCTTAGTTTTTGCAACGGTCTGTAAATATACACAACTTTATAATAAAATGCAGACATTTACCTTTTTCTAGACTAAACAGAGGTATGATCCTAAGTTAAAAACATATGAGGTTATCATGAGGTTGTTAACATCGCAATTTATCAGTGGATGTTTGCTGGAACTACTTGTAAACAGCGTGTTTCCTGACGGACACACACAGCGTGACTCCGGTCAGGTAGAGACCGGTCTCAAGTCAGCACCGCTGCAGACTCTCTGTTTGAGGGCTTGATAGCCCACTCCCCCTCCACACTCGTTGCTTTGGAACAGCCCGCAATATGGCGGACCCTCTGCGTGAACGCGCAAACGGAGGGGTAGGGTGTAGGGGTAGGGTGTAGGGGTAGGGTGTAGGGGGCGGTTTGGGAATGGGCCAAAGTCAGTCAGAATGAATGAATGGGCGTTTCTTTGACTATTTATAGGCAAATCTGGGCGTTACGTGAAGCCCGCAAAAGCTGCACCGCATTTAGAGTCGGTTGTGATTTAGAAAGGGAAACCGGCGTAGGAAGTGCTGTACGCACTTTCCTCGCCGGTGCGCAATGTTTGGTGAATCGGAAAATGGGATAGGAATCCGGGGCGTGTACATTGAGGACCCATTGTTGATTTACCATGTCGATCGCCTCGCTTGTCGTTTACGTTCATCGTTTGCTATATCTGCCTTCCTAAGATCACTTTGATGCACATTCAGTACTCCTATGTGAGGTTGTGGGTGAGAGGTGGATATCGTGACGCTTACAGGGAGGTATCGAACATTACAAAGTAGGTGACTGTGTGGATGCCTGTTCAAAATATTGCAAACTTGAATAAATCATTTAAATTATATATTTGTGTCTTACTTTCATTTGTACATCGTTCTTAATGTGATGTATAGTAGCTTTGATAGCTGTCCATACCTTCAGACAGCCTAAAAGTAAAACACAAGTTGTTTATTCACAGCCCGAACGCTCATCGAGATGACTGGATCACTCATGACAAGTTGTGATCAGCTCCGATTAAATTGTGATATAAATTCTGTAGCTATTCTCCAGGGAGCACGTTTTTTTTAGGAAATACCTGTATCCCTCTAATCACAACAAGACTCTACACTGTGCAGGAAAAACAATTACATACATGAAAATAACCTTGATGCATGGGAATGAAACACACAAACTATCTTCCGTGGCTATACTGATATGTCACAGTAACGGTAAACTTTGAACCCAAAATTAAATGGTGTTTTGTTTTTGAACCATTTACCAACATCGCAAGACATTCTGACACCAGAGAAAAATTGTGCGGGTAGATTAGTAAACCTGGTGTTTACCCTTCAGGCTCATCCAGATCAGGCTGTCGGATGTTCTTTCCCCCATGACCGCCTCGCTGCACAAATATCCCGCTTATTACACGGCCATACTAAACAAACAGAGCCCATTCCGTGTTCCTGTTATTGTTTACTTCCTGTCTGCCTTCTTCTGGTGATTTATCTGACGTTCAGCTCCGTCTTTTAACCTCTTTTGCTTTCTCTTTCTTGATCCTCCCTAGCAACCTTCATTGTAGTCCTTGACAGTGGTCTGTACTGATGTATTAACAACGTGTCACATGTTAAGAATTTACAATCAGAATCGAGTATTCAACTAAGCCGTGTAATACAAGTTGTGAGTAGCCTTAATTAGGGTGACCATATTTTGATTTCCAAAAAAGAGGACATGCTGCCCCCAGCCTCGAGATACTTAATGATACTCAACGTTTACTCAAAGATGCCTTATTGTTTTAAAGTATGCCTCCTCTGTATGGATATAACATTATTATTTTACTGTATATAACACAATAATATCTCTCTATAACCAAAGACACACCAAACCAAGGTTACTCAACAATCAACATGCTTTATTATGCCTAGAATTATCTCTGACAAATCTCAAATGCACAAGAATAACTTAAACATCAACCTGTAACAAAATAATAGCTCTCTTTTCAAGTCTTACAAAAATAAATAACAAAATATATGAAATAGTAGAAAATAGAAAGACCAGCTTTAACAAATAATCTCTTTGTATCTTGTCAATGTAAACAATAAAACAGTAACCTCACAAAGATACTAATATAATTATTTTAAAAGTGCACTATGCAGTTTTGGCTTTTACATTTGCATAATTGCCATTAGTGAACATAACATAACACATTTTGAGGCACCATGAACCAAATATAAGCCTACTTTAAATGTTTGTAAACACAATTCCAGGCCCTGTCATTGTAAACAACCACAGTGAAACGACAACTTCTCACATATCTCTAGCTTCAAACAGTTTTCTAGGGTCCCAATTTAAAATTAAAAGTTTAAAGTTTCTCTCCCACAGCTACATAGCTTTCTCTCTCTGCATAGCTGCATACTTCAATCTTCTTCATCCTGCTTTTCTTCTTCATCCTCCTTGTCTGCCCATCGATATTTAGCTGTGGAGCTGATCTTTCCCAGCAGTTTTCGGTTGCTCAACAAATAAGCATGAAAGTCTTTGCAACACATGTCTTTCAAATTGTATTGCACAAATAGAATCCCCTTCAGTGACTCAACAGACAGCTGGTTCCTCTCCTTGGTCCTCTGGCTCTGCATCAGTGAGAAAACCCTCTCAACATGTGCATTGTGAGAGGAAAGTGCAAAGACAAACTGTGCAATCTTCAGTAGTTCTGAGTAACATGCAATGCTTTTGGCCTTCTCAAAACATTTGGTCCACTTCTGGTGCACCTGCAGGCCACTGAACTCCTCAGCACCTTTCTGTGAATCTCTTCAGATTGGTGACCTGGTCAAAACACTTGACATCATCAATTACCACCCCCTTCTCTCCTAGGAACTTGATGCAGGCCTCCACATCATTCCACTCTGGTGGCTCACTCAGATCCATCCACGTGAATGTGGAGAACTCTTCCATGGGAGTCATCCACTTCTCCAGATACTCCAGACATGTACTGTACAGGCCTTGCACATCAGCACAGAACTGGTCATATTCCTTACCAAGTCCATCACTACGCTTTTGTGCCAGTAGTCCCTTAACTTTAAGGGACATGAAGTTGTTGCTCTTGCGTTCAAGAAGAATGGTGTGGATGCTGTTCATTATTTTCTTTACCTCCATAATGGAGTTCTTCTCCTTTTCCATGTCTTGAATGTGGAACGCAGACATGAGTGAGTGCATGTGCCAGAGGTAGATCTCACTGAATTCGTTTTCAAAAAACTTCTTGATCACTGTGGGTGGTTTTTGCTGAGACAGAAAGAATGCCTTTAAGGCTGGAAACATCTGTATCGTCCTCTCAATGCCTGGGAACAAGGACAGCCACCTTGTCTTGCTGTGAGAAAGCATCCTTCTGTATTCAATGTCAACAAGATCACAGTACTCCTTCAGGCTCTCAGTGCGCACAGTGTAAATGTGGAAGTATTGGTAGATTTTGAACATGATATTCTCAAGGTCAATATCTATTGTGTCTGCCCCATGATGAACACAATTATTCACTATGTGTGCTGGGCAACCCACACCGACCAGAGTGTTCTTCTGCAGCAACCTCTTCAAATGTGCAAACACATTCTTTCCCCCTTCATCACGTCGGATTCCTCCAAAGTTTGTGTTGCAACTGTCGCCAGTAAATGCAATGCATTTTTCAGACAAATTGTTTTTTGCCAATGTTTCAATGAGATATTGTGCAATGGTTTCTGCTGTCTCATTTGGTGTGTCTTTAACCTCGATTAATTTAGTTTGCATGCCACCCCTCTTCCAGTCAAAGTACTGGATTATGATTGGGAATATTTTCACTGCTCCGTGGTTCCTCCCGTCTGTAGAAACACCACAGTACTGGATTTCTTTGAGTGCTTCATGTGCGACATCAATCGAGTGGGGCGCTATAACACCATTGACAATGGCTTCGCACTACTGAATATTTTGGCAGTGTCAGAGTCTGGAAATGCTTTTTTTAGCAAGGCACTTGTGCAATCCATAGATCTGTAGCTGTTTT
Source organism: Harpagifer antarcticus (assembly GCA_902827135.1). NCBI lineage: Eukaryota > Metazoa > Chordata > Actinopteri > Perciformes > Harpagiferidae > Harpagifer > Harpagifer antarcticus. The sequence goes on from CADEHL010000356.1 coordinate 1,010,736, forward strand.
GATTGTTCACAGTGTGAAATGCAAACGCACCCTCCGCGGGATTTACAGCATCCTCTGTTTTGCCTGGTCTAACAAAGAAGTCTGTTAACTTTGCCGACAAACTCTCACCTTGCACAGCTTTCCTATGTTTGTCTGTGTCCATGTGCACTTTAAGATCGCCTGCACCTTTATTGGACACACACACGTATGTGCAAGCGTTGCACACGGTGCACTCCGCCTCCCATTTGTTCTGACTGGGTTGGTACATTTGGAATTTCTTCTGCAATTCATCTGTAAAAGTACATTTGCGCTTTGGCATTGTGAATGTGAGCTGCGGTCCGCTCTGTCCCCTTCCTCTGCTTGTGTGTCAGCGTAGTTGTAGAGCCGCCCACAAAGCTTCAGACTCAGGGATTACGTCACACAAGCAACAGAGTACCGTAGTATTCTGTGCAATGCGCCAGTCAATTTAAGTACATGCAAACGGTCCGCGAAACCCGGACATTTTCATGAATTTATAAACCTCCCCCGGACGACCCGGACAGGGCGTGAAAAGAGGACATGTCCGGGCAAAAGAGGACGTTTGGTCACCCTACCTTAATGGCCTACACAGTTGTTATGCTATACCACATTGTCCTTCACTGGATGTATAATGAGCTGCACTAAACTACATTTTAGCATTTAAAATACTTAGCCATTCTTTTAAAGAGCATCTTGCAGGTTTTATTTTTTTCTACATTTATGTTTAAAGTTGCTTGAAAATTACAATTAAAAAAGTGAATGTAGGATTTGATATGTTTTACGAGACATAAGGCATTCAGAGGGAAAGGAGCAATTTTGAGCTCTGCTCTTAAAAACGCCTTTTTTTTAAGGTCATACGTCAAACGTGTCATATTACATCACAAAGGGTAAACATCTCCGCTCTCTGACCGCGGGTATAGTTAGTAGTTGCGTTGAGTTGAGCGGTTGTGTTTTAGTGAGCTGGTATTTTTCGGTAGTTTTACATTGTATTTCACCATTTGTAATCATGGTGCAGTATTGTGTTTGTGCAGGTTGCACAAAATACCAGCCTGTCAGTCCACAGTTTCCCTAACAGGAAAAGAAAGCTAGCTAGCTTCAGTGGCGTTTTCTCCCGGAGGCCAAGGGAAGCCAGGCTTCCCCTGTTTTTTCGGATTGTAGTTATAATTTAAATAAATAAATAAAAACACTTTGTTTCGTTTCGATAACTCTCCTTTGCTGTGTGTTGCTGCCGGCCCGTCTCTCCCCCATTCTCATTGAGTATTTTACAAAGAGTGAAACAAACAGCGCCCCTCTAGATGTTATGGTGAAACAGTAGATTGCACTCACTGTTGCGAGAGGAGGCTAGCCTGGGATTTTGATTGATTGAAAAGTGTATGAACAGCTTGTATATTGGGTACAGTACAGTACAGCTCAAAACATACAATTGTTAAGGGGATGCAGACCAGAGAAAGACTTTCGTCTTGTTTACATCAGGGTCCCCCATTTCCAATTCATCATATCATTTAAGACATGTAAGACATATTTGACAAACAGATGGCTTATTTACAATTTACATACAGGTGGTTTTTTACATACAGATTTCTTATTTACAATTTTCATTTTAGATTTCGTTCTAATACATCCTAACCGGACATTTAAGACATATCAAGTCTACAGATATACAGTTAGTAACAGAGTCTAAAATGCGAGTATATACATAGATGGGGGGGGAAGCTGTCCATTGTACGACAGGTTGAGATTTGTACCATTACCGGGGCCAGTTCTGCAATGCTCTCCCCCGAAGGTGCTCTTTAAGAGAGGCTTTGAAGGTAAGTATAGTTTTACTTTCCTTTACAGTTGTGGGAAGAGCGTTCCACCTTGATGTGGCATAATTGCGAAACGTGTATTCCCCCTTTTTTGTGCCAAATCTGGGTTTCACATGATTTGTGGAGCTCCCTCTGGTGTTATGATCATGGTATTCACTGACCTTTGGGAAGAACTTTGACATGTACATGGGTACCATAGAGGTGTAGTGGATCTTGTAGACCAGGCCCATTGAAAGTAGCTGTACTCTGTCGTCTACTCTAAGCCATCCTAGGTTGTCAAAGTGGGCAGAGGTGAGGTGGGTTCTAGATGAAAGTTCAAGCAGTAGTCTGACCAGTTTATTTTGCGATGTTTGAAGTTTTAGCGCCTTGGAGGTGCTATGGTACCATGACGTGCAAGCATAGTCATAGTACCCTTGAATGAGGGCTCCTGCCAGAGTTTTCAGGGTGTTTTTGTTTACCAGAGAGGAGATCCAGTATAGGAATCTAGTTCTTTGATTGACTTTTTTTATTACATTGGATGCCATTTTGTCACATGAGAGGTTTGCCTCAAGAATAGATCCTAGGTATGTAATTTCCTTCTTACTTGTGACAATAATGTCGCCCACTGCAACTGTTCTCCATAGGATTTTGGAAAATAGCTGGAAATAAAGTCAGTCTAAAACAAACCTGTTAGATAAATGCACGTTGTGTTCAGTCGGATAATATTCACATGTCTACCCTACTTTTATAATTTTCAAATCATAAATCTAATCGATAGAAGATAGATAGCGCCACTGCACCACTCTCACCGCCGTTAGAAAGTAGCAAGCAACTGAAGCAAGTGCAATTATGGAGGGTGGAGATTTGGAGTATTTAATCAAAAATAATTGTACTAAACTTCCACGACAGCAGCAATAACAAATACAATCTGATGACAGGCCGATGCCCAAACTGGAGCTGTGTCCAGAGAGGAACAAAGGAGCGAATCGGACGTAACACGTTAAAGCTCTCCTGATTTAGTTTGTGAATGAATGCTTATTAGAGTTTGGGCTGGAGAGTGCGTGCGGACCTGTCGGTTAGATAACAGGCGTGTGTAAGTCCTGCATCTGTATGATACAAATGTGTGTAAAATGATACCGGGTGCTGTAATCACTCATCTGGTTACGTTATTATATTGACCACCACACCCCCCGACCCAAAAGAAAGGACGTATTATTGGCTTCCCCTCATTTTTCCCCACGCCACGCAACTGGGTAGCTTTCGGTCCTGGGTTCGTTTTGTGCAGACAAAGAGACTGAACTTCAATGCTGCGTAAATGTAACACAGAAGTAGCGCGCCCATTTTACATCAAAACGCGGTAAAGACTCGGCATAGTTTATGTTAAAAACATATTATAAAAACATCTCAGTATGAAGCAGGCTGTTACAACTCCAAGACTTGCTATGACCTCAATAATTAACATATAAATGAATTAAAACATCTCAGCCCGAATGTCAACAAAACCTGAACATAAGCTTTGTAAAGGTAGATTGTATGGCAGGGCTGTTGGTTATGGCAGACACAATTATATAATATATATCTTTTTATCCTAGCTGTCCAGGTACAGCCCAGGATGGTCAGTGTGGGGTGTCAGACAGAATCTCCACTGCCCAGTCCTGCACACAGTGATGATGAGTCATCTTCTGTAACCATGGACCACCCTGGGGATATGCCATGGAGCCCAGAGGAGGAAATGATGAGCGAGTCGTCTGACGAGGAACCATCAAAAGAGCCACTGCAGCAAACTAATGTTGATCTCAAGTAAGGCTTCTTTTCATTTGAGATGATGTGTATTACCAAATTGTGTCAGTCAGAAATAACAAGTGTTTGTTTTGTTTTTTTCAGTGCTGCTGACAAGTTCATTGTGTGCCAAACCCAGCTGATGTCCTTGTTCACCGTTTGCCCTTCCTGTTGTGGGGAAACCCAGGGTAATGTGCAGCAGCAAGAGGGAACATATATAAAGATAAAACAAGGAAGAGGATATGTGTGAATTCCACTGATGTAAAAATAAAGGGTTGTATCATAACCTGTATGTAAATGTTTGTTTTATTTTATTTTTATGTTTTATCAATTCACTGTGTCTATACTAGGGTTGCCAGAAACTGACTTTGATCAAAATCGATTATTCGGCAGCCCTCCATCCATCCATCTTCTTCCGCTTATCCGTGGTCGGGTCGCGGGGGTAGCAGTTCCAGCAGAGAGCCCCAAACTTCCTTTTCCCTGGCGACATCAACCAGCTCTGACTGGGGGATCCCAAGGCGCTCCCAGGCCAGCGAAGAGATATAATCCCTCCACCTGGTCCTAGGTCTACCCCTTGGTCTCTTCCCAGCTGGCTCAGCTCCCTTTTCGTCACAACGGTGCGGTAAAGCGACTGCAGTACCGCTCCCGCTGCTCCGATTCTCCGGCCCATCTCACGCTCCATTGTTCCCTCACTCGAGAACAAAACCCCGAGATACTTGAACTCCTTCACTTGGGGTAAGGACTCATTCCCTACTTGGAGAGGACAGTCCATCGGTTTCCTGCTGAGAACCATGGCCTCAGATTTGGAGGTGCTGATCCTCATCCCAGCCGCTTCACACTCGGTTGCGAACCGATCCAGTGAGTGCTGAAGGTCGCAGACCGATGAAGCCATCAGAACCACATCATCTGCAAAAAGCAGTGGTGCAATCCTTAGCCCACCGAACTGCAGACCCCCCCCCCCCATGACTACGCCTCGAAATCCGATCCATGTATATTACAAACAGGATTGGTGACAAAGCGCAGCCCTGGCGGAGGCCAACCCTCACCGGAAATGGGTCCGACTTACTGCTGAGGACCCGGACACAGCTCTCGCTTTGGGAGTACAGAGATTGGATGGCCCTGAGTAGAGATCCCCTCACCCCATACTCCCGCAGCACCTCCCACAGTAACTCCCTGGGAACCCGGTCATACGCCTTCTCCAAGTCCACAAAACACATGTAGACCGGATAAGCGTACTCCCAAGCCCCCTCCAGGATCCTTGCGAGAGTAAAAAGCTGATCCGTCGTTCCACGACCAGGACGGAATCCGCATTGTTCCTCCTCAATCTGAGGTTCGACAATCGGCCTGACCCTCCTTTCGAGTACCTTAGAGTAAACTTTCCCGGGGAGGCTGAGTAGTGTGATGCCTCTGTAATTGGCACACACCCTCTGGTCCCCCTTTTTAAAAAGGGGAACCACCACCCCGGTCTGCCGCTCCTTCGGTACCGTTTCCGACTTCCACGCAATGTTGATGAGACGTGTCAACCAAGACAGTCCCTCAACACCCAGAGCCTTCAGCATTTCTGGGCGGATCTCATCCACCCCCGGGGCTTTGCCACTGTGGAGTTGTTTAACAACCTCAGTGACCTCCCCCCGGGAGATTGGTGTCGATCCCCCGTCATACTCCAGCTCTGCCTCTAACATAGAGGACGGAGTTGTCGGGTTCAGGAGTTCCTCAAAGTGCTCCTTCCAACGCCCTAACACTCCATCAGTTGAGGTCAACAACGTCCCATCCTTACTGTACACAGCTTGGATGGTTCCCTGCTTCCCCCTCCTGAGGTGTCGGACAGTTTTCCAGAACAACTTTGGTGCCGCCCGAAAGTCCTTTTCCATGTCCTCTCCGAACTTCTCCCACACCCGCTGCTTTGCCTCGGCCACGGCTGAGGCTGCTGCCCTTCGGGCCTGTCGGTACCTTGCAACTGCCTCGGGAGTCCCCCGGGATAACAAATCCCTGAAGGCCTCCTTCTTCAGTCGGACGGCTTCCCTGACCACCGGTGTCCACCAGGAGGTTCGAGGGTTGCCGCCCCTTGAGGCACCTAGGACCTTGAGACCACAGCTCCCCGCCGCGGCTTCGGCAATAGAGGCTTTGAACACCGACCACTCTGGTTCAATGTCCCCAACCTCCACAGGAATGCCCGAAAAGCTCTGCCGGAGGTGTGAGTTGAAGGCCTCCTGAACCTGGGCCTCCTCCAGACGTTCCCAGTTCACCCAAACTACACGTTTGGGCTTACCAGGTCTATCCAGAGGCTTCCCCTGCCACTCGACCCAACTCACCACCAGATGGTGATCAGTTGACAACTCCGCCCCTCTCTTTACCCGAGTGTCCAAAACATACGGCCTCAGGTCCGATGATACGATAACGAAATCGATCATGGACCTTCTGCCTAGGGTGCTCTGGTACCACGTACACTTATGAGCATCCCTATGTTCGAACATGGTGTTTGTTATGGCCAATCCATGACTAGCACAGAAGTCCAGTAACAAACCACCACTCCGGTTCAGATCAGGGGGGCCGTTCCTCCCAATCACTCCCCTCCAAGTGTCTCCATCATTGCCCACATGTGCGTTGAAGTCTCCCAGCAAGATTAAAGAGTCCCCTTCAGGAGCCACATACAGGACTCTTTCCAGGGTCTCCAAGAAGGCCGTATACTCTGAACTGCTGTTGGGTGCATAAGCACACACAACAGTCAGAGTTTTCCCCCCCATAACCCGCAGGCGTAGGGAGGCAACCCTCTCGTCCACTGGGGTAGACTCCAACAACGAAGCACCCAACCGGGGACTTGTGAGTATCCCCACACCCGCCCGGCGCCTCACACCTTGAGCAACTCCGGAGAAGAATAGAGTCCAACCCCTATCCAGAAGTAAGGTTCCAGAGCCGACGCTGTGCGTAGAGGTGAGCCCAACCAGATCCAACCGGTAACCGCTCCACCTCCCGCACAAGCTCCGACTCCTTCCCCCCCAGAGAGGTGACGTTCCACGTCCCCAAAGCCAGCTTCTGTCGCCCGGGTCTGGTCCGTCGAGACCCTCCGCTTTCACTGCCACCCTTCTGGCAGCGCACCCGACCCCATCGTTGTTTCCCGTAGGTGGTGGGCCCGCGGGATGGAGAAGCGGAGGTGTTGCCCACGTTGCCTTTTCGGGCTGGGCCCGGCCGGCTCCGTGGCAAGCCCGGCCACCAGACGCTCGCCGACGAGTCCTCCTTCTGGGCCTGGCTCCAGAAAGGGACCCCAGGCTTCCTCCGGGCCGGGTATCCTCACTCCTTGTGTCGTCTTTCATGAGGTCTTTTTGAACCAATCTTAGTCTGGCCCCTTGCCTGAGACCAATTTGCCATGGGAGACCCTACCAGGAACACAAGGTTCCAGACAACACAGCCCCCAGGTTCATCAGGGCACACAAACCTCTCTACCACGGTAAGGTGCTGGTTTCTTCTATTCGGCAGCCCTGGCGAATAATAATCGATTATTGATTACAAACTGGTGGTGTGACCAAGCGCAAACTGTGGGGTAGAGCTGTGAAGCCAATACGGAAGTGCCACACACTGCAGTTAATATATTGGCCGATAGGCGATGGCTGCAGAAAGGAGCAATTTCCATAGACCCCCATGTTAAAATGCCCAACTTTACAGCAGAAAAAAACATGTTTCTACCCCTGGCTCCATACATTTTTATTATCGATATAGTTAGATTCCACCTTCATGATTATGGATCTGTGAGTGAATTGTTTTCTAACGCGACCCTTTTATTTATATTAGGTCTTAAAGTTTGTGCACACATTAGGGGGCGTGGTCACGTTGATTGACAGATACGTGCCTCACTGTCAGCTAACAGCAACTTGTCCACTCTGCTAGGCTACAACCATAGAGGCTACAACGTTAGTTAGTTGTAGTTACTGTACTTGACCCTTTAGCTGTGTTCGTGGTGATCGTGCCTGTTAGGGAATATTGTTACAAATACCAGATAATTAAAATGTCGTGCTGTGAGCTTGAATGTACTAACAGAACTTCCAAGAAGTCTACTTTCAGCTTTTTTCGGTGAGTAAAATGATAATATTATACATGTTAACCCCGTTAGCAGGTGTTTGTGTGCTTGTTAGCTTAGCTTGTTATGTAGCTTATTAGTCAGCTAAGGACGTAACCCTTTATACATGTATACAGTTTAGTTTATGATTCAGCCTTGGGTAAGACTTTTATACTATATGGCTATGACCAGTGTGCGAAATACCCGTCAATAATCGGGGGGGTCCCCATCTCCCGTTTATTGCGCAATATACCGGTCGAAGATTTCTCAATATGCAGTAGGCCTATGCTATATTTCATGGATGCAATCCAAGACAATCAGTAGTAGCAGCGTTTCTCAACCGGGCGCTGTCAAATAATTATATATTCTAACGTTCATATGAATGAATACGCGACCGTTAAAGAGCCATCTGTTTTCGATTCTATGCGAGGAAATGGGAGCAGAGCTGGTCTCAGACACACACACACACACACACACACACACACACACACACACACACACACACACACACACACACACACACACACACACACACACACACACACACACACACACACACACACACACACACACACACAGTCTGCGTGATCTGCGTGTAGGGAGGGGCGGGCCTGCACACACCTTCACACCCACACACAGTCTGCGTGGTCTGCGTGTAGGGAGGTGCGGCCCTGCAAACCATCAGGGCCCTGCAAACCATCATGCCGTCCTGGTTTCCAAGAAGAAGAGAGACGATGTCCTGCTTTAATCCAGCTTTTCACGAACGGCACTGGGTCGAATTTGTCCAAAGGGGGTCCGTTTAGGTCCACAAACAGAAGCGAAGACAGGCTCTCCTCGCGCAACCTGTTGCGGCTCTGGTTGTCGGTGTTATTCACGGCGGAAAAGCCTCTTTCGCACTCAGCAGACGTGGGGAGGTAAGTGCGACTTGCTATGCATAGCCGTTCCAGTGTTTTGCCGGTGGAGTGCCCTGCAATTTCCAGTCTCTAAACTGCTCCACGGCCTCCCCGGCTGGTTCTCCGAGCGATTTAGCAAGACGGTGCACTTCTTGTTCGCCAAACAAAGTCAAGTCAACGTTTTTGCTTTCCTACACACTAAGCATCCTAACTTTCCAGCCTTAATGTCAAGCCAGGGGTTGCGGTCTTTCCATTCACCCACCTGCTTCGTTGACCAGCCGGCGGAAAGTCACTAGCAGTAGCAGCTACCTCCGCAACTGCTGCGTCTTCTGAGCGCTCTGCCTCAACTTCACCTCCTTCTGGGGAGTGACTGGGCGGGACAAGAGCCCCCGACTCGCTAACGGTTCTGGTAGCGAGTGCTGTGCTAGCTGCTGCATCATCAGCATCATCTCTGGGTGTCTCTTGGTCATCTCGTGGTGTCACTTTTTTGAATGTGAACCCAAAGTGCGCGAGTGAAACACTTTGGTTTAGCTTTCTCTTAGACATTGTTGTCCTCTCTAATGTAACGTCTTTCTCTCCTCTTTGCCGCGCATGGCTAATTTGCATAATTTGTGTCCGCGTCACACAGCGTACCCGCGTCACGGCGGCTGGCTCTGCTTTTGACAGCCAAAATAGAAGATATTTGTGAATAAATGTTTTGAATTATGAATACTGGACATAGTAAGCTTAAAAACATTTTAGTGACCATTGCAAGTGACAAATACATATTATAATTTCAGACCCCCCCTAAATGTTGCTGTTGAGGCTTTCAGGGGGGCTCAGGTGTTAATCGGGGGGGTCGAGCTCCCCCGGACCCCCCCGTATTTCGCACACTGGCTATGACGCCCATAATGCTAAACGGGAGCAAATGTGAAAAGGGGATCCAATTATCCCAGTGGGGCCGCCGGAGTCCACGCCGCCGAAGCTAACGGGGCTGCAGGGGGCTAGCTGGCTAGCGCGTCCCGGCCATAGGTCCCGGCGGCCGTAGCTAGCCCCCTGGGGCTCCGTTAGCTTCGGCCAGCGGCGGAGTCCGGCGTTATAACTGGAGATCAAGGAATGCATCGAAACGCGGACTTGGTTCGCCTGTAGCCCGCTGTAGTATTAGCTAAATAAATGATGTTGAGCAAGGTTTATTAAGCTGAACACCGCCACAATTATTCTGCTATGTATCGGTACTTATTTTATTTTATTAACGTGTGAATGACAAGCATTAAGAAAAATACCAAATAGCTAATTATCTTGCAGATTGTCTCGTTTGATTATGAATGTAACGTTTATATAGTGGAACTACACTGTTTTATCAAAAACCAAAGTGCCACGCAGTGACTTGGTATGCATATATTACATTATTATTTAGCTTAATACTGAGAGCATGTTAGCTTAGCTTCTTAGCCTGAGCTAGGTCTGGAACGTCACGCTCGTTGGCAGCAGGTCCCGCCCTGTCCCGCCTCAGCTCCGCCTCTTTGCCCTTATTTGGAGCAGGCTGGAGAAGGCGGGAGTTAGACTCTGACGTCACTGTCGAGCCGTTAGTAGCCGACTCCGCCTACTTAGGGCTTCACGGCAACTCTGCAGAATCCTATGGGTGACGTCACGGACCCTACGTCCATTTATATATACAGTCTATGGGTGTGACCAATGGCCATTTACAATTATTAATACTATTACTATTATTAGCATTAGTCTATATTTTGGTTGAAACTAAGCCAGAAAAAAAACCATAAATAATAATAAAAAAATATATAAATAAAATAGATTTTTAAAAATAATATTCGATTATGGAGACTAACGAATAATCGAATAATCACTGCCATCCCTAGTCTATACTTCATTAGTTTTATGGTATAATTGATTTTTGACTGACTAAGAGTTGTACTGTAATGTTCTGCTTTTCACATCTCCTAGGTATGTGCAGCATGTGGGTATGAGCTTTTTTGGCAGAACCAGCCAATGCTGTACAGAAACATGCCAGTCTGCAACCTGTTACTGAGTGGGGCCATCCACTTCTCAGGTTGCATGGCTACCCAGACAATACGGATGTTGAAACTGTTAGGGCTTCAGTGCATCAGTGTCGGCACCTTCTTCCTCCATCAACGCCTGTACACAATCCCTACTATCGTGCAGGCCTGGCAAAATGAGCAGGCTGGGATCATCCGAGAACTGAAGGAGATGGGGGGTGTGCTAATCCTCTCTGGTGACTGCAGGTAGAACACTTCAGCTTGTATTATTGATATCAAAAAGAGGTCAAAACAATATTTAAATTACATTAAGCAGACGCTTTTATCCAAAGCGACTTATAATTACCAATTGCAGGGACATTCTCCCTGGAGTAACTAAGGACTAAGTGCCTCACTCAAGGGCACACTAGTGGTGGTGTTCCAGGTGGGATTTGAACTCACAACCTTCCGATCTTCAGTCCACCTCACTATGCATTAGACCACCACTACATTCATTTAGCTTTATCCAAAGCAACTTACAATAACTGCATTGCATTGTTTTTTGGGCTTTAACGTCTGAATTAAACTGTTTTTGACACTCATAGGTCAGACTCTCCTGGCCATTGTGCCAAATATGGCACCTACTCCTTGATCGAGGACAGAATAAACAAGGTTTTGGATCTTCAACTTGTCCAGGTAATTTAACGTTATCAGTCACACAAATCAGATGTGCTTTCGTCTGATGTGACACGGTTAGCGATATGACTGCATAATGTTGTTTTACAGAGCTCAGAGGTCCCAAGCAGCACCTGGTGTAAACTAGAGGGTCTGAAACGCAGCATTGACTTCCTTAAGGAGCAACACATGCAAGTTTCAGCCCTTATTACGGACCGAAATCGCCAGGTAAAGACACACAAGAACGAACAGACATATGTACACACAAAGATTCTTGGCGCACCATATTAACAGCAAAAACTACATTTTCTTACTAGTTAGTAAGTAATTAAGGTGTTGTGTTTCACTCTTTAGGTTGCCAAGTGGGTGCGGGAGGAGTTGTGTCCAGGAGGAACGAGTCATTTCTTTGATATCTGGCATATTGGTAAAAGTATGTATCTTGATGTTGGTAGGTTTGATTAGGCTGAAATTTGTTTATAATTACATTTTCTTTTTTAACATTTTGTTTCTGTTGTGAAACAGGTCTAGGGAAAGCTTTGGATGCTGCTGCAAAGGAGAGGGAGTGTGAGGACCTGAAGCTGTGGAGGCCAGCCATCATCAATCACCTGTACTGGACTGCAGCTTGCACTCCTGATGGAGATCCAGATGTGATGGAAGCCAAGTGGCAAAGTATGGTGAATCATGTTCAGGACATCCATGAACACGGCACTCCTGCATTTCCCTGCTGTGCACATCCACCTCTGGAGGGAGAAGCAAGGGACAAGGAGTGGCTGGAACCAGGTCACGTACTCTGTACACTGTGTTGCTGAAACATCTTAGTCGTCCAAGTGCTTGTTGGTGCTTAGTTTATTTTGGTTCCAGAGCCCTCCATCAATATATAACCCAAAGTGTGCTAACACATTAACAAGGCGTTATATAAATAACACCTGATAGTATCACACAATCGTGCTTTATCAGTGTAGGTAATGCATGCTGTTGGAGTAGATGTCTCTGCTCCGCGCCGATCCTATATGAGTTTATTTTAAAAGAAGGAAAACTCAAAACAGCCAGGATAAGGGGTTAAACAATAATCTGCTTTAATGGTAAAACACAATACACCATACAGAGTACTCTGCAACAGTACTCCGGGCTCAATTCCTACCCGGGTGACATACGTACCACGACAGCCAGTCAGGAAGAGAGCACTGAGCATAAAAACATTACAGTATTTATACACATAAGCGGGGAGGAGTCTTTGGCCGGTTTGCCTAGGCAATGAGTCAGCAGTTTGTTGATTCCATCCTTACTGTGTGTGTGTGTGTGTGTGTGTGTGTGTGTGTGTGTGTGTGTGTGTGTGTGTGTGTGTGTGTGTGTGTGTGTGTCCTTAGGCAGTCCCACAGTCATGCTTTGGAGTCATATCATTTCACAGACAGAGGACTCTTTAACAGAACGCACACACATTCCCCCTAACACATCTTTAACACACACATCTGTTTAAACCAATTATTCCAAAATGTGGTGGCCATTTAGTATTTATAACATGAAAAAACAGATAGAAATCAACAAAACACAAACACACAGTTTGAGCAGTAATTATATCTAGCTACTACAATAAACACACACATCCTCCCTATGCATGTTTGACGCACACACCTCTTATCCTCCAGAAATACGATGTATTAAACTTTCTGTATAATACTTTACATTAATTCCCACAATGCATATGTAGACAATTCTAGTAACATCAGAACAAAATATGTGTTTGTACAGGAACAACTGCAGCCATTAAACTGGAGAGGGTGACTTTGAGAACAGCATTGGTGAAGGATGTCCGGAAGTTGTCTCCACAGCATCAGACCTATTCCCTGGAGGCATTTCACTCCCTCATCCTCCACTTTGCACCAAAGCACACTGGGTTCTCCTTCCTTGGGATGTACAGCAGGTAAATATGATGTGATGGTGAAAGAATGTGTACGGCTTAGGGATGTTAATAATTAACCATTTAACCGTTAACGGACAATACGAAGTTTAACCGACTAATGCTATCAGTTAAACAGTTTATTCACATATGTACAAACAACTTGTGAACTGCATAATCTGCTTTTTCTACAGGCTTCTCATGGCAGCCCTGCACTTTAACCACAATAGCAGCAGAGAGGTTGCTCGAACCAGTGATGGTGAGGTGCGTTATGCAGTTCGCTACCCAAGGTTCTGCAAAGGTGGCTGGGTAGTTCGCCCTATCAAGGAGAAGCCATCATACGGTTAGCTGTTTTACTCGGTCCCTATATATTATTTATTTTGTGATGCATCTATAATATCACTGAATGTGATCACTTGTTTCCTTCCTTCAGCATACGCTGCAGCCCTGATGGAGTCTCTGAGTGAGGGCTACTCCAGGTCACCAGAGACTCTACGAGAGAGCAGTGCAGTCTTGTCCTCCACTGCCCCAGCCCCCCTTTCCACTTCCTGCCAGGAGATCGCCAAGGATGAGGCAGTTGGCCTTTATCTGGCACGGCATTCCCGGTTTAACACAGGAAATTAGTGTGAAACCAGCAGATTCTAAAGGAAAAAATTGTCTGGCTTTGGCTTCTGATTGTCCACACTCCCTTGTGGACTCCCTTGTGGCTGGATGCTGGTCTTAGTGCCCCACACACACGCACGCATGCACACACACACACACACACACACACACACACACACACACACACACACACACACACACACACACACTCCCTTGTGGCTGGATGCTGGTCTTTGTGCCCCACACACACACACACACACACACCACACTCCCTTGTGGCTGGATGCTGGTCTTAGTGCCCCACACACACGCACACACACACACACACACACACACACACACCACACTCCCTTGTGGCTGGACGCTGGTATTAGTGCCCCACACACAATAGTCCATGCATTTTCAACCTCACCCCTCTAAACACTCCACGGGACTGTACTTATGCTATACTTCTATAGCGCTTTATCCAAGCTTTAAAGTCTACATCGTGGATTCTGCTGTGACATTTTCAGAGACGCTCATTAAAGATCAAATGCAAAGATTTTTTTATAATTGCCAGTAAAATCGAAATAATATAGCAACAACACTATCTAAGATATTGCAGTATTAAAATCGGAGATAATATGCGTCTGGCAATGCGTAATATTTATTTTGTTCAACACCAAGTCCGACGATTTATTTCTCAGCCGCTCGTCTCCGCAAGATGGCGCTGGGCGTGACGTCAGAGTGTACAAACATATTTCCACCTGGCTTATCACTCACAGCTGCTTCCGCCAATAGTACAACTTAGTTTTGTTATTATGTCTGATAAACCACCCTTGAATGATGGGTTAGTAGACTAAAAGCTTTAGGAATCCAAACTATAACATATAATAAGTACCCTGTATCAAGATTGATGCAAAACAAGTGACATTTGACCTTTTTAGAGAGGTTTAGAAAATTAAACACCTCTGGGTAATTTGGGAACCATCAGTTCCATTTGAACTTTTTCACTGTAAAAATCATTTTATTATTTTTGAATTATCACTATAGGTATTCATTCCATCCAAATACAACTGTTGTGAAAAAAATAAAATATAAAAAAATACTCTGTTATCCTCTTAGACTTAGACTATTAAATCGCGTCATTTGCAGGAAACAACGTCTAAGGAACCTTAATATTTAATAAACTATGAATATTTTATATCCATATAACGGGAAAAAACTCATTGAACTGATATTTTTCATTTATTTTTTTTAGCCTCTGAATTAGCCCTGAGCGAAAAATGCTAACCTATTACTGCACCGAAATTATTACTTATCCTAGCTGCACATCCAACACATCGTTTATGATCGTAAGGAGACACAGAATCTAACGGTGCCCACCTCAACACTGAAAGATACATACTCGCGAGGTTATCAACAAAAATGTACATCAAAACAAGTGGCGCTAGGTACTAACATGCGCTAGGCTAATGGCTTACCTTCCTCTTTGTCTGGTCTTCAATGGCATTACAAGGATAACAACGATGATGTAGTTAATCCATAGGTTAATATCCAATGTGACTGTGTCCCCTTTGAAATGTTCTGATAATCTATAAGCAATAAAACTGCAATTCCGTTATCTGCTGTCCGCTCTGTGCTCCGTGCGCTTTGAAATCAAATCAAAATTTGTTTACCTCAATTCTTTGGCGTTCCTGCATTGCCCGGCTCTTTCGTTCTTTCGGTTGTTTTTTGTGCTCAAATATGGAGGGGACGGCTCCGGGTTTCAGCCTCCGATGTACTTTAAATGCTTCTCCACCAACAGACTTGACGATGGCAGGATCACCATCGTATGCATCAGACGCGAAGTGGTCAGAGCACAACTTGCTCCATGTTGTCGGCTGCCAGCCAACACGATTCACTAAGATAATCCAGTTTCGGCGGATGATTTTGTCTTGAAGAAATGAATGAAAACTTCTCCCAGATCCCGCACCGTTCGTACATCCGAAGGCACATTAATAACCCATGTTTTGCGTGATTTCGCGGATATAATTCAGAGTTTTCTGCAGCAGTCATGAGCGAAAAACACCGCTGACATGTGAACAGAGCACGAGACTGCCGAGTCGGGATATTTGGCCCAAAACAAATATGTACAAAATCACGTCACACGCGCGGAGGCTGCTGGGAATGACATGTCAGAAATTCAGACGGCTTTGGGTCGAGTTTTGTATCAATAAAAAGCTTTTTTTTCGGGTGTATTATCTCGATTTAAATTAAATAAAAAATACAGGCAGCCTTAAAAACAACATTTCTATAAAAATGTAGCATATTTGGAAGCTTTGCATTTGATCTTTAACACATCACAAGATTTTGTCTGTAAAGGTAGTGCTTTGCTTTTACGTCCATTGCCAAAAATGAGAAACATCGGAAAGGCAAAGATTTCTCCTCTATACATATTTAAAGCTTTTAAAAAATAAATAGTGAGAACAAATGATATTGAAGGTAAGGCTTCAGGTTATCTACAAATATTTTTTAACCAACCTTTGAGAAGAAATCCATGCCTACACACAGCCATTTCAACACCTTCTTCATCCAACTTGTTGGCTCGCTTAGAGGTCTCCCTTGCTGCTGTCCAGTGAGATTCCCCACACATGAACATATTAATATATATATTCTATTTATATTTAAAATGTGTGCATTTTATTATAAAGTTGTGTATATTTACAGACTGTTGCAAAAACTAAGAAGTAGTAACATTTTCTTGGCTGTGGACTTGTACTCTACATAATTATGTTGAGGTCATGGTAATCTAATTCAATAAACAATAACTGCATTGAACAGATAGCATTTTCTGACTCGTAAAATGATTGGATATGGTGTCATTTGGTAAATGATTCTGTGTTGAAAAATGTATATCTTTAAAAACTGCATTGGTATATTAGGGCGGGCCATACTATTTTTTTTTGTTGTAAATCGATCGAGAGGAGTGTTCAAATAACGTATTTTGGTGGTTATTAATGAAAAGACTATCTATCAATCAATCAATGTTTATTTGTGTAAATTGAAAAAATACCACATTTACAGCATAGGTAGACAAAATGTTTGGAAATGCATGTGTATGCGAACACATAGTGCGAACACACTATGATTGTGATTCATTTTATTGATCGTCACCAAAATGAGGCCACTCAAAACCTTTGTAAATTCCTCCTCCTTCTTCTGGGAACTGTCTTCTGATGGCAGACACAACACATGAGGGTAAGGGCTTCCTAATGTGCCTGCCTAGAACTCCATAGGCCCAGCGGATGACCTGCCTGTAAGCTGTGTAGCGGTATGGCCTGGGGATAGGGACACAATATCTAAACTTGATAGCCTTGTTAACATCATCAACAAGTGTTATGGACTACCTATGTTACAAATGTATTATCTCTTCAATTTACACACGGCATCTATTGCACGTCTGTCTGTCCTGGGAGAGGGATCCCTCCTCTGTTGCTCTCCCTGAGGTTTCACTCATGTTCCCTTTAAACTGTGGGTTTTCTTCGGAAGTTTTTCCTTGTACGATGTGAGGGTCTAAGGACAGAGGGTCTAAGGACAGAGGGTCTAAGGACAGAAGGTCTAAGGACAGAGGGTGTCGTATTGTCATACTGATATTCTGTACAAACTGTGAAGTCCACTGAGACAAATGTAACATTTGTGATATTGGGCTATATAAATAAACATTGATTGATTGATTGATGTTATATAGTATATCATCTACAGGTTCTGGGTTTTGAAACCTGCTAAACACTTGGGGTCAATAGCAACTGTATTATCTTTAATAGTTTTTATCTTTTTAATTGTAATCTAAACATACTCATGTCTGCTGGCCTGAAGCGGGCCATGCTCCTGCCTGAAGTTCATGTAGGCTATCTGTAGCACAAAGGGATTCAGACAGCATGCTTCAAAGCCTGGGTGCAGTGTCAGGCATGTTATGTCTGGTCTGGGGGTGAGGTTCTCCACCAGGGCCCAGAAGGGATCCACCTCCCTGCAGCACATGCTCTCCACAGCTGAGGTCATGGGCTGGCATTCCCCACACAAGCACCTACAAAACAAAACGTTTATCAGGAAACCGTATTACATCTCTCTCCCCCCCTTCGCTGCTCTCTCTCCCCTCCGATACAGCACCGTAACGTTGTGTGGATTTGCATTAGGTAACGCGAGATACGGCTGATACTTGCGCATTAGCTTCTGTTATGGATCAGTATCAACAGTCCTGCCAGTAACGTTACTATATTATCAATACTACTTTAGTTATAGCCTGATATATGATAGCTAACTTTACAATGTTGTGATGTGACGTTAGCTAACATTCTGTAGCTAACACCGGTCACTCACCAAGACAGCTGCCCAGTTCTCCACTGGTTCTCCTCACACCACAGCTCAATTTCTCTCCGATGGCCGTTATTTCTTCTAATCCTTGGCTGGGCTTGGGCTACTTTCAAAAAATAAAACAAGTCGGGGGCTACTTTTACTCCTCTTTTTTTTGTTTTTTGCAGTGTATATATTTAGCACATTTTAACATTATTATATGCTGACCTTTAACCTTTGTGTGCTGTTTGGGTCTGTGGGACCCGTTTGTAGTGTTTACTAAAAGAAAATGTTTTGCAATGCAATTTAATTAATTTAACCTGCTTTATTTGGGGGGGGGGGGGAAGCTCACCTCCTCTAGGGGGCATGCATGAAAGATGCATGGAAGATATTTTTTTTAAATGTTGAAGTGAAATGCATCAATCTGGAGCACTTTGAGCACAACATGAATCTATGGAAACAGCTCTCAACACTCGGATGAAAGGGAGCTGTTTACTTTTCAATACTCCAATCATCTTTAGAATATGATCACAACCAATAACAAATCATGTAAACTTGTTTATTCTTATCTTATGTTACGTAGTTAGCATTCATTCTTTTTATTTATGCATATTTTACTAATCACTCCCCTTTTAAACTGTTTTTGTTTTTTTACTAGTGTATCTTTCTGTATAATTTTTTGAAAATCTAGTGTTCATCATTTTCCTACACATTTATTCACAGGTGTCTTTAACCTGGAAGTTGCTCTTTAAGGTTATTTTGGTAAAGTAACTCAAAAGTAGGCTAATATAAAAGTAGTGTAAGTCATTACATTTCAGAGACAGTAATATTGTAATGTAACATACTTAAAAAAGACGGTAATAAGTAATGTACTGTATTACATTTTGGAAGTAACTTGCCCAACACTGCAGATGATCCAGTCATCTCGATGCTGCGTTCGGGCTGTGAATAAACAACTTGTGTTTTCCTTTTAGGCTGTCTGAAGGTATGGACAGCTATCAAAGCTACTATACATCACATTAAGAACGATGTACAAATGTTTTATATGTATTCAACTTGTGCCCCGCTGGACTTACGTTTCTGTGGTTGACCGTTACTGTGACATATCAGTATAGCCACGGAAGATAGTTTATGTGATTCATTCCCATGCATCAAGGTTATTTTCATGTAGCCTATGTAATTGTTTTTCCTGCACAGTGTAGAGTCTTGTTGTGATGAGAGGGATACAGGTATTTCATAAAAAACGTGCGCCCTGGAGAATAGCTACAGCATTTATATCACAATAGGCGCATTCACACTGCGGTACTTTTCCCACAAAGGTTCATGCGAACTTAGTTCAGTGAACTCTTTTATCGCGTTCACACCAAAAAGAGCCGGTACTAAATATAGCTCTTTTCTCACAAAAGAGCCGCTCGAAAGTCCCTGCTAGAGAGCAGGGACTTTCGAGCGGCTCTTTTGTGAGAAAAGAGCTATATTTCTGATTGGCTGGGCGGATTGCAAACCACGCCCCGTAAAACTTCCAAAAAGTTTTGTGAAGCCGCCATTTTATTATCCTCGCATTAGCATTAGCATTAGCCCAGCGCAGAAACGCAGAGAGACTAACTTATGGCAACACAAAATAAAACATGGGAGCGGTGGAGATGAGGAGGTGTCGGCGTTCTGGTGATTTACTCGGAAGGCTTCAGTAGAAGCTGCTGGGAGTCCCAGCAACTTCTACTGAAGTCCTCTTACAACTCCGGGGACTTCCGGCCGGGGACTTTGGGCGGCAGTATCCGCCGTGAAGTTGTTTGTAGCCTGCCAGTAAACCCAAAGCAGAAGAAGAAGAAGTGAAGTCAGCGGCTTCATTTGCCTAATCCACCCCCAGAGACTTTTTCCGGTGTGAACGCGATCTGTACTTAGTTCATGCGAACTAAAGAGTTTGCATGAACTAAGTTCGCATGAACCTTTGTGGGAAAAGTACTGCGGTGTGAATGCGCCTAATGTAATTCTTTCACACAGTGACGTCACGAGCTACCCACAATGCAACACGCATATATATATACATATATAATACGCCATTTTCCTGGAGGTGCAAATATCCTGGAAGTGCAAATATAAACAGCTAGCTAACGTAGCCACGCTGAGCGCACTAGTTTTTTTTTCTGAATTAACGACCGAAGAAATCGCTGCATGTCTTCGGATTACATCTCTGGACTTGAGGGGTGTGCTCTAGGTCGTTACCAGCGTAAACTAGAGCTGTGTGGGTTGTCGGATTGCCCTTACAGACTGCCTGCAGATGTATGGAAAAACGACAGTGGCCTTCGTCGATTTTGGCTGCATCTACGTCTAATTTCTGGAAACACCAGGTGAATACCCCACTTGTCACAATAATATTATCATGCCATTGCATATATGTGGTATTTTAGAGTTGACTAGATATTGATTAAGGCAATAGACTATGATATGCAGTACAGGAAGCTTAGCAACACCTAGACGGTGTACGGCTAAACCCTCAGCCTGCTTGCACCTCGCGTAAAACGGCGGATACCGGAAGTACGGTGTCGCCCTCGGCCCAATACCCGTATGTGTGTGTGTGAAAGAATCGGAGCTGATCACAACTTGTCATGAGTGATCCAGTCATCTCGATGAGCGTTCGGGCTGTGAATAAACAACTTGTGTTTTACTTTTAGGCTGTCTGAAGGTATGGACAGCTATCAAAGCTACTATACATCACATTAAGAACGATGTATAAATGAAAGTAAGACACAAATATATAATTTAAATGATTTATTCAAGTTTGCAATATTTTGAACAGGCATCCACACAGTCACCTACTTTGTAATGTTCGATACCTCCCTGTAAGCGTCACGATATCCACCTCTCACCC
Organism: Harpagifer antarcticus; assembly: GCA_902827135.1. Classification (NCBI taxonomy): domain Eukaryota; kingdom Metazoa; phylum Chordata; class Actinopteri; order Perciformes; family Harpagiferidae; genus Harpagifer; species Harpagifer antarcticus. Next base: position 1,031,565 of record CADEHL010000356.1, read on the forward strand.
ACAACCTCACATAGGAGTACTGAATGTGCATCAAAGTGATCTTAGGAAGGCAGATATAGCAAACGATGAACGTAAACGACAAGCGAGGCGATCGACATGGTAAATCAACAATGGGTCCTCAATGTACACGCCCCGGATTCCTAAAACGAAAATAATGGAATGTCGCCAGTTGTCATTACTCAAGTTATACTGCAACACCGGCCCTGAATAATTGAATTCTCTTCGAAATATATTTTGCGCACATACACTGTGGGTTACGGTTTCGTTATCCACCCGGAAGGACTGCACGCTCCCGCGCTCGCCTCTCTGCCATGGATGTATAATAAGAAGCTCTCTGCCGCCTTCTTCTGGAACACAGCAGGAGTTTCACTTCTGGCTGCATACGGGCAACAGCCTATTAACCGTTCACGGATAACTGATTCGGATTAAGAAAGCGCCGAAGTGTATTCTCGCTACCGTAAACGCAGCACGAGAGGCGCGTGCACAGACCGCAGTGACACATCAGTGGTCGCGTACTGCTGTGTGGCTGTCGTCGGGCTCCGGAGCTTCTGCTACAATGACGGAATACTTCAGCCTGGCGGACAGTGATGTTATCGGCTTCGACCTGGACCACACGCTGTGCCGCTACCACCTGAAGGAGACCTCCAGGGTGAGTGACAGCCGGACGGTGGCCGCGAGGCTTCGACCCGCAACACATCTGGATTAAAAATAGCACGTCAATACGCTCTTCGACCTCTTGTCAATTGTGTGTTGCCTGCACGGATACAATGTATGGAAAATGGCTTCAGAGTGTGAGTGAATGGAGGGATGTGTGCACGGTGATGGAGGCTCCTGATGCTGCAGTCTCTCTGCGGGACTCACAGGTTGGCCGTGATGATCCTCCATGTCTATAAATCCTCTCTGGGGCCTATTAGCAACACAAGCTTCCCATATCATATTGCGTTACTATTATCAGAAGCTCAAATCACCGCAGCCTAAAGCGTGGCTGGATCCTGTGACCCAGGGACCGAACCCGAGGGGCTGCTGGACCCCAGCCTGTTCATCCGGCCTGGGTTCATCATGTCTGCTCTCTGCTGTGTGTCACATGTGGGTCTACTAATCCTGGCAGTGCACTTCATACAGAGAACCAGAGAGGGATGCTCAATAACGCTTTCTCTGTTGCACTGATGGGACTTGTAGCTGTAAAGCTGTCCCTATACAAGCAACCAGAGGTGGAAGAAGTGCTTATATACTGTATTTAAGTAAAAAAAAGAAGTAACACATTGTAGGAATACTCTGTTACAGTAAAAGTCCTCCATTCAAAATGTTACTCAAGTAAAAGTATAAACAAGTATTACTTAAATTACCAAAAGTAAAAGTAGTCAATGCAGATTGGTCCATTTCAGAATAATATATGATATAATAATAATACAATAATAATACATTTAATTGATATAGCGATATATATTATAATGATTGATCGTTTTTATGTGTTTAAATTACATGTAGCACTTTGGCTCGACCAAAATCGTTTTTAAATGTGCTCTACAAATAAAATTTGATTTGATCATGAAAGTGTTCTCAAAGCTGGTAAAGGTGCAGCTAGTTTGAATGGCTTTGTAGACTGCAGGGTAGCTGGTGGATTTACTCCAGGTGGAACTAAAGTCTGATTTAACACTTGATTATATTTCACATCCTTCATCCACATCTGTGAAGTAACTAAAGGTGTTAAGTACATGTAGTGGAGGAAAAGTACACCATGTACCTCTGAAATGTAGTGGAGTAGAAGTACACAGTAGCAACACATTCTAACACTCAAAGTAAAGTACATGCCTCTTAACATTGTACTCAAGTACAGTACTAGTACATCTACTTAGTTACTTTACACTACTGCAGGCAACCATGCACAAGACTTCTCTTTGAACCAAGTGTTATTAAAGACCAATGCGTAATGCATACCAAACTAAAGTGAATGAACAGCCTATCCTGTAATTACTCTCAGCCTTATGGCATTGTTCCCAGTTAAAAACCGTACTCACCAGCACCTAACAGTGTGCACACAGATAACGTTAGAGAGTATATTTTAAGTTAAGTTACATGTTGAAACGGCTAAAAAAGAAAACAGTGTGAGCACACAAAAGTGACTCCTATCAAAGTGTCTTGTGTCTGTTGGATGTCAGAATTGGGAGCTACCATGTTCACCATTCAAATGTTTTAAGATGACGATGATAAAGTATGTCAATGCTGTGTTTTACAAATAATGAAACAAAGCATTACTGGTGTCTTATATAGTTGATTGTGAACATTATTGGAAAGTCTTCTCATTACACCTCCAACCAGAGGAACCCTCCTTGCAGAAAGTGTTCCTGGTATTCAGTGACACCTCCTTGTCATTTGCATTAAGACTGTGCTGCTCAGTGATTGGTGGTCTTACGATGTCCTCTTTGTTTCTGCAGCTGATCTATGAGAGCTTTGCCAGGTATCTGGTGGAGCATAAAGGCTATGACAAGGACCTGCTGAACCTCACTCCTGCTACCTGGGACTTCTGGTGAGTCAGCAACTGCAGCAGCTGATGTCTACAGGAAGTACCTGTTGATCTAAAAGGATAGAACTAATACATAAAGCTAAAATAATTTAATTCTATGATTATATTGCAATTCATCGCTCAGAAATGTGCCTTACTCTTTGTTTTCTACCACAAGTGTCCATTAATGTGTCCATTGTGAGTGTCTCTGCCAGTCCCACACTATTAGAATCCTTCCTCAAATCTAGGAGTGAAATGTTGTTTGCATTATTTTTCTACTACACAATCACCGTCAGACTAGATCTGACAGCCTTATCAAAAGTTCCATTTAGCTTCTGCTACTGATGTACACCCATGATTCAATGATCATGAACACAACAACAGAAGGCATCTGTTGCATGTCTGTCCATCCTGGAAGAGGGTTCCCATCTCTGTTGCTCTCACCAAGGTTTCAAAGATGTTCCCTGGTAATCCTGGGGTTTTTCTTTTTCTTCTTTGGGAAGGAAAGTGTCCCCTGAAACAAATGTGTCATTTGTGTAATTGAGCTGTATAAATAACATTTGATTGATTGTTATAGAAAGCAACAGACCATATGTGCGACTTTAGTCAGAGTCTCTAGAAAAGGTGATATTACCATACTCAAGTTTATTTGCATCAAGCCAATCTAGTCTTAGTCATCATAATGGTTTCATCAAGATGTGAGGAGTTATTGAGGAGTGTCCTTCAGGCTCTTGGTTACTTTAGAGTAGGCAAAGCAGAATGACTCAGGTAATAAGGGGGTGCAACCAGAGCATCTACAACCCTTTGAATGACAAGGACTAGTATCATATTTAGTATTAATCATGTTCAAACTAATTCTCTAATTACAATCAGTAATACATTCAAAGGTTATTTATACCTTTTTAAATAAATACGTTGTTTAAGGCAAGGCAAGGCCATTTTATTTATACAGCACCTTTCAACACAAGGCATTCAAAGTGCAATACAAAAGGGAAACACATTAAGAGCATTTAGAAATAGTGCAGCGGAAACACATTATAATGGCATTTAAAAACAGACATTAAAAGCAAAGAGAATAAAATAAACCTCAAACAAGCTAATATATATACATGAATAAAAGTTACAGTACAGTCTGAGGTATGGATAGTTCTTTAAAAAGAATAGTCTTCAGCCTGGATTTAAAAGTAGTCCGAGTTGCAGCGGACCTGCAGGTTTCTGGGAGTTTGTTCCAGATGTTTGGAGCATAATAACTGAACCCTGCTTTCTGGGGACAGAAAGTAGGCTCGTCACAGAAGACCTGAGAGTTCTGGATGGTTCATAATTTAGCAGAAGATCAGAAATGTATTTTGGGCCTAAACCATTCAAAGCTTTATAAACCAGCAGCAGTATTTTGAAATCAGTTATTTGACAGACAGGAAGCCAGTGTAAAGATCTCAGAACTGGACTGATCCACTTTCTTAGTGTTAGTGAGGAACCAGTTTAAAGACCTCAGAACTGGACTGATCCACTTTCTTAGTGTTAGTGAGGAACCAGTGTAAAGACCTCAGAACTGGACTGATCCACTTTCTTAGTGTTAGTGAGTAACCAGTGTAAATACCTCAGAACTGGACTGATCCACTTTCTTAGTGTTAGTGAGTAACCAGTGTAAATACCTCAGAACTGGACTGATCCACTTTCTTAGTGTTAGTGAGGAACCAGTGCAAAGACCTCAGAACTGGACTGATCCACTTTCTTTGTGTTAGTGAGGAAGCCAGTGTAAAGACCTCAGAACTGGACTGATCCACTTTCTTAGTGTTAGTGAGGAATCAGTGTAAAGACCTCAGAACTGGACTGATCCACTTTCTTAGTGTTAGTGAGGAACCAGTGTAAATACCTCAGAACTGGACTGATCCACTTTCTTAGTGTTAGTGAGGAAGCCAGTGTAAAGACCTCAGAACTGGACTGATCCACTTTCTTAGTGTTAGTGAGGAATCAGTGTAAAGACCTCAGAACTGGACTGATCCACTTTCTTAGTGTTAGTGAGGAACCAGTTTAAAGACCTCAGAACTGGACTGATCCACTTTCTTAGTGTTAGTGAGGAACCAGTGTAAATACCTCAGAACTGGACTGATCCACTTTCTTAGTGTTAGTGAGGAAGCCCGTGTAAAGACCTCAGAACTGGACTGATCCACTTTCTTAGTGTTAGTGAGGAATCAGTGTAAAGACCTCAGAACTGGACTGATCCACTTTCTTAGTGTTAGTGAGGAATCAGTGTAAAGACCTCAGAACTGGACTGATCCACTTTCTTAGTGTTAGTGAGGAATCAGTGTAAAGACCTCAGAACTGGACTGATCCACTTTCTTAGTGTTAGTGAGGAATCAGTGTAAAGACCTCAGAACTGGACTGATCCACTTTCTTAGTGTTAGTGAGGAACCAGTGTAAATACCTCAGAACTGGACTGATCCACTTTCTTAGTGTTAGTGAGGAAGCCAGTGTAAAGACCTCAGAACTGGACTGATCCACTTTCTTAGTGTTAGTGAGGAATCAGTGTAAAGACCTCAGAACTGGACTGATCCACTTTCTTAGTGTTAGTGAGGAAGCCCGTGTAAAGACCTCAGAACTGGACTGATCCACTTTCTTAGTGTTAGTGAGGAATCAGTGTAAAGACCTCAGAACTGGACTGATCCACTTTCTTAGTGTTAGTGAGGAATCAGTGTAAAGACCTCAGAACTGGACTGATCCACTTTCTTAGTGTTAGTGAGGAAGCCAGTGTAAAGACCTCAGAACTGGACTGATCCACTTTCTTAGTGTTAGTGAGGAATCAGTGTAAAGACCTCAGAACTGGACTGATCCACTTTCTTAGTGTTAGTGAGGAAGCCCGTGTAAAGACCTCAGAACTGGACTGATCCACTTTCTTAGTGTTAGTGAGGAATCAGTGTAAAGACCTCAGAACTGGACTGATCCACTTTCTTAGTGTTAGTGAGGAATCAGTGTAAAGACCTCAGAACTGGACTGATCCACTTTCTTAGTGTTAGTGAGGAACCAGTGTAAAGACTTCAGAACAGGACTGATGTGATCCACTTTCTTAGTGTTAGTGAGGACTCGAGCAGCAGCGTTCTGAATCAGCTGCAGCTTCCTAATAGATTTTTTAGTGAGACCTGCAGTAGTCCAGTCTACTGAAGATAAAAGCATGGACAAGTTTTTCCAAATCCTGCTGTGACATTAGTCTTTTAGTCCTAGATATGTTCTTAGGGTGACAGTAAGCTGACTTAGTAATTGTTCAGAAACAATTATGCTGTGGTGACATTGGTTGTGTCATTATGCCTGATCTGTTTGTCCTCCCTATGTTATTGGGGTCCTGAGCCATCAGGAAGTAGAATGAGTTCAAACAACAACTCCAAAAACATTTCTATGGAAGGGATGAGTTCACTTTGATTCAGTGGGTCTAAAACACAGAAGGCCCTATATCACAGATCTCCACCTTGAATATTGTATGTAGTATTTATCATATTTTATTATATTTGACTGTATTCGGTTTCTCACATCATTATATTTGTAAATATTGTATTTATTTTGAATTTGTTACAATAGTCTTAACATATATTTTTTTAAATAGCTGTTATAACAGTTTTATTTTTATTTTATTTTGTTTTGCTACGTATTATTTCTTGGTTGTCTTTGTATGCACCACATAAACCGAAGCAAATTGACTGAACGCACTCAGGACCTACTCTAAGCTCCAGTGCTTCACAGACCTTTGGCTTGTGACCCTATGAATTAAAGGAAGTCTTCTTGTGACCAACCAAGGAGAGAAGTTAAACCAAAGAATATGTTTTGCTCTTAGATTAATACCTCTGTAAGATCTGAAAGTAAAATAGAGTACGGTATCTAGTATTTGCAATAAAGAAGAAAACAATTTGATAGTCTAGTGTTACTAGACTCCTGCTGGGACCTTTGTTAAATGTACTTTAAATGATGTGACTGTGGCAGCTCAGTAAGCTAATCTTTCTGTTGTCCTGATTGGTCGGCACTGAGTGGTTCATTCTAGGAGCTGAGTATATGGGAAGAGAGAAGTGATTTATAAAGTTTTCTAACATGTTACATTTCTGTTCAGTTTCAAAGGACTCGTGGTGGATTTGGAGGATGGAAACCTTGTGAAGCTAGCTGAAGATGGAACCGTCTTACGGTATGCTTTTAGTGCATGAAATATATTTAATCCGTCAACCAAATCAACAGATATTAGAAAATAGTTCTTTTTTGCTTTTTTAGAGCGACACATGGAACCAATGACCTCAGCACGGAAGACATCCTTAAACATTATGGTCCTAAGAGGGAGTGGGGACATTTCAACAGCCTCAATACTACCTTCACAAGATCCGGTATGATGTTTGTATCCATCTTTATACCTAATAGTTGTATGCTGTTGGCTTTTAAGGATGTCAGTGTTTGAACTACAGTAGACAGCGGTATACATGGCCACTGTTTGGAGAAACAGGCAGACGAGGGGCTGGAGCAAAACATATTTTACCACCTAAAGAGATTCATCCCTTTTAATGTACGCTTTATTTATTATCTTTTCCCTGCTTTATCTTGCTTTCAGACAGCCCTTTTTGCAACGGTCAATGAGGCTAGTCATTTGTGCTCTTCAATACTTCAAAACACCAAAGTTAAACAATGCCACAAATCTCTAAGTCTGCTTAAATTCATTATGCTGCTTCCCCTGTCCACAGCAGGACATTGCTTTGCTCACTCCCTGTAGTCCTGTCTGTTTCTTTAAAGTGGGCTGACCACCATCTACTCTAGATTATACATTGACTATGAAAAAGCTTCTTAAAGCTTCTGAATGTCCCTTTTCTTCACATCACCTGTCACTAGTTTTCATAGACTTTTTCTTTGGTCTTTGCAGCAAAATACTATTTCTATGACAACTACTTTGACCTGCCAGGGGCTCTCCTCTGCGGAAGAGTTGTGGACATGTTGCATAAGGTAATATCTCATCATTTATGGTTTCAAATGAATGGTTGAGATTTTCATGTGGAAAAACAATTAAATTGTTAATTCATGTTTTTGTGAACAGCGAGGAAACGAGGTGAATTCCGACTTTTGGAAAGACATGGTTGCTGCCATCGAGCACAATTATAAAACATCTGCCTTCAAAGGTATGCCTTTTATGCCAAACATCAGACAATATCATTTGTTGCCTATTTCTAATGGTTTAAAAAGGACCCATACTGTAAATAAGAAAAAACAACTTACACAATACTTTCTTTTTCAAACTAGAAGTTTTATTCTGTGTTTTGATCAACAAGTGGTACATAACTTAACACATCCAATGGGACATTATTGTTTTGAAAAAAAATGCAGTTTGAGATTCTCATGCTGTGTTGGTTTGCTGGTCACAGTGCTCGTGAGAATGTGCTGATCTCGAATAACATTTAGTACAACAGTTTTGCATGCCTCGTATTTGTATATTACAGAACAAGTCTTAAACATCAGACATTAATAAAAACAAATACAAAAAAAAGACGTGCTGTAAATGTTACAGGCAGTTGTAAAGCAACACTTAACATATCTTCCAATATTGTTTCATGTTTCCAAAAATGGCAAAGGCACACACATGGTTAATTTGGGAAAAAGGATCATTTTTAACCATCCTTTCTAAAGATTTTACTCCAGGTCTATCAATTGATAAATTCTTTGGCAAATTAAAGTTGTTTTTTTGTAAAGTTCTTTATGAGGCAGTGAAACTTGAAAATTAGCACCATATATATTTTTTAAAACGACTTTTGTGATTTTATATACTGATCTGTTGCTCTGAGTTGTTAATGTTTTGAAAGGTTTTGAGATTTATTTGAATTTCTAAAATCACGTAGAGGCAATCAAGAACCCAGAGAAAGAGCAGTGAACATTATCCGCTGCAAATATGCCATTACTCTCCTCATCAGGGACCTGAACATAGACTCTGTCACCACCATGCAGCATGAGAACAGTACTGCCTGACAGCTGATCCAGGAAACCTTTGTTGTACTCATCATAGCTGAAAATAACTGGCTCCTCGTTTTTGTAGAGGGCCACCAATGCATTAGCACCATTGACATGCATATGATAGCTGAAATAGTAGAGGCCGGGGATCTGGCAGGTAAACACACCACTGTGCTGGTCATAATGGTTCTCCCCATTGTAAACAATCTGGTCGAACTGAATAGGGGTTGCAGCTGGGGGGTAGGCTCTGGTCAGCACAGCACTGAAAGCGGACATTGGGGCCTTCATCATCTCATGGGACATCACAACCTCATGGGACTTGATTGGCATGCTCTTCTCATGGTGGTACATCATCTCTCCTGGTGGGCCAGGTGGACCAGGAGGACCGCCAGGGCCTGGATGACCATCTTGACCTCTGGCACCTGGAATTCCAGATGGACCCTGAGGACCAGAAATTCCCTTAACTGTCATGCCAGCTGAGCCAGGTGGGCCTGGAAGGCCAGGATGACCCTTAAGTCCAGGAAGACCTGATGGACCGCTGGGCCCACCTGGTCCATTGGATCCTGGTCTTCCATTATCACCACTTTTTCCTGGTCCTCCTGCAGGTCCTGTGTGTCCTTTTGGTCCTGAGGCACCATTTGAGCCTGGGACTCCTGGTGCACCTCCATGGCCTTGTGCACCCTTTGGACCCTGAAGACCATTATGCCCTGGAAGTCCTGCAGGACCTACTGCACCTGGGGAACCTAGTTTACCAGTGAAACCCTGAGCTCCCTGTTCACCCTTGGTTCCTCTTGGGCCTGGTGCGCCAACCATACCAATGTCGCCCTTAGGCCCTGCTGGGCCTTCCTCACCCTGGAATCCTCTTGAACCTTGTGGACCAGCTGGGCTCATTTGACCAGGAGCACCTGGCTGACCAGTAAAACCAGTTGGGCCTGGCTCTCCTTTCTGTCCAGTGGTTCCGGATGTACCGGGGGATCCTCTGCTACCTGGTATTCCAGATTCGCCTGTTTTGCCAACACCTGGCATGCCAGGGGATCCTGGCTGACCGGCTGGACCCTGTGGACCTTTAGCACCCATAGGTCCATGCGTACCTGGGGTACCATTCTGGCCTGATTTCCCTGGTGCTCCAATACCTGGAGCCCCAGTATGACCCTTAGGTCCTTGCATACCCATTGGCCCAGAAGTGCCGTCTCTTCCAGGTGTGCCACTCTTGCCAGGTTCTCCAGGATAGCCAGTGGCACCAGGTTTACCAACTCCAGATTTGCCAGGCATTCCAGATGGTCCCATTGGTCCAACCATGCCTGGTGGTCCTTGAACCCCAGGAACTCCAATGCCTCTCTCTCCTTTGTTGCCAGGAAGACCAGGAATACCAGGATGTCCCTTTAAACCAGACTCTCCTCTGTGTCCCATTGCCCCAGGCATGCCACCTTGTCCAGGTTTTCCAGCAGAAGAAATTCCAGCAGGTCCAGGTGTTCCATGTGAACCAGGTGAACCTCTGGCACCCATTGGTCCAGTTTGGCCAGGTTCACCTTTATGACCGGGAATGCCAGGGGTACCTGGTTTTCCAGAGCCCCCTGGGGCACCAGGTTTACCTGGTTGAGAGTAGCCTTTGTGTCCAGGAGGTCCTGCTGGGCCTTGTGGTCCTGTATATCCTGCACCACTCATCCCAGAAGGTCCAGGTGGTCCCATTGGTCCTGGCTCACCTGGAGGCCCTGAAGGACCTGGCTGGCCTTCAACAGCTAGGGAATACATAAACAAAATATTTTACGTCATTATTTAGGAAATATGATTCACACATCCTGATGTCCCTGTTTTTTTCCTCTTTTGTTTGAATGTTTATAACTAGGTTTAGAATGTTGTCTCAATCATGTCCTTTAATGTAAAAAGGATTCTTTACAGTATTCCACGTTGTTGTCAGTGAACACGAGTGTGTTTGATCAAGAAGTGCTTGAAGAACCTTCTGCCTTTACTTGTATGAGATAAGATGCCATCTTGGTAGTTGAATTACCCTAGGTTTGGTACTCTACTCCATAAGACACTACTCCTTAACCTGTTAAGCCCCATGGTCCCCGCCGGCGGGTACCCTTGTTTTTTTTTTTTTCACGACACTGTGTCTCAGGGGATCTTAATATTTAAGAACCTATTAATGTGTTATACCAGATTAACGGGAATAATCTCAGCTAACTGACGATACAAACCATTTTTGCCAAAACAAAACACAAGTCTCATAAGAAGCATCTAAATGACCCGAGCGAAAAATGCTAACCTATTACTGCACCGATAATCACTCCTAGCTTAACATCCAACACATCGTTTATGATCGCAAGGAGACACAGAATCTAACGGTGCCCACCTCAACAATGAAAGATACAAACTTGCAACGTTTTCAACAAAAACGTACATCAAAACAAGCGGCGCTAGGTAGCCCACAACGCTAACATGGCTTACCTTCGTCTTTGTCTGGTCTAAACTGGTCTTCAATAGCATTAAAACGATAAAAAACGATGGTGTAGGTTAATCCAATGTGACTGCGTCCCCTTTGAAATGTTCTGATAATCCATAAGCAATAAAACAGCTTTTCCGTTGCTTGATATCAGAGCAGCGATATTTCTCCCCTCTCCTGCAAGCTAGAATGCGCAGCGAGGCCACCATTTTTTTTAACATGAGTGTGTGCGGGACGATTTCCCTTGGATTCTATTGGCTCTAACGGTCAGAAAGAGATGTCACATGTCAAAATCGAACAAGGGGGGCCAGAGATATGGAAAATCCACCCAAATGGTCCCAGAAGAGGTTTTTTTTGCTAGATCCGTCTAAAAAGGTCAAATATCACTTGTTTTGCATCAATCTTGATACAGGGTACTTATTATACGTTGTACTTTGGATTCCTAAAGCTTTTAGTCTACTAACCCATCTTCCAAGGTTAGTTTTCACTATAAGTACAAAATATTATTTTGACGGACACTATAATTTACAGTTTTTTACCATGTTCAATCGGAATTTACTTTAAAATAAAAACATCTATATTGATTCTGACTTTTCTACATCCAACTCACAGGTTTATCATTACTTTAAGAAAAATATTATTAATGTAACCCTTTTAGAAGGGAAGATATGGTCATTTGTTCTGGGAATGTCATTTTCGAGTCTGAAACCTGATACCATAACCCTACCCTATAAAACCAATATATGGCAGAAAATACATAGTTTTTCCTTATTTGACTCAAACAAGGGGACAGCCAGATTGGGAATAAGCCCCTTGTTGTTTTCTCTCCAAATTCTTTGTCAGGATTTCATTTGATTTGTGAGGAAATGTTTACAATTTTACGAATTTACGATTCGTAAATGTTGCCATTTGACTTACTGTACTCGTTAGCTTAAAGCTAATTTACATGGGACAAATCTGCCATTAAATGTCTGTTCAATTTCAGTTTGAAGTCAATCTTATGTCCTACATAAACTCTCCTCCACCCCGACTCTAACTTAATAACAGCATGAACCTTTGATAATAAGCTATCGGACTACATTCCTTTCTATGCCATAATTGTGGATGCATCACGACCAACTTATGATTATTACTCTCAAACCTATGGTGTTGACCTCTCTTTGAAATGGGGTTTTGAGAAAACAATGCTTTTACAGGTCTGTGATTTTGAAACCACATAAGACTGTGCCTGAAACCCCATACGGGTATTTGTGCCAGAAGTGGACTTGTTAGCAGCCAAAAGCACCTCACTCTGGCCACACTATCTGAATGTGTTCTCTAAAGCACTGCTATGCTTATGTTCAGAGCATTACGTATTATGCTTCATTTACCTGTCTTAAATAAGCTCCCCTTTATTCGGTGAAGCTCCTGTGAACTGACCGTGTTTTGTTAGATTTACTGTTTGATCTTGCGAAAGTGTTTCTCTGCAGTCTGTGTTTCTTTTTCTTTGTAATTATGTGGCGTGAATTTAATAACACAAAGCATTTTGCAAGGGTGTGCCTGCAACGTGGTGACAGCATCTGTTTGTGCGCTTTGTCAAATGTGGGCTCTTATTGTTGACTTTCTATTCTATTTTCATTTTCACAGTCAAACCACATCACTCTGTCAAAACCTCTGGAATAAAGGTCAAACCACATCACTCTGTCAAAACCTCTGGAATAAAGGTCAAACCACATCACTCTGTCAAAACCTCTGGAATAAAGGTCAAACCACATCACTCTGTCAAAACCTCTGGAATAAAGGTGAAGGTGTCAAACACATCATTTGAATCATTAGTTGTAATCTAAAATACAGTGGATACACTATCTTGGTAGTTGATGACACATGCAGATGCAGTCATTAATGATACAGGGCACAAGCTAGCCTGTACCCCACCTCACAGCTTGATACAGTTACAATCATTTACAGCAGTTCAGCCAGTTCAACCACAGCCTTCTGCTCTCAGCCAATCAGAGGGGGGGCTGGACCTTGCTGGGTGTGCACCTTGATGACATTTAATAGAGTTTTAGAAGCCTCATTACCTGATGTGTGTGAGCCAACAGTTTGCCAGGTTGCACAAGAGAAGAGTCAGAGTTTGGGGGATAATGATGTTTAAATCAAATGAGTAGAAGCTGCACTCGGTTAAGAAATGTGTCTTATTGATCAGGTTCTGATGCAGTACGATGCGTTCACATGGCTACCCTGATTTTCAGATCAGTGGTTTAAGGTATTACCCTAATTGGATTTGCCAGTGGATCACAGTGCTTCCTGAGGTCATTCACAGAGGAATGTTGAAAACTCTCAAACACTCAAAATTCTGTTATATGAAATTGTAGGCTGTACCTGTATATGTCACATGTGGTGCTGATAGTGTTTCTGCTGAGTTTATTTGTTATGCTTATCATAAGTACATTATGTTCCTGCTTTATTCACGGAGTTAAATTAACCTTCCGTATTTGCAAACATTTCAGATCAGATACCAGATCTCCTTAACACTAAATCTTCATGATTGCTGATATAATAAAAGGTTTGAACAACCCTGGTGGGAAAAGACATGAGTGACTCACCGTGACTCTTGACGGGATAGGGGCCCTTGTTCACTTTTGGCACATGGTAGTACCTATCAGCGGTCGCCTCAGCCAAAGCTAGGAGGACGAGAAGAACGCTCGTCACCCTCAGGTCCATCTTGAGAAGCTCAACCTGCAAAGACAGAATTCGATAATGAGAAGAAGCATTGTTGCTCTCTTTGTGTTTAATGTCAAACAGCAACCAGGTCACCATGTACTATAACCTCAGTGTCTCTGCACCTGCTCCTCTGCACACTGACACTCTGACACTGCAGTGGTCATCTAACAGGATGGGGAGGTAGCTGCACATATGTATCACAAGCTTTCATTTCTAAATGTATCCAGATACTTGTACTCTATCAGTTTCAGGCGGCTGAAGTGAGCAGTCTTTGTGGAAAGCATCCATTTGTAACACTTCTGAATAAGGATTTTCTTATCACAAACACAAAATGTCTCCAAGGGAAACCCAGCCATAGCACAGAGCTGATTACAGCAGCAGTGACCCTCTATAGTGAGAGCCAGGCTGCAGTTGGGAGCATGCACTGAGTACAAATCACCAAAAACACCTTACCAGGTAGGCTAATGCTCCAGAGAAACAGCGGGGGGGTCTGGAAGCTGCTGTCCCGGCACTGCGCTGTTATATCCTTAGCTGTGGAGTCGTCTGTCTGAGCGGCAGCTGCTTCTCCCCTCAGCAGCAGGCTCTACGTATTTATACTGAGCGGCTCTGCAGCATCAGGGATGATGTTCCTCACGTGGAGGGCCCTCCCTGCTCTGATGTCATCTTTAATGACGGGTGCCATGTCTGAGAGGGAGGACCGTCACCCTGAAGTGACAGGCCTCTCTCTCCTCCCCGTCTCCCCCTCTCAGTCTGTACGGTGCAACAATAAGGGATTCCTCTCAAATTCACTTTTTTATAATTGACTTGCTTCCTTTACTTGGTTTAGTGATCAGCATTTAAATGTGTGCCACGCCGAGGTTCAGATCTTGAATTTAACATCGTTCATTCATTCATACATACACATTATTCAGAGTTTGCACTTTATGACGGATGAGTCAGGAGTGTTAGGGTCCTGTTTTAGCATGGGTGTGCAAACTGTTCATAGCTAAACACATCATTGTATTGACCAAGGCCTTGTGACAGGGTGTTTTTCTGGAAAAGGTAAAGACTGTCGGTCGGACAATATTTACCCCCAGTCTGAAGACTCAAATCTGGGGAGGATGTGGTAGACTGTGTGTAACACACTTTTCCTGTTCTTTTTTATTCAATCGAAAATGACTTCCAGTCATTAATGCATGCTGGAAAGAAGTGGGATCCCTAAATGTCTTGGTTTGACAGTCACTCCTCACTCATTGAGATGCATTAAGCTCACCACCGGCTGGGTTTGTGTTCCAATCTAATGTTCACACAGTGAAGCCTGTCATGATGCTGGCAGGTTTTGTCTGTTTATCCTCTATGATTTTTACAAACCGGTGTGTGGTGTGCTGCCGGGCTCCACAGTGCAGCCTACAGACAGCAGGGGGCAGTAGAGAGGTGTTCTGAGCGGCCCCATCCTCTGAGGAGCAGCAGAGGAACCTGGAACAGGCTTTTGTTGTACCTGATGTAGGGGTGGGCGATATTGAAAAATATAATATCACGATATTTTTCAAGCAGTATCACGATAGACGATATTTATCACGATATTTTTTTCATGTCGGTTATTATGGTTATTTTTCAAGTTACTTAACAGAACAAGCAGCTACAAGGTAACAGAAACTAAAACAAAAAGGAGTCACAGACCAAAATACCATCAAGCTGGTTTTGGTTCTGCAGAATCCCTGAATGAACAATTCAACATGTTGATATGGCTTCCTCAGTGTTCAAGTAGGTAGGCCCACACCCTACAACAAACGTTAACACTGGTTTCTTCACCAAGTAAAGTGCACTCTCTTGCTAAATAAAATATTCAAGGCACAGTTTCTCAGTATAAAAATGCACTTTCTGTTTTAGGTAGCACTAGCAGTGATGTAACATCAATACACATGAAAAGGAGAGTAAAACATAACTAAGTAAAACATAAAACATCAATGAGGAAAAGTCAGTGCCAAACAATTAAAATGTAAACTTTAGACTTGAAGTGCAATCAAAGACTTTAACATAACTGAACATCTGTTTCAAAAGGGAAACACAATATAAATACCTTATAAAATATAAGCCAACAGAATCAACCAAGACAATAAATGAAGTGCAATACTGTCTGAAGACTAGACAGCTTGGGGTTTACTAACAGTTATCAGTTAAACGTGTATTACAATGAAATCACGGTAAAATAGGTACATTTTGTCGTAGTTGGTTTCCATCACAGTATTTACATGGATATAAGCTCCGCCCCCTCTCCAGCGCGTCCTGTTTGAATGACAGGAGTAAACACAGCTGACACCCGCGGTGACACTCCAGCGGTTAGGGTGAGAATATTCGCATCGCGTCCGTTGTGAACGCAGCATAACGCAGATCAGAAACCACGGTTCTGACGCTATTAAAGCAACTTCGAGATGTTAACAGTATCAGGGGCACACAGGCCATGGTGGCCGTAGGACGTACAATTTGAGGCTTCACGGCCAGACCGGCCGTCATGGCCGCCGTGAAAATCCTACCCTGGTGCACTATCACGATAGATATGATATCTCTGAAAAGGCATATCGTGGAGACCTAATATCGTCTCGACGATATATATCGTCATATCGCCCACCCCTAACCTGATGTGTGCATACTGCATACATGGCATCCTCTGATCAGGGGAATTCATAGTGATTATACACTAAGGCAGTGGATCAAGCTGCAATGTCAAATGTAATGTATTAACAGAGGCAGTATGCATATGCTTTACTTTAGTACAAATACTATGGTCTTAAAATGATCTGAATACCTGAATTGAAAATGTTACTTTACTAGAATATAATGAGCAAAATATACTTCAAGTATCAAAAGTACAAGTTCTCAGTATGCATAATGGCTATTTTCACATTATTATTATTATAGATTATATTATCCGTTTTTTATAACAAATACATGTCCACAATTACATGTCCAGGACCATTTAAATGCTGTAGATTGTCAATATGGGGATTTACTGTGTAAAATACTACTTAGCAGTGGCGGTTCTAGAACATTTTACATGGGGTGGCAAAGGGGGGGCAAGAGGTCATGCCAGGGTGGCATGGGAGGGCGGACAGTACGTGGTATTTTACACTGTATATAACCTATTTATTGTTAATTCATGCCCTAACACAAGTGTTCTTAATGCACAAGAGAAACAAGGTGTTCAGACAAACAATCGGGTGTCCTTTGAGTCCCCCAAGCTTACTTCAATCATTTTAAATGAAAGGAAACTACAAAATGTATTTTAAAGCAATGAATTAATGGAACAGGTTGTTTTGCATTACAAAACATGTGTTGTCTTAGTATTAGACAGACATATTTGCATGTGCTCACTAAGCATTATTACATATTAATTTAATATTAAACAAATCAAAATGGCCAATTATTCCAAAATGTTGCTGCTAATATAATCATATGCTTGTCAACTTTAACTGATCAAAAAGAAATTCTGAAAAAATACTTGAATTATCTATGAAATTGCAATATTGACACACGTCTCTCAGTTAGTTTCAACCCCGTCACGCCAAACCATTTACCCTCCTATTAAAATAATGGATCAGTCCATGTGTGATCTGCATTGAGGGAATTACATCACAAAAGTGTCCGTTTCTTCTCTTACCTATATTTCAGTTTTTGTATTTTCAGATTAAGATTGACAAGCTCAACATTTCAACTCTGTTATATGAATTAATAATAGTAAATATTGATAATGAAGAACAACAAAATAAGTTACCATAGCTATGCAGATGACACACAAATGTACGTAACAGTTTCACCAGGAGACTATGCTCCAATTCAAACACTGAGTAAGTGCATTGAACAAATCAATGACTGGATGTGTCAGAACTTTCTCCAATTAAACAAAGATAAAACTGAGGTAATGGTTTTTGGAGCCAAGGCAGAACGTATAAAAGTTAGCGCTGAGCTTCAGTCTGCAATGTTCAAAACAACAGATAAAGCCAGAAATCTAGGTGTAGTCATGGACTCTGACCTGAGTTTCAACAGTCACATTAAAACAGTTACTAAATCAGCCTACTATCACCTAAAGAACATATCTAGGATTAAAAGACTAATGTCAGCAGGATTTGGAAAAACTTGTCCATGCTTTTATCTTCAGTAGACTGGACTACTGCAATGGTGTCTTCACAGGTCTCACTAACACATCTATTCGGAAGCTGCAGCTGATTCAGAACGCCGCTGCTCGAGTCCTCACTAACACTAAGAAAGTGGATCACATCACTCCAGTTCTGAAGTCTTTACACTGGCTTCCTGTGTGTCAAAGAATAGATTTCTAAATACTGCTGCTGGTTTATAAAGCTTTGAATGGTTTAGGCCCAAAATACATTTCTGACCTCCTGCTAAATTATGAACCATCCAGATCTCTCAGGTCTTCAGGGACTGGTCAGCTTTCTGTCCCCAGAGTCAGAACTAAACATGGAGAAGCAGCGTTCAGTTATTATGCTCCAAATATCTGGAACAAACTCCCAGAAACCTGCAGGTCCGCTGCAACTCTGACTACTTTTAAATCCAGGCTGAAGACTTTTCTTTTTGTCGCTGCTTTTAATTGAACTATTCATATCTTAGACTGCACTGTAACTTTTATCCATGTATTTTTTCTTTTAATGTTTATCCATGTATTTCTTCTTTTAATGTTTATCCATGCATTTCTTCTTTCAATGTTTATTTTATTAGCTTTTCTTTTTAATGACTGATTTTAAATGCCATTTTCTTAATGTCTTTCATTTTTTGTAAAGCACTTTGAATTGCCTTGTGTTGAAAAGTGCTATATAAATAAACTTGCCTTGCCTAAATAATTGTTTATTACAAAATAAACAATAGTTTTGCAAAATATTACAATTTTGTAATGTCCTTGATTTCCATGTAGTGCCATATCTTAGCTAAACAAGGTATCATGGCTACTTTTTGTCAAAAACTTCAACCCCTGTTACATTTTTAAATTCCTAGTAATTATTTATATGTTGTGCCTGAGGTGGGAAAATGTAAGTAGTCCACTACCAGATGTTATGACCAAACATTTTGGTTTCATTTTTCAAAGATATAAAGACCCAAAAGGCACCCGATTCAGAGAATACTCTAATTCTGCATACTGTAAGTACTTAGTTATAATTAAGTACACAAATGACATGACCCATCTCTTCA
Organism: Harpagifer antarcticus; assembly: GCA_902827135.1. NCBI lineage: Eukaryota > Metazoa > Chordata > Actinopteri > Perciformes > Harpagiferidae > Harpagifer > Harpagifer antarcticus. Next base: position 1,050,353 of record CADEHL010000356.1, read on the forward strand.
GAGAGCTAAAGGTGAGCTGTGCAGCAACACATTTCAATCAATATGTGTCAATACTAAGAGCTGCTAGATTGTGCTGCTGTAATGGAATATGTAAGGAGAATAAGAACATACCATGTGGTCCAGCTGGAGTCTCCTCTGCCTCCTGATCCCTGCCTCTGTCCCTCTTTCTGATACTTCATCTTTATTCCTCACATACATTTCTTCTTCTTCACTAATGTCTTCATCTCCTCCTCTTCCTCCTGCTCTGACCCTCCTGGTCTCTTCATCTCTCTTTTCCTTTTCCTCTTTCTGTTCGTCCTGATCTCTTCTCAGGTATGTCTTGTTGTTGTTGTTGTTGTTGAATCACTCCTATACTCTGGCCTGCAAGAGTCTACTTGTGAAAAGCACTGGTACAAATGCTTGTATAACTTTACACGTTAGGGCCATGTAGCCTAGCTAATAAGTAGCATATCATCAGAAAGTATTTATCAAGCGCACACAGGCAGCTGTGTTTAGATCCAGTTTTTACGGTAAAGGATGTATCCTGGTTTCGTTGATCTGGCCTCATTGCTGTGATGTGTAGTTTACGTGGATTTAATAGTAGGCTACCGCATAGTTTAGCAAAGTGATCGATCTCCCAGCTAACGCTGTCTGCGTAGTATTTTGTAACGTAACGCCCCAAACAGCGCCCATCTGTTAAACGCTATCGATTCAAACGGCAGCGTTTTATTAATATTTAGTTTCAAGCTCTCGTCCTTAGTAAAAACAAAACTAGTGGAAGGGGAAATGCTCCCAGGGGAAGCTGACCCATAGGCGCTGGGCGCTCCCTCTCTGCAGCTCTGTGAGCCGCGGTCTGTGTGAACGCCGCTCCGCAGTTTAATGCAGGGCCGTAGCTGCGTTTTTAACGGGCCTAAAATTATATTTAAAATGATTCACTTTTAACTAATGTTAGGCTTGTTTTGTTCCTTGAGAAGCTTGTGGAAATAGTGTAGGTTTGTTTTAGTACAGTTTTAGGGAAACAAAAGTTAGGGGGGCAGCTAGGGGGCAGCTGCCCCCCTTGCCCCCCCGTAGATCCGCCCCTGCTACTTAGTACAGTACTGCATCTTGATCATATTTGATGTGTTTTTACATGTAAAAAGTAACTATGAGTGAAATTTGCCTCTAAAAGTGGAGTAGAAGTATATGTAGCATTAAATACAATTACTTAAGCAGTATATTGTTACTTTATGCCTTGTTTTAATAAACACATGGTACTTTGATGGATGTACCAATTGAAGGTTGGTTTGTTGTCTAAATTCAGGATGAACAAAAGAAGAGAAGCATCAAAGTTACCCCGTTGAGTCGGTTCTGTTTACACTCAGTGCTTCTCACCAAAATGCAGTGTGTGTCATTGAGGCATGACAGTGTGTCAATGTTTTTCCTTCTCATAAAACATTGGCAGAGGATGTTTTGAAGAATTTGGAGCCTGTATTGGTAACTTCCTCGGTTCTCTGCCAGCAGCCTTCCTCCTCCTCGCCTCCGTTTGCACGTCCTTTCCAAAACCAACTCTCACTTAGGGGAAGAGCATCAAACTGTTGACAAGACTGTGTTTCGCTTCACACACATGTGCAAACAAGGCCCTAGCTAGCAGCAACTCAGCATAACTTGGGTTGAAGACTAAAAAACAGCTACTGTTTCTTGGAGAGACTTGCTGGGATCTCTGCTTGTTGCCTGGCAACAGAGCACACATCTCTGTTTAGTAGAAACTTCATATCACAATAAGCTGTTTATATCTTTCTGCACATGTACTGTTTTCAATGTTCATCCTCAAAAATAGGGACAAATATGTGAAGTATGGGCCATTCAGTTACAGCTACTCTTGGATAGTGAAAAGGAATGTGACAGATGGGCTGCGATATCCACACTCAGTCACAAGCTGTATATCTCCAGCTCAAACACTGTGAAACCTGTTTGATAAGTAAAACACTATTCTACCTATAGAATGAGAATTTTCGAATACAGGTCGTCTGTTTTTAAATATGATTAATTCACACGAAGAGGAGATAAAGCAACATAATAAGAAACATTATTAAAGCATTGAAATGTTAAAGTAATCAAGTCAGTGAATGTGAGATATAATCTTGTTAACTACTAGACAGGATCATTTAATGTGGTGATCCTCATGTTCAAACCGCTGTGTAAAATATCTTTGGGCTTCGTGAAGTCTTTCTTTCCTTACTCCATATCATTTAAACTGCCAACATCAGCGACCGCAGGTGAGCGCTCCCTGAGCCACGGGCATCTTTGGTGAACTCCTAGAGTAAATGAAAGAGTAGTTTGGGGGTGGAGTCGACATTTAACGAGTTTCTTGGCTCCAGATATGCCACTGCATCTCATCATGAAAGTGGCTGTGACCACAGCGAGGCAGGGCTGCCTTTTTATTTTATTTGGATCTTTTTTTTGTTTTTGGTGTGTCAGAATGAATGCCTCCCTATCTAAATCTGGCCACTGTGAGGTTTTAATGTTAACGACTCCTTAGATTTGATAGGTCTCTGGGTTAGCTCGCTGTCTATTGTGCATAAACATGTCATTATGAGGGGAGATGTTTTGTATGGACAGCAGTAGAGCACGATAAGGAGCTCTCCTCTCACAGCAGGCTGGCTGGGTGGTATTTCTGGGAAGGGTCTGTAACCATTGCTTTGCCCCTCCAAACAGTGCTGCACTCCACACGTGACTTAATGCTTCTCTGGTGGCTTTATTTACCTCTGCTGAGGACAGGGCTGGCCCCCAACATGCACAGCTCTGTTTTCCACATGAGCCTGAAACCAGTCACATCTGTGTGTCTGAATGAATCGGCTGAATGTGTTTGGCCCCCTATTCCTCCTTGAGGAGAAGATCAAATGTGAACTATTATTTTCTGGTTTACACAATGTTACATAATGTTGTAATATTGGTTCTTTGTGGTGGGACTGGTTTGATGTTTGACTTATGATATTTGGGTGCTATACTGAGACCAAAATGATACCGTCTTCAATGTCTCCCTTTGAGAATGATTTAATTATCTAATAAAATAGGCTAACTTTGCAATTGCTAAATCCAGATGCCAAAGGATTATGAGACTTCAAATAATGCGCCAGTGATTTATCAGGACTTTGTTCCTTCTTTCAACAGAAACACCATGAGAAAATAAAACTCTTTTTAGGTTTACTCATGTGAATAATATCTGCCCCTTTAGCTGCTAAATGTCCCTATATATTCACCAGCTAATTGATATCTACGTCTGCAAAATAATGAGCTTAAAGATGCTAAAAGTCACATTAGAGCGGAGGTGAACTAAAGAGAAATGAATGGTAATTAGAGCAACACTTTTCACATAGACATGTACTAAGCAGGACAGATCAGAGTGTCTAAGTCAGCTCAAATATGTCTTTGTCATTTTGAACAGCAACTACTATAAGCTAATATCAGAGGCTAATATTGTCCTGGCTAATTTATTAGTAGATTTATAAAGAAAAGCAATATTACAAGAACCTTAAATAATACAAAATAAAATTAATTTAGATGACCAAAAATGAGTTGAGGTTTCCCTGTGAAAAGTAACTCAAAATATAGGAATACAAAATTGTTATTCCTTTAAAGCATTTGGTTTAAAAATCACAGTTTTATTTCTGGCTGAGAAGTACAATATACATATTTGTACGTGTATTTGTATTGCCTTGCTTTTGCTGGTTCTGACTGTTGACTGTTTTTGGTGCCAGCGTTTTGAGGATGCTGTGGGGCCTGAGAAAACGGACTGAGTAATTGAAGGTTGATGACTCGGCATGCCTGCACGATAGAGTGGAAAGCAGGAGCTAAAGATAGAGTGTTGGAGCTGGGAAGTGAGGGTGGTTAAGATTTAAAGTTTTAATATCCAAACGCCACTAAGAGGCACTTGGAGCTTTATGAATGGAAGGACTGAAGCCGGACCTCCTGGCTGAGTGTTGGCTACAATTACAGACCAAAAGAAAAAATCATGGTTGGAAGTTTGACCAACCTGAGGCTAACTGTAATTCAGAATAACAATCAAAGGCCTTCACTGCATCCTTCTGGATTTTCTTTTCTTCCCTTCAGACAAAGTTTCGCCCAAGTCTTTATGGAATTATAGAATATTGGTTTCATGAGAAGGAGGAATTAAAGCCAGAGACGTAAAATATTGCGGTTATGAAATCAGGCTTTGCTCTCATTTTAGGATTTGTTTATATGTGCAGGTAATGGTTTGCTTTAAATCCAGTTATCTTAATCAAAACTGAGTAAGTGCTATAATGAGCAGTACTTTTCACTTTTCTGTTCCTCCCTCAGCAGCTCATAGTCAGCAGCTTCTACAGGCGTAGATGTTGCAATCTGTCTGGCAGCTGAGATCTCTACGGAAATCATGGTCTTTGAATACGTACAGAAATATTACACTCATATTCGTTCATTACCGGGATTGTGGCAACCCAAAACTCACAAAAGACATCAGATGAGTCAAAAATACAATTGATAGCATTAATAAATTACATTTATTAAAATGATAAAAATCTGTTAATTATCTATAGATTTGTTTTGGTCGTAACATGAACAATGAAATGCTTATGTGTGAAATCGTGCAAGCAGATGTTTGAGGTCCTTGCAATGATAACCTAATTGAGTCTAATGCCTTTCCAAATGAGTTTAGTTTCCCCTGATTTCATGATAGTACCTTGAATAAATGGTACAAAGACCTGCTTCTAATACAAGTGAAGAGGTTCTGGTTAGCAGCAACAACATGGCCAAGCTTAAGGCAGGGCTCACAGCTTTTTGGCTATAAACCTGGAGGAGAGTCGAGGTAAGTTGAGTATAGCCGTACCAAGCCTATGTTACTGTGTAAGCCAGTGATCACCAACCAGTCGATCGCGATTGACCGGTCGAAGAAAAGTAAAAAAAAAAATTATGTTTTTTTTTAAATAAAGTTTTTAGATGTAAGCCTATCATCCACCACCCCGTTAGCAGGCGCCACTTGATCGACGTATCTTTGAGACATTCCTTGTCGCTCCCGAAAATAATAGACTGACTTCAAGTGATGCTGCATATTTTTGAACTCACTGCACTAATGGTAGATACGGACTACAACAAAATTAACATATTTTACCGTGATTTAATTGTAATACACGTTTCAAAATGATGCCGGAATGACTACATACTGATACCGGTTAGTAAAAACCATGCTTTAATGCTTTGACAAGTGTGCAGACAGACGGCAGGCGAAAAACCTTTTAAAATGCGTGTTTTCTGAATGGAGATCGGATCGATCAGGCTAAGCTAATGTTGTAGCTGCTCCGTCCGGACTCACAACAACATGATACAGACACAGATACAACAGTGACTGAATTCGCCATGACACAGACAGTCTGTGGTTTGTTCATGTTTAACTTTCTGAACAGATATGAGGAGCTGTGAGCTCTGAGCAGAGGTCGCGTTAACCGAATATTTTCCATCTATGACAGATTTTTTTTAACAATGACGGAAAAATATGCAAGCAGTCCGTCACTTTGACGGATTAGAACTCGGAACAGCACCAAAGTTTCCCCGCAGCATGGCTCCGGTGTAATGCCGTGTTATGCATGCCCGCCAAAAAGTAAATGATACCGTTTCCAAGCCTAACTTTACCGTACAAATCATTGAAATGTCTGAAAGTTGTTGCTTTACGCTGTACGCACTCCCGCGAGGTGCAGTGGGCATGCATAACACAGCGCTAACAGTTCACGCCCCCCCCCCCCCCCCCCGTTGACAGTTCACGAAACAGTTCCCCCCCTCATCAGAGTTGTGTAAAGGCCGACGGGTAATACTGGATTTTGACGGAGATTTTACGATCCTGCCTTTTACTGTCAAAGGTTTTTGCGACTGGAATCACGCATTACAGACTGATAAAGGACTGCTAAGGCATGCCGCATCAAAAGAACACATTTCATGTTAGAGTTTGTGGAGAGAGAGAGAGAGAGAGAGAGATACGCGAGGAGACAAATAAGGAAATGAGTACTTTGGTGCAGATCAGCTGACACGGAACCGTTATTACGTGTCAGCTGTTGTTGATATTATAGCTTTTTTAGCTGTCAACCAACTCCCTCTCAGAGGTGACTCGATTCACTCTACAGCATGTCCGAGTCAGGCAGTGGGCTCTTCCTATCGCTGTTTGAGTATACGCTGCAGTACAAAGATGCAGAGTGGGCCAAAATAGTGTTCTAAGTTGGCTCGGCTGAGCGAAAGGATGCACCTGCAGTGCATAGGCACATAAACCATGCCCAAGGCGGGCTAAACAGTTCATCGTCTCCGTCTATTTCTCTCCGAGTGCAACGATGAGGAAGCTGCCATCCTTAACCAGTGTGCCTTGCTCGTGATTTACCAGTGTTTGTGCTGCCACGCACACAATGTTTCAAAGGTGGTTTCTATGTTGCCCTTTATTTGTGTATGCATTTGCGATAAGTGTGCGTCTTTACGCTGTTGGCCTTGCTGTTTGATATATATTGTGCCGCAGGCCCGCAGCACAAGCCCTCCCATGAAAATCATATGCCCTCCCTTTAGATTTGTTCTGGCGCCGGGTCTGCTCTCAGGCCTTCCCACCAAACGTCTTAACAAGCTACAAATCCGTAATCCAGTTTGTTTATCAAAGCTACTCCATGTCCCCAAAACATGCCTGCTTTTGAATGATGTGTCAGCCCCGTCTGTGTTTTATATTTTACTTTGAATGTTTCCTTTATCCATTGTAAGGTGACTTTGGGTATAATGAAAGGCAAAAGTATTATTATTATTATTATTATACATCAGTTCACAGTCCACGTGTTTATATGTTATTACAATAAGCAGTATTTTATTACATTGTACAGTTTTAAATTGTACATTCTCATGTACATAGGTTACTTATTCCTGCCTTTCTAAATGCAAAAATGTTTTACGTTTTATTTTGATGTCTTAACAATATTGTATGTTGCACTGTTGGAGGAGCCTAGTACTTTAGATTGTAATGCCAACATCTACACTGTAGCTATTCTGAAAATGACAATAAAGCCTTTGAATCTATGTGTACGTGATTTATGTTAAAGGACAAACACCTTCAATTAAATGACATTAAATGTAATTGCTGTTAACAGTCACCATAACGCCTTCACCATCTGCTCATATGTTTCTACTACCATTTCATATCCACTAAAGTGGAATGAGTGAATGTCAGCGTTAGACTTCAGCTGTCTGTCTCAAAGCATCAGATGTTTGTAGTTATTATCGTATGTCCCGCCTCTTATTCCCCTGCTCCTCCTCCCCTCTCTGGGTAGCACGGAGGACTCAGGCCTACAGACTTACTGGTGCTGTTAGTGGTAAACAAAGGTGTTGGAGGCCAAACCCAACATTTTAAATGGCTCCAACACTATTTTGTTTATGTTTTTCTCGTTGGAGCGCTGGTTTTTACTAAATTACTTAGAGCTCAAAATAATTACTGTGCACAAAGACAACAATGGAAAGAGATAGGCTGGCCACTCCTGCAGGCATTCTGGGTAAATGTATTTTAAAGTGATCTTTATTTGATTTTGAGACACTGTGAAAACTTGAAGTGTTGAACATGTGATGGGAGCCAATCTCTGGTAGATCTCTACCGACCAATCACTGTCATTTCACAGTGCTGTTCCTTTTTACGTTCCATTCCCACTCCCTTGATTCCGTCGACTGAATTTGAGATAAAAACCCAAAAACATGTCAGCTCCAGAGAGTCCTCTGTTTCCAAACCTTTCTCTGAATTCACGTGAGCTGAACATGAAGATCATCACTACTGTACCCCACTGGGTTCCTCCTCATTGAAATCAATGAACATAAATGTGGACAGACACATATACTGTACAGCTTAACATTCACAATGTACTTTATGTTTAAATGTGGTGAACTTGAAATCTTAGAAATCCCAGAGATAAAGCTGGCTTCTTAACAGTAAACACTTGTGATGCAAGACAGTCAGTTCACAATTGATGGAATTAGATTTTCAGAAACATATTTTTTGTTTATTTAATGAAGGTGACATTCATGGAGCTGTAGTTAAAATATAGAAAGGATAAGCCCATTTCATCCACTCATTTTGCAAGCAAAATCTAACCTACCTTTTTTTGGAAATGTTATGCTATTCAACATTTGGGAGCAGTTGTAGTTGACAAGACCTCTGTATCTTTGCACACTTTGACATCCAGTATAAACCTGGCCTATGTGGTCTCCAATGTTCTTTACTGAGTGTAATGACAGCAACAGACCAAAACAACCACAAACTATCACTCGTACCCGTAGTACCCGGCTACTAGAGTACAATAGATGAATAACTTTGATTAAAACAGGAAAAACTAGTGATAAAGGATTACCAGTAAATGTTTGTCAACGTATTGTAGGACCATTGATCATAATCCGGGATACAATTTCATGAACTTGACATTCTTTTCAAGAAACACAAACTTCCACCTTGATAACCTGTTGGCCAGCCATGCTGATAATCTTTACTGCTCAGATACGTTCTGAGTTGTGCTGTGTATCTTTATCCCAATGCAGACTGAGACACCGTTAGAATTGCTTCATTCAGGAGCAGGTAAACACAGTTGTGACTGACAATATGGTAAACCAGTAGGAGATGGTACTAGCATATTATGTTCACATTCACATGGTGATAACTTTAATCTACATAAACATATTTTTAAACAAACTTGGTTTAATTGACTTTACTGCTTCTTTAAATGTTCTGAAACAATGCCAACATTTTTGGTGACATCTTTCTTGCTTCTTGTCAGTATATTCTGACACTTGAGAACTGCTCCTGTAGAGATACATGTAAGCGTTTTAGCAGACCTACATAAAGACATAATGGTAACTGACTGACTTCAGGTTAATGGGAACATCATGCACATGTTTATATAACACATCCATTTAAACATTATAAAAGCTGCATTCACATGGCACGCTATTTGGTCTTGGCCTCGTTTGGCGCAGAGCCATGAAGTTAAAACAGACAGTTATGTTTTGTTTCTATGGTTACCTCCTCTGCTTGCTTGAATGTCCAAATGTCAGCGGTAACTCGGTCAAAGTTTAAATAATTTGAACTTTGAGCGCAGCGTTTTTGAGTGGTGCACGACGCAGAGCCGTTTTACCATGTATCATGTGAATGCTGTGGCGAGCCGTGACTTTTATACCTAGGCCCTCTGACCCCCACCCCTTTTGTCAAAAAAAGAGTTATTACGTCACAGCGGGTTAACACAACAACGTCCCGGGGTGCAAAACGCATCAATGAAAGTGACCCTCTACCACACAAAACAACACCTGTAAATAACCCAATGTGTGGATATTGCATTGTGTTTGTTACTTTCGTTGCAGTTGTATGTCTTAAAGGTCCAATGTCATGCTTTTCCGGTTATTACCCGTCCCCTTGTGTTATGAAGGTTTGTCTGCATGTAAACGGTCTGCAGAGTTACAAACCCTCAAAGTACACCATGTAGGGAGTAAAACTCTAACACAGAGAAGACCTGTCTGTGCTGCCCCAGAACGCCTCGTTGGACATTTCTCTTTTTCTTCGTGAGTACAGTGACGTGCCCATACCCACACACACATTGGTCCAAATGGACCAATAGTGGAGCCGTTACGTTACGTCTGCGGAGCCGTTAGGTTCACACACACACACACTCAATCTTTTCTCAGCTGCAGCTCCGCCAATTTCTCCTCCCTGAGACGGCTGGACGCCGTGAGGCTGTGAGTCGGTGTGTGAGCACACGCACAAACTCCCAGCCAGGCTGCGGGTGTGTGTGTGTTCGGGCTGGTTTCAGGCTGCGTTTAGCTGTGTCTCGCAGGAGCTCCAACAAGCCGTTTAGGACAGAGTGACTACACTTACTATTTGGAAAATTGCACAATATAAATCTATTTTAGTATACCTCAACAATGGAATTATGATCAGTAGAAATGGCCATGACATGGGACCTTTAAGTGTAATTTGGCATGCTTTTATTTTGAAGGCGAGTTTACACTGTTGACAGGAAGTTGTTGTTGCTATGGAAACAATAAAAGCTTCACAGCGGGTGGAACTTGAAGTCCGTGATAATAAAACCCACCCATTTAGAGGGAAGATATGATTGGTCAATTATACTGTCAATTACTCTCTCGTTCAGTTACTATAGTGGGCCCTGTGAATTTACAGCAGGACCACCAATCAGCTCCTATCTTCACAGTAACTCACAGAGACGGCTAAAGGAGCTTCTTTCATTTAACCCTTCACATTCCAACAGAAACTGAATAGGCAGATTCGAAGGATTTATTTCTTTGGAAATGTTATTTTAAATACAATCAAATCGAGTTATTTTGGTAAAACTAATGAAAAATATATCAACAAATATATTTAAAAAATATATATTAAAAAAATATATATATTATTTTTTATGTTAAAAATGTTAATTTTGTAAGATTATTTTTTAGAATATCTTAGGCCAGGCATCGTCAAAGTCCGGACTCCGGTCCGGATCCGGACCCAACCACAACTGTCTCAAATTATACTTTTCATATGTATTATCTGTATTATCTGTGAGACATCGCCACAACGCAACGAGTCAAAATTCTCCGCTATGTCCACTGCAAACAGCGCTCTGCATACGACTGTCTGTGTGTGTTTGTCAACGCATTGGTCCAATCACATTCAGCATCCCGTCAGCGTTTCTCCCCCCACCCCCCCCCCCCCCCCCACCAACAATCAGAGGCACAGTAGGGCGGGTCTTCGTGGAATGCGGGTGGGAAAAATGCCGGTGTTTAAAAAAAAAAAAAGTCAGAGAGAGAGTTAACAGCTCATCTAGTTGCATCTGTACCGTAGCTAGTAGCCTAGTTTCACCTACCGGGGTGGCATGGGGTGGCAACTGCCACCCTAAAAATAGGCCTTGTCACCCCAGCTGCCACCCCAGTTGGCAGTTTTATTTTGAAAGAAAAGTTGTGGCTCATCGGACATTTATGAGAGAAAGTCTCTAATATCCGAGTGCAAGTGTCTGCAGCATAAGACACGTCTTGTAACCCCTCCCCCGGCCCTGGCGCGAGCGTGGAAATATGATTGGCGTGATTTCATTTGAATGGGACGGTGCAAAACGAGAAGCATTCGGACCCAAGTACTGAAGGAATGAGGTATTTGTGGTCTACACTGACAGAGAAGAGACTGTCAGTTTGGCTGTACTCAGCATTGAATCAAAACGCACTAAAGCTGTTGATCTTAATACGTTGTGAGGCGTTTTGCTGAACAAGATGGTAATCGCCGCATTCAGCTGTAATAGACATGTCAACTTGATGCTCTGCTCACGGATGAGCATACACAACTGTTAAGATGATGACCTTACGTGTGTAAATATATATTTTTCTTTGTGGGGGTCTGCCCCCAAAAAAACTGTTTGAAGTCCTGAGAAAGTCAAATAAGACGGTGTGTAAAACTACACTGCCCAGCCAAAAAAAAGTAACCACTTTGATTGAACTAGGCCAGTAGGTAAGGACTTTCCACTGGATCATAACTGCAGTATAAAAGAATGCATGACTGAAGTGATGGAGACCATGATGAAGGCAAACAAAAAGAGGAAATAACAGGTCAAATCAAGCAAATCCCCCTCTCAGATTCCACAGCAACCAGAAGAACATAAATACAGGCTGGTGATTTGATTCATCAGCTTTGTGATGGAATAGAAAATGCACAGTGCATTTCCTTAGCTGTGGGTGAGTCCACTGACACCACTGACAATGCTCAGTTGCTGGTGTTTGTGAGTTTTTATGATGAGGCAAAGGGGGAGTTTGTTGAAGATGTGTTGGGCCTGACGAACCTCAGTGGACACACAAGGGGGCAAGACATTTATAAAGCAATAATGGGAATGCTGAATGAAAGAGGGTGCAGCTGCCTTTATTCATAACTGTGCAGCTCTTACACTGCGACTCTGAGGGGTCAAGCACAGACACAATGAAAACTGCTGCATACAGATTATTTTGGTTTTTGCAACCTCGTGTTAAGAATCTTGTTGCAATTGTTTGAATGACCGTGATAAACGGACCTTTGTCTTATTGAAAACATTTTTTTGGACCTTTAAGATTTGTATTTGAGTACCCCTGTCTTAGGCCCTCGGAGAGGCCCTAGAGCAGGGGTATTCAACTAAAATTCAACGAGGTCCAGTTAGAGAAAATTTCCCATGCAAAGGTCCCGAACATCGAAATGTCTAACTTGCTTCATGAATTAGTGTGATATATATTGAAGTAGCCTGTAGCTTTATCAACGTCTGCATGTAATCAATTATTATTTTTTGTGACCTCAGTTCTGACTTGAGAGGGAATGTTTGGTCAAACACTTTGTGTTTTGTCTCATAGTGGCATATTGGCACTTTTAAGCACCACGGTCTCTGAATGAGACACACTGGTGCTGTGCTCCCAGTGGGCAGGATGAACATGAATGAGTCTGTCCACTCAGGGTTAAAAGCTCTGTTCTCACTGTCCACTTTCCTCTTCTTGGAGAGCGCCATGTGTCATTATTTGTCTCTCCCTGTCTGCCGCTAACACGCCTGTTCACTCTCCTCTCCGCCTCTCTCCCTGTATCACTAATTATTCTCTTCACTCACATTCCTCTCCGCTTCTCTGTGCCGCGCTCTCATCTCTTCTTCTGTGTTTCTCTCCCTGTATAGCTCACTCGTCTCTTTCGCCCCCTGTCGGCAGCGGTTAAAATAGAATCGCCCCGTCAAAATTGAAATCCCCTATTAATGTATTGATTATAGGTGAAGTGATGTATATTTAGACTTGAACCCTTTACCTGTTGGATATTTTAAAGTGGACCTATCATGCTATATTGGAAAAATATATTGTAGAGCCATACCTATACAAAACATGTCTGTGAAGTTTTTTGCTTAAAATACCAAACAGATCACCCGTTGTAGCCATGCTTCATACTGCTCAAACCCCTCTTTTGAAGCCCTGTTAGAGAAACGCAGATTTTGGGTCCTTAGCTTAAAAAAATAAATAAGAGGAGGCAGAGCTAATGCCTGATCAGAATTCTACCGGAGATAAAGTTCAATTCTGCTGTGATAAAATGCCATCCTGTTCTAAACCACATCAAGGATTATCTCTGAAACAGTATGGAGCTCAAATGCTTTTTCTCTTGCGGGTTTATCACAAGGTGAGTTCCTTTTTTTATTTCCTGCTTTTTAAACATATGTGCTCAACAGTACAGGTTAGCTCTGAGTGTTAACGAGGCTTGCTAATGTAAACAAAGACGAGATTACGTCCAAAACACGTCAGGCATTGTTTCTGATAGCAACTTTCTGTGGGTCCGCGGCCGATTTGACGTCAGGCAGCAAATCTGTATCCGATCGTTGTACCCCATTTTTAAAAGATTTGAGTACGGAGGAAAAGAGAGAGGGTTTTATTTTCTGACGCTGCGTGAGTTCCCCGACGCACTGGGGACACATATTTATGTATAAAAGACATCAAAAAGTGCATTTTGCATGATAGGTCCCCTTTAAGTTACCATAACGTTAACTTAAAATAATGATGTTAACGTTGTGTTGTAATAGAAGTCTCGATGGCACTGTGAACCCAGTGCTTATCAGCCCCGGTGGCCTGTGTCCTAATTATACTGGAATCTCTTGGAGTTTCCATGCCGGGCTGCTTTGTTCTTGGTTTGGATTTTTTTTTGGGGTTGGGCTGGGAAGGATCCCTGAGAACCACTCTTAGTATGGTGGGAAGAATGTGTACGAAAGACCTTGGTTATTTTTTCCCTTCCAAACTACAGAAACTCTGCATCCCTCAGTGGAAACGGAGAAGGAGCCAGTCACGAATAGCATTTATCTCACGAGCAGTATAAATATCTCTGGTTGGATTTTTATGACAGCTGATTAATAGATAGTACAAATAATGTAAATGTAGCTGTAGCAAAATTATACCTATTTGAGCGGCTGAAATATAAAAGTACTGAAATTGCTGAATAAAGGTTTTCTTTATGTTTATGGTTGTGCGTCACAGAAAAGGCAACATTTGGATTGGATCAGTATCTAAACTAAAGTTGGATCTATTGTATCAGATTGTGATGCAATATTTAAAATAGTTTTATATGCCCTGTTTACCATCAGGCCGCAATTGTTTGAATTAAAAATGGAAAAAAGAAAAGATCACACTTTGTGTTGTTTATACTTGACAACGCTCAGGCTCCGCAGTCATTCAGTGCTGACACAGTGAACACAGTCTGACGGTTCCTTCCCATCACAAAATGGGTAACTGCCGTTTTATGTCAATACATCTCAAACTGTTGACAAAGCAGTGCTGCACTTTGGTGCAAAAGCAGTGGGAATAGAACAAAGGTGAAATAAGCAAAGAATGGATTGATTCAGGAAAGAGAAAAAGAGCAGAGCTTTTTTAACCTTAGTAGTAAGACAGATGCTTCTGACTTAGGCAGCCAATTTTCACAAAGAAACAGATAGAAGCCAAATGACAACAACATCCTTTACTTCAGGATGTCTTCTGTCAATCAAAATGAAAATAATGCATCTATCACAAAGGGCAATGAAAAAATGTATCTTGCTGCTTAACTTGCCCCATCTTAAGGCCCTGACACACCGAGACGATTTCGGCCGTTGATAGATGTCTGGCCGTCGATGAGCGTCCTGTCGCCCACTCAGATTGGTATGTCCCGCACCGTTGTGTCTTTTCGGCTGTGCCGACACCTTCCACTGCCGATTCAACATGTTGAATCGGGAGGCTGTCCGCTAAAGGCCGTCAGCCAAAGAAATGACTCTGATTGGCTGTTCAGCTTAGCGAATCAGTGCATGAAAAGCAAACGGAAGTGAGGGACCCAAACAAACTATTAAGAAGGCAAATCTGAGAATTCATTTAACTCCAGCTCTCGACACAGGTTCGGGAAGGCCCTGTGAGCTTCTCGTTGTAGAGTGAAAATGGAACGCACACGCTATTTGTTGTTTGTTTATATCACGCAGTCTGTCTTCCGGTTGTTTCCTCTTTTGAATGACGAATACACACTACTGCCGCCTGCTGGTAAGGAGAGTTATTGCCACTCACGCATGCGCAGTTCGTACGTGCTTCTTGGCCGTCGGCTGAAGTCTTTGCGGTGTGTTTCAGTGCGACTGTTGGCCAAGACGCAGGAGATGTGAGGTGACACAACAGTCGTATTCCGTCAGGAGTGTTCTTTGGTGTCAGTTTGGTGTGTAGACCCCTTAAGGGGTAAATTGAGCCAAGTCAAGGGGTAAAGTGACCAAACGACTTTTCAAGTTAAATCTGAGCATAAGTAAAGAATATACCATCCTTTCTCTGTCACTACCTGCTTTGCTGTCTGCACTGTAGTGACACCTGTTTCGTCAAAATACACTGAACAAAAATATAAACGCAACACTTTTGTTTTTGCTCCCATTTTTCATGAGATGAACTCAAAGATCTAAAACATTTTCTATATACACAAAATAACCATTTCTCTCAAATATTGTTAAAAAATCTGAAAAAATCTGTGATAGTGAGCACTTCTCCTTTGCCGAGATAATCCATCCCACCTCACAGGTGTGGCATATCAAGATGCTGATTAGACAGCATGATTATTGCACAGGTGTGCCTTAGGCTGGCCACAATAAAAGGCCACTCTGAAACGTGCAGTTTTGCTTTATTGGGGGGGTCTGGGGGGGGTCCGAAAACCAGTCAGTATCTGGTGTGACCACCATTTGCCTCACACAGTGCAACACATCTCCTTGGCATAGAGTTGATCAGGTTGTTGATTGTGGCCTGTGGAATGTTGGTCCACTCCTCTTCAGTGGCTGTGCCAAGTTGCTGGATATTGGCAGGAACTGGAACACGCTGGAGGAGAAGTGCTCACTATCACAGATTCTTTCAGATTTGTGAAAAATATTTGAGAGAAATGGTTATTTTGTGTATATAGAAAATGTTTTAGATCTTTGAGTTCATCTCATGAAAAATGGGAGCAAAAACAAAAGTGTTGCATTTATATTTTTGTTCAGTGTAAAATAAAAATAAAAATCATGTTTGGAGGGAATTAATGCCAGTAAAACAAACCTGAAAGAGCCAGATCAGAATCAGGATGAACTAAACAGCCCTAAATGAATATCCTTGTAAATGTAGCTGGTAGGTAAACACATGTTACAGTCTGTTGTAGATGTATTTGACTGATTTATATAGGCCAGTCAATGACAATTCATGTTATCAGATGTGGTTATCCTCTCATCTGTCGGTCGGTCACTTTAGCCAGATTGTTACATAACTCCTCCACTGTAGTTTAATTGAAGGCTGTAGCCCTTCCTAAAGAAGTTGCTTCAGCATCAGTGGCTCTCTCCATCTCCTCAGTCTTTCTCTTGGACTTTCTTGGCAGCTTTTCTACAATGTTAAAAATATGAAAAACTAATCCGTTAACTATTCCATTTTATAGTACAGAGACTTAACTACATGTTGAACATCTACTTTGACAAGAACGTGGTTTATTGTGAAAAAACAACACATTTACCATTTGACCATGTGCTTCTCTCCATCATAGCCAAATCAAATGATGGGTGCTTCCTGAATGTATGGTCACATGACAACAAATGTTCTCAGATAAAGGGGGTGGCTCATCTTACCCCACTCTCCCCTATAGTTTGCTTGGACATATGGCATGGCTGTTTTCACCTCTTTTGAATTGCCACAAGTCCAACTAAGTAGCTTGTTTAAAGGCAGTTAGCAAGCTAGCTAGCTCAGCGGAGTATTGTGACGGGCTTGCCCTTGAATGTAAGCAGCTAGCCAGCCTGCTGTCTACGTCATTTGGTCACCAAGCCTCCAGCTAAATGACTTCAAAATGACATGCAGGTGAATTTGGTGACCAAGCTATTACACAAAAGTTGTCGGTTTGAAACTTTATCCTGTTAGTGTAGAGCTCATGTTATACTATGGATGAAGAATCATTCCCGCATCATTTAGAGAATTTGACACAGCCTGCAGAGCGGTAATGACCTCTGGTGAAGTGCCCTCAGCCAACCCTCGTCTACACTATCATTAGTGGAGCACCTTAAAACCACGTTCTCTTTTGAGAAGGAAATCAAAACATTTTTTGGGCCAATGCTTTGTGTATGTATGATAGAGAGTAGTAATAGTAACATTATTTAAAACGGAACATATACTTCAAACCACTGGATCTGGTTTTGTTGAAAAGTTCAGTAACATTTTATTTGCTAATAAAATGCTTTTATCCCTTTTTGCAATGTGTGATTCAGCTGTCAACTTTGAATCCAGTAAATAACTCCCAACATAGGCGGAGCAAAGAAGAAGAAGAAGAAATGCATAATTTCCTAAGTAAACTAGGCGACAGCCTTGGTGAAGTGACGTGTGCATTGGTTTTTATGGTGATCCAGAAAATCCAAAATAAGACGCTTTAAAGTTAACAGTTTCGTTTCAAACATGGCATTAAACTGCAAAAATACCAAAATGCTCTCATCAAATCCACCACGTCTCCGACCACTCATCCACCTCAGTGTCCACTGCTAAATTAACAGCTGAATTTGTTTAGCTCCACAAAGAGTAATTGTTGTGCGCTTCCTGTCTGATAGCCGGCTGCGCTCTGGGTGCAGTGGAGTCTCCTTTAACTACACAGCTGTGGTTTGGTGTTCTCCTTCTGCTCACTAAAATCTCTTTGCACTTTTGCAATGTTTTGCCTAAATCTTGCTTTTCTGGAAACACGTTAGCAGCCAGCAGTGTGTGTTGCTTCATACTCTTCCAGTTGTGAAAGCAGTTTCATATTATCAACTTACTTTGAAACTTGCATCTTCGTGGGGATTCTAGTTTTGTCACAGTGGATGTTTTTCTCTGCACTAAACACACAGATCCTTTGTCAGGGGCAGGGATTGAGTACATGTGCCACCCGTTTGTTGACATAGCAACTGTATCCATGTTTTTATGTCTTCATAAAGATTTAAGTTAGACAATGAAGTCATCCGTGCCACAAGCCTTTGACATGTAGTCGTTTGGAAAGTGGCAAGTTAAGAGTCAAACTGCTTCACATCAATGGCTTTAACATCAGATCCCAGAGGGAGGAATGATATTAGTGATATTATCTGAAATATACAGTGAAGGAAATAATTATCTGATCCATTGCCGATTTTGTAAGTTTGCTCACTTACAAATACATGAACATTCTGTAATTTTAGTGTTAGGTTAGGTCTTTTGATACTCTCTCTCCCACTGTTCAAATATGAACAGAGAGTATCAAAAAGAAAATCCAGAAACTGACATTATATAAAAGATAAAACTTTATTAGCATTTAACTGAGGGAAATAAGTATTTGATCCCCTTGCAGAACATGTGTTAGGACTTGGTGGAGAAACCCTTGTTGGACACACAGAGGTCAGGCGCTTCTTGTAGCTGCTCTCCAGGTCTGTGCACATCTCAGGAAGGATGTTGGTCCAGTCCTCTCTGAAGACGCTCTCCAAACCCTTCAGGTGTTGAGGTTAATGCTTGGCCTCTGGAAGCTTCAGCTCCCTCCACAGATTTTCTATGGGATTGAGGTCTGGAGACTGGCTAGGCCCCTCCCTCTCCTCAATGTGCTTCTTCTTTAGCCTCTGCTGGGTTGCCTTGGCCGTATGTTCAGGGTCATTGTCCTGCTGGAAGACCCCTCCATGACCCATGTTCCGTGTCCTGGCTGAGGGAAGGAGGCTATCGGCCAAGATCTTACGTTACATGGCCCCGTCCACCCTCTCCTCGATGCAGGGAAGTGGTCCTGTCCCCTTAGCAGAGAAACACCCCAAAGCAGAATGTTTCCACCTCCATGCTGACGGATGGTGTTCTGGGGTTATACTCAGCATCTCTCTTCCTCCAAACACGGTGTGTCGAGTTGATGCCAAAGATCTCGATGTTGGTCTCATCTGACCACATCATCTTCTCCCAAGCCTTCTCTGAATCATTCAATGTCATTGTCCAAGTTCAGACTTCCTTTCATGTTCTTCTTGAACGGGGGGGGGGCGGTCTCTGCTGCTGTCTCTGAGGACAGGGCGACATGTAAACACCACTAATCCACAAGTGAGATTTAAATGGCAGTTCTCCTCCGTTAGCATCACTCTCAGCCTATTTTCACATATCAAATGATCTGTTTGGTATTCAGGTCCCTTTGTCATTCCCTTACATCTGTGTTACCCTTGCATATGTTCCATGGGGAGACGTCACACATCAGGGTGGGGAGGCACACTGTTATGTCTGCCTGGCTAAATGATGTCGTGTGCTTTGATCTGGCCTGTGTTTGCACTCAGATAAGCTACATTTCTGTTTTGCATGCACCAATAACATTTGAAGCACATTCTGTATAGTATCAAAGAAACAAACACACTGATGAACTGGTTGCTTGGGTTACATCACATTTGGCCTTTGGAGAATGGATGGACGTGTTGTATCAGGGCTTGATTTCATCAGATAGAATAGCGAAGGTCTCTGCCTGTTAAAGAAGACTGAAGAAAGCTGCTAACACTTTGATTGAAGATTCAACTTATTGTCAGTACATAGTACAGGTACTAGTAACAAAACGGTTTCTCTGCATTTGACCCATCCTAGTGTTAGGAGCAGTGGGCTGCCATTATGTACGCCGCCAGAGGCGCGGGAAGGTATTTTGAGTGGGGGTGCTGAGGTGCTGGACTCCAGTGAACACTATTACGGGCACTATAGAGCACACAGTACACCCGTGACTGTTACAATGAAGGCTCGATAATCAGCTCACGGCATATAGGCAGGGTAAAGTGCTATTTTTTACGAGTGGGGAGCGGACCTAACCTCCTCTAGGGGGGTCCGGGGGGATGCTCCCCCGGGGAGATTTTTTTTAAATATTGAAGTTAAAAGCATCAATCTGCTGCACTTTGAGAGCAACATGAAGAGATCTATGGATACATCTCTCAACACCCAGATGAAACACAAATGTAAACAGATTTACTTTTTCTTTATGGATATTTTACAAATCACTCCCCTTTCAAACTGTATTCTTGTTTTACTGCCATAGTATTTCATAACTGTTTTTCCTTTATTCTCTTATTTCTTTTATAACTATAATGATCATATGAAAGTGTGCCGCGGAAATAATCTTTTGAATAATTTGTGACCAAACCGTTTGAGACCCACTGAGATAACTTAGACTAAAGTGAACTATCTAAACACTCAGAGTCCTTTAGCTCACCTGAGCCTCTCAGTCTGCTAACAACACGGTCCCTGCTGCTGTCACCGGTCCCTCTCCCTCTCTCACACACACTAAATGCGCTATTTCCGCACACACACACACACACACACACACACACACACACACACACACACACACACACACACACACACACCACACACACACACACACACACACACACACACACACCACACACACACACACACACACACAGACGAGCTTGAATGACACAAGCACACGTTTATTTCCATGCAACTCTCTGGTTGGTCTGGTGTCATGCCTCTGTTGCATTCACTGAACACTGGAAATTACAGTCCTGCCGTCCTCTCTAGTGTCATGATGAGGTTCACGTAAAGCACAGTTAATGTATTATATTATTGAGGTAGAATTGTCCAGGGCTACAGAATTGTAGCCAACAATGTGGAATTTATTGGCTACATATTACACAGATTATGCACAGCGGGAGCAGCAATAACCGTCAAATAATAATTCAGACAGGGGAGCTCCGCACCCCCTGCCCGCCGCTAGGGGGTGCTGCAGCGCCCTCAGCACCCCCCTTCCCGCGCCCATGTACGCCGCCTGAGGAGCAGTGTAGGAAACGGTGCCTTGCTCGGGGACACGTCGGTAGCACTTAGTCTTTCCGGGACTGGTGACCTTCCAGTTGGCAAGCCAAGTCCCTATGGACTTCGCCTCCACCGCCCTATTCTGAGAAAACAATAGTTTCAGTCAGTTTAATATGCTTTTTAGAGCCCGCCTCACACTGCTGTGGTTGTGATCGACACACTGAGTTTGTGAAATAGTTCCTGGCAACATGAAAAAGGATGAACAGAGAACCAAGGCACTATTATACTTCTTTTTGTTTCTTTCTCCATCCATTCTAAATCGTCACTTTTGTTAGTAATAGTTCCATGCAAGTGTCCTTATTACTTCAGCCAAGGAGGTTATGGAAACTTGATGGAGAGGTGTAGCGTGATCCAAGGAAGAACCCATTGAGTAACGGGTGAAACTGATCACCGGCCAGTTACACACATTATTCTTCACTTATGGAATCTCAGATGGCTGAGTTCTTTGCACTCTGAATCGCCCTCCAGGGTTCTAGCTGGTTGTTGAAGAGACCACTCCACGAGCTGCTGGTCCTCCTGTGTGACGCTTTTCACCAAAGCTAGAGTAATATCATAACATCTCTTTCCCTGTTAGGTTAGTTAAACACATACCTTGACTAACCGTAACTGACCAGGAAGCCCTGATTCTAACAAATGTTGCTTGACCTTTATCTCTCCTCTCAAGCACGATATGTACGTCACACACCGAGACCACGGTGACCATGAGAGGCTGTAAACGCCTTCTGGACCCGATGTGTTTGTTTAGGAGACAGGAAGGCCATTTTTCCAAAAATATGAAATAAATATGAAAATGGATGATGCAAAATAAAGAGAGACGATGTGAGTGAATACGACTAAAACAGACTCGAAAAAGCAAAAAGGACTCCTGGGATGTGTCTCTGTGAAAGATGACTCCCAGCTTCCCCTGGGGGCCCACAGCTGTTGTTTGTGGAGATGCACTTTGAGATGGGAGGATGCTTCATCACTAAGTGCCATAAAGCCCCTATGGTTAGAGGAACCTGGCCAGACTTGCTCAGGCTTTGACACATTTAGCTTTCTGTGCTTTAGTTTTGCTCTTCTGTCAGCAACATTCTGACAATATTCTTAAAGAACACTTTCTTATGTTTTGCTTTAACTTATTATTATAAAGTAAATGTTTATTGCACAATGTAATGATCTGCATTTAGCTTGTTTCCCTGGCTCTCACTGTGCAGATCCTCCTGTCACCCTGCTCCATCTCCTGTGGAAATACAGCTTCCAAGTAACTCAGTACTTTTACTCAAGTACTGTACTTAAGTACAATGTTGAGATACTTGTACTTTACTTGAGTATTTCAATCTTTTTGCTACTTTGTACCTCCATTACAGTTCAGAGGTAAATGGTGTACTTTTACTCCACTACATGTAGGGGTGGGCGATATGATGATATATATCGTCGTGACGATATTAGGTCTCCACGATATGCTTTTTCAGAGATATCGTATCTATCGTGATAAAAAATAAAATTGGATTTTTTAAATATATAAAAAAAATAAACGGATGTGAAAGACATGCTCTAAAGCTGTCTAGTCAGGATTCAGACAGTATTGCACTTCATTTATTGTCTTGGTTAATTCTGTTGGCTTATATTTTATTTGATCAATAAGGTATTTAGTTTTTCCCTTCAGTTATGCTAAAGTCTTTGATTGCACTTCAAGTCTAAAGTTTACATTTGAATTGTTTGGCACTGACTTTTCCTCATTGATGTTTTATGTTTTACTTAGTTATGGTTTACCCTCCTTTTCATGTTTATTGATGTTCACTGCTAGTGCTACCTCAGAAAGTTCATTTTCATACTGAGAAACTGCCTTGAAGCCATATCAAAATGTTGAATTGTTCATTCAGGGATTCATTCCAGAAATAAAACCAGCTTGAAATGCTGTTTTGGTCTGTTACTCCTTTTTGTTTTAGTTTCTGTTACCTTGTAGGTGCTTGTTCTGTTACCTTGTAGGTGCTTGTTCTGTTACCTTGTAGGTGCTTGTTCTGTTAAGTAACTTGAAAAATAACCATAATAACCGACATGAAAAAATATCGTGATATATATCGTCTATCGTGATATATATCGTCTATCGTGATACTGCTTGAAAAATATCGTGATAATATATTTTTCAATATCGCCCACCCCTAACTACATGTATTTAATACCTTTAGTTACTTCACAGATCTGGATGAATGATGTGAAATATAACCAAGTGTTAAATAGGGCTGCTCGATTATGGCAATAATCATAATCATGATTATTTTGGTCAATAATTGATATCACGATTATTAAATACGAACATTTATTGACTTTGAAAACATCCATTTATTGAACTTTAAAACAAATAGAAATAATAATTTGAACAGTATCTTTTTAACTGTACTGAAAAACCAATGCAAAAATAAATGATACATTTATATTTACATTTAAATAAATAATAAATACCAATAAACAAGATCAACACATATTTTGGAGCGCACTTCCACGAGCTACTAAACATATATTAATATGATAAATAAAAATAAATTAGACGAAAATAAATGAGATCAAATATGTTGCAGTGCACTCACTGTCACAACCTAGCAAAGCCAAATCATCGGTTTTTTCGATTATGTTGTTTTCGTAATTGTGGCGGGCCAAAATCGTAATTGCGATTAAAATATGATTAATTGCACAGCCCTAATCTCAAATCAGACTTTATTTCCACCTGGAGTAAATCCACCAGCTACCCTGCAGTCTACAAAGCCATTCAAACTAGCTGCACCTTTACCAGCTTTGAGAACACTTTCATGATCAATCATTATAAAACATATCATATATATTATTCTGAAATGGACCAATCTGCACAATGACTACTTTTACTGTCTTTCACTTGAGGAACATTTTGAATGCAGGACTTTTACTGCAACAGAGTATTCCTACACTCTGGTACTTCTACTTTTACTCAAGTACAAGAACTGAGTACTTCTACTTTTACTCAAGTACAAGATCTGAGTACTTCTACTTTTACTCAAGTACAAGATCTGAGTACTTCTACTTTTACTCAAGTACAAGAACTGAGTACTTCTACTTTTACTCAAGTACAAGATCTGAGTACTTCTACTTTTACTCAAGTACAAGAACTGAGTACTTCTACTTTTACTCAAGTACAAGATCTGATTACTTCTACTTTTACTCAAGTACAAGAACTGAGTACTTCTACTGTTACTCAAGTACAAGATCTGATTACTTCTACTTTTACTCAAGTACAAGAACTGAGTACTTCTACTTTTACTCAAGTACAAGATCTGATTACTTCTACTTTTACTCAAGTACAAGAACTGAGTACTTCTAAAGCTTAAATGATTGCCTATAAAAACAACATTAAACATTAAATAACCAGTTGCATACATTTCGTACGGCTCTATCTGCAGCTTTTCCTCAGTCATTTCTTATGAGTACATTTCTCCACAGGCCAACAACTGCATAAAAAAAAACAATTTCCCTCAAAGAGAAAACCCAACATGCCCTGCTGTCGTGAGAGAAAGTGCAGAAGGAAGCATCCTTTGAACTCAGTGTGCTGCTCTGTGATGCTAGTTCAGACACTTGGCATCTCATCTTGGGTGCAAGGTCATCAATGTTTGGGCTCAGGCTCTGAGCGGAGGAGACCCTCAGGATGGAGTGAAGGTATGCGTGCAATATACCGGCGGGCCAGATCTAATAGGAATTAGAAATTATCCTGCGCGCCGAAATTAGATCCACCAAGGGCCGGATTTGACCCCCGGGCCTTGAGTTTGACACATGTGCCTTAGAGCAGTGGTTCTCAACTGGAATTGAATTTTTTTTTTTGAATTATTATTATTTATTTTTTTTAAAGTCAAACTTTTATTTTGAAGGCCCGATGTTCTAACGCTGTGCATGCAGTCGGCGTTGGACAGGAAGTACCGGAGACCATAAACAGCTTTGAAAACTTCTGTCACATAGTGATCATCTTCTCAATAAAACATCTTTGCTGATGTTTTTTCGAGTCTTCTGGCCAATCAGAATCAAGATTGTTGCCGGAAGTCCCCACGGAGAATAACTTAGCGGTAGAACTCTTCTTTATACATCCATGGGTACAACTTCAGATACAAATTAACACGTAATGAAATATAACCCCCAGTTTGATGATTGACAGGTCACAGAACAATGGGGGCTATCTACCCTTACCCACAATCTCCTCTTTACTCTTCTCTCTGTGAGGAGCAGCTTCAGAACAAAGTGAAAAACAAACAATGGCATAAAATATTATTAATATGTCGGGTAGTGATCGATTTATTTATTTTCTTCTCAGATTGTACCAGAATGCATAGTTTGTTAGTATTTCTAAAAATCTCCTGGTGACAATCCCCCCCAGACCCCCTGCTGGGGTTGGGTTTACAGCATGCATGCCTTTTTATATAGTTCAGCTTTGATTCCATAAACTCATTAAACTTTTTTAAAAGCATACTTTAGTTCTGTGAAGGGATATAAGGGATATATGCACTGTACTTCACTTTTATTAATATTGTATGCTGAAAAGCGTATATTACAGCACGATTTTTTTGTTGAATAGATTTGAGTGCTTCAAAATGTTGGGTCGCGATTTACTGACCAAGTAAAAAGTGGGTCCCGAGGCCTGACCAGTTGAGAACCACTGCCTTAGAGTATGAATGCTCATGGTTTTCTTTAGATAGCTCTGTCTATATATAGCTGTGGTTTGGTGTAATGACAGATTTCACGTTTTAATCTGAGGGAGAGTGACTGAAGGACTGGCATCACTGTCCCCCACAGTGATCTGCATACAGATGTCCAAAGACCGCCGCCTGTTTTTCTCAGCTGCCTTTTGTTCTTTGTGTCCCCTCTTTGCTCTGCAGGAGCATTTCTTCACATACAAAGAACCGTTGGAATTGGAAATAATTTGACAAAACTTTCCAATAGAAACATTTGAAGAGTCACTTGTTGAGCAGGTGTAAGAGGCTTTTAAGTGATATCAGCTCTAATCATTTCATATATTTTTATATCTGTAGTGCATAAAGAGAAATCCTGCGTACGATATACACAGACAAAGTTCATAATCAGTATATGTACCCATGAGAATGCTGTACTTTGTATATATTATATAACACACTTACAACCTTTACTTTGGTCAGGGTTTTTATTTTTGTTTTATTGCATTTTTTTAAAATAATTTCAAGATTCTCCTCTGTCACAGACCGAATAAAAAAAACAAACAGTGTGCACCACGAGGGAAATGCGGTCGGTCTGCTAAAAATGGAACCTCCACAGACCGAATGGCCGGGCCACGGTTTTCCACGTGGTCAGGGCCGGCCCTGACCTATTTGCTGCCCTAGGCAAGAATTTAGCCGGCGCATTCACCTATATTGCATATGCCAAGGGCCGGCCCTGCACGTGGTTCCAACAGGTGCTGTCGATACACAGCTTGATGCTCCTCAAGTATAATGAGGAAATGGATGAATGTATCTTTTTTACATTTGTTTTGATAGCATTTATCTTCCTTGCTCATTACCATGGTGACAAAGACAACTGGCATGCCTTCAGATCGGTGCCCTCTCACTGCTGGTGTGGCTGTTTGTGCTGCTGCTGTTGATTTGTGTATGCTGTCCGTTCCTTTGAAGTGTGACACACTCCTCTGTGGTTCTCTCTCTGACGCTGGGCAGCTACCAGGGGCCCACTGCCCACACACACACACACACACACACACACACACACACACACACACACACACACACACACACGCACGCATACACACACACACACACACACACACACACACACACACGCACACACACAGGTGGCCAGGCAGAGTTTTGAATATGTTTTTTTTCCTGCAGGACTTGCAGTGGTGCAAAGTAACGAAGTACATTTACCCCAATGCTGCGCTTAAGTACCATTTTGAGAGACATGTACTTTACTTGATTTCAATTTGAGGTAAATGGTGTACTTTTACTCCACTACATGTATTTAATACCTTTAGTTCCTTCTCAGATCTGGATGAATGATGTGAAATCTAATCAAGTGTTGAATCAGACTTTAGTTCCACCTGGAGTAAATCCACCAGCTACCCTGCAGTCTACAAAGTCATTCAAACTAGCTGCACCTTTACCA
This sequence comes from Harpagifer antarcticus, assembly GCA_902827135.1. Classification (NCBI taxonomy): domain Eukaryota; kingdom Metazoa; phylum Chordata; class Actinopteri; order Perciformes; family Harpagiferidae; genus Harpagifer; species Harpagifer antarcticus. The sequence continues at coordinate 1,077,254 of CADEHL010000356.1, forward strand.
GCTTTGAGAACACTTTCATGATCAATCATTATAAAACATATCATATATATTATTCTGAAATGGACCAATCTGCACAACGACTACTTTTACTGTCGCTACTTTAAGGATATTTGTATGCTAATACTTTTGTACTTTCACTTGAGGAACATTTTGAATGCAGGACTTCTTACTGTAACAGAGTATTCCTACACTCTGGTACTTCTACTTTTACTCAAGTACAACATCTGAGTGCTTTGCCACCACTGAGGACTTGTGGAGTGAAGATGTGTAGCTCTGTCCCGAAGTGCTACAGTATTATCCTGAGCTCTTCTCTCTGTGTAATGCAAGACAGGTCAGCGTTTATGTACACAGGAAGTTGTCTTTGGGATCATACACTGAGTCACTCCCACCAAACACACTGAAGCTGTTGACCCAGCTGAAGGAAAGGAGAATTTATAGTTCACTAATGTTTCATAGATGTTTGACAATAAGTCAAAAAGAAATGGATCCAGGTTTACCGCTTACCTCCATACATAAGCAGTCCCTGCACCAGGAATATCTGAACTCCGTTCTGATGTCACTTCCTGTCTAGATTATGTAGATCTTTCATACATAAAAAAACTGCAGGAATATGTGTCACTATTTCACAGAGATCTAGCAGTGACAACAATACAGTTAGCAAGAGGGTTTCCCAGTATGGGATATTGTAACTGCTACAACGCTGATATCTCTTTGAGATATTTAGTACTCTTTAGAAGAAGTCATCTAAGCAACCTATAAATACCTGACTTTGGCCATCAGGAAGACACAAGTTAGAACTTCTGAATAATACACTGCAAGTACTAAATGAAGGGGGATTGGACTCTTTCAGCCGGGTGCTTGGGTGGTACAGTTCATGTCCCTGTGGAGTAAACAGCTTCCTCTGATCTCTGGAGCTGTGTATTTGATTCAAAGTAACACAGAAAATGGTGGCGTGGTCAGTTGTTTATCACACATAAGTGCGACATGGGATTTAGCTGGGAGAGCTCTGTGCACCCCCCCCTCCCCCCCCTCTCAGCTGACCTCCCTGGCTGTGGTAATGAGGCAGAGCAGGCTTTGTACTGCTCCCAGAGGAGGAACAGCCATGCTGACTGAGAGTAAAACGCTAATACGTTGATGTGCCGACCTGCGTTTCCTGTTCACCTGTGGAGATAAGCAAGTCTTATCTCAGACCTTTCCAAAGGTGTGAGATAAGGCCTCCTGTTTGGGTTCTGCTTGTTGGTGTTTGTCGTCACCTTCTGGTTAGAACCATCAACTGCCTTCCTAAATCTACTCTATTTTCCTACAAGCTATTCCTGTCTTCTACCACAAAGGGGCAGCACATGCACACTTTGTGCACTCTTAGCATGAGGTGTTGGAACCCATCACACACAATTAAGGCTCATTCACAATAACTAAGAAGTTGTAATTCTAGCAATATCAAAGAAGAACTATTTTACAACAGTTGTTGTTAGAATGTCCTGATATGTTGATCATGTACCTCAGGCTCTGAGGTTGTTTCTGTACTGGCAGCCGGTTCCAGGTATGACAACAATGCTGCTCACTTTGTTCACATCATAACATAGTTCTGCAAGTAGTTGACCAGGCTGCTCTGAAATGTGGTATTCATGGTCTCCAGAGGATGTTTCATGAGGGATATTGGGACATTTTGATTAGTCATATTACCATGGGATTTACTGAGCTCATTGATGGTCCCATGAGGATAAACCTGTGTCATTTTGGACACACTGTAAGGTTTTGTCTTGCACCACTCCTAAGTTAACATGTCAACAAAATGTGACAGTGCACAGAGGATATTCTGTAATTCAATAGACAGTTTCAATCAGCCTTTTGATTTTAGTAACGCAATGACCTTTCGCATTGTGCCAAATTCACACCACAGCTTTGATTGGCCCTTATCATTGGTTCAAATAAGTTGGTTTGCCTCAAGAATGTAACTCAGTGCAGCTTTTAGATGTAAGACAACATCAGAACATATGTCCGACAAAAACCAGAACGTGGACACTTTAGGTCAGTGGTTCCTAACCGGGGGTACGGGGACCCCTAAGGGTACTTGAAGGGATGCAGGGGGTAAGTAGAAAGATTAGGGATTGCAATATAAATCACACACAAAAGACTATTTCAAATCAATTCTCAAAAGCCTGGTGTCCTGCCCCCAGAACTATCAAAGCTTATGAAAGACAAGCAAGCTCAAGTGTGTCATTAAAAGCTCCAGTCTTAACAACAGATGTTGAAACAGCTAGAAGTGAGTCTTAATATCATTTTTCACTGACAATAAGTGTTAAGGTCAAGTTTAATTGCATTTGTATTAAGGGTGAGTTATACAAGGGATTTTCATTTAAAGAGCAGTTCGGTTGAATACGATTACAAAGGGTTTAATATAAGAACATATTTAGGCCAATCATCACAGATGAGTGGGGGGGGGGGGGTACTTATAGAATGGCAACCAGCTCAAGGGGTTCACGAGACAAAAAAGGTTGGGAACCACTGCTTTAGGTCACAGTGTTCAAAGGGTCTCAGACTGTGTGTCTGTGATGCTCTCTGCCAGGGTAAACACCTGAGCTGAACACACTGAACTCATACACACTCCGCCCCGTTTTCATAAGCCCTCTTTTCTCCTGCTTGTGAAAGAAGCAACATCACTTCTCACTTGTTGGTTACCCTCTTCAGCTGGAGAGCAAATACACTGTACAGCTTGCCTCCTTTTGCTGTCTGAAGGTTGAAGTCCAGTTCTGTTCTTCATAATATGATATCATTTATCATGTTTATACCTGCACATTTTGTAAACTAGTCTAGATATATGGAAGCATTATAGATGTTGTCAATCAGAGTCCTCAGTTAATGATTTATTCATTGGACTTTGCTGGAAACTCAGGACTTGACTTGGACTTGAGCCTTCTGACTTGAGGTGACTTGATACTTTAATTCAGAGGTCTCCAACACGTTGATCGCGAGCTGCCGTTAGAAGAGCAGACTCCCGTCGGGGAGAGCAGAATCTTCAGCCGCTCCAACTCTTGCTGAGAATCCTTGCAGGCAGGGGCGGGTCTTTATTTAGCTGGGCCACCATGCGGCCAATCATATGCGAGGACACACGAGGATCATACCATTATGTGAAAGAAGGGAGGGGGGCACAGCATGTACAGGCCAGCTGCACAGAGCGACGCGGAGACGGGGAGCCGGATTTAAATGCAAGCGCGTCGGAAAATGTTAAGAAATGTACGAAAACCGAAAACAGAAGCAGCATCTGGCTGCTTTTCAATGATATTGGAGAAAGCAAAGCTGAGTGCAGGATTGAAAATAACCTTTTTTTTTTTTTTTGGTAACCACTCAGGATTTATTGTCAGAGGTGGGAGAAGTTCAGACAATTAAAAAAGTTACAATCAGGGTTCCCGTGGGGTCTTAAAAAGTCTTAAATTTGATAATCTGAATTTAAGGCCTTAAAAAGGTCTTAAATATGATTAAGAAGGTCTTAAAAATGATGGGATTTGAAAGGTACTTCTGTGTTGCGATAGCGTCTAAATGTGTTTTGGGGGAAATGTCCGGGCTGCAAAGTAACCAGTACGGTAATAGCCTTTCAGTTCCACAACAATTTGTATTGAATTAAATCAACATGGAACCAGTAATCACTAACTTTGTTTCCCCCGGCCCCTTATTGGAGAACACCCAGCTAGTAACCTAGCAACCAAGCTTCAGCTCATGTAGCCTATCTTCGAATCTACTTACAAATGAATATGGGGAAGTGTCAGTTCAACCGTATTTGGTTGGAAAACATCTAATTTAGTGCTTGGTTGAAACCACAATATTTAAATTGTATTTTCGGATCCTGAACGAGGCCGCCGCCAGAGCGCGTCTCCCCGTTACCCGCAGAAGGAAGCCATGCACGCAGCGCAGCCCCACTCTCTTTATCTCCAGGTGACTTTCTGCCGCTTTCCTCCGTGGTGCTGATCGTTTCACCACGGAGGAAAACACTTCACTAATTGCAGTACCCTACCCATAAGGAGCTGTACAAATGCCGCAGTTTTTGCGTGGCTGTGTATTTAGTTGAAAGCCCAGTGGCGATCTGCTCATCTCTCATTGAAATAATATGCTACAAAGGGGCGGACTGGCCATCTGTGTGTTGAACTTTCCTGTCGGCTCCCAGACCGTGGTCGAGGAGGGCAGAAGCAACAAGCTTCAGGTTCAATAACCCACTTTAGCTTCAATGACTGGAGAGAGTCGAGCTCTTCTTGGGAGGCCGTTGCATTTATTTAGCTGTTCTTCTGTTTCACAAAATACATACCAGACCTGTTTTTCTGCTTCCTCGTTTCACTTCCAGAAACATACACACGCTCCCTCACTGTCGCTCTACCATCCACACACACACACACACGCACAAGCCACACCCCTCTCTCTCTCTCTCTTAAAGGGACAGCGATCTCATCTCACTCTGCGTGACCCTAATATCATAACATGTGTGTTCTGGAGAATCACAGAACGGACGATCGTCCTTATTTATGCCGTTTAAACCAATTATTTAAATGTGTGTGTTAAATTCGACATCATGTAAGTTGCGCTGACCGGTCCACACACTGCTTCCCCGCAGAGAGGCGTCAAGCTCCTCAACCACCCCCCCCCCCCATTGATAATTCTCGATCGTTGGCACGCTGATAACAATTTTTTTTTAAAATGGCACTTCATATCAAAAAGGTTGCCGACCCCTGCCGTAGCTAAACACCAATCATACAACAGCAACGATGAAATAGTGTAGCCAAGGCAGCAGAGCTCTGAATATAGCTCTTGTCACTCTCTCTCAGACACACACACACACACACACACACACACACACACACACACACACACACACACACACACACACACACACACACACACACACACACACACACACACACACACACACACACACACACACACACACACACACACACACACACACACACACTAGGGCTGCTGGATTATGGCAATAATCAAGATTATGTTGGTCAATAATTAATATCATGATTATTAAATACGATTATTCATTGACTTTGAAAACATCCATTTATTGAACTTTAAAGCAAATAATAATTTGAACAGTATCTTTTTAACTGTTGATTACCCTGAACGTATAATTCAACTGAAAAACCAATACAAAGATTAATTAAATGATACATTACTAAAACATTAATTAGATCAAATATGTTGTAGTGCACTGTCACAACCTAGCAAAGCAACATAATCGTTTTTTTCGATTATGTTGTTTTCGTAATTGTGGCAGGCCAAAATCTTAATTGCGATTAAAATATGATTAATTGCACCACACACACACACACACACACACACACACACACACACACACACACACACACACATACACACACACACACACACACACGCTGTTATGTTCAGTCACTGTTCTTATGTTGAACATGAATACATTTACTTTGTAAGTGATTATGGGACGTATTTCTTCTTTCATATACATTTTCCTTCATACTTTATTGCTGTGAAATAGGTCTTAAATTCTATTCAAAGTGGTCTTAAAAAGGTGTTAAAAAGTCTTAAATGTGAGTTGGCGAAACCTGCAGGAACCCTGTACAATAAAAAGTCCTGCATTCAAAATGTTACAAGTAAAAGTACAAAAGTATTGTCATCAAAATATAGTTAAAGTACCACCTGCAGAGGGATCTAGATGCAGGTGTTCTTTTCCCCATAGAGATCCGCTAAAGATAGATTGTGGGTCCCTTATAACATGTTGTACACAGTGGAAATAAACATTCTGGTTACCTCAACATCAGGGATCTTATACACTAAACTCCTTCTGAATCAAACCGTCACGGTAGCCTTACCTTACTGATCCCTCTTAACGTAGAAGAAAACACGTTACTTTACCAGCAGAGAGAAAATTGATTATTAAATTATTAATGTGACTAATAAAGAGCAGTTTGATTATGAAGTATTATTCTGTTAATCAATGTCATTACATTTGGTGAAAAACACATAATGACTTGTTTAAGACTCGTTTTGTCAAAGTTTAGGACTTGGACTTGACTTGAACTTGAGCGCAAAGACTTGAGACTTGACTCGGACTTGAGCACAAAGACTTGAGACTTGACTCGGACTTGAGCACAAAGACTTGAGACTTGACTCGGACTTGAGCACAAAGACTTGAGACTTGACTCGGACTTGCCCATTCTGACTTGAGACTTGACTTGGACTTGAGCGCAAAGACTTGAGACTTGACTCGGACTTGCCCATTCTGACTTGAGACTTGACTTGGACTTGAGCGCAAAGACTTGAGACTTGACTCGGACTTGAGCACAAAGACTTGAGACTTGACTCGGACTTGAGCACAAAGACTTGAGACTTGACTCGGACTTGCCCATTCTGACTTGAGACTTGACTTGGACTTGAGCGCAAAGACTTGAGACTTGACTCGGACTTGAGCACAAAGACTTGAGACTTGACTTGGACTTGAGCACAAAGACTTGAGACTTGACTCGGACTTGAGCACAAAGACTTGAGACTTGACTCGGACTTGAGCGCAAAGACTTGAGACTTGACTCGGACTTGAGCACAAAGACTTGAGACTTGACTCGGACTTGAGCACAAAGACTTGAGACTTGACTCGGACTTGCCCATTCTGACTTGAGACTTGACTTGGACTTGAGCGCAAAGACTTGAGACTTGACTCGGACTTGCCCATTCTGACTTGAGACTTGACTTGGACTTGAGCGCAAAGACTTGAGACTTGACTCGGACTTGAGCACAAAGACTTGAGACTTGACTCGGACTTGAGCACAAAGACTTGAGACTTGACTCGGACTTGCCCATTCTGACTTGAGACTTGACTTGGACTTGAGCGCAAAGACTTGAGACTTGACTCGGACTTGAGCACAAAGACTTGAGACTTGACTCGGACTTGAGCGCAAAGACTTGAGACTTGACTCGGACTTGAGCACAAAGACTTGAGACTTGACTCGGACTTGAGCGCAAAGACTTGAGACTTGACTCGGACTTGAGCACAAAGACTTGAGACTTGACTCGGACTTGCAAAACAATGACACGGGGCCCTTCTCACTTCTCTTATTTTTCATTTCCTCGCTCCTCGGTCTCGGTCTCACCGGAAGTTGATTTGTCTGCGCCATCTTGAGTAGCGTCCCAATGGCCCTTATTTCTGTCGGAGGACCGAGGAGCGATAACGGAGGAGCGATAACCGAGGAACCATCAGACCGTCCTTCGATGAAATCCTCAGACACTCGCCCCGCCCCCTTACTGTGTATCGCTCACTGATTGGACGATGCAGCGCATGCACTGATCTGATGCTTCTTGACATGAGAGCAGTTTCCCAGCGGAGTGAAGAAAATACATGAACCTCACGGGAGTCACTCCTCAGTTTATACCGTGTTTTGTTTCAATTCATGTTTCATTTAGTTACAAATATGTGAAATATCTGAACAACAAAGTGGTCAAAAATCATTTTATTCATTTATTGGAAACATTTTCATGATCGCTTTTTTCGTTTTATATTTTCATTTATTGTCATTTCCATTCAGTCAGTCATTCAGTGCTATTACAATGTTAATGTGCTACATATCCACACAAACAAACAAAGTGTGCAATCCAATGAATGTTAAACTGGGTTTTGATAAATAATATATCTCTTTTTCTTTTCTCAATTATTTTATTTCTATTGTGCACTCTAATCAATATTAATCAAACTATTGTTCGTTTATACATTTTAAGAATGGCGTTTATCTTTTTTGAGAATTAGTTCTTATTTTATTTAATGTATTTGGGTCTTTTTAGGGACAATTTAACCAGTCAGTCAAAATAGCTCTCCAAGCTAGAACGTGAGTTAGCTGCTAAAATGCTAGCAGTGGATGCCACAATGCAACCCAGTCTCACGGCATTTCGTGTTCTAGTCACGACATGTAATCTATTGATTCGTGTTCACCAACAAGATTTTCCCCTTTTTTTCGTGTCACACAGAACGATTTTAAAAGCAATGTATTTCTATTGGTAGTACGTTTCGTGCCTGCACCACGTCTTTTTGTCCGGTTAGGTCTTGGAAGACCGGAAGCTGTGCGGTTCATAAAAACATGTTCTTACTCAATATCAAGCCTTATTATTGTTTTTATTTTAAATCGTATAATGTCAGACTTTTTTTGACGTCTGTGAGGAAAAGAAATGGGGCTTAGCCTTTCCTTCTAATTTGTTATTATTTGGTGCAGGCACGAAACATACTACCAATAGAAATACATTGCTTCTAAATTCGTGTTGGTGAACACGAATCAATAGATTACATTTCGTGACTATAACACGAAATGCCATGAGACTGGGTTGCACAGTAGCCCATGCTACCGAGCAAGCTAGGTAGTTTGGTAACAGTCGGCTAAACTTTAGGTAAAGCTACACATTTCTCCTCAAAGTAAGTAGCCTGTAGCTATAGCAACACCACACTGTAGCTATGGAAAGAAGCAAGCTAGTGTTGAAGTGAAGTCCACCCAACTAGAAGATCCTTTACTGCAGATCTGTCCGTTTTAGATGGATGCATTGATATTACATTTGTAGTTGTAAAAGCTGGAATTAAATTACCATAATCATTTTTTTAGAAACTCAAAAAGTGGGATAAAAATACATCTTGTGTTTGTAGACATTTTAATTGACAAGAATATTCTCTCATTTGGTGATTTGATGATAGTGGTGCAGACCGTTGTCACACATTGGTCCAAGATATCCCATAGTTCTACTGGGTTGATGGTGACTCCGAACACCATAGCATATGATTAATTATATACATGTTACGCAGACCGTCCATGTTGTGTGCTTCAGATCAAGGGTGGTGTGTGACTGTGTGTCTCTGTGCAGAGGATGCTGGGACGTACTTCCCCAGTATGAAGAGGGACCCGGGCCGGTACCTGCAGCCCTGCTCGGACTCCGTCAAGACCTGGCTGCGCAGCATGAAGAGCGCCGGGAAGGTCCTCCTCCTCATCACCAGCTCCCACAGTGACTACTGCAGGCTGATCTGTGAACACATCCTGGGGTAAGACTGCTAACCATAACACCCCCTCAGGATGTATGACCTGAACCTGCTCAGTCCAAGCTGGTACTTTCTGATGTTCTCTCAGCGCACCACATTCCTCACAGCTCCCTCAGAACATGTGTCAGTCAATGCTTCAGTCACGCCGTCACCATGGCACTATATGCAACACTCGCATGTCTTCCAGCAGCCAAGTCTGCACATTAGGATCTGTTTATAGTTCTTCTTTTGTCTGTTAAAAGTATATGCATTCTTCAAAAAGCCTTGTTCATCACTCAAACATTCATTCTGAAGACTATGCTATCAGCAATGTCATATTTGGCAACTCAAAATCCAAAAATGGTTGCATGTAAGGTCGCAGTGAAAATATATTAGATTAAAAAAAGAAAGGAAAACTAAAATATCAAATGCAATTTTATTTAATAGAACATTGCTCTTTTGTGTATTTTTGCCTCTGTTAAGTTGTGTACTGTTGTTTTAGGACAATAGTGTGTTAACTCCACACACAGTAGGAGTTTCACAATGTTTTCTTTATTACTTACTAGCTTATACATATAGTGGATTTGAACTTTGAAGTTAGCTAGTTTAAAGCTCCAAGAAGCTATTATGTTACTTACAGTATTAAGGGTCTCACATTAAAATAGCTAAATTAGCTTCACAAGTCAAATCTTAGTTGGCAAGGCGTGAGATCCTTGGAGTCTGTACGCTCACCATTTCTCACCAGTGCACAATGAACACTCAGCACTTTATTTTCTAATTGTAGGTGTGCAGCAGAAGGGGTTATGGTTTGCAGAGGAACACTGGCTCTGTGCTCCACTCCCTCAGTGGGCCCTGCACACTGTGGTTCCTTCTGGCAGCCTAAGCCCTGTTACACACTCAATCAAGCTGCGAGAGAGCCTTGAAAACAGAGTATGTTTTGCTGCTGCGCTCTACAAACACAAGCCCCGCTCTTTGCTAGGTGTTGTCATCCACACTGCTCCCCTGGTGGTCTGCTTGCTCACTTTAATGCTAACAGCTGATCTGTAGTCCAGCAGAGGCAGAAAGCATGTGGAGGCAAAGACGTTCTGTTTGGCAATAACTTCATTGCATAACCAGCTTGAAATACACCCTTCCTATTTCCCCTTATTGTGATGGAAGCTTGTGAAGCAATGGAGACCAAACTCAGAGAGACGGGGAGAGCAGGAACTTTGATGGCAAACACTGACGGTTTATTTGAAGCTTCGCCGGAGAATTCACAAGACGTGCTGTGCCACGAGTTGACACAGCGGATGCCAAACCAATTCTGAAGATCTCTACCCCAGACCAGAGTCCTGCACAGGTCTGATTTTCAAGACCCGCCCCGCTAGCCGCACATATTGCCAATTAGTTCCGCGACCCGACCCGTCGGCACAAGATCCGCAACCCGACCCGAACCCGCATATATATGAGCAGTGAAAACGTGCAATTATTAACACACGCAGTTGCATATTTGTCTCAAAAAGCGTGGGATGTTGGTTCTTTCCTCCATCTAGGAACCAAAAGCCTCCAGACGTTGGATTTCGCTCTTGAGGAAGTGTTATTGAAAAGGCTGTATTCTCCGCTAGAGAGCTTCACCTCAGCCATTTCCAATGTGGCGCGCTCAGCAGCAGATTGATGCGCTGCAGAGGTTATGATTATGTGCGGTCCCGCGGGGGAGAGGTCTGAGGATTTAAACATTAAACTAAATTATTATTATTTTAATATATTTATTATGCAATACCCGCGACCCGACCCGCATCATCTTTGTTTTACCCAGAAAAAAGCGTTTGAAAAAATACCACCCGCGAATCACTTTTTGTGCAGGTCACCCGTCTGGTACCCGCGGGTACCCGTCGGGTACCCGCGGGTACCAGACCCGATGCAGGAGTCGTGGCGCTAGGGGGTGACTACTTGGGCTCAAGCCCAGGATGTTTTCTGAAAAGCCCCGGATGTTTCACTTAAAAAAAAAATAATGTTTTGTTGAAAACGTCTCGGGAGTAATGTGCAGTACCGGAGTCCACCAGAGAGGCAGCCGCTGCGGGACATTAGACTATGTACTGCGTAGCCTTCCCTGCCCTGAAGAAGAAGTGATCCTTCCTAGTGCCTGACGAGTTTTAAGCTAATAGCCTATACAATTATGGAAATTAGAAAGTTATTTTCATCGAAGCAGCCGGCGCCACAAGCTGCAGCAGCAGCAGTATCAGCAGCTGACAACAATGTCATCACCAGCAGTGAAGAAATGGATGATGTTTCAGGTTTGTGAGTCTAATGGTGATATCTGCACTCTGGCTGACTGAGTAGTGAAAAAGAGTGATGTAACGTTAATGTTATAGCTAGTAAACATGGAGTAACCACACTAAGTATACTGTTGTTTGTGTAATAATTCTCGCGTCCAGGAGAGAAGCTTAAAAAGGAGACTAAATGGAGTCTCTGAGATGGTTTCTAATTGGTACTTTAATTCAAATAAAGGCGCGGTAATGTTACAAACAGAATATTGTCCGACAGAATCACAGCTGTTTCTCTGGCTCCCGCCAGGTGAAGAAAGAGAGCGAACCGCCGTAGGTGGGCTATATTTATCTCCTCTGCTGGCTCCTCCCTGCAGGCCGGCTCTCCAACGTTTTAATGTCCGTTGTTACGCATATCAGACGATACAGACATTGTACATTCAATATATCTAAACACGTCTTGTCTCTTCCTTAACTCTTTTATAACTTTATATGTAATACATGTTAACGGCGTCAATAGGCACTTTAGTGATAATAATGGACGGTAGTCCCGGATGTTGTGATGAAGGATTTTCAGAATAAAAGCTTGGTATTGAGAACTTCCGGTTTTTTCCAGAATAAAATAGCATTTAAACTGACGGTATGTTTAAGCTACATTATGCTATTAAACATTGATTTTAATTTCTAACAGTCCCTCCTTACACACCTAAAAGGTGTGTATAATACTGAAATCAATGAGTTCTTCATCTGAACTCTGCATAGTACATAACTCATATCAAAAACATACAATCAAAATGGAATGTTTCGAATAGCCTCAACTTTACAAAAATACAAAAATACTTTGACTGTGTTCAAACATAAAAGTTTTCCCTTGTGCATAACTTCTAGTGTTAACATTCAATATCATTCTTCAAAATAGCAACAATGGCTTGGTATTAGAACATTTCTTCCTCCCTCCTTTCACAGAAACCGTTCTCATACCACGCTCAGTGTTAAGGCACTTGTTTTTACAAAGTGAAAAGAAACGACCCATTTTAAAATAGTAATGATTCTAAAATGCATGAAATCTATCATATAGAACAGTGAAAAATAATAAAAATGAAACAAACTATCTTGGACCAGTGTAATGTAATATTTAAATACACTATCTTGGAATAGTATAGAGCAATAATAAGAAATAAAAATACACTATCTTGGAATAGTATAGGTTAATTGAAATGGATTCACTCCATTTTAGCATTTTAGTTTGCTCACTTCTTCGCATGATTTCATCATTTAAATAATCACATCGGCTGGACATTCATTGAACAATCTCATCTCTGAACATCCATATCATTTAAACTCATTCAAACTAACTCATCATTTTCATCAACATCTGTATATGGGGTGGATCGTCCTGTTCTACTAGCATTGGAAACTGTCCCCTCATGAGAAATGTACCCTCCCTCCTTTCATACTATTTAAGGTATGAAAACAATATGTTCTCTAGAAGAGGCTGTCGTGATCAATCGGTACGTTAGGACATGGAAATGCAACATCTAGACCTCTCCTGGGCCCCCTATGTTATCCTTGTACACAGTGGAGCCTAAACTCCCCCTGGGACTGGTCTCTTAGCCCTACTGGCTTTGGGGTGTTTCGCCATATTGATTAACTACATAAAAAACTTCACTGGCTGTGCTAGTGCACAGGTCCCAGCCCAATCCTGTGGCAAGACTGAGTACAAGGTTTTAGTTCCATGATACCACCAAACATCTAGTCTGGGGTACGGCATTTCAGACAGTCATTTCTGGGAGAAGATTGTGGTTAGTTACAACAGTTGTAGAATTTCATCACTTAAAAGTTCCCACTTGGTGGCTTTGGGTGGTCTGTTTTAATGCAGTGATAAAGTCCCTGAAACAGTGTGTGGAAACTTGGGTGCCCGAGCATGTGATAATTAGTTCAATTCAGGAATGTTGACTTATGGCAGATATGTTTCTCCTTTAAATAACATCTCTAAATGTCAGGTCATCACTGATTAAATGGATGAGCATTAGGAGGTGGTGGCATTTGTCTTTTAAAAACTCATACTCTGGTGCTGTGCGCTCCCTCTGAAGCTGCAAGTAAGATTTAAAACATCTGCAGGGTGGGTTGAGCGACCCCTTCTCCCTGAAAGATATTTGTTGTCAAAAATATGCACCATTTCAATGAGTGATCCAAGGCCCCGCATGTATTACTCCCAATTATACTAGTTTTTCAGAATTAAAATTTTCAATCGCTCTTTGCCTAGTGCCTTTTTTTTTTTTTTTTAAACTCTACATCTTGGACGACAAACAAATGTTGTTTCCACCTTAACAGTTCTCCTATGGTAATAACCATGCTACAATGGTGAAACCAATACTCTAGATTGGAGTACTTTCTTTGGCTTGTGGAGCTCTACCTTTAACATTTTCCATTCAAATAAAGATTTGCCTGCTATCTATATTGTAACAAATTAAATCTTCCCCAAATTCTCACATGAATAAGAATCTCTAAAAGAATAATTTGTTATATAATGAAAAGATTGAATAATATGTTCTACCCTCAGTGTGTTTTTAGGATTATTTTCTAATAAGTGTGTTTATGTGTAAACTCACTCACTCCCGTGTTCCTTCTCTCCCCCTCTGGTTGTCAAGCCACGACCCCCTCACGTTCTGCTGGCCCATGCCAACTCCTCTGGTTCTGTCCTCTCCTCAGTCCATCCGCTTGGTGTTTCCGCCCGGTCTAACCCTTTTCAGTGGCCCAACTGCTTTGCATTTCATCTCCTCCTTTTCAGTCTCTACGCTGTTGCATGGAGGGCGTATTCCGCTCTCATGTCCCACACTCTGCTCTTGTGCCAAATCTCGTGGCTCAGGCTGGAACTTCATGTCCTGTCTGAGGGACCGATGAGAGTTTGCCTCTTTGTCAGCATGCTGGTTTGGTTCTGGATGCCTTAGGTGGAGATGGTTCTGGATGCCTCAGGTCGTTGTTGGTTCAGCTCGGGTTCTCTGTCTTTTCGATGGAGGAGGAGTCTCCTGTTGTGAGGTCATTTGTCTGAAGATGGGGTCGTAGCGTTCTGACAGGCAGAGAGAGAGAGAGAGAGAGATCTCGGGACGCATTACCTAGTTAATTCTAACACACTGAGGTAAAATAAATCCAATCCTTTCCACTCTATTTTCCTAATCTTACTATCTGTCTTGGATGTTCTTTCACCCACTGTAACACGGCTACTCCAAATAACTCTGTCTGGAAACCATTTTCTTCTATTATTTAAAAAAATACCTACATGTTTCAAGCACCACATATTTCACACACTATAAAAGAGCGTCCCCATATTTTCTCCATCACTTTAAATCTCACTGTTATTTAGAACATAAGTAATTAACTTTTGTGACTGGACATATCTGCAATGTCGCCACAATCTGCTGGGGAATTTCGTTCATAGAGTTTGTACATACAAAGCTGAACTTGTGGGTTAGTAGCCTGTTTCTACTGTAATAATTTTCAATAACTTTGCTCAGGTCACCGGTCGGTTGTCTATAAACTTAACAGGGGGTGTTTCTGGTACAGACTAAAACATGGATCCAGTGTATTTGGAGATTCCCCTAATCGGTAAATCCCCATCACTGATTATCCCGATCACTTAAACCCATCTCATCATTTGATACAAGAACTGCATATATGGGGGGTGAATCATCTTGATTATAACCGCCTCACCTTTGGGAAGGAGTATTTCTAAATCCTCCTCTTGTTGCTCAGCTGATCTTTTGGCTCTGGGGATAAGTGAAAGTCTCTGAAACTCAGCTGGAGTTGTGTTAGTGATGTGGGCATTCTCTATGAGTGGACTAATGGATCCATGTCTTACTTGATATTGTACTCCCCATCCAACCAGAAAGGTGCCAAGTGTAATGAGCACAATCAACAATGCTATTCTGACTCTTATCCCTAGGGGACCCCACAATTGGTTTGGCTTTGTTCTTGACATCATCTCTATTTTCTCCATGGTTGTGTCAGTTACAGAATTTAAATAATGAGTACTATAATAACGTATACAAAAATTGGACTCTTTTTCAGATGTAAAGCAAAAATAGGTTTTCACTTTAGTGTACAATCTATAAAAATCTATAGACAATTCGTCTTTTGAGCTGTTTCTATCTTTATCTTATTTCTATTTATTGTTTTGTTCCAGCTCTTCCAAATCAGTCCTAACTCCCAATAATGATCTGGAAGTTGCCAGTGAAGGGTGACAATGTGTGAGGTGGTGTCAATTTGCTCCTTTTTCTTTACCTTTAAACCGGAACGCGTGTGAAGTTTATTACAACTTCTCACTGTTCCGTCCACCGGGATCAGCCCACTGTCTTTTGTGAACTTTCACCCTCACCCATTCACCTGGCCGAACAGGAGTCTCTTCTGGTGTCTCGTCTGGTATCTCTGTAGCTTTCCCAGCCTGTGTAGACAAAACTTGGATAATATTACTCAGAGTTCTGACATATTCATTACTTCTATTCGTCTAATATCTAAAACTGGACCACTCCCTCCTTGGAGGAGGCCCAAGCTTCGGCATACCTTTTGTCGTTATGAGATTTATTATTAACTTCATGTTATTATTTATTAACTACAACGTCACTGAAATCAACATGTCTGTATAATCATGACACTCCCTCCTTTGAGCATAACATGCTCAATTAATATTGCAATGATTACCCTATTCTGAACAGGACATGTAAAACCCATAACGTTGCATCAAATAAACATAACTTCTCTGTGTAGCCATAAGGCGTACAAAAAATATCGTATGATGTATGGTTTTCTGCGGGTATAAAAACATTCACTAAAATCTGCCATTAGCACAAAAAATGGTTTACTTGTTTCAACAATGGCTTTTGTCCTGGTATTATGCATCATTGTTGCTGCGAAAAACAATACCCCTGGTGTCGCTAATGCGTCTCAATAATTCTAGGATTGGAGGATTGGTTGTTACTGCTGAACAAAGATATGATAAAATAATATTTCTCTAAACTAGAGGGAAAATACGAACTATTCTCACAGAGGGTGACATGCATGAAGGGCTGGTGCCCCTCACTCAAAATGAGATATTGCCTTACGCACTACACTATAAATCAGTAAAGTTACTCAAGAATAAATAAATAAAAACTGATTCTTGAAACTGTTGTAAAAACCCTACAACTTCTTCATCCAAGCTCTCAATCAGTGTTATTTTATTTAATCTGCAGCTCATTTCCTTAAAACAGATACCTCAGACCTATAACATTTTGTTTATGAGAATAAACTGTAATCTGACTCCATAAATCACATAATTGTTTGACTAAAAAACTACACTTCCACTAACAATAAATGAAGTTCCCCTTTAAACACAGCCCCGGTCTTCTGACGGGGTCTATCTATGCACTGGCTGGAAAATGTTGTGCCAGTTTCTGTCGCTCCGTCACTGTTCTCCCGCTAACAGTCACTCTCTAGTTCTGCTGGGTTCTTGTTGACTTCTTCACTGGTTTGAGACACGTGACCCTATCGGACACCTCCCTTTGTAGCCAGACTTCACCACAGCAGAATCGAGTTTCTGTTTTCGGGTCTCAACAGCTCCACGTCAGGTGTATCGCCGCCCGTTGAACTGCAGTCGGTGTAAACAGGAGGACTTGGTAAGGATCCTCCGTCTTGGGCGAGTACCATGTTTCCGTCTTCATATTTTGGGTGGAAAACCATCGTCTTGACCTCACTAGCTGTGTGGACACAATAGTTGTCTGTGTGGGGGAACAACATCACTCGTAATGTCTTTCCTTCTCATAATTACAAAAATAGTCTGCTAAATGTTCTATTATGTTTGCTTTATGTGTAAATGCAAATGCTACTCTTGATTTTGTTTTACATTAAACCTCTCCCTCCTGTGGTGACAGATATGGCTCAATGTAGCTGGTTCTCAAAATACCCTTGTGCTGAAGATGCATCACCTGGTGGTCTGGCCCTCTGAGCTTCCTCATTGTTGTGGTTGATACCAGGGTGTCAGTGGCATTTGGGTCATGTTTGGCACCCCTGTTCGTCTTTGACATCACTGGCACCCCCTGCCTCCGTTGTCATCATGGAAACCCCCGCCCGCATGGAGGGCTGTTGTTTGGTGCATGTGGTGGGTACTTCATTTGTTGTTGTGGACAATCTCTAGACCAATGGCCCAGCTGATCGCATGTGTAGCATCCCTCAAACCGGAGAACTTTTCCTCTGCCTCTGCTTCCTCGGAAACCTCCTGGTTGTTGTGGACAATCTCTAGACCAATGGCTACAATCTCCACATATGAAGCAGCCATCATCCCTTCTTCCTTTTGATCGTTGCTTTCCTCTCCATTGTCCCTTTTGTTGATGCTGTATGGGAGTGTATACCTGTGCTTGCGGCTGTACTTGGGTAGGAAGATACACAGGTATTTGCTGTTGAAGATACTGTGGTGCTTGTGGCTGTACTTGCGTAGGAAGATACACAGGTGTCTGCTGAACCTGGTTTTGTGGACATACACTTCCTCCTCCGTTTTGTTGAACTGTTAGTATGGCCATCTGCTTTGTCGATTCCATGGCATCTTTCTCAGCTACTTGTATCTTCAAAAGTCTTAGTTTTAGTGTATTAATTTCTTCATCATTTTCCTCTTTGTTTCCTGGTATTTGATGTCGTGGTGAATGAGATGTAGTCCCCATTGTTCTGGGAATTTAGCTTCCAATCCCACTACATCTCCCAGGCGTGCCTGCACTGATTTGGGAAGCGCTTTGATGACCGTGTTCTTCCACAGCATTATGACAGCCGGTGAAGTGTCATGTCGTTCTCCAGTGCAGTCCTCCCACAGTCCTTCACATCTCTTGAGGAAGGCATGCATGTCTTCCTCAGGTTCTTTTCTCAGGCTGTTGAGGGCATGTAAACTGCGTGTTGTTGGGTAAATGTGACGAATGGCAGCCCAATAGCTCGACCTGATGTAGTTGAATGGAGTGTCATCTGGGTCATTTGTGCAATTGGCCTCGGAATCTACTGCTCTTGCCTCTAGTCTTCCTTCTATCCGTCCAAGCAGTGCCCTCATGTCTCCCAAGCACAAGTGGTCTTGGACTGTGTATTTCTCCAGATCATTCACCCACTTCTGACCTCCTTGGGTGGGTGGAGGTAGTTTTGCCACTAATGATTCCATGTCCCTGTGAGTCCATGGTTGGTATTCAAGTCCTCTTCCAACCGCTATCAATGGCATGGAGTTGTGTGCACCAGTCTTGGTTCTTCGAGTTGTCTTGCTTTTTCTAGTTTCGAGGCATATCCCAGGGTAATGTTGCTCGTTTTCGCCGCTACTATTATTCTCAGGAGGAGATGCAAAACTGCATTGTTGCTGTGACTGTTCATGGTATGGGGAGTGTCTACTGGTTTCAGACTGTGTACCGCTGTCGTCATCTTCATCTCCCCGTGGTTTGGAATAGTCAGGAGAGTAGTTTGTTCGGCGTGTTCTTTGAGTTCTTTGTTCTTCTCTCCGTTGTCTATCTGCCATCATGTCCTGGAACCTTACATCTTCTTGTCGTCTTTCCGCCAGAAGTTGTTGGTATTTATCTTCCTCCCTTTGTCTTTCTGCAATAATGTCATTATGGGCTTCATCTGCCTTCCTTCTTTCTTCAATTCTTCTGTTGAGTTCACCAGATAGGAGTCTTATGTCATACCCCAAGTCTTTGACACGTGTAGCTGTGGGGAGACCTTCCAACTCCAATACTCCTCCTAAAGCACCAAAAGTTGGGGCTTGTATTGAGGGTTGAAAGAAAAGGTGTTCTTCTGTCATGTAGGGAGGAGGCTCATCAGTCAAGCTTGGATGGAGCTTTGAAGTTTGGATAAGAGAAGCTTCTTCTGTCTCTTCCGTTGTGTGTTCTTTCTCTAGCGGATTTGTTCTTTGAACGACGTACATGTTTGCCGTGTCACTAACAGTATACCTTAAATGGAGCATCAGAACTGTAACTTGTGTTTTTCTTTTCTCCGCTTTGTTCATAGCACGCTGTGCAGATCCATGCCAAGCGGGTTTTCCGGCTTTGATCCATGCTTGTTGCTCTTGCAGATATTCTCCGTTCTCATGGTCTATTACAGCTTTTCTATGGGCTTTCGTTGGTCCAGGCTGATCATCTGCTGGAAACAGTCCTCTCGTTTGCCACTGTTCCCACAGTCTCTCAGATTGGTTCCATGTCTTCTGTCTACGACTTGGAACTGTTGCAGCATCTGATCTGATTTTTACCCTTTCCTTGATATCTGCAGTTGTGCCTGGCTCTACGTCTGGCCTTAATTTAGTTTCTTTTGGTGACATGTTCTCTAACTATTTGAATGAAAAATATGAAATGATCAAAGATTTAAGCACTAGTCCTTTGACTAGTACCTTCGTTGCTGTTCGTCCGAACCTTAAATCTGTATTTTTTAATAAGGTGAATCTATGAAATATAAATGATTTTTTTTTTTTTTTTTTTTCCAAAGTCAATCTATAAAATATAAATGATTATTATTATTATTATTATTATTTTTTCAATAATTATGTAAATTGTTTAAAATCAGAATTGTAAAAAATTCGACAACAATTGTACTGTGTACAGTTTTGACTCCGCAATATAAAAATTAGAAATCTGGTATGGCTCTACTGTGTTCCACTTTCCGAAATGTTTGGAATTATGTAAATGTCATAACTTGTGTTAGCTTCAATACATTGGTTTGCTTTTTTGATTATGTAAGGTTTCTTATCTTATGGCTAGAAACCACTTGCAATTCTATCTCGGCGATGAAGCATGTGTTCATTTATAACACTTAAAATCAAGCTTCAAAATCTTATAGTATCTTTGTCAAAACTGACCTCTTTTTAACAAGAAGAAGCTTATTTTCCTTAAAAATGGGAGAATATGGTTAAACAACACAGCACATAACCGCCCAAACACACTTGCAAGCAAGAATATTTGTCACGATCTGTCCGTGTTGTGTTTTGTCTGTCTGTTTCTGTCTTTGGTTTCCTGTTTTATTTTGTAAAGTGTTCACCCCCCGTTCCTGCCTGTCGCTTTCTGTCTGTTTTCCCTCCCTGATTTACCCGATTGTGTTCACCTGGTGTCCCTGTGTTTTCTCCTCCCTCCTCTCCTGTGTCTTGTTTGTGTGATTAGTCTTGTGTGTATTTAAGTTCTGGTTTTTCTGTCTGTCTTTGTCGGTTCGTCTTGTGTCATGACCTGGTCTTCGGTGAGTGTTCTGTTCTGTCTTTGTGATTAATTTAGCCTTGAAATAAAGGAGTCATTTTTGTCACTATAATCTGCATTTGGGTCCTGCTTCCTACACACACCGTAACATTACGAACCGACCAATAATGGACCCAGCAGATGATCCTTTTGAAAGGGAGCTGCTTTCATTCACCTACTTGCTGGCTTGCAGCTATGGTGAATGGAGGGGAGCGTCCGGAGTTCAGCAGCGAGAGGCAGCTCTGGCAGAGGCTCGCCAGATGGCTAAGGAGAAGCCAGGCTTGGTGAAATTCTTACCTGGCTGGATTTTGGATTTCCTCTCGGTGTGTTATCCCCTGCCTGCTAGCCCCAGGCATGCTAGCTCCATGTCTCCCAATTCCCAACCTGGCACCATACGCCTTGGTGGGTTCCGCCTGAAGTCAACCCGTGCTTCTGCCCCAGTTCCTGCTCCTGTCCAGGAGTTGTATTGCGGAACTCGTCTGGCTTATGGAGGTCCACGGAGTATTCAGGCGGCTGCTAAGAGGAGTCGTCGCAAGGCCAGGTTAGCCCGAGCCATGGTTCCGGCTACAGAACCGGCCCACGCAGCCATGATTCCAGCCCCAGCAGCCATGATTCCAGCCCCAGTTCTGGCCCCAGCAGCCATGGCTTCATGCTCCAGTACCGGCCCACGCAGCTTTAATTCCATACTCCATTACCTGGCTTACACAGCCAGGGTCCAGGCTTCCGCTCCGCGCCCAACAGCCAGGGTTCCAGCCCCAGTTCTGGCCCCAGCAGCCATGGTTCCGGCCCCAGTTCCAGCCATAGTTCCGGCTCAAGTACCAGCCCCATCAGTCATGGCCCCGACTCCAGCTCCTCGTCACCGGCCGACTCCAGCACCTCGTCTCTTGTTGGCTCCCCAGCCAACACCAGCTCCCCGTGTCCTGTCGGCGTACCGGCCGACTCCAGCACCTCGTCTGCTGCTGGCTCTCCAGCCGACGCCAGCTCCTCGAGTCCTGTCGGCGTACCGGCCGACTCCAGCACCTCGTCTCTTGTTGGCTCCCCAGCCAACACCAGCTCCCCGTGTCCTGTCGGCGTACCGGCTGACTCCAGCACCTCGTCTGCTGCTGGCTCTCCAGCCGACGCCAGCTCCTCGAGTCCTGTCGGCGTACCGGCCAACTCCAGCACCCCGTGTTCTGTTGGCGAACCCAACTCTCTCAAGTCTCCCCTCCAGACACTTCTCAAGTCACCTCTCAAGTTCCTACCCGAGTCCCCTCTCAAGTTTCCCCTCAGGTCTCCTCTCGAGTTCCCTCTCAAGTCCCCTCTCAGGTCCCCTCTCGAATTCCCTCTCTAGTCTCCTCTCGAGTCACCTCTCGAGTTCCTTCTCGAGTCACCTCTCAAGTCAACTCTCCAGTGTCCTCTCGAGTCACCTCTCAAGTCAACTCTCCAGTGTCCTCTCGAGTCACCTCTCAAGTCAACTCTCCAGTTTCCTCTCGAGTTCCCACTCAAGCCCC
Source organism: Harpagifer antarcticus (assembly GCA_902827135.1). Taxonomy (NCBI): domain Eukaryota; kingdom Metazoa; phylum Chordata; class Actinopteri; order Perciformes; family Harpagiferidae; genus Harpagifer; species Harpagifer antarcticus. Next base: position 1,099,212 of record CADEHL010000356.1, read on the forward strand.
TACTCATGTGCCGTTGGAGGTCCCGCAGACTAGTCTTCTGCCGGGGGTCCTGCCAACCCCATGTCCTGTACCGTTGGAGGTTCCGCTGGGGGTCCTGCCAATCCCATGTCCTGTCCCGTTGGAGGTCCCGCAGACTAGTCTTCTGCCGGGGGTCCTGCCAACCCCATGTCCTGTACCGTTGGAGGTTCCGCTGGGGGTCCTGCCAATCCCATGTCCTGTCCCGTTGGAGGTCCCGCCGTCTACTCTCCTGCCGGGGGGTCCTGCCAACCCTTTGTCCTGTCTCGTTGGAGGCCCCGCCGACTACTCTCATGCCGGGGGTCCTGCCAACCCTGTGTCCTGTCCCGTTGGAGGTCCCGCAGACTAGTCTTCTGCCGGGGGTCCTGCCAACCCCATGTCCTGTCCCGTTGGAGGTTCCGCTGGGGGTCCTGCCAATCCCATGTCCTGTCCCGTTGGAGGTCCCGCCGTCTACTCTCCTGCCGGGGGTCCTGCCAACCCTTTGTCCTGTCTCGTTGGAGGCCCCGCCGACTACTCTCCTGCCGGGGGTCCTGCCAACCCTGTGTCCTGTCCCGTTGGAGGTCCCGCAGACTAGTCTTCTGCCGGGGGTCCTGCCAACCCCATGTCCTGTCTCGTTGGAGGCCCCGCCGACTACTCTCCTGCCGGGGGTCCTGCCAACCCTGTGTCCTGTCCCGTTGGAGGCCCCGCCGACTACTCCTCCTGCCGGGGGTCCTGCCAACCCTTTGTCCTGTCTCGTTGGAGGCCCCGCCGACTACTCTCCTGCCGGGGGTCCTGCCAACCCTGTGTCCTGTCCCGTTGGAGGCCCCGCCGACTACTCTCCTGCCGGGGGTCCTGTCAACCCTTTGTCCTGTCTCGTTGGAAGTCCCGTCGTCTACTCTCCTGCCGGGGGTCCTGCCAACCCTTTGTCCTGTCTCGTTGGAGGTCCCGTCGTCTACTCTCCTGCCGGCCCCATGTCCTGTCCCGTTGGGGGTCTTGCCAACTCCTTGTCCTCTTCCGTGGGGTATCTTGCCGACACCTGTCCCACCGGTTCCTGTCCAGTCGACACCGGCTCCTGCCTGGCCTCCGGAGCTGTCTGGTCTTCGCCCTCATGCTCGGCCCCCTGAGTTCGCCCGCTGTGGCCTTCGCCCCTCCATGGTCTCTGCCTTGCCCCCGGGCCGTCCGCCTGAGTTCCCCACCTTGGATTCTGCCTTGCCCCCGGGCCGTCCGCCCGAGTTCCCCACATTAGACTCTGCCTTGCCCCCGGGCCGTCCGCCCGAATCCCCCTTTTTTTGAACTCTGCCTTGCCCCGGGCCGTCCGCCCGAGATCCCTTCCTGGTCCTCTGCTGTGCCCCTGGGCGGTCAGCTCAGTCCCGTCCTCCGGACCCCCTCCACCCACCCTGCTTGAGGTTTTGGACTTTTGTTTGTTTTTTTGGGACGTCTGGGATCCGTCCCTTGAGGGGGGGGTTCTGTCACGATCTGTCCGTGTTGTGTTTTGTCTGTCTGTTTCTGTCTTTGGTTTCCTGTTTTATTTTGTAAAGTGTTCACCCCCCGTTCCTGCCTGTCGCTTTCTGTCTGTTTTCCCTCCCTGATTTACCCGATTGTGTTCACCTGGTGTCCCTGTGTTTTCTCCTCCCTCCTCTCCTGTGTCTTGTTTGTGTGATTAGTCTTGTGTGTATTTAAGTTCTGGTTTTTCTGTCTGTCTTTGTCGGTTCGTCTTGTGTCATGACCTGGTCTTCGGTGAGTGTTCTGTTCTGTCTTTGTGATTAATTTAGCCTTGAAATAAAGGAGTCATTTTTGTCACTATAATCTGCATTTGGGTCCTGCTTCCTACACACACCGTAACAATATTCCCAACAAATCCGCCAATACACACTTGCAAACAAAAATATTTAAAAACCTGCCAATACACACTTGTAAGCAGAAATACGTACAAAACCAGACTCGTACAAATACCAAACTTCCCATGGTAAGATAACCTGTCTATTTTATAGTTCCAACTCTGCCTTCTCAATATGGAGTGCCCAGCCTCATGTGAGTGTGAACAAACCAAGTACTTTCTATTAGCATTTCACGAAATGGTGACTGCCGTGTGGCTATTTTCAACATGAGGGCAAGACAAGATGGCAACTTTTTTCCAACCTTTGACCTGAAGAACAAAGGGATTTGGTAACTCCTCGTGCCTTTTCACAGGGGAGTTGAAATAATGACAAATTAACACAAAACACTGCAGTTTAAAATAACATTTCTATTTATTGTACAATTTATCAATGGGACTTAAACCCAATGGGACTTAAACCCTTACGTCATGCGGCTCTTAGCCTATGTACGTAATGTTTTGACTTTAAGAGCCAGTATAGTTACCTTCTCTGTTTAAACACACTATAATGGGACAAATTAAGACGCTATCCAAACACAATTAGCAGAATATCGTCTATCTAACGCACGAATGTCGCATTTCTCATCGTAATCCACACGCAATGTCTGTCTGAAAACAGAAGAATGAACCACTGAGAGCTTCAAACTACTCAGGCCTTTTCTCAGAAAAGGACTTTTTTAAAAACAGACTCAAACTGTCTTTTAAAACAAACACTCACTCCAATATTCTCAGCTTCTACTGATTGTGTTCTTTGTAAAAACACTTCTGGAGCGATTAGCTTTTTGCCGACATGTAATAACAGACAAACGAATATCATGCAGGGTTAAATATAAGAAATAAGTAATTTGAACTCACCTGCCTGTGACAAAGCAACGCCACATGTTATTGTTATAAATTTGTTTTTTTTTTAACATTACCCAGCTGTTTTCAGGAACCGAAAGCAGTGTCCAACACACAATCCTAAAATTGTCCTGCATAAACTATCGAAGAATTTGACTTAACAGGTTTCTTCTTACCGATGGTTTGAGCTCTTTGTGTGTCGAACGGATTGCCCGCGGTTCCGGGCCACAGCCGGCTGTAGTCTCTCCCGGTCTAACGAGAATCACGTCAGCTGGTCAGCCAATTGTTGTTTGTGTAATAATTCTCGCGTCCAGGAGAGAAGCTTAAAAAGGAGACTAAATGGAGTCTCTGAGATGGTTTCTAATTGGTACTTTAATTCAAATAAAGGCGCGGTAATGTTACAAACAGAATATTGTCCGACAGAATCACAGCTGTGTCTCTGGCTCCCGCCAGGTGAAGAAAGAGAGCGAACCGCCGTAGGTGGGCTATATTTATCTCCTCTGCTGGCTCCTCCCTGCAGGCCGGCTCTCCAACGTTTTAATGTCCGTCGTTACGCATATCAGACGATACAGACATTGTACATTCAATATATCTAAACACGTCTTGTCTCTTCCTTAACTCTTTTATAACTTTATATGTAATACATGTTAACGGCGTCAATAGGCACTTTAGTGATAATAATGGACGGTAGTCCCGGATGTTGTGATGAAGGATTTTCAGAATAAAAGCTTGGTATTGAGAACTTCCGTTTTTTTCCAGAATAAAATAGCATTTAAACTGACGGTATGTTTAAGCTACATTATGCTATTAAACATTGATTTTAATTTCTAACAATACCCTTATATGTTAGCATGTATACAGAACATGACTACAAATGATCCTAAGATGTAACGTTAACCCTTCATACCTCAGTCTACTTTTAAGACACTAAAATAACGTATTCCAATTTTTATTTTGTTTTCGCACGTGGAATTATACCGGCTCTCGTTTCAGTACACATAACAACGGAACCATAGCCTCCGTTGAGGCGGCAAAAGTAGAACATTGCTCTACTGTTGCAGCGAGCACCGTGAGAGAAGCTACGCTTTGCTCCCACAATGCAGTTCGGCGAATCGTGACGTCACCCCATTCAAAGTGAATGGGCAGAAGCGTTGAAGCGGCAACGCACGCCGGCGTGTGTAGGCTCCGTTACTATAACAAATTAGAATGTACTAGTTACCTGTAAAAATGCAATCAGTAAGCCAAAAATAGCAAAATATAAAAGTGATGTAATCTGATTACTTTCCGTAATTTTTGGATTACCTCAACATCAAACGCAATGCAAGTAAATAAAAGAGGAAATAAATATAAATAAGATATGTTTTACTTCAGTGCATTATGTAAGGCAACAGCACAATGTGACCTTAGAAAATAAGACACCAAGATATTTGGGATCAAAAAAGTGTCCTCTTAAATTCAGGCTAGACATAGAGAATGGTGGCGCTTACAACAAGTGTTTAAGTTTAATATATGAATAAAAAGCCAAGAGTATTTTGTTTTAACGGTCCCCTATGTCTTTACATATAACCTTGTGTCCCCTCTGTGTAAAGACATTGGGAAAGACTCTTTTTGTCCTGATCCATTTATATAAAAACCTGTCTGTCACTTTATGATTTAGCCAATCGCCAACCAAGGTAACCCCCCCCCCCCAAAGTAACCTTATCACCTGAATCTCCTCCTAGAGCAGCTTTGTGTTCCTTTTAACCGATCACTTCTCAGAGGGGCGTGGCCAGCAGCAGCTCATTTGCATTTAAAGCTACAGACACAGAATCAGCACTTCTGAAACAGGGCTGAAACAGAGGGGATTATGGGATGCTACAATGATCTGTTATCAGCCAAACCCTTCAGAGACATGTTTTGTATATATCTGAGACCTATAATATATTGTTGACAAAGAGTATAATAGGGGACCTTTAATTAGTCCACCTACACAGCATTAAAAAAAGAAGACTGAAGGCCAAATTGAAAACCAAAAAAGATATTCAGGCAGTACGTCTAGCTATAATATATCTACTGATCTTTATAATACATTGTTTTTTTCAAATGTAACAGTTATCTGATTATGTGTTTTCTTAATAATGTAACTGTAAGGGAATACTGTACAGGTACTTTTGTTTTGGTATCCTGATTACGTGATCCTGTTACATGTAATCCGTTTCTCCCCAAGCCGTGTGTACACACGGTTTGGCTCCACTGAGATATTGGTGCTTGTGTAACTTTAGTGTATTTTGATCCAGACATTGTCTTTGACACAGTTGCAGCGCAGAGGTTAATGTTGTTTCTCTGGCTGTTGCAGGAAGGATTTCGAGGAGCTGTTTGAGGTCATCATCACCAACGCTCTCAAGCCAGGCTTCTTCTCCTTGGTGCCCGAGCAGAGGCCCTTCAGGACCCTTGGTGAGTACCGGCCTGCTGCGTACATTTCATTATTTTCCTTTGATACATCGTTATGTCTCTTAAATGTTAACAAATAGCTCATACAAATCACAAGTTCCAAGAACCCCACATGACCTGATGATGGGAACTTTCTTTAAGTAGAGAATGTCACAGTTGAAACGCGTCAGAAGTCATAGTTTCAAAATTGTGTGAACACTTGCTTCCTGCCTAAGAGTGGGCTGGATAAAAGTTAAAAAGAAAAGTCTTCGTCCTGGATTTAAAAGTAGTCAGAGTTGTAGTGGACCTGCAGGATTCTGGCAGATGCTTCCAGATGTTTGGAGCATAATAACTGAACCCTGCTTCTGCTTTCTGGGAAAGCCAGTGTAAAGACTTCAGAACGGGACTGATCCACTTTCTTAGTGTTAGTGAGGACTCCAGCAGCAGCGTTCTGAATCAGCTGCAGCTTCCTAATAGATGTTTTAGTGAGACCTGTGAAGACACCATTGCAGTAGTCCAGTCTACTGAAGATAAAAGCATGGACAAGTTTTTCCAAATCCTGCTGTGACATTAGTCTTTTAATCCTAGATATGTTCTTTAGGTGATAGTAGGCTGATTTAGTAACTGTTTTAATGTGACTGTTGAAACTCAGGTCAGAGTCCATGACTACACCAAGTCACTGTCGTGAGAGTCAAGCAAGTCAAGTCAAGTCATTGCTCAGGTCAAGCAAGTCAAGTCAAGTCATTGCTCAGGTCAAGCAAGTCAAGTCAAGTCATACAACATTCTGATGAATAAGCCCAGTTTCCGCATTTAAATCAGTTAAAAGACAGTGGTTATGAAAATGGATTCAACCCACACTATGATCTTCATTACATACACAGTTAATCATTTGAAATCTAATTTAGACCGATGACAATCATATTAGATTCATATTAACCCTAGAACTGCAGACAATATAGCTAGGACTCAAAAAGCCCGTTCAAAAAGGCAGAACTCCAGGTAAGAAAATCATATATGGCATTTGCCATTACACATATTTAATTTAAATGTATGCTAACACTAGAACCGCCAACAGCGTCAGCACCTACATAGATATCATTTTCAAATCATTTCATTTGTTCCTCTTCATCATTTCCTTATAAACTAAGCAGGACGATTTAAAACTCACTTAATTGGGTTAATTTAGAAATGGCTTCAGTTTATCATCATAACAGATCAAAAAGATTAATTTTACAATAAATCAAGGAATGATGTGCTTCTACAAACAAAAACAACATAATTAAAACATTTAAACAAACTACTAAAAGCAGATGAACTACATTATTCAACAGTTTACAGTTCTTCTGATAATAACACAGGGGAAATAAACGAGGCATCTCTCTCTCTCTCTCTCTCTCTCTCTCTCTCTCTCTCTCTCCCTCTCTCTCTCCCCCTCCTGGCAGCCCGTCAGTATCAGGGTTAGTCAAAATGAATCTCTTGGCGGTTCTAGTGTTCATTTACCGTTTTGTCTTCTCTTTGCTTAATCGATTTGAAACCAAGTCGTAGCTTAAACTTAACGTTAGCTTTCTAGCTAACACAACACAACACACCTTTCTCTGTGGGGTTTGTTGTAGTGACGAATGAAGTTGAATGTTGTGGTGGTCGTGTCACTGATCTTTATGCTGCAGACCCTGCATACCGCTGTTCTCTTCTTATTACCGTCATCGACAAAATAATCCTTGAATCCAAATTTGTGGAGTAACGCTAGCCGCTGCCATGTTAACTGACACTCCTGCCTTCTAGTAGGTTGCCAGGTTTGCGCGCACGGCGCTATAATCACGTTTTCCGAAAAAACTAATCGTAATATCTCACTACAAAAACAAACGCAAATATTTCATTTTAAACAGTCAAGTCCTTTCAAGTCATCTTTCTCAAGCTTAAGTCAAGTCTAAAGTCATGAATACCAAGTCAAAGTCAAGTCAAGTCTTTTATCAATGTTAGTCAGGCAAGTCTCAAGTCAAAAAATATGCGACTCGAGTCTGACTCGAGTCAAGTCATGTGACTCGAGTCAGGTCATGTGACTCGAGTCAAGTCATGTGACTCGAGTCCCCACCTCTGCCAAAAACCATTAGCTCAGTTTTATCTTTGTTTAATTGAAGAAAGTTCTGACACATCCAGTCATTGATTTGTTCAATGCACACACGCCAAACACAGATCAGATCTCATATAGTCCTAAGTATAGGGAATCAGTCCAGCCGTCATCGCTGAGGATTTCAAAGAGCTGCTAGTTGTGTTCCTCAAGAGTCCACATCCCTCCTCCCTGCCTGTGATCTGACGCTCAGGCAGAAGCAGTGCAGTAGCAGGGCAGCCTGTCTTCCTGCCAGCAATAACAGTGGGGATGCATTATGTGTGAAGACAGGATGACCCACTCAGGGAAATATGTTCTCTCTCTCCCCTCTCCCTCTCCCTTTCTCTCCCTGAGTTCTGCCACGTTGGAAAGAAAACCTGCATTGTTCATCCTCTGGCCTCCTCTCAAACTGGCTACTCCTTTTCAGTTGGGACATCTCTTATTATTCTGCACTCTTAACAGTTTTTTTATTGATTAGCTAATCAAGTTTATTTTGTGTGACCAAGTGTGTGACTTGAGGACAGATGATTAAACATGTTCCAATCATTTTGTTAATCAGCTCATAAATGATTAGAGCGGGTTTCCTCCCACAGTCCAAACACATTAGGTCAGGTGAATAGGTGACTAATCTACCTGTGTGTTATTCCTGTAATACACTGGCTCAATGCATCCTGGGAAAAAGACTCCTACATCCAGATCCACATCAGCAGCTGCTGTACAGTATATCGAATAGATATGTGAATATGTGCCTACCCATGGAAAAGTGGCACTTTTACTCATTATAATGACTTTTAACATAATGAATAATGTATTATTATAATTGGTCTGTATATTTAATTAGGTAATAGTTTAAAATATCCATAAAAATACTCTTTAAAAAATAAAAACACTCAAAACACTAAACTAACGTTCTTTCAGAACGGTTCAAGGTTCCTGAGAACAGACACTTTAGGTGTTAAAGGCTTTTGTGGGTCATATCTGTCACGGATGGGCTACAGTCAAACACATAGAATACACATGAGGCAGCACCCCATCTCTACGGCTGTTCACAGATAATGGCACTGCATCTGTAGAGACCCTAACATGGTGACACTGCATCTGTAGAGACCCTAACATGGTGACACTGCATCTGTAGAGACCCTAACATGGTGACACTGCATCTGTAGAGACCCTAACATGGTGACACTGCATCTGTAGAGACCCCTAACATGGTGACACTGCATCTGTAGAGACCCTAACATGGTGACACTGCATCTGTAGAGACCCTAACATGGTGACACTGCATCTGTAGAGACCCTAACATGGTGACACTGCATCTGTAGAGACCCTAACATGGTGACACTGCATCTGTAGAGACCCTAACATGGTGACACTGCATCTGTAGAGACCCTAACATGGTGACACTGCATCTGTAGAGACCCTAACATGGTGACACTGCATCTGTAGAGACCCTAACATGGTTCAATTTGTTTCAATGCGCAGGGTTTGTGCAGGATGTCACATGAAGCTCTATTGATGATCCTCTCTGACTTATCAGTGGTCTGCAGTGTTTCTACCAACTCTGGAAACTCTGGTCTAGTTTTAGATGTCTTTTCACTTTGTAATTTGAGACATGAGTTTTATTCTAAGTAGCCTTGGGAAGGTGCACCTCTGCCTCTGTATGAATGTGTGTGAATTCTGACTTGATTAAACGCTATATTAACAAAGCCCATTTACTTTTTGCCACTGTTGTACCACTGTACATAAAAGCAGCTATTTAAATGCCCAAACAGTAACACCACACTGAAAAAACTGAAACCGGCACCTTCTGACAGGCCCTACACTGCTTCACATGGTAAAGCAATGATGAAACAAAGACACTATGTTTATACACCTTTTCTATTGTGGTAATCATCACAATCCCAGAGATGTAACACTAGAGAGGTGCTGACCCCAGGTTGAGAACCACGGCTTTCCTGGCTTACAGTCTTCAAATTCACACTGCTGTTCTGCTGGAAGCTGGGTTCTGTGGTGATGTGTGCTGTGGTGCTGGGTGCAGTGGTGGGGTGGTGCTGGGTGCTGTGGTGGGGTGTGCTGTGGTGCTGGGTGCAGTGGTGGGGTGGTGCTGGGTGCTGTGGCAGGGTGGGATGGGGTGCAGGGCGGAATCCAGGCTGTGTGGTCATGTAGCAGCTGGCTGTGGCTCTAACTGTGGTTCTCTCTCCCAGTGAACGATGTGGAGGAGAGCGAGGGGCTTCCGTCGCTGGATAAACCCGGCTGGTACTCCCAGGGAAACTGGCCGCACCTCCACGAGCTGCTGAAGACCATGACGGGCAAACCTGAGCCCAAGGTAGGCTGGACCCCCCCCCCCCCCCCTCCCGTCTGTAGCAGGAGAGCAGCCAGATCTCGGACTGAACAACATCCCAGGCTTGCTTTGAGGTTGACTCCAACTCTGGTTTTTGGCAGAGGCTGAAAGAGATGAGGGCTTCACGATAAATCAGTTGAGGAGGATTCACACAGGGGTGATGGAGGGGGGGAGCGTGGCCCTTGGCAGCATGCTGACAGGCCCGCTGCCTGCCAGCATGCTGGGAGTGCACTGATGGAACCACTCCCCCCATACTTCTTACAAAGCAGCCCATTCTTAGGAACAAAAAGATTTCTTTCTTAGCAGGTATGGTAGATAACTTAGATTTCTAAAAGCTTTGCTACATTTACATTATATACCATGTTATTCCTACTTCCAGACAAATAATAATAACAATAATTGTAATAAGGCTTTATTTGTATAGCGCTATTCTTACACCAGGTGCAGCTCAAAGTGCATTAACAATAAGGCACACAAATTAAAACAAAAACTAAGAACTTCCCTTCAGGTCCAACGTTAAACCCTTTGTTCACACATGCAGCAGAACCCAGTGTTGTAGTCAAGTCACCAATTCACGAGTCCAAGTCACTCTCGAGTCCCCACTCTTCGAGTCCGAGTCCAAGTCCGAGTCACCTAGGGACAGTCGTAGTCGAGTCCGAGTCCAAGTCCGAGTCACCCAAGGAGTGTCCGAGTCGAGTCCGAGTCATCATTACCTGTGTTCGAGTCCGAGTCCAAGTCCGAGTCACCCAAGGAGTGTTCGAGTCGAGTCCGAGTCACCATTACCTGTGTTCGAGTCCAAGTCCAAGTCCGAGTCACCCAAGAAGAGTCCAAGTCAAGTCAGAGTCACAAGTCTTCATGTATTAATCTTAGTGGATATATGTGTTGAAATGTAGCTGTAGCTCCTCTACATTGCTTTTATCCTGTCATGGTATACTAATGTGTCTATTGAACTGCTGTGAAGCGAGTGTGCCTACAATTGTTGTATTAAAAAAGGTGCTATACAAATATAAAGCTTATTACTAATAATAATAATAATAATAATTATTATTATTATTATCATCATCATCATCAAGGTTGAGTCCAGTTCCAATATTGCCTCCAGTGCTCCGTTCTGGCATCTTCAAAGAGCTGCTTTACAAATGAAAATGGTATACATTAAACACAATGACACAATTGAACTTATTTAATGGTTTGAAAACCCACAGAAACTGAAAATACATTATTAAGAACAATAGAACATGAGAAAGCATGCAGGGCTTTCTACGCAATATAAGTAACATTTTCATTCAATTTCCAATTTGAATCTGGCTCCAATTCCTCTCTATGTTAGTGAAGTGATGGGGTCCCCTCTCCTACCATAATGTGGCCCTATTGGACAGACACCCAGTTGAAATTATGCATTTAGAATACTTAAAAAGCATCTTACAGGTGTGCGGAAAACCACAAACAACACCAGCAGAGCCGAATGAGGCCAATTCCAATAGAGTGCCACAGTGACGCGTCCTAAAACCCGGAAGTAAACTTCTTCCGGTTCCTTCGTCAAAGAAGCAATGCATTTTCTCCATAGGATTTTGGAAAATAGCTCGAAATAAGGTCTGTGGTTGAGACACATTTAAGAGACAGATCACGTGGAGATTATCCAAACGTGATCTGTTTCTTAAATGTGTCTCAACCACAGACCTTATTTCGAGCTATTTTCAAAATCCTATGGAGAAATTGCATTGCTTCTTTGACGAAGGAACCCATGCGCAGCTTACTTCCGGGTTTTAGGACGCGTCACTGTGCCACTCTAGTCTGGCAGGGAACTTTAGTCTGGCATAACAATATGTTTTTAGCTGCTAGCGTCAGGAGCAGATGAGCACCCACTCAGGCACACACACTTAAACATCCTTGTTGCATTTTAAAGCATCAGATTTGACAACATCGAACAACTCAACCTTGCACGTGAGGCCTCATAAAAATGCCTCCATGACTGAATACCCTTTCAATGGGTGCACTGGAAGCAGGGATGGAGAATACCTGTGTGGCAACCTGATAGATGACAGGGAACTGGGATCTATTTTGTTGCCAAAACTTGAAGCATGGGTCTGAGGCCTGGTTGTCAATCAAGTCGAGGTATGCAGTCAGCTGAGCCTGGACAGACCGACTGTGGGTGGAGGAGGGAGTCTTGCTGTAGTGGGAGAACATTCTCAGCTTCCTCTGAGGAGCTTCAGGAGCAGGAGGAGACACTGGAACATCACCTTGTTCTGGTCCTGCTGTTGAGATCATTTGCTTCTCACCCTCTGCCTTGATACAATCTGAAATGAGAGGGTATACTTTTGTGAATAAATCTGCTACTGATCTTATTATTTTGTTTGTGATACCATTTATAGATGATGTTAATTTGTTTACTTGAAAAGGCTAATGTGTAAAAATGGCCTTATAATTTGGTAATTCTTTCCATAAGGATTGAGTATTCTTATTTTGGCTACACACACCCCAATATCTACAAACAGATAAACCACTTCTAGACATTCATGTACACATATAACTATAATTAATAATGGCGAGTATAAGTTAGAGCCTGCATACATATATAACAAGTGAACATGTCTCACCAATGATCTGAGTCATTAGCTGATCTTTGTCATCACTGTCCAGCTGCACATCATGTTTTAGCCGCTGGAAACCAAACGATGGGTCCAACACAGATGCTATGAAGTAAGCAGTCGTGAAAGGAAATTTGGTGGGACCTCTTCCTTCAGCTGGCTCGCATCCTGGCATCTTCACTGCTTGGAAGATCTCTGTGAACCTTGTTTTCAAGGAGCTTTTTGTGCCTAGGGGAAGAAAGAATACACACTTCAGCAAAAAATCTTTCTTATTGCTAAATAAATTGTATGGTTAAAATTAGGGCTATCCCAACTACTAATCCTCAACCATTGCAAACTAGTTGTGGCATGTTTATGATAATAATTTAAATACATTTTTGGACCATCCAAATATGGTTTGAGTTCAAGGATTGAGAAACAATGTTAAAAGTAACATTGTTATCAGTGTGCTATATAACAGTGACATAAAAACCATAATCCTGAGCCTTAAAAAATGGAATGTTCAAGCACAAACCAAGCAAGCCACTAATGGTAAAAATGGATATTTAATCGTTTATTTAGCAGGGACAATGCACATCAATGAACACTTAAAACAATAACATGTGTCAAGTGTAAATATGTAATATGATTCTAAATGTGTTGCAATGAACGAATATTTTGTTAATTTATTTCAACACAGTCGGCAAAACATCACAACACAAAGCGAAGATAATAAATATAATATCACAATGTCCAACAACCAATAAGTGAACGTTTAAATTATATCAATAAAGATTAAGCCCCAGAAAGCACATTGCTACTTGACGACATTCTGCATGTTAAGTAGCCATGTGCTTTCATGTTATCGGCTGAATCTTTACTTATTGTATTGATCACATTACTCTGATGATAGTGTTCATTACAGCCTACCTAAATATATATGAACTCCATCCTTAGAGTAATGTGTTATGGAGCCTCCGTGACGGAGATCATTTTCAGTCTCTAATTTTCACGTTCATTGTAGGCTAGGGCTAGGCTACTCATCATCTGCAGTATCACCAAGGACATTTATAGCTTTTTAACAGTATCTATCTAGACAATAAAACTGCACTTGGTCCCTAGGATGTGATATCAACCCCTACCTCCATCTAACCCGACATCTTAAAACCTTTGTGGAGTCAATTTAGTGGCTAACGTTAACGTGGGTTAGCAAGCTAATAATAGCATTTCTACTTACTTTTCTGGGTGCCGCCGTGAAAGGTGTCGATTTTCACGGCGATTTAATTCGACGTTGTCCCAGTCTTCTCTTCTATCTTCTGTCCACATAATGTGCATTTTGCGCTGCTCTTTCCCAATATGGAAACGAAATCTTTAAAAGCATACAGCACGATGCGGGGTGTGTCTCTGGACATCTTTAGACTGGTATAGCAGCGGGGGCGCGCCCAGTACGTGAACTCGCCTCGCAGGTGCACACGCCAGGACACAGAGGACATCAGACTCCAGAGAAAACTTGCTCGAGTCCGAGTCCAAGTCATCGTGCGTGAGAATTCACGAGTCCGAGTCCGAGTCATCCCAAGGAGTGCTCGAGCCGAGTCCGAGTCCAAGTCCAAGTCATCGTGCGTGAGAATTCACGAGTCCGAGTCCGAGTCACGTCAATCAGTGTGCGAGTCCGAGTCAAGTCACGAGTCCCGAAAATCAGCACTCGAGTCCGACTCGAGTCCGAGTCCAGGACTCGAGTACTCCATCTCTGGCAGAACCACATAATAATACACTATAAGGGACACAGTCAGTCAGGGTATGATCATGTAAAGAAGATACAATATAATACATATTGATCCCTCTCTGTCAAATAAAGGTAGACACAATACAAAATGAATAAATACAACAAAATATTAAAACCTAAATATAAATAAAACAACAATAATAAATATAACAATTATAATTTAAAGTGGACCTATCATGCTATATTTCAAACATATATTGTAGGGCCATACCTATACAAAACATGTCTGTGAACCAGAGTTCCCGTTAGAATATTTTTTTGCCGGTCAAAATGTCCGTTAAAGTTTAAATCTTCCGGACATAATTTGAAAAGTGCCGGTCAAAGGTCTTCTTTGTTATTTATTGAGCTTTAAAACAAATTGATATGTTTCGATATTAAACAAACTAATTATAGCAGATTAACTACATTATTCAAAAGTGAACAGTAATTACAATAACACGGGAATAATAAACGGAGCTCCCTCTCCTGACAGCCCGTCAGTATCATGCAGCTCGCGGATCAGTAATGAGTGACCCGACAGTAAAACTAAACATATCTATAACTAGTTACGGTAGTTTGAGAGGTCATTAAAATAGGTACGTGTGATATTCTAACCTGAAGTGTGTGTTTTGTCCGCTCACCGCTGCATGTGATCTTGCAGAGCTGCGTATCGACTCGTCAGCAGCAGCTGATCTCTCTCTCCCGTCAGATTAGACTCGCGTTTATGTCCATATCGATCAGATCCAGCTAGTTCTAGCTAATGATATGACTACCTGCTTATTAAAAGACACCTAAACAATAAGCGTCGCTATGCAACCGGGTGAGGCCGCAAAGTATAGCGCAGCATTATGCATTTGTTTACATGCCTACCGGAACCCAGAGACACAGATCAACGCACAATCAACCCATACAGGACATCTCTTTCTCCACATTATGTGTTAGACATTGGAATTGACTATTCTTGTCTGTCACAAAGTCTTCTTGGCTGTCACAAACTCTTCTTGGCTGTCACAAACTCTTCTTGGCTGTCACAAACTCTTCTTGGCTGTCACAAACTCTTCTTGTCTGTCACATAAGTGGCGCAAGTTGCGCAACTGATGCGGTGTTGCGCTAAGGGGAAATATATTTTGACCGGACACTTTGACTGGAGAGATATAGATTTGCCGGTCTTCAGCATATTTTACCCGTCGTAGTCCGGTAATTACCGGCTAACGGGAACTCTGCTGTGAAGTTTTTTTTTCAAAATACAAACAGATCACCCATTGTAGTGTTGGGTTCAGAATTCCAGAAAAGACAGACAACTTCTAAGTTTAACTATTTATTGTAAAAAGAGCAAAAGATATATCTTACTTGGCCAAGGACTCATCACGTCTTTGGGAATCACAGGCAGCAAAGCTGTAATCTGTAACCACCAAATCCATCAAGAGCCTCGAACTTCGTGCGACAATACATTTTATTACACAGGGCGTTGCCCGTACATTTATGATTGGTCAAGACTAGCTGAAGAGATACCGCGGTTTAGACTTGGTTCTCTTTGGTTGGTGCGCAGACTCAGATAGAGTCTCTTGGCAACACGATCCTCCAATCAGCATTCGGCCGGCCTGTGGAAGTCCCTCCCTACTCTGGCACCATCATACGTAATTTGTTTTGAGGAAGCTTGTACAGAAAAGTGGAATCTTGGTTATACTGATTCCCAGCTATGCGTGGGCGCGGAGCTAACCCAGGCGTCCAAGGCCATAGCCTCAGTAACTCATTGTTCCTACAGTGCCTGCATCTGGCTTCTGCTACTTTCTATTGCAAGCTAAAACTTTCTTCTGACTATTCCCCTCGTTGGTATCTAACCCATCAGAACCTGGGATTAGTGATTGTGTCTATTTATTCTATAGTCATAGCAATCTCATGAGCACAATAAGCATATAATGTAATAATAAAAATCAGTCTTGTAATGTTATACACAAATAGACTCCACAGGAGCCACTGCTCAAACACCTTTTTTGAAGCCCTGTTAGAGAAACGCAGATCTTGGGTCCTTAGCTTGAAAAAAAAAAATACTGTTCTAAACCACATCAAGGATTATTTCTGAAACAGTATGGAGCTCAAATGCTTTTTCTCTTGCGGGTTTATCACAAGGTGAGTTCCTTTTTTAATTTCCTGCTTTTTAAACACATGTGCTCTTCAGTACAGGTTAGCTCTGAGTGTTAGCAAGGCTTGCTAATATAAACAAAGACGAGATTACGTCCAAAACACATCAGGCATTGTTTCTGATGGCAACTTTCTGTGGGTCCGCGGCCGATTTGACGTCAGAACGGATGGAATCTGTATCCGCTCGTTGTACACCCGTTTTTAAAAGATTTGGGTACGGAGGAAAAAAGAAAGGGTTTTATTTTCTGACGCTGCGTGAGTTCCCCGACGCACCGGGGACACATTGATGTATAAAAGACATCACAAAGTGCATTTTGCATGATAGGTCCCCTTTAAGAAATAAATAATAAGAATAATAATAAAAAGGTTTAAAAATGGATATCGCTAATAAAACAAAATAAATAAATAACAACCTATAAAACCTATAGATTGAATAAATCAGTTAAACAATATGGAAATAAATAATATGAATAATAAAGATTAAAAGACCAATTGAAAGGTGGGTGTCGCTAATGAAAAGCCAATCTAAGTAGATGTGTCTTTAGCTGTCATTTAAAAATGTCCACTGAGTTGGCCTCTCTGATATTTCAGGCAAATATGTAGCCATCGCTACAGAGGGCAGATGGTAGGACACACAACAAACCTGAATCATCTGAACCCTCAGTAGTCTGATGGAGTGTGTGTGTGTGTGTGTGTGTGTGTGTGTGTGTGTGTGTGTGTGTGTGTGTGTGTGTGTGTGTGTGTGTGTGTGTGTGTGTGAGAGTAACCACTGACTACTATAAATTGCATGTAAAAAAAAAAAAAAAAAGTAGGGCTGTCAACATGTTAACACTTTCGATTCATCTGGAAACCTTACAGCGTTAAAAAATACGCAAATGAATAACATTAAAAATGTTTACCCCACCTTCCTCCCGTAGTTCCAGCATGGATGTATACATAGATTGCATGGCAAGGAAAAGACAAAGAAGCAGGGAAACTAACTTTAGACCACTGGACATCAGACCATCCCTACAAGTTACTCAGGAGACAGCAGGGTCTCCACTTTGGTCAGATAGAGCTGCAGTATGATACGATGAGAGAATGTGCTCTGTGTAGCACACACTACACAGAGGGGAATGAATCACAGCGGCTCTCTGGGACACTGGATACGTTCGGAAAGTTGTTGGACTTCAGAAATCAGGTTATAATAAAGTAAAAAACCCTCCGATTTCTCTTAACAGTTTGTCATGCATTTCTTTAAAACAACACCACACATTCATGTTTTATTTCCCCCAAAATACAAATAAATAGTCATTCAACTTTATCATGATTAATTACAGATAATTATTGCGATTACAGCAATTACATGTTTTCATCAATTGACAGCAATAATTAATAATTACATATACAAATACCAAATTGTGTCTGTTACATCTTATGTGAGTTCAGATTTGTAATATGTTTCATTAAGCTACAGTCTGGTCCCAGCAATGACATCATGTCTGACTTTAAGCTAAGGTCAGCCCTCAGTGAGCGATACACATGAGTTAGTTCTAGTTCCTGTCAGAGGCACAATGCTCATTATATATTCAAAAACACCAAACTGAGTCACGGCAAGGCAACCAGCGTTTATTACAGCAATTTCTTTATGATGATTATGATGATTATTTTTTGGGGGCATGTTATGCTTGTTGTAGATGGCAGTGTTAAAGAGATGACAGGAAATGAGGGCGCAAGATGAATCCACACACAATGTGCGCTGTTAAAAAGACTCCATGTTGTTCAATATCGAGGGTACTGAGCCGTAGAGAGACTCACACGCAGGAAGCTGTCACCATCACACCCATAGAACCCTCTGGAAAAAAGATTGTTTGTAGTCAGTAGTGATGTGTCGGTCGCGAACGAGCCGGCTCAAAGAGCTCAAAGAGCTCAAAGAGCTCAAAGAGCTCAAAAAGCCGGCTCTTTTAAGTGAACGACGGGAGCCGGCTTTTCTTTTTTTTGCGGAGGGATCTAGATCGGCTTGAAGGCACATTATGCAACGTGCACATTATCCCGCTTATTACACGGCCACATTCTCAACAAAGTAACGACATGACTCCCAATATTAATTGAAATGCTTTTATGGATTTAGAAAATGATTTTATTGATTTAAAACATGTAATTTTTACTTTTGAATACTTCAGTACAAAGGTTGTATTGAATAATTTAAGTGATATATGTGTACACATAATTAGTAAAAACAGGGCTACATTTGATTTAATTAAAAGGTATAATATGTGGTAAACTGAAGAGCTGTTTGGGAGCCGAAAGAGCCGGCTCTTCTTGGTGAGCCGAGCCAAATGATCCGGCTCACCAAGAAGAGCCGGAATTCCCATCACTAGTAGTCAGAGGAAGATGATAGAAATGACTTCCCAAAAGCAATTTCTTTTTTTCAAGTCTGAGCAGGAGCAAAGGATATGGTTACTCTAATGAATTTGTAATTTCCTGAAATGTTGAAACAATGCATCTGAACTTTCCATGTTCACTCCGTAAGTAGAAGAGGTACTTTCATACCTTCATTAATTAACAACGACGCTTTATCTGAAAAATACACATTCAGTGCCATGTCTGTTCCAGTGGCAGGTACTGAATACAGAGGAATGAAACGTACACTGAAAAAACTGAAAGGTTGACTTTAATTCAATGTATTATTCACATAAGAAGGAAGCATGGTACAGATCATGCAAAGGGGAACCTAAATTCACCTACAGCAGCACTCGTCAGCACCCCCCCCCCCCACACACACACACCCCCCCTCGGCTCAATGCCCCCTCTGTTCCCCGGCCACGTGGAGAAAGCTCTTGAGGAATTCAGTGTCAACCTGCACTTAAAGCTGCTCTAACAGCGGGGTGACCTGAGGCCTCTGGTGAGCTCCCTCCGCTTTCACCTGACTACTGACTGCAGGTGAGAGGAGGCTTGAGGGAGATTACAGTCCCTCAGCACAGTACTGACACTGATGGGGGGGCTGATGGAGGGGCTGATGGGGGGGCTGATTGGAGGCCATCACAGAGAGTCAGGCCTGAACACGGCAGGGAGGATCAGTGTTGGGAAAATACTGAATGTACTCTTCCAATATCAGAGTAGCACATGATAACAAAGGCCCTACGTTTTTTTCCTAACAATCAGCCTGACTTTGATTACACTGAAAAACATGAAGCTTTTATTAAATATATATATATATATATACACATTTCACATAACTGTTGAACCTTATATATATTAACTTGAATTATTGCTGATAAATAACCTAATACAGTAATGTGAAAACATTTATTAATTAAAATCAATATTTCAGCAATCACAGAGGAGTTTGGATCAGGCCTTTCACAGTTTGTGAAATCACTTTAGCAAGGCAACAGAAAGGCTGGGGAGGTTTAGTTTAACAGGTTCAATATTTATGATAATTAGTTGCACTGTCCCAAGTTGGGGTTGAAATGGTAAACTGGTATTTGCGGTATGTCACAGTATTAAAATTGGCACTTAATATGCCGTGTACATTTGCTTAGCTACGGAGAGTTACAGCTGATGATATTTTACATTTAGTAGTTAAAGGAGTACGTTCCCATGCTAGTGCTGTTAACTGACATACTTATGTTATGCAACATAATTCAGTTTATTATTATCTATTCTCATCAGGGTCATTGTAACTGTTAATAATAGATTTAACAGTGTAATATTGTATACCGTGAAACTGTGAATATCTTACGGAGCCCCTAAAGCAGTGAGAGGCCAGGAGGAAAAATGGTTTTGAAAAAAACAATTTGAAAAATGATTGATTCAAAAATAATATGTTACAGTACAGGACACGTCTGGGTCTCTGTGTTTCATTCAAGCTCGGCTCTGTGTGTGTGCGCGAACGAGCCATTTTGTGTGCGTGCGTGAGCGAGAGAGAGAGAGAGCGCACCGGTACCGGAGATCGTTGTTGTTAGCTTCTGCTACTAGCGAGCTAGTGGCCGGGTCTCAAACGGTTTGGTCACGATTAATGTAAACAATTATTTCCGAGGCAAACGTTTATATGATCATTAAACTTATAAACTTTTAACTTCAATATTTAAAAACAAATGGGGTGCTAATGAAATGTCAACGTGAGGGGAGCCTCGCTGCGGGGAAACGGTGGACCTCTGTCGCCTGTCAGCGCAACTTCAATGGTGCCGTTTAACAACATAAAAATATAAGGGCGGTGCCGGCTGTCACCGGCCCATGACGACCGGCTGTTCTGTGATTCCACACACACACACACACACACACACACACACACACACACACACACACACACACACACACACACACACACACACACACACAGTGCATGATGTGAGTCTGTTGGTGCTCTGCTCAGCTCCACTCTGTGTGTGTGTGTGTGTGTGTGTGTGTGTGTGTGTGTGTGTGTGTGTGTGTGTGTGTGTGTGTGTGTGTGTGTGTGTGTGTGTGTTTGTGTGTGTGTGTGTGTGTTCTGAGTGTTTGTTGCCCTTTAAAACAGCTGCGGGCAGCAGGTACTCTGAGAGTCACGGACATTAATTCATAGATCAAAGCAGATGGCAGAGGTTTACAGACTCTCCTGTTTTACCTGTTAAGGCAAGGCAAGGCAAGGCAAGGCAAGTTTATTTATATAGCACTTTTCAACACAAGGCAATTCAAAGTGCTTTACAAAAAATGAAAGACATTAAGAAAATGGCATTTAAAATCAGTCATTAAAAAGAAAAGCTAATAAAATAAACATTGAAAGAAGAAATGCATGGATAAACATTAAAAGAAAAAATACATGGATAAAAGTTACAGTGCAGTCTAAGATATGAATAGTTCAATTAAAAGCAGCGACAAAAAGAAAAGTCTTCAGCCTGGATTTAAAAGTAGTCAGAGTTGCAGCGGACCTGCAGGTTTCTGGGAGTTTGTTCCAGATATTTGGAGCATAATAACTGAACGCTGCTTTACCATGTTTAGTTCTGACTCTGGGGACAGAAAGCTGACCAGTCCCTGAAGACCTGAGAGATCTCGATGGTTCATAATTTAGCAGTAGATTAGAAATGTATTTTGGGCCTAAACCATTCAAAGCTTTATAAACCAGCAGCAGTATTTTGAAATCTATTCTTTGACACACAGGAAGCCAGTGTAAAGACTTCAGAACAGGAGTGATGTGATCCACTTTCTTAGTGTTAGTGAGGACTCGAGCAGCGGCGTTCTGAATCAGCTGCAGCTTCCTAATAGATTTTTTAGTGAGACCTGTGAAGACACCATTGCAGTAGTCGAGTCTACTGAAGATAAAAGCATGGACAAGTTTTTCCAAATCCTGCTGCGACATTAGTCTTTTAATCCTAGATATGTTCTTTAGGTGATAGTATGCTGATTTAGTAACTGTTTTAATGTGGCTGTTGAAACTCAGGTCAGAGTCCATGACTACACCTAGATTTCTGGCTTTATCTGTTGTTTTGAACATTGCAGACTGAAGCTCAGCGCTAACTTTTATACGTTCTGCCTTGGCTCCAAAAACCATTACATCAGTTTTATCTTTGTTTAATTGGAGAAAGTTCTGACACATCCAGTCATTGATTTGTTCAATGCACTTACTCAGTGTTTGAATTGGAGCATAGTCTCCTGGTGAAACTGTTACGTAAATTTGTGTGTCATCAGCATAGCTATGGTAACTTATTTTGTTGTTTTTCATTATCTGAGCCAGTAGTAGCATGTAGATGTTAAAGAGAAGAGGCCCCAAGATGGAGCCTTGAGGAACCCCACATGTCATATTTGTCAACTCAGATGTGTATTTACCTATAGAAACAAAGTTGTTTCTGTCCTTTAAGTAGGATTCAAACCAATTTAGGACTGTTTCCGAAAGTCCCACCCAGTTTTCCAGTCGGTCTAGTAATATGCTGTGGTCAACAGTGTCAAAGGCAGCACTGAGATCTAATAATACTAACACTGAAGTTCTGCCACTGTCTGTGTTTAAGTGGATGTCATTAAAGACCTTTACAAGAGCAGTCTCAGTGCTGTGGTTTGGACGAAAGCCTGACTGGAACACATCGAAACAGTTATTTAAATGCAAAAAATTACTCAACTGTTGAAAAACAACTTTTTCAATGATTTGCACGAGAGGCCCTCCTGCAACATATTGCAGGAAACAGTGTCTGAGGGCATGTTCATTTAATAAACTATGAATGTTTTATATCCATGTAACGTAAGGTGACCAGATTTTCTAAATTAAAACCAGGGACATTTTGAGTTTTGCCATCAATATATCTTTAACATATCCAATTGTCTTCACTGTTAAAGAAAAAAGGGGGACAATTCTGGTTCAATGTAATTCGAACATTTGAACTGTTGGATACAAACAGAAGGACGATAGCTCATATATGAGACTTCAAAGGTCTTTTATTTTGAAATCAGATTGTCCAGATTCTCTCTGAGTGATTAGATGGGGTGTCCTGCTATCACCCTGAAGTGAAATAAGTATTTGATTGACTTCGAATGACTCTATGATTATGGACGGTTTCCATTAAATAATAATCAAAATATAGATGGACAATAGATCTAATTTGAGATTTTAAACAGCATACATTTTAAATTGTGCTTCAGAAAGTAATATTATTTTTGGAGTGTTGTGAGATGGTGTCAACATCAAATTAGTCACCCAGTGGAAATGTCAGATATGTCTTCATAACTGTATACTTACATGTTACATTCACTCAGTTATAATGTGGTAGTTATAGGCCTACGTAGTTTGTTTCAAATTATTATTGAGGCTTCAAAATATGAGATAATCCATAATCTTCAGTGTGGTTAGCTATGAATCTTCCAAAACTGTGCAACAGTAGGCCCACACAAACTGCAGAACACTGGTGCTTTGGGAACACTCAAATGATTTAATTCCCATTTAAAATCAGGAGACTAAATACGAGCATTATGTGTGTGCGTGTGTGTGTGTGTGTGTGTGTGTGTGTGTGTGTCATACTTGCCAATCCCGATTTTCGCGGGAGACTCCCGATTTCATTGCCCTCTCCCCGGTTTCCTCCTGGGGTCATATTTCTCCCGATTTCTGACAAAATCAGATTTATTCACGACTGTTTCCACTCGGACTTTAATACAGCTACACCATTGTTTGGTTTCCATGGTAGCGCGTCTCTTTAGCAGCGCGCGCAACTCAAAGTTTGAGAGGGTGAGGAAGATGAAAACTGAACAAGAATCGACAACTCGACCCTCTGCTCACTCCTTTCCGGTAAAATACAGGTCCAGCCCACACATATGCTCCATGGTGCTACAGGCATTGCCCTTACAACTACAATAAGCATGTCAATGTTAATCTACAGCTCCGGCGATCCACTAGCACCGAGACGCAGCCATCCTCCACAACTACTGTAGCGTCACCTTGGATACGAGTCCAAACAACTCACAGACACACAGGCCAGGGCGCTGACACGGCGCCCTTTGAGCATCAGATCTGACGACGCTGATTGGCTGAAATTATGTTTCGGCGGCATAGTTTACAGATAGCAACAGTCAGCTTGTTGGCTGCTGCTGCTCTGGATGAGGGCTCCTTTCTTACCACCCGGACGAGAGAGGGTAATGATACACGCTGCGGCCAGGCAGGAAACATGTGACTTATCAGTAACTTTAGACATCGTAAAACAATTTTAAACGAGATTTTATTGTAGATTATGCATTTTACTGATACCAATTATATAATATTAACCTTATTAAAAAAAAAATATATATATATTTTTTTAAATATATTTTTGTATTTATTTTCAATTTTTAATGACAGTCAAACATGTGGGAAGAGGGTGGGCGGCGCCCCTAGCGCCCGCCGGCCGTCACTGTCAGAAAGAGATGTCAATCACCAAAATCGACCAATGGGTTCCAGAGAAACGGTAAAACCCCCATTTCCACCCAAATCACTCCAGAGGTGGAGTTGTTTTTGCTAAATCTCTCTAAAAAGGTAAAATATCACTTGTTTTGCATCAATCTTGATACAGGGTACTTATTATATATTGTACTTTGGATTCCTAAAGCTTTTAGTCTACCTCACCATCATCCAAGGGTAGTTTTCACTATAAGTAAAAAATATTTTTTGGACGGACACTATAATTTACAGTTTTTTACATTACATTTTTAGCTGACGCTTTTATCCAAAGCGACTTACAATAAGTGCGTTCGACCAACAAAATACAAACTTGAAGAAAACAGAATCATATAAGTACATCAGGTTTCATAGAGCAAAAACATTTCAAGTGCTACTCAACTGGCTTTAGGTAAGCCAGTCCTTTATTAGTATATAAGTGCTTTGTTAATAGTTCTATCGCTCGAAGTGGAGTCGAAAGAGATGAGTTTTCAGTCTGCGCCGGAAGGTGTGTAAGCTTTCTGCTGTCCTGATGTCAATGGGGAGCTCATTCCAGCATCTTGGAGCCAGGATAGCAAACCCACGTGTTTTTGCTGATGGAAACTTGGGTCCCCTTGGCAGCGAGGGTGCAGCGAGTCGTTTGGTTGGTTTACCATGTTCAATCTGAATTTTCTTTCAAATAAAAAACATCTATATTGATTCTGACTTTTCTACATCCAACTCACAGGTTTATCATTACTTTGAGAAAAAGATTATTAATGTAACCCTTTTAGAAGGGAAGATATGGTCATTTGTTCTGGGCATGTCATTTTCGAGCCTGAGACCTGAACAACAGGCTCAGGGCTAAACTAGTTTAAACAAATAGCTCTACACCCCTGGCCGAAATGTCCATAAAATTAAGTCTGAGTTCGAAATATATCTCAAATAATGTATGCACTGTCATTTCCCCACGTAAACATAACAGTCTGCAATGAAATGGTTGTCTCCTCCTGTGTGCTCCTTCCTCCTTGGCGCACAGGTAACTTTCTCTACAACTTTTTTAAATGTGCCTTTAGGAGCTCCGTACTACGGACAGAGGGTCAGGGCACAGCTTCTGTGTGCGCCTGTGCTCCAGGCCCACACAGTGTGCAGCACAGAGGGCTCATTAAGGCCCTGCAGCCCTCTGCTCTGTTCACCTGCTTCAGCCTGAACTGCTCTCTGAGTGATGAGCTGATAAGAGACGCTCGCCCTAAAGGAGCAGTGAGCTGCAGCACAGTGAGCTGTTTCTGATAGCAGGAGGAAATGACTGTAAGATACACTCTGGACAAAAAGCCTCCGTGAACTTTGTCCCCACCGCTACGTCCACAAGACCCTGAGCCACGGAAACATTTATATTTCTCAGTTTCAATGTTGGCATCATATCGCCGTAGAAACATGGATCATGTTAGCCTAGCCACATTAGCAATCGTGACTTATCAATAATTCAGAGCCAACAAATGAAATAAAAATAACTCCACATGGGGGGGGGGGGGCAGTATGAGTGGCTCTTTGGAGGCACTGGTCCTGGGTCAGGAGGAAAGCTGTGGCTGCATTTATAGCCAATGAACAGTGTCATATTGTGTGTTCGTGTTTGGAGAAGGAGCGTCAGATCCCTCACAGTCCAGTCTGCTGATGTGAGTGTGTCCATACACAATGATCCTCTTCTATAATGTGTTGCCTCTGTGCTAGAATCCTCAACCTCTGTAAATATTTATCCCTGCAGCTTTCTGGGGTACAAGCAGCTGAGTGACTTCTGGGAAGCTCTCAGAAGGCCCGGCCCGCAGCAGCAGCGATTAGTAGGTGTGTTTACATGAGGGGGGGCCTGGGACCCAGATCTGTGAGGGGGAGGGGGAGACGCAGCTCCTGGAATGCCTTACATCCTCTTTATGGCCTTCTGACTCCTGGAGAGAGGTTAGATTCAGTCTGATCACAGGAAAGGGTTTATTTGATGCAGAGTTTCACTTTCTCTCAACCAGAAATCTTTTATTTGTCCCACATAGAGGACATTTGCCTTCTAGATTCTGGGTTATGATAAAGAGCATGCATTGTGGTTCCCCACACGTTAGCCATGCCAGGTTTAAAATGACGTGTGCCTTAAAACATGCAATGTTCAAATACAGTATGTAACATAAAGTACCAATATGTATTATTTTACGTAACAAGCCTAAATGGGGACATGTAATGTGAGTCACTCCGTTCCCTTCAGCCTTACAGATTGTTACAAAAAGGGTCGATGAAATAACTAGGAATTAATTAAGATGGCCAGAGTCACAAAAAATGTTTCCTTAAGTGCTTTTATTAACAGCCAAAACGCTGAAATATCTCTGACGTCAGGAACGAGGAGCTCCGCCTATATGGCCAACTCTCCACCAATCAGGGGAATGTGGCGTTGCCGTGGCATGGTAACAGCATGGTAACAGCATGGTAACATGACGCTCGTGCCTCACCCCCCTCCTTTGCAGGGGGGCGTGGTCAGCTGCAGCGCATGCAAAGACAGGGTTGGAATAGAGAGGCGAAGTCACGCCCATCTACTTCCGCTCCATGGGACCCCGGAAGCGAAAAATAATACATTGAATTCAATGGAGAGAGAAAACGTATCTTTTGATCCCGTTTGAATTGTGCCACGAACTACACATATGATGTTTGTCAATCTTAAACAATCATTTCCATGTCAAAAAAGTCACATTTTGTCGTACAACTGTTGAAATATAAGACTATGAAAAATACGCGACTACAAAGACTACAAATCCCAAATCCCATTATGGGTCGCGTAAGTGATGTCATAGGCGATAATGCTCCAAGTTGCTCCAAGTGGTTGGTTCACTTTTACAAGATGCCTGTGTGCTTTGTACCAGGTTGTAATCACAAAAGTGATCACACCACTTGCTCGTTCTATCGCTTCCCGTCTGATGAAAGGACCAGGAGTCGCTGGATCAGACATATCAGGTAATATCATATATACATGTTGTGCATGGAACATAGTCAAGTTAGCTACCTAGCTAGTAGCGATGAGTAGCGAGCACGTTAGTTAGCATTACATTACTTAGCCTTGTCAGTTTTAGTAGCCTTACCATGAAGTTATTATTTTATTACATGAAGTAAACCAAAATGTTAAACAGTAAGAGTAGTCATGATGGTAAGTATTTTGTGAAACATTTGAAGAGTAGCCTACTGCGCCCTCCACCGGGTGCTAAGGAAGCAGTTCAGGGAGAGTCGAAGGCAGGCAGGGGTGATCATTGTGATGACAGTGAGTCAATCTGTTTGTTGGAAAGACAGTAGTTGTGTGCTTACTGAGAGAAAATTGTTAGAAGAGATAATTATTCAAAGTGTTGTTACTGACCTTTTTCTCTTTTTTTTCCCTTACCTCACCTGTAACTGCTGAGACGTTGAGGAACATGCACACTGACCTGCTCTGGCAACCTGATTTCCACTGTACGTAATAGTATTTGGTTATGGTATATTATTTATATACATCAAAGGCACAATGCACCCCCCAGAGACACACATGTATTGAGTGTGATATTTTGCATAGGTCATGTGAAATCATCTTTACATACTAGAAAACTGTAGGAGCGGCAACTTGTTTTGAAATTGAATTTTTAATATCCGATAATAAAGTTGATCTGTTTTCTTTATTCTTCTCTTCCCAGCTCCATCCATCACCGCTCTGTCCCTGCAGGTCCTGATTGCTAATCAATGCTCATATTTTTTTACACAATTACAAATAAAGTCAATGTATTGTATGACATGAAGTTGTGCTTCATTCTGAGTCAATAATACATTCATTCTGCCTTCAACTGCACAATGATTGTGGGCTGCACCCACATCCCTGTAGCTGCCCCCCCAGTAAGATGAACCAAGCAAAGAGGGTCACCATCATGCCCAAGGACATCCAGCTGAGAGAGGGCTTAGACTGACCTGAGACCAGCACACCCAAACACAACGGCTCTTTTAAGAGCCACACAGTTTCAAAAAGTTGCAATCCTACGTTATAATGATTAAACTGGTTCATGTATCACTTAGTTTACTGAACCGTGATGAATGAGAGAAACTAGTGAGGTAGTGGTTTACTGAAGTTACAAAGACATTAATATATGAGTAACAGCTCAGTGTAAACACAAGCTTCTGTCAATTATGGATCATTCAAACTATTTATATAAAAATATGTAATAAAGTTCTAAAACAAGTATTCGGTATATTCCTTGATAGCTTTTGGAGAAGGTTGTTTTTAAGTTTACTAAAATCTATCGTTTCAACTGTTTCACTTTATAAAAAGGGAACAGGTGAGTAGAGCATCATCGAGTTTCTTATTCTGTCAGTAAATTATCCAATGAAATGTTTTTCATTATTTGAGTCAACCCTAAACAAATTGATTGTACCTTTTAATAATGACCTTACATGGTCGGCAAAGTTAAATTAACTTCAGAAAATCAAATCTGTTCTGAGAAAAAACGAATAAATGTTTAAAGATTCAGGAACTAGCCATCCCACTGAAAAACAGTCTAGAGACTCAAAGGCGTAGTTGTAGTTCAGTCCAACGTTTCATTTGGATTCATTTCTCCAGCAGTCACTATTTTCATAAAGAATATATATATTTTTCAAAGTCAACTTTATTGTCAATCTTACTCAGTTTGTGTTTATAGACAGAGATCAAAAAGACGTTTCCAACAATCCCAAATACGAAAAATAAAATTATATAACTTACAGATATGTATACAAATATATATATCCTATATACACCATCATGTATAATGAAGGAAATGTGGTAGATAACAAGTAAATAGAGTTACATACAGATCCATGTTACAGCAAAAGATGGAATAACTAAGAAGCACGCAGTATAATAATAATTACATGCAACAATGAAATAACTGCTCAGCATCTCCACCACAATCTGCTGTGTCCTGTTTTCCTCCCCTTGGCATAACACCCCATCACACATAGGAAACACAACGCAGAGTCCGAGGGTGTTAAGAGTGTGTTTATTTAAATGTCCTCCTCTCTACTGGCCAACACAGGGAGCATATGCTGGAGGAGGAAATTTCCATGCCATGCAGGGTCTTTGGGGATGGGGATGATGATCGCCTCCTTCGTGGTCCACACAACAAAGTAGCAGAGACTCCGGTCTGTGATGTGCAGCTGCCCTTGGACCTGGTGCCAGTATGGGTGATTCTCCTTGAGAATATATGACCCACCCTCCTCACGGAGACAGAAGGATGGTAACTGGACTGCCTCCGCGATGGTCATGTTCCGCTGTGTGGACACTTCACCTCCAGCAGGGCAGATGGCTGCACAAGTCCATCGGGTGATGCTCCCAAAACACCCGACTCACTCACAAAGAAACCAGACTCCAACACTGTCACTTGATAGGCCTCCACAAAGCCTTCACCCCTTCGGCCTCGTTTACAACCCCCCAGTTGACAGTTAGCGATGTCTCTGGCCAGTGGGTTGTATGTCTCCTCTCGCTGTTGGTAAAGTTGAGACACCGGCTGGACTACTTTTGAAGTGCCAGGCTTCCTCCACTGGCACTCAACATCTGTGGAGCTGATCTGCCACATGGCAAATATTGCCAATGCTGCAGCGTGGCTGCATTTGTACATCCCCCGTGCCCAATCACAGACAGCGCTCTGCATCACGTCTCCCATGCAGATCTGTAAAAATAAAGTAAGTACCATTTGTTAGCATGCTATAATAGATTGAATGAGCAATAATACAAGGATGGTCCCCATCTGGGGGTGGGAGGGTTTATTTTTCCATAGTGTTGTCCTCTTGTCTGATTGTTGTATTGGTTGTGATTGTACATTGTATTTTTCTAAATGTGTATGAATACATTTTTGAAAAACATTTGATCAACAATAAAAAAGGATTTGGTCAGGATCTAGACTCAGTGTGTAGTTTATTAATTAATCAATGCTCTCTACATTAGGAACACACATACCAGTGTACCAGAGGGAGTCACACACAGCTGTGCCTAAAAGGAGATCACACATACAGTATAGTCGATATAAAACTGGCCGCTTCAATCTGAAGAGCAACTAAAACAAAACACGGGAGTGTACCTTGTTCTTGTGAACACTAATGTTATCCACAGCATACACAGAGACCACGGAGTTCTTAAGGAGAAAACTAGTTGCTAAAACAAAACATGTTAGTGTACCTTCTTAGCTAACGTTAGCTTGCTGACATTAACGTTACACATTGCACTCATATTACTCACCGAAACCTTGTAAAGCCGGTCCCGCTGCTCTTACAGAACCGACTAACTCCCCTTTCGTGTATGTACAGCTCTCAACATGCCCAGACTTGTAGTGATGTTCAACTCGTTTTATACTTTTCGCCTCATTCTGAAAGAAACAGGTGAACTTTGCTAACGTGACGTCCGTCTTTGTGATGGTGACGCGTGTTGTGCGAGACCAGAGACCTGTAGTTCACTGAGCGGTTTCACACAAACAAATGTGTAACTTCACAGTTTTACGACACATTTTTATTTTTTTGACTTTCAAAATGTTCTTTTAAATTGACAAACATCATATGTGTCATTCGTGGCACAATTCAAACGGGATCAAAAGATAACCTTTCTCTCTCCATTGACTTCAATGTATATTTTCCCGCTTCCGGGGTCCCATGGAGGCTCTCGGAAGGGGAGGGACTTCGCCTCTCTATAGAGCGAAATGAGGCATGGCTAAAATGCATGATCTGTTTGGTATTTTGAAATAAAAACTTCACAGACATGTTTTGTATAGGTATGGCCCTACAATATATTATTCAAATATAGCATGATGGGAACATTTTAAGGCTGCAGTTTCTGTTGCTCTGTTTGGACTTCACAACCTTGAACAAGAGGGTAAGTAGGTTACTTTGGCACAGCATTGTTATGTACGACCCTGTTGGTCAAAGTGTGTACAACAGGCAGATTGGACATCTCAACAGTGTGCTCTATCTCATACCGAGTTCCCAATGAGTAAAGCCTTAGAATAACTCTAAACAACCAACATTAAATCATATTTTCATGTTAACAATATTGTATTTATTCCAGTTGAATGATTGTGATTGAAAAGCCTAAGGAGGCTGGTAAACATTGCAAAGAGGGATTTGTATTCCTTAATAATATTCATAAACTTAACCATGTTGTAGCCTGAGAAAGGCTACACCATATCAAAGAATACATTTATTAACTACATTATCTCATTTAGCTGTAGCTTTTATAAACAACAAAAAATATTCCATCCGATGGAATCATGAGTCAACTGCTTTCCAGCTGAGCCACAGCACACACGCTGAATCTCACTGAAAACACTGCAAGATATGTATTCCTGTATTTATTGATGTTTTTATTCCTACATTTATTTATGCTTGTATCTATTTATACTTATGACATGTTCCGACTTCTATATGAGTGAGGGTCTGAGCTCTCTTGATTCCATCGTGTCACCAGGCCCGGGTACAGGAGGGGTAATATGGTTCTTATTATACCTCCATGGGTAATATGAGCGTTGTGGTTCAACGGTTCAACCGATCTGAATGGCTTCCTGAAGCAGTCACATGGTATCGACAGGCAGCGAGGCTTCGTTTGTCATCGATGACGTCACTGGCCCAAAACGATACAAGCCTCGATACATGCTTCACAAAAAGCTTCGGGGATTACTCGACACACACTCCGAAGCCTCGGCGCAATACGTAACATCACTAGTGTTTCCCTCAGTGTGCTTTTTACCATGCCCCTATGCCAGTGATTCTCAAACTTTTTCCGTCGGGCCCCCCCAACACAAATAGTCACGTAATGGGCCAAGTTAACATTTATTAAACATCAATATGAACGTGAGCATTCCTTTCAAAAAAATAAATAAATCACTTTGCTAGAACAGTGATAATAAAACAATGCTCCATGAGTCTGTGTGCTTAAGAAAATAAATACATTATACAATTGTGCAATACCTTTGCTAGAACAATAAGTTATAATACTTTTCCACTTTGCAATCTGTGCAAAGAAATGAAAGGAAAGAAAATGATGATATTTGGCAAAAAAAGTGTGTCTTCTTATCACAGCGTTAGTGGCTGCAATGAGCCTGTTTGGCACTGCACATTTCTTCAAAACGGGGTTGCAGGCTCAGTGGCGGCGCCAGAGATTTCTTTTGGGGGTGCTGTGGGGTAGCTTGACGTTTCATAGAGGGTGCTCAAACATTTAGGGTTTCCCACTAATGTCCCGGGCGCTACAGTGGAATGTTGTACTGCAACAATCCCCACGCATATACACAGTGTACCTGCGGCTGTTACAATGAAGGCTCGATAATCAGCTCACAGCATATAGGTGTAAGCAGGGGTGCTATTTTTTTTAAGTGGGGGGTGAACCTAACCTCCTCTAGGGGGGTCCTCACCTCCTCTAGGGGGGTCCGGGGGGATGCTCCCCCGGGAACATTTATTTTTAAATATTGAAGTTAAAAGCATCAATCTGGTGCACTTTGAGAGCAACATGAAGAGATCTATGGACACATCTCTCAACACCCAGATGAAACAGAACTGTAAACAGATTTACTTTTTCTTTATGGATATTTTACAAATCACTCCCCTTTCAAACTGTATTCTTGTTTTACTGCCATAGCATTTCATACATGTTTTTCATTTATTCTCTTATTTTTTTATAACTATAAAGGTGTGCCTTGGAAATAATTGTTTACATTAATCGTGACCAAACCGTTTGAGACCCACTGAGATAACTAATCTCAGTGAGATAACTAATCTCAGTGGGTAATCTAAACTGAGAGTCCTTTACCTCACTGAGCTGAGGTTATCTGAGACTCTCAGTCTGACGGGCGAGAGTTCTTCCTCCAACTTGTTGTTGAAAAAGCTCCTTATATCCGTTAGCGTAGCTAGCTAGCACCAGATGCTAACAACAACAATCTCCGGTACCGGTGCGTGCGCTCTCTCTCGCTCGCTCGCGCTCGCACACAAAATGGCTCGTTCCACACACACACAGAGCAGAGCTTGAATGAAACACAGAGACCCAGACGTACTTGTACTGTACTGTAGCATATTCTTTTCGAGTCAATAATTTTTAAAATTATGAATTTCACACATAAAAAAAAAAAATACATATATTTCTTGGGGGTGCTATGGCTATCCTACGGGGGACCTGCAGCACCCCCTAGCGCCCCCCAGACGCCGCCTATTGACCTTCCATCCTCAACATGTACATTACACACCTGTGTCCTACGGCACCCTCATAGGTTTCTAAGGTTTCTAAGCGTAACTTCTGCCGGTCATGCCGACGCCATAACCATTTTCTTTTCCAATTTCTTTTTTTTTCCAATTTTTTTTTTTTGTCATAACAATTTTTCCTCCTGGTCTCTCGCCAGTCATGCCTGTGCGCCCCCCACTTTGAGAAACACTGCCCTATGCCAACTGTGATGAAGGCGTCTTCTTCACACAGATGCTTTCAGATGCATTCATTTGGTTTTCGAGCCCACAAGTCAGAAATAGATTATAGTAAAGTATATCTACAAATAACTTGTTGAAATTATTGAATTTAAAAAGCATTTAGTTGCACAACACTGTGCAGAGGGTTGAGGCATGTTCTTGTTTTTTTTAAGGACCATCCCATCACCATCACAACTATTAATATCTGAAACTATAATGTTCACTTGACCATTCTTGGCCTATCTTGGTTTTGATTAATGGTATGCTTGGTATGATCTCTTAATTCATTCCTAAAATGAGCTTCTGCAGACTTTAATGATGGAGTCACTGAGAAACTCTTGGAAGGGGGTTAGTGAACTTCATGTCAGCAGTCATTTCTGTCAGAGTTGCATCAGCGTTTGTGAGGACTTCAGATGAACCGGCACCGATTAGCATTACGCTCATCAACCATCTGCTGACTAACAGAATGACCTTTAATAGCACTATATGTGCTACTGCTTTCTCCTAGTACATCAGTGAGGTACACTGAAGAAACTGAAACGTTGACTTTGATTAAATGTAATATGTCAACAGATTTGCTAACTGTATTAGGTTAGTTGAAAGCAACAATATTAAGTTGAACCTATTATTTTTTATTTAAAGGTAATATGATTGCTTTCAACTAACCTCATACAGTTATGTGAAATGTGTTGGGATAAACCATTTAATTAAAGCCTAGGTTCCAGTTGTTTCAGTGTAGTAATAATGCCAGCATGCTCATTTATTGATCACTAAATAACGTATAATGAACTGGCCTTTTACTGTGTAGCCTCATTCTACTAAAACATCAGCGTCCTTCTGTGTCTTGTCCTTTTAATCTCCAGAGTTTCACTCTCCTCACTCCATGGCTCTCCTTTTGGAATAAAGTGAAACGCTCGTTGAAATGGGATTTTAAGCTTTGAGCAGCGTGCGCCTGCACTCAGCTCTGGAATGCGTCTCAGCTTTCTTTTCTTTTCCATGAGAAGAGGACAAAGGAGAGGAGATGGTGAAAGAAATCATGATGACTTTTGCAGACTCATCATGTCTGGTCTTGTTTACACTGGGGGGTTGTTAGACATATGCCAGCTGACTACTGCTAAGAGAATCCATCTTTACCACTGCAGCACTTAAACTATTGTGCAGCTGCAAACAGTCTGTCCTCTGTCCCCTTCTCCCTCTGCAGGTCGTGTATTTTGGAGATAGCATGAGGTCGGATATGTTCCCTGCCAGCAGCTTTGGGAAGTGGGAGACAGTGATGATCGTGGAGGAAATGGAGGGGGAGGGCGTCCCGAAGAGTGACGCGGCGAAGTGTAATGAGGCCCAAGTGGAGCCGCTGGAGAAAAAGGGAAAGTTTGAGGTGAGTTCAGAGGAGCAGCTGTTTCCCTTTAGCAGTGACTGCTGCTCCTCTCTGCTGGAAGGCTCACCGGCCGCTAACACTCGTTCTCCAACTGTCTGTGGGCGTGTTGCGTTGTGGGTAATGCAGACGCCAGCTTTTGACAAAGAAGAATAAATGTGTAAAATGAAAAAGGTGATATCTTTGGTTCTGCTGCTTCGATTTGAGCCTTTTTTTAAGTAACAGTGAGACCAACTGTGTTAAAATAGTGCAGAGCTCAAAGGGAGCAGCCCTCCTGGGAAGAGGTGGGAAGTAACTAAGTACATTTACTCAAGCACTGAACCTAAGTACAAGTTTGAGATACTTTTACTTTACTTGAGTAGTATTTCCATTTTATGCTACTTTGAACTTCTACTCCACTACAGTTCAGAGGTAACGTTTACTTTTCCTCCACTACATGTATTTAATCCCTTTAGTTACTTCACAGATCTGGATGAATGATGTGAAATCTAATCAAGTGTTAAATCAGACTTTAGTTCCACCTGGACTAAATTCACAAGCTACCCTGCAGTCTACAAAGTCATTCAGACTAGCTGCACCTTTACCAGCTTTGAGAACACTTTCATGATCAATCATTATAAAACATATCGTTAGCCTAATAGCATAATTGCCTAAGTCATTTTTTGGCCAAATTGTGATATCTGCCTAACTTTACTCTCCTACCACTGCTGCATCACCCTGCCTTATTGCCTATGTCCACAGCCTATCAGAATGCATTTTAGAGTCCAAAATCACTATCTGCCTAAGTCATCGCTTTGACTTAGGCATTTTTGCAGGGCACTTTTCCTTGTTTTCCAAAAACATTCAAATATGACTTGGGCAATTATGCTATTAGGCTAACGATATCATATATATTGTTCTGAAATGGACCAATCTGCACAACGACTACTTTTACTGTCGCTACTTTCACTTTGATGAGAATACTTTCCTACTTTCACTTTTGAATGCAGGAATTTTACTGTAACAGAGTATTCCTACACTCTGGTACTTCTACTTTTACTCAAGTACAAGATCTGAGTACTTCTACTTTTACTCAAGTACAATATCTGAGTACTTCTCACCTCTGCTCCTGAGGTATATAATATGAATCAGTGATGCCCAAAGATTTGACATAATGCCACCTCCTGCTGGTGGAGCCTCGCAGCAGCGAAACCATGCCGCGCCACACTAATTGCGCCGCATAAGCTCAGTTGAGGCCCCCTCCGCAAGATGAGGCCCCCTCCGCAAGATGAGGCCCCCTCCGCAAGATGAGGCCCCCTCCGCAAGATGAGGCCCCCTCCGCAAGGTGAGGCCCCCTCCGCAAGATGAGGCCCCCTCCGCAAGATGAGGCCCCCTCCGCAAGATGACTCCCCCTCCGCAAGATGAGGCCCCCTCCGCAAGATGAGGCCCCCTCCGCAAGATGAGGCCCCCTCCGCAAGATGAGGCCCCCTCCGCAAGGTGAGGCCCCCTCCGCAAGATGAGGCCCCCTCCGCAAGGTGAGGCCCCCTCCGCAAGATGACTCCCCCTCCGCAAGGTGAGGCCCCCTCCGCAAGGTGAGGCCCCCTCCGCAAGATGACTCCCCCTCCGCAAGGTGAGGCCCCCTCCGCAAGGTGAGGCCCCCTCCGCAAGATGACTCCCCCTCCGCAAGGTGAGGCCCCCTCCGCAAGATGACTCCCCCTCCGCAAGGTGAGGCCCCCTCCGCAAGGTGAGGCCCCCTCCGCAAGATGACTCCCCCTCCGCAAGGTGAGGCCCCCTCCGCAAGATGACTCCCCCTCCGCAAGGTGAGGCCCCCTCCGCAAGGTGAGGCCCCCTCCGCAAGGTGAGGCCCCCTCCGCAAGATGACTCCCCCTCCGCAAGGTGAGGCCCCCCTCCGCAAGATGACTCCCCCTCCGCAAGGTGAGGCCCCCTCTGCAAGATGAGTCCCCCTCCGCAAGATGACTCCCCCTCCGCAAGATGAGGCCCCCTCCGCAAGGTGAGGCCCCCTCCGCAAGGTCAGGCCCCCTCCGCAAGGTCAGGCCCCCTCCGCAAGACGAGGCCCCCTCCGCAAGATGAGGCCCCCTCCGCAAGGTGAGGCCCCCTCCGCAAGATGAGTCCCCCGCCGCAAGGTGAGGCCCCCTCCGCAAGGTGAGGCCCCCTCCGCAAGATGACTCCCCCTCCGCAAGGTGAGGCCCCCTCCGCAAGATGACGCCCCCTCCGCAAGATGACTCCCCCTCCGCAAGGTGAGGCCCCCTCCGCAAGGTGAGGCCCCCTCCGCAAGGTGAGGCCCCACGCAGTCTGCGTGATCTTCCTGTAGGGAGGGACGGCCCTGTTCCAATCTAATACACTTATGTGAACTATGTTGATATAGTACATTTGATTAAAGTCAACGTTTCAATATGTTCAATGCATTACGATATGTTCTTTCATTATTTCTCCAATGTAAATGAGCTGTGACATTTCCTGTTTTTAAATTGGTAGCTTGATGAATGCCAAATGGGGAAGTCTTATTTGAGTAATGTGTTGGAAAACCTTCAAATAGATTGAAATAAGCATACGCATTACAGTGGCAGTGCGGAGGAGGCAGTCTGTTAGTGATGTATCGGAGCCCTCTCATCTGGGTTGGATTAGTTCTGCTTTTTCTGCTGAAAGAAATTCCTCCATCTTCTTTTTTGTTCTCCCTTCTCAAATATTATATTTATATATATTTGGTACAATCTCCATGATGCAACAGCATGATCTAAATCTTTCAGATGTGTTTTCATCCTCTCTGAATACTATATAGCAGTTCCTGATGGCATCAGCTGATTTTGTGCAAGGCACACATTTCTCACTGTGAGCTTTCACTTCCTGTGGGCTAATCCTTGCTCATCATCCCTCTGTGTATACAACTCATGTGATCATGTGATCATAGCTAACAACGCAGAGTCTCAAATACTTTGTTAATACTTCAACCGATTTTTCTCCACTATTTATTTTTCTGACAACTTATTACTTGTACTCCTTATTACTACTGTTTAACAAAATACTACTGTACTTTCTACCTCTTACATTTTCAAAACAGGCTTGTTACTTTAGTTTTAATCTGCATTTGGTGGCATGATCATTATTATTTAGTCATTGCGCACCTATTTCAAATGGTGCCAGTAGCCTACGAAGCTATTTCAACGGAGCTAGGCAGAAGCAGCTAGAAGAAGGGCTAATGTTGGGGAAGATGCAGGACTGAAATGTTGACTTGAATTAAATGTATTATGTCAACAAATTAGACATAACTGTATTAGGTTAGTAGAAAAAAACAATATTACTTTTAATAAAAAATAATACGTTCAACTTAATACTATTGCTTTCAACTAACTTCAGAGAGAGACAGGTGAAGTTAGCGATATCGACTCGACTGAGAACAGAGACATCCTAATAACCCACGGCCATATATGAGGGAGGTGTTCTATAAAACAGCTGGTAGTTATGGCTACTTTTTACTTAAGTACATTTCAAAGCCCATACTACTTTGACTTCAGTCAAAACGTTTAGTCAGTACTTTTACCAGAGTATTTTTAAACACGGGAGTCTTTACTTGACTGAAGGATGTGTGTACTCTTGCTCTCTCTGCTCAGACCCAATGATTCATGCAGCAGTCAGAAAAGCCCCAGAAAGTTAAAGCCAGCTTGAAGTTGATATAGCTGAGGGTGGAATTCCTTCCTCCTTTTATCAGGTCTGCACACGTCCCAGAATGAATGTGAGCACAGTCTCAGTCAGGTGTGTGTGTCTCTGCAGGAGCAGGGCATGAAGGCTCCGTCTGACGTGTCCCAGCAGTGGGGCTCCTACTTCGTGGACTCACAAGGCAGCGGAGGGGGGGGCGAGGAGAGCCAGAAACTGACCTGGTGCTGCCACTGCATCCACAAATACAGCACCATGGCCATCCCCAGTGTGGAGCACATAGCAGGTATGTGGCTCCAGACATATCCCAGACATGTTGGATGGAGAAAGAGATCATAATACCTGTAATCATTATAATAAACTTCAAGTGATGCAAAGTCCAATACAACTTCAAGAGTGACCACAGAAAATGTGTTTAAGAGCCCAGAATTAAAACACTGCCATTTGAATCCAGTTATATGACATGTTAACAACTACAAAAGGACACTTAGTAGGAGACAGTAGAATCAACTTAAATATATATTATATAATAAAAGTGAACATGGACTTGGTGAAGCATATCTTTTCATGGAAAATCAAGAATCAACTTGTGGCTCTTCCTGTACTCATATGTTATGTTCTTCAACCGACCAATCAATACGGTTGCAAAAATGTCATGCAATTCCTTCTGCGGGCCGTTCTGTAGCGCGACAGAGGCAACGTGGCTGGAATGACTCATCACTACTCAGGATTAAAGAAATCAATTACTAACACAATTCAGAACAACTGCATGTTGGTCTGCTCGTGTGTGCATGTGTTGCTGGTACCCACAGCAGATGTGATTTATATAAGCGGATGTATTCAAAGAAGCTGAACAACACATGTGTCCTGAAGGCCAGTACTGCACTGGGTAAAGGACAACGTGGTGGTGCTCTAAAGGATAGGGTTGAGTAAGAATTATAAAACAAATATCATAAGATACATTCCTTTTCTATTTTAGAGTGGAGAATTCTTCGCTTAGATGAATGTGAAATATCGTTATCTGTGATGTTTAGTGCCATGTCTTTTTGGAGGCAAGAGGTCAAACGTCCTCTGGAGTGGACTCTTTATTATTAGCTGTTTTCAGAACCAGAATTGCTTTGAGTCCCGCAGGGAGGACATGTACAGTGTTACAGCAGGTACAAAAAGGGATGGAATAATAAAGAATAATCTAAGTTAAAAATAGAAGCACACAGGAATCAGAATCCCTTTATTCCCCCAGAGAGGAGATGTACATTGTTACAGCAAGTTAAGAGCCAAAGATAGCTTACTATTTAAGAAGCATGCATACAACATATTAAAGATAAAAGTAGAATTACACAATTTACAAAACACACATCCAGCACCATAACAGTTGTGAGGTAGCGACCAGGTGATAGTATTAGGTGGAAGTATATTGCTTAAATTGCTAGTATATATTAGTAATATAATCAAAATGAAGACATAAGTTTACATCCACTAAGTGACAGGTAACATCTCAGCAGTGGTGCATTCAAGTGCAGGTGGTCTGCATGGATAACCTGCTGTTGACTTTCTTGTATGACTTCCCTCTTCCAGATCTCCCTCTGGATTACAAGTTCCCCAGGTTTTCTCCGGACAAGCCCTGCACCACGGGCTACTACCCCCGGCCCCCGGATTCTTTGCTGAAGAGGTGCGAGAGTCTGTCATAAAAAAAGAAAAGAGGGAAAAAGTAAAAAAAAAAGTAAAAGTCCTCCCTTGCCCCTCGCCTCAGGAGAGGAATGTCAGTTCCCCACCTGACCCCCGCCATCTGTGGAGCACAGGAAGCACCCCCCCCCCCCATTCAGAGAAACCATGTGAATGTAAGCCACAGTATCTCTGTAATAACGCCGACATTTCAACGTGGTTTTGTGGTCTAGTGTTTGTGGAAATACGACAATTAAAGTGTGTCTGCATTCAGTAGTAATATGAAGTGTAGTGTTTATTGTTTTATGTGTGAGGGCATTATTATTTCCAATGGTAGATTGTTTTAAAATCTGAATTCTATAAAGTTTTCCATAATAAAGTGAACATTTGACCGTCTCTTTATCAGTGAAGTGATTACCTCAAAGCGTTACCTTCGTCAGCTGTACCCAGACTGTCACTGTGTTTGTCCCTAAAATTCCTTCGGAGTCATTGTGTCAGTATTTCTGTTGATGTGAAGTACTTTTAAATAGTTTCACTGTATGAATTCTGGTAACACAACCTTAGGTTTCTGGTCTGCTGTTTCCCTGTGTGAGTCTCGTGGAAGGTGTTAATATTCAGGTCATTGTTGCTGAACAACTGGCACAATGCTGCTCTGTGTGTTGGCTGTTTCTAAAACACAACTTTGGGAAACTTTTCAAAATAATAATCATAATAATGAATGATAAAGACTATGCTAGATGTTCTCTGTATTCTTTTTGGTGCAACAGTGACATGTGCTATTTGAGTGATTGTGTAAGATGTTGACTACTTGTGCTTCATTCATATGCAGTACTACATGGAGATATACTTACCAACGTCTGATTGGTTGTTTGGTCGGTGTGCATAGATAAGTTGTGCCATAATATTGAACAGAAGAATGTGGAGGTTTGCTTGTTTCTTTAGATCACTGACAATTGGTTTCACATTTGCCTCTGTGCTCTGGGAAATGTTTAGCCTAGCTTAGCACTGGACCACTGTTAGCCTCAGTCAGGAAAATACAACTTGCAACAAATACAATGAAATGTCAGCTTGTCAAAAAACAAACATGCGAGAACTCCAAGAGTCAGTTGGGTTTATGTGACTGAGTCAGGGGTGTGGGCAGATAAAGGGTTATCACTGGGCTCATAGTAACTGAGGAACTCAGGTGTTCAACAGCAGGCTGGTTTGCAAAGGGGCCGGCCAGTGACCTATTTCCTCTTGTTAGTTTCAGAGAGATCACAACGAGAGTGGCCAGGTGCCGGCAGGTCACATGTGGGACAAAGAGTGTGTGTTTGTGCTGGACAATGAGGGAGATGTTACTGCGATGCTAAGAGCTAGTATAGATTTGAATAGAATGTCCATCCAACCCTTAAACATTACAATTTCTATTGAAACTATTAATATTATATTGTAATATTAATTACACCGCTTTACTATAGGTTGATTTGTTTGAACAAAATATGCAAGTAAATGTATGATGGCGGATGCTGCAGTGTGTACATTTGTTATTTCCGCTGCTGTTACCTTCTCTGTTTGGTAATCATTGTTTGGTTTGTCTGGTATTGTGAGTTTCGCATGTAGTTAAGATCGTATTCACCTCCAACTTACTGTGGGAAGCGCCCTTCACAGGCTTCACTCATTGGTAAATACATATGTTGTTGCTTGATTGACATCTGACTCAGCTGATGGTGATAGTTCTCTTTTGGTTTCTAACAGCCATTGGATAAAAGCCACGTTTGGACTTTCTGATCTAATGCTGGACATAATCTCAATTTGTCTCTTGGTCAACCTTTTTTAAATGTATTTCAATAACAATACAACATGTAAATAAAACCAGTTTAGATTTTTCTTAGAGGTTTCGATGGAGCCTGACTGGCTTCTTGGCTAGCTGCTAGCTTGTTTGCTATACATGTTCTTTTAGCCTTTGTGCTAAGCTCGGCTAAACATCCCAATCCTATGATGAACACACAGAGGTAATGCTGCATTCAATTCCTTATCTGGCTCTGAGGAGGTCACCAAACAAGAGAATTTCCCAAATGTCCTTTTTACATGGCCATCTTCTCACAAACTAGAAAGAAGCAGCACACAGCTTCAGTGTGTGTGAGGCCGGTCGTCCAGAGTGAGTATTACTTTGCTGAGTGTGCAAATGTTTTGTGCATACAGCTGTGGTGATTGTACCTTTCTTTCCTCACCTGAACAGGAACATTTGACATGCACATTTGCCTTATGTTGGAGTCATTTGTGGTCTTAAGTTCTTGGAAAACACAGGGAAAGTTACATTCTGTGTTCAAGTGTTGAAGTACTGTCAATGAAATAAAATGTTCAACAATTTTCTTACATAGAGTTCTCTTTGAGTTTTCTTTGCAAACAAAGACAGTGTTCTGTATTCACACACAGTACACATTCATTATTATACATCTGGGT